>MU008168.1:0-1200000 GCA_010909165.1 Anthoceros angustus | reverse complement strand
GGTAGAATGTGACGCAGATCAAAAGGTTCTAATTGTGTTTCTACGTTCAGCTCAGGTGCACTCCATAAGCACAGTCATTTCTATGAAGATGGAAGTCCCAGAAGCAGAATGGGTCCATGACAGGGACGGGCTTGCATTGGCGGAAAGTATCAATGCTCACTTACCTGCAAGCATAAAAGTGTTTTCTGTTGTCCCAGTGCCCAGGTCTGACTCGACTTAAGCTCAATGTGTGGAATGTTTCAGTCATAACTGCCGTTTTCGGCACTGACCATCCTGGTTCTGCAGGTCCTTCGATTCAAGAAAGATGTGTTTTACCCGCACATACGAGTATCTACTACCACCGGCTGTGCTTGACATCAATCACTCTGGTTCAATGGCAGCAAGTGAAGATCGAGTGACAGAGCTGAACAACATATTATCAGCATTTCAGGTTGTCAGCCAATTGAGGCACCGAAAGCTTGGTTAGGAGGACGTGTAGCAGTACCCGTGACATTGGCTGTTGTCAATTGGCAGGAAGGCATCCTTTCCATAATTACACCGCTCGGAGCAAGTACAAAGACGTGAACAAGCCTGCCTACTTTAACCGCAGGGGTAGTCGGTCTTCCGAAGATGAATCGGCGGTTGTCCCGGAGGTGCTGGATGATTGTGACAGTGGTGTGAGCATTCCGGAAGATGACCAATCATCTTTGGATGAAGAAAGCCAGGTTCCAGATGGGGCAGAAGATGATGAATCTACAGCAAGGGCAAGGTGGTTGTTTGAGCCTGACAGCAAAGACAAAATCAGGACTGCACATTTTCGGCACATCATCTCCTGCTCCTGTAGTTCTCAGATTGAGATTTGCGGAAATGTCCGTCTCCTGAGATTGTCCATCACTGGCGAGTCCTTTATGCTTCATCAGGTACACACGATTTTGTATGATGTCGGGTTCTGTCTGTTCTGGCACTGGTGTGCATTTGGTGGTTGTACTGCTTGCTGGAGTGTCAAGAGTTGTCTGTTGGCTGATTTGCTTTCAGATCAGAAAGATGGTGGGAACAGCTGTGGCTGTGTTATGGGAGTGCTTCCCCTGACGTGATACCTCTGTCACTGGCTCGACACTCCCGCATAATCCTGCCACTTGCACCGTCAGAAGGCTTGGTCCTTGTAGACAACGACTTCCACAATTTTCGGCAGCCCAGCTCATATGCCCAGAACTTGATGGCAACCATGAATGATGCTAAACATTCAAGGTTAGAACCATCCAGCGAGGTGAAGAGCATTATGCAAACATTTTTGCACAATGTGGTGCTCCTGAGTGTGGCCCCCTGTTGGACCACACTACTCCGGTGTGGTCTTTCTGGATAGACAATGTCACCTCTCAGGCTCAGATAGAGGATGCAGAGCTCAATCCTGTAAGGGAAGCTTTCCGTCACTGGAGTGAGCAGAATGCATTGCAGAAGGACCTTAGGAAACAGCAACTGTAGCCAGAAGAAATCACTCTTTGAATGTACTAAGCTTAATTGCTGATAAATGAAGGTTACTACTTACGACATCTGCCTTGTGTTCAATTCAGCTCTCCATGCCAGCTTTCCTCGAAGTCTACATACCCAGCCTCCTTTAGCTTAGTGGTTAGGTCTTCCAGCAATGCATATAGCAATGGTGCTTCCTGATGCTCTTGGTCTGCAACTCGAAATGTGTGAACCTTCTGCTCATGCTCAATCCAACTTTTGCCGGGCTGCTTCCTTGCACCTAAGGCCGAGGCCACCACCAAAGCTTTCTCGTGAGTGTGGAGGAAAACACCGGACACTGGGTCTCCTCTCATAAGACCCTTCTTGATTTCGGAGCCAACGTGGCATCTCCGTGACCTTGGCAATCACTGATGTTAAAATGCTGAACATATCATCCTTTTTTTCCGACCCCTCAATGATGGCTTCCATCAAAGCTATGATAAAGTTTGAGCCATTGTTGACATCTCTAAACGATTGTTGTCCATGACTGGTCGAGAAGAAGATGAGACAATCCTTCTCAGAAGGCAGGCGTAGATCTTCTCCGGCTCTCTCACTCACAATTTGGCTACCCTCGACTTCAGAGTCCTTAGCTTTCCCACTTTGGATGGCTCGACAAGCATTGATCAGAAACACCTTAGGCTTGTCTTTCAACCACTTGGATTCGCAAATGGGCTTCACGATGTCATCGTAAACATATAGCTTCTCCCGAGGTGGTTTTCCAATTTCAATGTAGTCTCTGCCATTTTCTTCAATCCCCCATGAGCATTGATGCAACACAAAGCAATCGTCCTTAGCTAGTAGAGATCGGCAACTTTCCTAATATGTGCTTTGACACTCTCGCCTGTCCACTAATAAAAGCATGCCAATGTGTTGAAAAGAAAATCAAGTCGCCCTCTGTCTCAGATCCTCCAGTCTATCCTCTTCCACTCACAATCATTGCCAAACCTCTTCGATTACCTTCTTCCACACCATGGTTAGGATAACTACTCCCAACAATAGGCTTCTTCTTCCCTACTTGCGGGATAGTGTAGGAGTTCCACCAAAGCAACTTCTGGATTTCAATCTGCCGGTATAATTAGAGTATGCAAGAAACGGCCTACTTGTGCAAAGCTACTTAGAAACTACATGTGAGAAGAAGGACACCTAGTGCAACACAAACTATCCAGAATTGAGAGCTTCAAACCTTGGAACTCGCTTGGCTTTGTGGTCCTCTTTGTCCCAAAATGACATGACCATCCACCACCGTTGCATACTCTCGGTTGGCCTTTAAAATAATTGCGTCGCCTGGGGTGTTGCTGTCGCAAATACACTTCCAAGATTGCGTGTAGTGTGCAGCATCGATCCTTTGCATACCGCTTTTTTCAACTAGCTCGTGTGATACACTCGTCTCCTATTCGCATAGAGTGAGGGATGCCACACATTCATGTCGAAGAACACCTTCAACTAGTGACCCTGCACAACCCTCATACACAAAATGCCCGAATCGAGATACAATATGTTCCTCAAAATGACATGGACTCTAAATAGCCTTGAGTAGATCGGGCCAATATATCTATGTAACAACCCACTTTGGCATTAAATTCCACAAAGATATCCATTGCCTCTGCAGATATTAAAAGGACATTAGGCTCCAATTTTATTCTGAATCAATTGGTCTTTCCTCATCAACCCACTTTTTTCAAACAATATGTGTATAAAAGTACCTACAATATATAGGAACAATGAGACTAGTTAACAGTTAATAATAATAAAACAAAAGAAGAAGTTTCAGGACATAAAACAAAAGATAGTTCAACTTGAGAAAAGTTACAACCTGTAACCTAGGAAAAAATCCTGGTGTGAGGAATGTACAATCTTGATCATCACATTGTAAACGCAAACCCATAAAGATATAATCATGATCCAGACTCTGTGAAGGCCATACTAACTGTTGATCAACTCCTAATAAATCTTCTTCTTTATACATACTTATTGGAACAAAATATTGAGTTTCTCCATCCACATCTCCACTTTCATAGCAAAGGTGCAACTCACACATCAGTTGGATGAATTTTTCCTCGCTCACAATGGTTTCATCAAGCCCTACCTTGTTCAAAGACATTTTAGAAGGCTACTCAACCCATATTTGCTGATGAACCCATTTTGAACTTGAAGCCAATCTTGCCTATTGTCCGTTCACCAAATATACTAATCAGCTGACCAAAACGCCCATTCCTAACCATCGGAGGTTGATGACCATAAGTGACATTTGGAAATATATGATCTCCACAGATCCTTGAGATATGATGCTACTACTTTCCAGCTATCCTCTTTGTCCATGAAGTCTCTAAGAAATCTTCTATAAGATGAGATGAGTGGATGCCCTATTGCCACCTTACACGTGGAGTAAAACAACTCGATAAACTTTTCAACAGAAATGATTGGCATACCATGTTCATTCTCAGCCCATTTCCGTACATGTACACGGAGCTGCTCACAAATGCTGGGAATTGGAGCCAATGTGCTAATACGTTGTTGTAGCTTTTCCTGTACAAGCCTGCGTACTTCACACACATCTTTCCAACTTTGTCCATTGATGAAAGTGGGATCATCGGATATTTCCACAATAGCCATAAACTTTTTCTTCATCACCAACACTTCCTCCGTATTTCAAGACATCCTACCTTCAAGCTTGTCATTAAATGTTACCACCACATGAACATAAGGTTTCACCTGTTGAGCTAACCATGAGTTGGAAGCAATAAATTTAAGCCAATAAATAAATTCATCTCGAAAATCCTTTCTATCCTTCATTTCCGCACTTGAATAATTACCACCAAATTTGAACGGGTTATAGACAAACAAGAGAGAAGAGTTATTCACAGCAGGAAAGACGAAATCGTGAAGAGCATGAAACTCCTGGTGCCCTGCAAGATCCCAAACGGTAATTCTCAAGGCTGGACCATCTTTTATCACCTCAACCTCAAACCCAAGGGTTCGAGGTATGTGCTTCGAAATCGTTTCACCCTCCATCTCAACATCGTTTTCGTGTGTTTGCATACTCATCAACGTATTCCGTATCGTGGTTTTCCTGAAACAGCAACATTTACCACCGATTACACTCGGAGACGAAAACAACGTTAAGACAAGAAAACAGCTGTAGAGAAGACAGAAACAACTGCAGTGAAGTCTGCAAACTACGCCATTTGGGATGTACAAACTTTGGGTTCAGCATGTGGCTCACCTGCATATGGAAATCCACAAAGTACGAGGCGACATGATTTCACTGGCATTGTTGGAGCCCCTGCCAGAGCTTTCCGGTATTCCCTGTTTTGGCGTAGTAGTTCATCCACTGCAGCTCCTTTTCCTGACTTTTCCACACAGTGTTCTCGAACGATATACTCTTCAAATTGGTGTTCACTTGCAGAGCCCGCAACAGGTCTTGGAACATATTGTCGTCCAACCCTTTCCAGCCATCCAACACCAACCTGTTGAGGTAACGATTGTCCTGCAACGATTTGAAAACGTCTTGGGAGGTCGGATGATCCCAAAGGTCCCAAACTGTTCTGAGCTAATTGTAAACTTTCCACTGTCTGGCAGGATTGGCATCATCCTCTTAGTCCTCCTTAGCACTAGAGCTACCATGTCGGACTGTCACACGGATAACGCTGCTGTTGTCACTCCTCACACCCCTGGCTTATAAAGCAGCTACATACATCGAGATGCCTTAAAGTCATGTTCGACCGCAGCATGCGGGCCACAGCTTCTCCCAACTCAGCGATGACAGGCTGCTGTCCTGCTCCCCATACTTCCAGCTGGAGATGTGTGACAGACTCGTTAACAGAAGCGAAAGCAACATTTGGTAGGTGAATGCTCGAGCTAACAGCGTGGCCATCATCCCTGCCTGCTTTGGCCTCCACGCTTGATTGAATCCTATGTTCAGCCAGTCAAGTGTGGTGTTCTGAGCCAGAGCATCCCCTATCATCAATGCTCCCGCCTCATCCATCCCTGTATCCCACATCCCCAGGTTGCGAAGAGCGGGAGTGCTGGTCAGGATATCAGCCAGGTGTTGAGCTCCAACACCTTCTCCACAGTCGTGTTTCCAGAAAGATACAAGGTGCGAAGCACAGTGCTGCGATTATGTCGCATGCAAGCCAGTCCTTCGACAGTCATGCCAGTGTATCCCATATTCAGAAATTGCAAGGTGCGGCTGGATTGCAAGATAGCGGCGATTGCAGCGCAGACTTCACCTGTTCCAAAACCAAGGAAGCCACTCAAGTCCAGCCGTTCCACTATTGCATTCGAGCTCAGGCCTTCCAGCAGCGCCATCGCCTCTGCCACCGTCACCCTGTAATTTCGACGCCCAAGAGGGTCGAGATCTATGAATCTGAGTGTGGGGCATTTCCCGATAGCCTTCATAAGGCGCATGCGCAGTTCAAGTTCCACCTTTGGATGTTCCACGTCCCTCTCGAACAAGTGCCCAAACGCTTCCACACGAGGAAGACGACTGAGTGTAGGCGAAGGTGAGTCGAGGTCGGCAAGCAGGGTACTGAGCTCCTCAGGAACAGCAACTGGAAATTGTGGTGAAAACAAAGACAGCCAATCAGTCAATCATCAGACTGTCTGCCAGCAGCAGCATCAAGTGGTGCATTCGGTACATGCATTCAAACTAGTTGCAACAACAACAACAGCTTGGAAGTGGTTGGATCAAATCCACATTGTATTCACGAAGTTTCATTACCTGCTGCGGCACCAGAGGTTGCCACAGTTGCCGTGACCGGTGGTGGCACTCCTTCCGAACCTGCACAAGTGAGAAGGGGTCAGTATACATCTGAGTTAGTGGGTTCTGACAGTAGATACAAATCAGGACAAGGGTAGCAAGCTACTGGCTTGGGGCACCTACCCTGCGGAGCAGCGCTTCTTCTGTGCACGTTCCTTGAGAGCAGATTCTGGATCTGTATTCCTTTGCCTTCGCTTTCCCAGGTTGTTTTCTTGATGGAAATGTTCTCCAGGACGTTGTTGCAGTTGCGTCCCAGAGACCGCATCAAGTTCTGGAACATGTAGTCATCCAATCCTTCGCAGTCATCCAACACAAGCGTCTTGATGCTACGATTATCCCGCAACCCTTGGAAAAACGCCTTGGAGAAGTTGGATGGACCAAAGGGCTTATAAAACTGAAGCTGCAGCTGCTGGACATTCTTGCACTCCTGAAGAATCGTGATCAGCATAGGATCCATGTCATCATCCTCCGAATTCCGCGTGTGACTTACTTGGAGTTGGGTGATGCTGCTGTTTTCAGGTAGCGCTTCCAATCCGCGTGTGACGAAGAAGCTGGCAAGTCTGAGGTCAGTGAGAGCACGGTTGGTGCGCAGCACCTGAGCCAGGGCTTCTCCCAGTCCGGCTCCACGGCCTGCTGGCCTCCTGGGCACTCAAGAACAAGCCGTGTGATGGAGTGATTGCCAGAAACAGCAGCTGGAGGATCCGCCAGGGTGTGCCACACCAAAGCTTCGAGAATTGGACCAATGAACACAGGATCTCCGATTTTAAGCTCAGGTGGTGGTATTCGCCAGGGCCTCTGCAATCAGCACGGCTCCTTCCTCATCCATGCCAATATTGCTCATCCAGAGATTGCGGAGGGCGATCGAATTCCTCAGGATGTCGGCCAAATGTTGCGCCCCGACAGCATTCCTGATGTCGTTCCCACAAAGAGACAATCTGGACAGCACTGAGCTGCGGTTGCGTCCAAGGGCTGCAGCGATGACACCCAGTCCTTCTGCACTCAATCCCAGATATTGCAGACCCAGCAAGTCCAATGAGAAATAGCATCTCTCCATGACGCCAGTCAATGCCTGCAGGCAGGGTGCCGTCCCAAAGCCCACGTAGCCAACAGCCCCAGCTCCTCCAGCACAAGGTTGTGTTGCAAGCCTGATAGCAGCGCCAGCGCCTCTACCTCCTCACGCTGTAAGTGCCCATCCTCCCGGAGGATTCAGATGAATCTTCCTCAGCGACCGGCATTTGCCGATAGCTGTGAGCAGGCGCAGGCGTACCACTGCCACTGCCCCGGTGTTGACACTCCTGTAGGCCTCCTGGCAAAGGCAATCGAAATAGCTTCCCACAAATCCACAGATGGAGTTCTTGCAGCACTGGCGACTCGGACTCCAAGTCTGCGAGCAACGCAGCTGCGGCTGCACCGCACCCAACTCCCAGCTGCACGCGCAGCTCCCAACGCTTTCTCCAGACGTTGCTTTTCCCCCATGAGGTGCCCTTGATGGAGATGTGATCCAGCCTGAGGTGGTGTTGGTGTTGGTAGACAGGGATTGAATCAGGTCTTCAAACATCTCGTCGTCCAGCCCATCCCAGCCATCCAACACCAGCCTGTTGATGCTGCGGTTTTCTGCAGCAACCCTTGAAAAACGCCTTGGTGAAGCTGGACGGACCAAAGGGCTTGTCAAACCGGATCTGCACCTCCTCAACAGTCTTGCACTCATCCAGGATGGCGGTCAGGTTGGGATCCATGTCATCATCCTCCGACTGCCGCGAGTGGAACACCAGGAGTTTGGTGATGCTGCTGTTTTCCGCAGAGCTCCCAATCCGCGTGTGACGAAGAAGCTGGATAGTGTGAGGTCTTTCAGAGCCCGGTGAAGCACCTGAGCCAGGGCTTCTCCCAGCCCCGGCTCCACAGCCTCCTGGCCTCCCGGACACTCAAGGACAAGCCGTGTGATGGAGTGATTGCCAGAAACAGCAGCTGGAGGATCCGCCAGGGTGTGCCACACCAAAGCTTGGAGCAATGGAACGAGGAACATGGGCGCGGGCTGGTTTGGATTCCGGGCGCAGGATCTCCGATTCTAAGCCCCAGCCAGGGCTTCTCCCAGTCCGGCTCCACGGCCTGCTGGCCTCCTGGGCACTCAAGAACAAGCCGTGTGATGGAGTGATTGCCAGAAACAGCAGCTGGAGGATCCACCAGGCGTGTGCCACACCAAAGCTTCGAGAATCGAACCAATGAACACAGGATCTCCGATTCTGAAGCTCGGCAGGGTGGTGGTATTCGCCAGGGCCTCTGCAATCAGCACGGCTCCTTCCTCATCCATGCCAATATTGCTCATCCAGAGATTGCGGAGGGCGATCGAATTCCTCAGGATGTCGGCCAAATGTTGCGCCCCGACAGCATTCCGATGTCGTTCCCACAAAGAGACAATCTGGACAGCACTGAGCTGCGGTTGCGTCCAAGGGCTGCAGCGATGACACCCAGTCCTTCTGCACTCAATCCCAGATATTGCAGACCCAGCAAGTCCAATGAGAAATAGCATCTCTCCATGACGCCAGTCAATGCCTGCAGGCAGGGTGCCGTCCCAAAGCCCACGTAGCCAACAGCCCCAGCTCCTCCAGCACAAGGTTGTGTTGCAAGCCTGATAGCAGCGCCTCTACCTCCCTCACGCTGTAAGTGCCCCTCCCGGAGGATTCAGATGAATCTTCCTCAGCGACCGGCATTTGCCGATAGCTGTGAGCAGGCGCAGGCGTACGTACCACTGCCACTGCCCCGGTGTTGACACTCCTGTAGGCCTCCTGGCAAAGGCAATCGAAATAGCTTCCCACAAATCCACAGATGGGAGTTCTTGCAGCACTGGCGACTCGGACTCCAAGTCTGCGAGCAACGCACGCAGCTGCGGCTGCACCGCGCAGCTCCCAAGTCTCCAGACGTTCGCCCCTGCCTTGCTTTTCCCATGAGGTGCCCTTGATGGAGATGTGATCCAGCCTGAGGTGTTGGTGTTGGTGGATTGAATCAGGTCTTCAAACATCTCGTCGTCCAGCCCATCCCAGCCATCCAACACCAGCCTGTTGATGCTGCGGTTTTCTGCAGCAACCCTTGAAAAACGCCTTGGTGAAGCTGGACGGACCAAAGGGCTTGTCAAACCGGATCTGCACCTCCTCAACAGTCTTGCACTCATCCAGGATGGCGGTCAGGTTGGGATCCATGTCATCATCCTCCGACTGCGCGAGTGGAACACCAGGAGTTTGGTGATGCTGCTGTTTTCCGCAGAGCTCCCAATCCGCGTGTGACGAAGAAGCTGGATAGTGTGAGGTCTTTCAGAGCCCGGTTGGTGCGAAGCACCTGAGCCAGGGCTTCTCCCAGCCCCGGCTCCACAGCCTCCTGGCCTCCCGGACACTCAAGGACAAGCCGTGTGATGGAGTGATTGCCAGAAACAGCAGCTGGAGGATCCGCCAGGGTGTGCCACACCAAAGCTTGGAGCAATGGAACGAGGAACATGGGCGCGGGCTGGTTTGGATTCCGGGCGCAGGATCTCCGATTCTAAGCCCAGCCAGTGTAGTGGTATGCGCCAGGGCCTGTGCAATCACCACGGCTCCTTCCTCGTCCATGCCTATGTTGCTCATCCATAGATTGCGGAGCTTGGGCGAGTTGGTAAGGATGTCGGCCAAGTGTTGCGACAGCATTCCGATGTCGTTCCCACAGAGACAATCTGGACAGCACTGATGAGCTGGCATTGCGTCCAAGGGCTGCAGCGATGGCACCCAGTCCTTCTGCACTCAATCCCAGATATTGCAGACCGCAAGTCCAGTGAGATAGCAGTTCTGTCGATGGCACTCAACTGCAGGCAGGCTGCCGTCCCAAACCCCTTGTATACAGATTCAGCTCCTCCAGCACAAGGTTGTGTTGCAAGCCTGATAGCAGAGCCAGCGCCTCTACCTCCCTCACGCTGTAAGTGCCCTCCTCCCCGGAGGATTCAGATGAATCTTCCTCAGCGACCGGCATTTGCCGATAGCTGTGAGCAGGCGCAGGCGTACGTACCACTGCCACTGCCCCGGTGGACACTCCCTGTAGGCCTCCTGGCAAAGGCAATCGAAATAGCTTCCCACAAATCCACAGATGGGAGTTCTTGCAGCACTGGCGACTCGGACTCCAAGTCTGCGAGCAACGCACGCAGCTGCGGCTGCACTCGCGCAGCTCCCAACGCTTTCTCCAGACGTTCGCCCCTGCCTTGCTTTTCCCATGAGGTGCCCTTGATGGAGATGTGATCCAGCCTGAGGTGGGTGTTGGTGTTGGTGGACAGGGATTGAATCAGGTCTTCAAACATCTCGTCGTCCAGCCATCCCAGCCATCCAACACCAGCCTGTTGATGCTGCGGTTTTCTGCAGCAACCCTTGAAAAACGCCTTGGTGAAGCTGGACGGACCAAAGGGCTTGTCAAACCGGATCTGCACCTCCTCAACAGTCTTGCACTCATCCAGGATGGTGGTCAGGATGGGATCCATGTCATCATCCTCCGACTGCCGCGAGTGAAACACCAGGAGTTTGGTGATGCTGCTGTTTTCCGCAGAGCTCCCAATCCGCGTGTGACGAAGAAGCTGGATAGTCTGAGGTCTTTCAGAGCCCGGTTGGTGCGAAGCACCTGAGCCAGGGCTTCTCCCAGCCCTCCACAGCCTCCTGGCCTCCCGGACACTCAAGGACAAGCCGTGTGATGGAGTGATTGCCAGAAACAGCAGCTGGAGGATCCGCCAGGGTGTGCCACACCAAAGCTTGGAGCAATGGAACGAGGAACATGGGCGCGGCTGGTTTGGATTCCGGGGCGCAGGATCTCCGATTCTAAGCCCAGCCAGTGTGGTGGTATGCGCCAGGGCCTGTGCAATCACCACGGCTCCTTCCTCGTCCATGCCTATGTTGCTCATCCAGATTGCGGAGCTTGGGCGAGTTGGTAAGGATGTCGGCCAAGTGTTGCGCCCCGACAGCATTCCCGATGTCGTTCCCACACAGAGACAATCTGGACAGCACTGATGAGCTGCATTGCGTCCAAGGGCTGCAGCGATGGCAGTCCTTCTGCACTCAATCCCATATTGCAGACCGAGGATTCCAGTGAGCGATGAGTTCTGTCGATGACGGCAATCAGTGCCTGGCAGGCTGCCGTCCCAAACCCCTTGTAGCCATACAGATCCTCCTCCAGCACAAGGTTGTGTTGCAAGCCTGATAGCAGCGCCAGCGCCTCGTCCTCCTCACGCTGTGACCCTCCTCCCAGGATTCAGATGAATCTTCCTGAGCGACCGGCATCTGCCGATAGCTGTGAGCAGACGCAAGCGCACCTCCCAGTGCCATTCCTCGCGGTGGTGACATTCCCCGTCCTCGCAGTCGCAATTGAAGTAGCTTCCCACAAATCCACAGATGGGAGTTCTTGCAGCACTGGCGAGTGGGACTCCAGGTCTGCAACGCACGCAGCTGCGGCTGCACTCGCGCAGCTCTCAACGCTTTCTCCAGACGTTCGCCCCTGCCTTGCTTTTCCCATGAGGTGCCCTTGATGGAGATGTGATCCAGCCTGAGATGGGTGTTGGTGTTGGTGGACAGGGATTGAATCAGGTCTTCAAACATCTCGTCGTCCAGCCCATCCCAGCCATCCAACACCAGCCTGTTGATGCTGCGGTTTTCTGCAGCAACCCTTGGAAAAACGCCTTGGTGAAGCTGGACGGACCAAAGGGCTTGTCAAACCGGATCTGCACCTCCTCAACAGTCTTGCACTCATCCAGGATGGTGGTCAGGATGGGATCCATGTCATCATCCTCCGACTGCGAGTGAACACCAGGAGTTTGGTGATGCTGCTGTTTTCCCGCAGAGCTCCCAATCCGCGTGTGACGAAGAAGCTGGATAGTTTGAGGTCTTTCAGAGCCCGGTTGGTGCGAAGCACCTGAGCCAGGGCTTCTCCCAGCCCAGCTCCACAGCCTCCTGGCCTCCCGGACACCCAAGGACAAGCCGTGTGATGGAGTGATTGCCAGAAACAGCAGCTGGAGGATCCGCCAGGGTTTGCCACACCAAAGCTTGGAGCAATGGAACGAGGAACATGGGCGCGCTGGTTTGGATTCCGGGGCGCAGGATCTCCGATTCTAAGCCCAGCCAGTGTGGTGGTATGCGCCAGGGCCTGTGCAATCACCACGGCTCCTTCCATCCCTATGTTGCTCATCCAGAGATTGCGGAGCTTGGGCGAGTTGGTAAGGATGTCGGCCAAGTGTTGCGCCCCGACAGCATTCCCAATGTCGTTCCCACACAGAGACAATCTGGACAGCACTGAGCTGAGCCAAGGGCTGCAGCGATGGCACCCAGGCCTTCTGCACTCAATCCACATATTGCAGACCGAGGTCCAGTGAGCGATGAGTTCTGTCGATGATGGCACTCAACTGCAGGCAGGCTGCTGCCGTCCCAAACCCCTTGTAGCCATACAGATTCAGCTCCTCCAGCACAAGGTTGTGTTGCAAGCCTGATAAGAGCGCCACCGCCTCGTCCTCCTCACGCTGTGACCCTCTTCCGAGGATTCAGATGAATCTTCCTCAGCGACCGGCATCTGCCGATAGCTGTGAGCAGACGCAAGCGCACCTCCCAGTGCCATTCCTCGCGGTGGTGACATTCCCCGTCCTCGCAGTCGCAATTGAAATAGCTTCCCACAATCAACAGATCCTCCCAGTTCCGTGGGAGTTCTTGCAGCACTGGCGACTCGGACTCCAAGTCTGCGAGCAACGCACGCAGCTGGGCTGCACTCGCAGCTCCCAACGCTTTCTGCAGACGTTCGCCCCTGCCTTGCTTTTCCCATGAGGTGCCCTTGATGGAGATGTGATCCAGCCTGAGATACCTGTTGGTGTTGGTGGACAGGGATTGAATCAGGTCTTCAAACATCTCGTCGTCCAGCCCATCCCAGCCATCCAACACCAGCCTGTTGATGCTGCGGTTTTCTGCAGCAACCCTTGAAAAACGCCTTGGTGAAGCTGGACGGACCAAAGGGCTTGTCAAACCGGATCTGCACCTCCTCAACAGTCTTGCACTCATCCAGGATGGTGGTCAGGATGGGATCCATGTCATCATCCTCCGACTGCCGCGAGTGAAACACCAGGAGTTTGGTGATGCTGCTGTTTTCCCGCAGAGCTCCCAATCCGCGTGTGACGAAGAAGCTGGATAGTTTGAGGTCTTTCAGAGCCCGGTTGGTGCGAAGCACCTGAGCCAGGGCTTCTCCCAGCCCTCCACAGCCTCCTGGCCTCCCGGACACCCAAGGACAAGCCGTGTGATGGAGTGATTGCCAGAAACAGCAGCTGGAGGATCCGCCAGGGTTTGCCACACCAAAGCTTGGAGCAATGGAACGAGGAACATGGGCGCGCTGGTTTGGATTCCGGGGCGCAGGATCTCCGATTCTAAGCCCAGCCAGTGTGGTGGTATGCGCCAGGGCCTGTGCAATCACCACGGCTCCTTCCTCGTCCATGCCTATGTTGCTCATCCAGAGATTGCGGAGCTTGGGCGAGTTGGTAAGGATGTCGGCCAAGTGTTGCGCCCCGACAGCATTCCCAATGTCGTTCCCACAGAGACAATCTGGACAGCTCTGATTGCGTCCAAGGGCTGCAGCGATGGCACCCAGTCCTTCTGCACTCAATCCCAGATGTTGCAGACCGAGGAAGTCCAGTGAGGAAGAAGTTCTGTCGATGATGGCACTCAACTGCAGGCAGGCTGCTGCCGTCCCAAACCCTTGTAGCCATACAGATTCAGCTCCTCCAGCACAAGTTGTGTTGCAAGCCTGATAGCGCCAGCGCCTCGTCCTGCCTCACGCTGTGACCCTCCTCCGCCGGAGGATTCAGATGAATCTTCCTCAGCGACCGGCATCTGCCCATAGCTGTGAGCAGACGCAAGCGCACCTCCCAGTGCCATTCCTCGCGGTGGTGACATTCCCCGTCCTCGCAGTCGCAATTGAAGTAGCTTTCCCACGAATCAACAGGGTCCTCCCAGTTCCATGGGAAGTCGCGTCCCACGAATCAACACTGACCTGGACTCGGACTCCAAGTTTGCAAGCAAGGCAGCCAGCTCCGGCTGCACTCGCAGTGCATCTCTCAACGCTATCTGCAGACGTTCGGCCCTGCCTTGCTTTTCCCACGAGGTGCGCTCGATGGAGATGTGTTCCAGCCTGAGATACCTGTTGGTGTTGGTGGACAGGGATTGAATCAGGTCTTCAAACATCTCCTCGTCCAGCCCATCCCAGCCATCCAACCCCAGCCTCTTGATGCTGCGGTTTTCTGCAGCAACCCTTGAAAAACGCCTTGGTGAAGCTGGACGGACCAAAGGGCTTGTCAAACCGGATCTGCACCTCCTCAACAGTCTTGCACTCATCCAGGATGGTGGTCAGGATGGGATCCATGTCATCATCCTCCGACTGCCGCGAGTGAACACCAGGAGTTCGGTGATGCTGCTGTTTTCCCGCAGAGCTCCCAATCCGCGTGTGACGAAGAAGCTGGATAGTTTGAGGTCTTTCAGAGCCCGGTTGGTGCGAAGCACCTGAGCCAGGGCTTCTCCCAGACCCGGCTCCACAGCCTCCTGGCCTCCCGGACACCCAAGGTCAAGCCGTGTGATGGAGTGATTGCCAGAAACAGCAGCTGGAGGATCCGCCTGGGTTTGCCACACCAAAGCTTGGAGAAGTGGAACGACGAATATGGGCGCGCGCTGGTTTGGATTCCGGGGCGCAGGATCTCCGATTCTAAGCCCAGCCAGTGTGGTGGTATGCGCCAGGGCCTGTGCAATCACCACGGCTCCTTCCTCGTCCATCCCTATGTTGCTCATCGAGAGTATGCGGAGCTTGGGCGAGTTGGTAAGGATGTCGGCCAAGTGTTGCGCCCCGACAGCATTCCCAATGTCGTTCCCACACAGAGATAAGCTGAACAGCTCTGATGAGCCAAGGGCTGCAGCGATGGCACCCAGGCCGTCTGCACTCAATCCCACATATTGCAGACCGAGGAATTGCAGTGAGGAAGAAGTTCTGTCGATGATGGCACTCAACTGCAGGCAGGCTGCTGCCGTCCCAAAACCCTTGTAGCCATACAGATCCAGCACCGTCAGCCCAAAGTTGTATTGCAAGCCTGATAAGAGCGCCACCGCCTCGTCCTGCCTCACGCTGTGACCCATCTTCCGCCGAGGATTCAGTCGAATCTTCCTCAGCGACCGGCATCTGCCCATAGCTGTGAGCAGGCGCACCTCCCAGTGCCATTCCTCGCGGTGGTGACATTCCCCGTCCTCGCAGTCGCAATTGAAGTAGCTTTCCCACGAATCAACAGGGTCCTCCCAGTTCCATGGGAAGTCGCGTCCCACGAATCAACACCTAACCACCCCGACCTGGACCGCCCTGCCGAGTGGGACTCCAGGTCTGCAAGCAACGCAGCCAGCTCCGGCTGCACTCGCAATGCATCTCTCAACGCTTCCTGCAGACGTTCGGCCCTGCCTTGCTTTTCCCATGAGGTGCCCTCGATGGAGATGTGCTCAAGCCCGAGAGAGGTGTTGGTGTTGGTGGACAAGGACTGAATCAGGTCTTCAAACATCTCCTCGTCCAGCCCATCCCAGCCATCCAACACCAGCCTCTTGATGCTGCGGTTTTTCTGCAGGAACCCTTGGAAAAACGCCTTGGTGAAGCTGGACGGACCAAAGGGCTTGTCAAACTGGATCTGCACCTGCTCAACAGTCTCGCACTCATCCAGGATGGTGGTCAGCATGGGATCCATGTCATCATCGTCCGACTGCGGCGAGTGGGCCACCAGGAGATTGGTGATGCTGCTGTTTTCGCACAGAGCTCCCAATCCGCGTTTGACGAAGAAGCTGGATAGTTTGAGGTCTTTCAGAGCCCGGTTGGTGCGAAGCACCCGAGCCAGGGCTTCTCCCAGCCCCGGCTCCACAGCCTCCTGGCCTCCCGGACACCCAAGGACAAGCTTACTGATGGAGTAATTGCAAGAAACAGCAGCTGGAGGATCCGCCACGGTGTGCCACACCAAAGCTTGGAGCAGTGGAACGAGGAACATGGGCGCGCGCTGGTTTGGATTCCGGGGCGCAGGATCTCCGATTGTGAGCTCGGCCAGTGTGGTGGTATGCGCCAGGGCCTGTGCAATCACCACGGCTCCTTCCTCGTCCATCCCTATGTTGCTCATCGAGATGCGGAGCTTGGGCGAGTTGGTAAGGATGTCGGCCAAGTGTTGCGCCCCGACAGCATTCCCAATGTCGTTCCCACACAGAGATAAGCTGAACAGCTCTGATGAGCTGGCATTGCGTCCAAGGGCTGCAGCGATGGCACCCAGGCCGTCTGCACTCAATCCCACATATTGCAGACCGAGGGATTGCAGTGAGGAAGAAGTTCTGTCGATGATGGCACTCAACTGCAGGCAGGCTGCTGCCGTCCCAAAACCCTTGTAGCCATACAGATCCAGCTCCGTCAGCCCAAAGTTGTGTTGCAAGCCTGATAAGAGCGCCACCGCCTCGTTCTGCCTCACGCTGTGACCCATCGTCCGCCGAGGATTCAGTCGAATTGTCGTGAGCGACCGGCATCTGCCCATAGCTGTGAGTAGACGCAAGCGCACCTCCCAGTGCCATTCCTCGCGGTGGTGACATTCCCCGTCCTCGCAGTCGCAATTGAAGTAGCTTCCCCACGAATCAACAGACGGCAGTTCCGACGGCTGTCGCGAGTAGGACTCCAGGTCTGCAAGCAAAGCACGCAGGTGCGGCGAGCGGGACTCGAGGCTGTGGAGCAGGTCCACCGGCGCGGCGCCGGGAGGAAGAGATGGATCCGTCATAGCCCAACCTTCACAACAACGTCTCACCCTGTGAGGAGGACTAGCAAAAGAAGGCAAGCAGAACCAAGGGCGTCCCACTCCAGAGAGAGTGGAATCCACTCCTCCTGGGCCAGTGCTGGCCAGCGGCGCGGAGAAGCGTGCACTGCACGCCTCCGACTTCTGCACGCCTGCAAAGGCGCCTCTCTAGCTACATACTTGTTACAAAGCTGTCTACACTGTAGACTTTGCACGACGAGGCATTCCTGACACCAGTGGTTTCGGACTACATTTTGGACTACAGGAGCGCTGCACTCTCTCTCTTTCGTCCTTGAAGATGGCCCTTTCATGAAAGGAATCGGATGAGACCGACTCCTGACAGTTTCCATAGTTTCGAGGAGGCGAGATGTCCAGCCCCAATCCGTACACTGTTTGCTGGGTTCGTGTTTCACCACGTCAAGCAATGCTCTTTCATCTCACCAAGACTGCTATGTACAACAGAACAGGTATATTCCTGTGCCACCTGATGCTGCTCCCAAGGTGAGCTGTCTTCTGTCTTCGGAGCAAGTCGTGGATACACGTAGCTTCCCAGAAGCAATGCACACCATCCATTTCTCAAGACCTGCACGTGGTAGAGGGCAGAGGGACGCATCATGAGGGACCCTCGGACAGAGATGAGGATACCGAGCACACGCTCTGTTCTGCCTGTGCTGCCTCCTGCTTACAGGTTACCTCGGCTAACATGTCATACACTTGACTATGCTGTGAGTTCTGGACGCGGCCCGCCAGAAAGGTGTGCACTTCCTCGTCATGCGCTATCCAGCTCCAGCCTGGCTCTTTCCACGCAGCACTTTCCGTCTTCCTGCGCTTGTCCACCCTATGGGCGTCCTCTGGAAGGCCCGCATCAGCGTACATCTATGACATCAACATGTATGCTGCGGCATTTGTGGGCTGCAGACGCACTGCCAGATCGAAGACTTGTTCTCCGCGAGAGATACATTACTGTGCTTCCTGCAGGAAGCCCAGCAGAGACATTAACATGGAAAGGAAAGAGTAGGCTGCATCGGCATACTTGACAAGAGCTCTTCTACCACTGTGAAGCGTCCGGCACGTCCCAGGAGATGTATCATACAGGCATAGTGCTCAGCTCTGGGAGCTATGCCGTGATATCTGTCCATGGATTTGAAGTACTGCAGACCTTCCCACACCAGGCCAGCATGACTGCAGGCAGAGAGAATTGAAAGGAACGGGACTTCATTCGCCTGGACGCCTGCCATCACCATTTTGTCGTAGCACATGAGAGCTTCCTGACCCATCCTGTGCTGACCATACGCTGCAAGAACTACCGCACTCCATGTCACCTCGTTCTTTGTGGGCAGGCTTTCAAACACTCTGCAGGCTCAGTCCAAGCTCCGCATTTTGCATACATGTTCACCAGGCAGCTGCCCACAACCACATCCGCTTTCAAACATCTCTCTCGAACCTGAGCATGGAGCTGGTGCCCCGTGTGCAATGCTCCCATGCGAGCACATGCCTTTAGAAGACGGGCGAATGTAACATGATCAGCGGCCGTGATTCCACGGTGATGCATGACGGCATAGAGATCAAGGGCCTCCTGCCCCAGCCCGTGCAAGACATATCCTGCAAACATCACATTCCATGTCAGGATGGCTCTGGTATCCAGAGTGTAGAACACGCTCCGAGCATCATCCAAGCACCCACATTTCGCATACATGTCCACTAGGCAGCTGCCCACAACCACATACAGAGACAGCGCTTCTTGGCTAGACCATGCTCCTCGTACGCAGTGAGCATGGCAGTCCAAGTCACGACATCTCTTGTGGCTGACTCGTCAAACACCCTGCGGGCATCCTCTAAGCTCCCACAGTTTGCATATATGTCCACCAGGCAGCTCGAAATGACCACGTCAACTTGCAGCCCCATCTCCTGAAACTGGTCATGTAGCTGACTTCCCTGCTCCAATGCCCTAGACCTGCTTCCTGTATTTGTGAATGAAGCCGCATTCCCTGGTGTAGTGTTCCACTGCTACCACCCACATGCTTTGAGGAGGCACAAAAACGTGACATGGTCAGGCAGAGTGATTCCCTCCTCTTGCATACTTGCATAGAGCGCAAGGGCTTCTTGCCCACGCCCACCCTCAGCATACCCTCCAAGCAGCGTATTCCATGTGACCACATTTCTCGAGTCCAACTTGTCAAAGATTGTACGAGCATCATCCAACCTCCCACATCTTGCATACATTTCCACCAGGCAGCTCCCGACAAATACATCAGGGTTAAGCACACTACTCAGGACATCGGAATGGACCTGTCTGCCTGATGTCAGATCTTCTGCGCGGGCACAAGTTTCCTCCATGAACTCATGTTTCCTACACGAACTGAAACGATGCAATGGAACACGTTGCCAGAGTACTCTCGGCGGGGTGAGCCCCATGTTTACTATCTGAAGTTTCCTCCATGAGTTCTCGGCGGCAACCCATGTTTCCTCCGTACTCTCAGCGGGATGAGCCCCATGTTTAGTATCTGAAGTTTCCTCCATGAGCTCTCGGCGGGAACCCATGTTTCCTCCATGAACTCATGTTTCCTGCACGAACTCAAACGATGCACGTTGCCAGAGTACTCTCGGCGGGATGAGCCCCATGTTTACTATCTGAAGTTTCCTGCATGAACTCATGTTTGCCAATGGAACACGTTGCCAGAGTACTCTTGGCGGGATGAGCCCCATGTTTACTATCTTAAGTTTCCTCCATGAACTCATAGTTTGCCCATGGAACACGTTGCCAGAGTACTCTTGGCGGGATGAGCCCATGTTTACTATCTGAAGTTTCCTCCATGAACTCATGTTTCCTGCACGAACTCAAACGATGCAATGGAACAAGTTGCTAGACGATGCAATGAAACAAGTTGCCAGAGTACTCTCGGCGGGATGATCCTCAGATCATAGGAACCCATATTTTCATGTTTCTTGGCAGGAACTCAAATGATGCAATGCAACAAGTTACTAGATTTCTCTCAGCGGGATTCAAACTCGCAATCCCCTAACGCTGAGATTCGAACCCGCAATCCCCTTATTAGAAGTAAGATGCTTTCCATTAGGCTAGGGGAGCTCCATGCTTGAGAGAAGAGGATTCACAACTTTATCTTTATATAAAATAATATATTAATAATATTACATGATAGAACATCTATCATTGTGTGGTGTGGAATGGAGAAATAGTCAACTTGACATTGTGTCTAGACTTTTTAAATCGTACCAACAACTTTCTTTATTGCATAATTGTTCCTTACATCTGGGCTTTTTGAATCAATAACTTTCTCTAGTTATATGGTGTCATAGATGTAAGGCTTTCCAAATCAAAAGCTCTCCACTACCTATATGGTATTAAATAAACGACGATCTTACGTGCTAGATAATAATTAGCTTAATCTCAACCTTACATTTAAATTCTCTCTATTACCTATGCTTCTAACTTCTCCTGAAGTGATTAAGAAGAAGAAGTCCATTATTGTCCTCTTGGATAAATTTTTTTGACATGGGACTTAGTACTTAACAATTTATAACATGGCGTACCTAAATTACTAGCACCAAGGGCATCCACTCCCTTCTAAACACCCCATCCAAGTGCCAATCGAAGCGCAAAATGCTTAAGGTTCTTCTCCAAACAACTCCTAATATGGAGAACACCAAGCGAAAACAGCGAGCAGAAAACACTAAGCATCGACTTGATTCCATTTTATATTATCAGTGTGAAATTTATGAAACCTAATACATATATGTAGAGGAAATCCGCCGTCCTGCCAAACAGGACTTGAGACAAGGCTGTATTTGGCACACTGTGAGCTGTGAGGCCAAATTTTGAAGCATTCGGGTGCCATGCGTAGCAGCGCAGTGTGGTGGAGCAGCTGCAAGCTCTGCACCCTGGTGCCGCCCTCTTTCCATACTCTGGCCAAGGGACACGGGCAATGTGACTCAAGTGAGTGAGTGATGGCGTACATCCTATCATGTTGTCCACCTTATGTCGTGGGTGTGCATCCTGTTGAGTCATAGAGGCGGAATGTGGTGATCATCTGTCTTTCTGTCATGTATGCAGGAAAAGTAAGCTCTCGAGCATTCACCAGAGGAAAATTTCTGGGACTGTTGGAGAGTAAGGGTGGATCAGGTCACTCTTGTAGGAGGACTTCATGGAGGATGGCAGAAAGAACTTCAGTTGAGCTTTGCCCTGTGGTGGAGGGAAGTGACGGGCTGCTGGAACCGCCTGCTACTGCTCCTGGTGATGGGAGGGTGAAGAAGAAGGTTTGCTTCTGGGTTGGCTATGTTGGAACCGAGTACAAAGGTTGGTAGAAGGATGAGCCCAAATAGATTAGCAAATGATCGACATTTGGGTATCATGCTTGAGAGGAAAGTATGCGGTTGTCCTGAAGTCACTCGGGTTTTTGCAGGACTGCAGTTGCAACGGTCTACAGGAGTCCCCAGTAAGTAGCTTCTGTCCAAGCTACAATGGCTGAGCTGCTGCTAGTATTATGCAGGTTGTCACATTTTCTCCGGTCTGTATTCTTGCAGCCGTTGAAGCAGAGCTGGAGAAAGCCATATTGGCGGCTCATGGAATGCTTGCTAGTAACTTTGGGAATCTTCACAGACTTGGATGGGCACGCAGCAGCCGAACTGATAAAGGGGTAACCGTCGTGCCCTACGAGATTCTGTATGTGTCAAAGTCTGATGCACTATGTATGTTACCAGTCGTTAGCACGACTGGAAGGTCCTGGTAACTGCACCTCAAATTGCTAGATTTGAGGAGGTTGCTCTTCAGCTGCCCGTCATTGTGATTGGGTTGGTAGAATGTGACGCAGATCAAAAGGTTCTAATTGTGTTTCTACGTTCAGCTCAGGTGCACTCCATAAGCACAGTCATTTCTATGAAGATGGAAGTCCCAGAAGCAGCATGGGTCCATGACAGGGACGGGCTTGCATTGGCGGAAAGTATCAATGCTCACTTACCTGCAAGCATAAAAGTGTTTTCTGTTGTCCCAGTGCCCAGGTCTGACTCGACTTAAGCTCAATGTGTGGAATGTTTCAGTCATAACTGCCGTTTTCGGCACTGACCATCCTGGTTCTGCAGGTCCTTCGATTCAAGAAAGATGTGTTTTACCCGCACATACGAGTATCTACTACCAGCGGCTGTGCTTGACATCAATCACTCTGGTTCAATGGCAGCAAGTGAAGATCGAGTGACAGAGCTGAACAGCATATTATCAGCATTTCAGGTTGTCAGCCAATTGAGGCACCGAAAGCTTGGTTAGGAGGACGTGTAGCAGTACCCGTGACATTGGCTGTTGTCAATTGGCAGGAAGGCATCCTTTCCATAATTACACCGCTCGGAGCAAGTACAAAGACGTGAACAAGCCTGCCTACTTTAACCGCAGGGTAGTCGGTCTTCGAAGATGAATCGGCGGTTGTCCCGGAGGTGCTGGATGATTGTGACAGTGGTGTGAGCATTCCGGAAGATGACCAATCATCTTTGGATGAAGAAAGCCAGGTTCCAGATGGGGCAGAAGATGATGAATCTACAGCAAGGGCAAGGTGGTTGTTTGAGCCTGACAGCAAAGACAAAATCAGGACTGCACATTTTCGCACATCATCTCCTGCTCCTGTAGTTCTCAGATTGAGATTTGCGGAAATGTCCGTCTCCTGAGATTGTCCATCACTGGCGAGTCCTTTATGCTTCATCAGGTACACGATTTTGTATGATGTCGGGTTCTGTCTGTTCTGGCACTGGTGTGCATTTGGTGGTTGTACTGCTTGCTGGAGTGTCAAGAGTTGTCTGTTGGCTGATTTGCTTTCAGATCAGAAAGATGGTGGGAACAGCTGTGGCTGTGTTATGGGAGTGCTTCCTGACGTGATACCTCTGTCACTGGCTCGACACTCCCGCATAATCCTGCCACTTGCACCGTCAGAAGGCTTGGTCCTTGTAGACAACGACTTCCACAATTTTCGGCAGCCCAGCTCATATGCCCAGAACTTGATGGCAACCATGAATGATGCTAAACATTCAAGGTTAGAACCATCCAGCGAGGTGAAGAGCATTATGCAAACATTTTTGCACAATGTGGTGCTCCTGAGTGTGGCCCCTGTTGGACCACACTACTCCGGTGTGGTCTTTCTGGATAGACAATGTCACCTCTCAGGCTCAGATAGAGGATGCAGAGCTCAATCCTGTAAGGGAAGCTTTCCGTCACTGGAGTGAGCAGAATGCATTGCAGAAGGACCTTAGGAAACAGCAACTGCAGCCAGAAGAAATCACTCTTTGAATGTACTAAGCTTAATTGCTGATAAATTAAGGTTCCTACTTACGACATCTGCCTTGTGTTCAATTCAGCTCTCCATGCCAGCTTTCCACAAAGTCTACATACCCAGCCTCCTTTAGCTTAGTGGTTAGGTCTTCCAGCAATGCATATAGCAATGGTGCTTCCTGATGCTCTTGGTCTGCAACTCGAAATGTGTGAACCTTCTGCTCATGCTCAATCCAACTTTTGCCGGGCTGCTTCCTTGCACCTAAACTCTGCCTTAACTCAGATACCTCTCGAGCACACTCAGGCATCCCAGCATCAGCATATATATTCGCCATCAGCATATATGCTGCCGAATGTTTGGGCTCCAGAGCTACAGCCTTGTCGAAAAACTGCTTTGCCCTTACCACGTCACGTCGCTTTCTGCAGGCATCCAGCAAACACATCCACACTGGCAAATCAGGCTTCATTGGCATGTGGGAAAGCAGCTCTTCTGCCTTGCTGAAGTGTCCAGATCGACCAACAAGGTCGATGACACAAGTATAATGCTCCACGTCCGGAGCTAAGCCATGTTCACTAGTCATGCTTTCAAAGTACTCCAGGCCCAGGTCCACCATGCCAGCATGACAGCAAGCAGATAGGAGTGCCAAGTATGTGACCCGATTTGGACTCACCCCCGCCAGGCGCATATTGTCATAAGATTCGATACTGAGCTCACAGTGTCCAAGTTGCCCATATCCTGCTATCAGTGCAGTCCATGACACAACATCGGGATGTGGCATTGAGTCAAAGATGCTTCGAGCAACTTCCATGCTCCCAACTTTAGTGTATGCATATAACAAACTGTTAGCCACAGAGGGACGGAACGCCAACCCGCTCTCCACTATCTTTTTGTGGGTTTGCACACATATATCCAGAGCTCCAGTCTTGCTGCATGCTTGTAAAACAGCCACAAATGTCGCCTCGTTAGAGTTCACCTTTTCTGCTTGCATGGTTGCGTAAAGTTGTAAGGCCCTTTCCCCTTGCTCATGGTGAACATAGCCTGCGATCATTGCATTCCATGCCACCACGTCACGCTGAGCCAGCTGGTCAAACACCTGTTCGGCATCCTGCATGCTACCACACTTTGCGTACAGACTAATCAAGCTACTCCCAACGAAGACATCTAAGGCAGAAGCCCGGTAAGCCTCAGCATGCAATTCCCTTCCCTTTTGTAGGCACTCCTTCTTCACATTCTGGCCATCCACGATGGCATATGCCTCCCTTTCCGCTAGGCTCCCACATGCTTGAAGAATGCTGACAAAAGTACGAGCATCTGGCCTCACCCCTTCCTCACGCATCTGCTGATATATCTCCAATGCCTTTTCGGCTTTGTCCTGCTGTGCATACCCTGCAATCAGGGAATTCCACGTAATCACATTGCGCTGGAATATTGTAGCAAACACCTGTTCTGCATCCTTGATACTGCCACACTTTGAGTACATGCTAACCAAACTGTTCCCCACAAAGATGTCCGATTCAGAGCCATGCACTCTTGCACTGGCATGTATTGCCCTACCTTTCCGAAGGGATTCTGCTTTGACAAGCTGGCCATCGAGAAGTACAGTTTCCTCCTTTTCTGCAAGGCTGCCACATGACTGGAGAACACTGACAAAGGTCCGTGCATCTGGACTGACGCTCTCGTCTTCCATTTGGCGAAAAATATGCAAGGCATCTTCTCCTTGGTCCTGCTCTGCATAAGCTGTTATCATGGCATTCCATGCTACCACATCACGCTGCTGCATTTTTTCAAATACTTGTTCCGCATCCTTGATGCTTCTACACTTGGCATACATGCTAACCAATGTGATATTTACAAATGTGGATAGACAGCCCCTTTCTGTAGCTGCAGCATGGATTTCTTTCCCCTTCATTAGGGAGCCCACTTTGACACATTTCCCATCGCAAACCACACTTTCTTCCTTTTCTGCGAGGCTACCGCAAGCTTGAAGGGCACTAACAAAGGTTCGCGCATTTGGAGCGACCCTTTGCTCTTGCATCTGGTGATATAGGCGCCAGGCATTCGCACCATCACCCTGCTGAGCGTATGCAGCAAGCATAGCATTCCATGACACCACGGTACGTTGTTGCAATTTGCCAAACACGTGCTCTGCATCCTTGATGCTCCCACACTTTGAATACATGCTAACCAAAGTGTTTCCAACAAATACATCCGATTCAAAACCCCCTTCTATTGCTCCAGCATGTATTTTCCTGCCCACTTGAAGGGATTCAATTTTGAAACACTGCCCATCAACGTAAGTACTTTCCTCCTTCTCTGCAGCGCTGCCACATGCTTGAAGGACACTGACAAATGTCCGGTCAGTTGGCTTAACTCCTGCTTCTTGCATTCGCCTAAACATCTGCAAAGCCTTCTCACCTTGGTCCTGTTGAGCATATGCTGCAATCATGACATTCCACGTAACAACATCATGCTGAGACATTCCATCAAACACCTGCTGTGCATTCACGGTGCTCCCACACTTTGCAAACATACTTACCAACGTATTCCTGACATACGAATCCGATTCAAACCCATGTGCCAGCACATCAGTGTGAATCCTCTTGCCCTCTTCCAGATCTCCCAGTTTGCTGCATGCTTTGAGTAAACTGACAAACGTGTACTTGTCAGGCTGCACACCTTCCTGCTGCATTTGGTCATAGCACAAAAGTGCCTCCCGACATTTCCCAGCATTGCTATACCCTGAAATGATAGCTGTCCAAGAAAATGCAGTTCGATGTGGCAACCTTTCAAACAACTGCACCGCATCTGCAAGGCTACCACAGGTGGCCAGCGTAGTAACCATAAGGTTCCCCAGGGATATGTTCGACTCTAATCCATGTTTTGCCAGCTGAGCACTAATCTGCTTAGCCTCCCAGAGGGCTTTCCTTTTCATGCAGGCTTGTAGAAGCGTCTGGTAAATCTGGACAGAAGGCACATATCCCTGCTGGTCTAGGCGGAGCAAGGCAAGAACAGCCTTGTTTATCTGTCCTTGCTGGCAGAGTGTCTCTAATGATCGAATGGTGAAACGACTTGAGTCTTCAGATTCAGATGTTTGTTGTACAATTGAGACTGTTGGTGAAAGGGTCCCTACCTGATTCAGTTTCGTGTTTAAGGATGTGAGAAATTTGTAGATCGCTGACTCTAGGTGGTGCCTGTGGTCACCAACCATAAAGGTGTGCACCTCCTGCCCATGCTCGATCCAGCTCTGCCCGGGCTGTCTGCTTGCAGCTACACAATGCCTCAATTCATCTACTTCCTGAGCACACTCCCACATTCCAGCATCAGCATAGATATTCGACATGAGCACATAGGCTGCACCATGTCTTGGTTCTAGACCCACAGCAGCATCAAAAGCACGCTTTCCAAGTTCCACCTCACCGTGCTTTCGGCAGGCACCCAGCAGACACAACCACACTGGCAAATCAGGCTGCATTGGCATATGGAGAAGTAAACTTTCTGCTTTGCTAAAGAGTCCTGCACGACCAACCATGTCAATAACACAGGCATAATGCTCCGTCGTAGCAGAAATGCCATGTTCTTTCGTCATGCTCTCAAAGTACTGCAGTCCGTTCTCCACCATGCCAGCATGACTGCATGCAGAGAGGACTGCCATAAATGCGACTCCATCTGGTCTGAAGCCTGCAGTCAACATGTTCTCAAAGCACTGCAAGCTTCTAATACAATCTCCAACTCGGGAATACCCAGCAATGAGTGCACTCCACGACACGAGACTAGGCTGAGACAGTGAATCGAATACATGTTGAGCATCCACCATGCTCCCACATTTGCCATACGCATTGATCAAACTATTGGCCAGAGAAAGGTTGCACCAAAATCCTCTCCCCACGATGCTCTTATGGACGTTCATGCACATGTCCAAGGCTCCTGTACGGCTGCATGCGTCGAGTACAGAAATGAATGTAGCTGTGTCTGCTTTCACGCCTTCTGCTTGCATCTGGGTATAAATTTGCAAAGTTTTCTCCCCTTGCTCCTGGTGAGCATATGCTGCCATCATGGAATTCCATGACACAACATCCCGCTGATGCATCCTGTTGAACACGTGTTCCGCATCCTTGATGCTCCCACATTTTGCATACATACTTATCAAAGTACTACCTACGAAAGCTTGTGACTCAAAGCCCCGCAAAGTCGCATCAGCATGCACTGCCCGGCCCTCCTGCAAAGCCTCGACCTTCACATTTCTTCCATCCACCTGTGAATATTCCTCTGTTTCTGCGATGCTACCACATGCTTGCGCAGCACTGACAAAGGTCCACATATTTGGCATGATTCTTTCCACTTGCATCTGCTTATAACACTGCAAGGCAGCTTCTCCTCGGTCTAGTTGGGCATACGCTGTTATAAGGGCATTCCATAACACCACATCGTGCTTCAAGGATGTCTGAAATACCTGCTCTGCATCTTTGATGCTTCCACACTTGGCATACATGTAGACCAAACTAGTGCTGAGGGAGGTGTCTGACTCGAGACCCATACTCACAGCTGTGGTTTGTATCTCCCTCACCTGCTGCAAGCACTCCAGCTTAACATGCTGTCCGTTAAGAAGTGCACTTTCCTCCTTTTCTGCGAGCTTGCCACATGCTTGGAGAACATTAACAAGGGTCCGCAGATCTGGCCTCGCCCCTTCCTGAAGCATCTGCATATACAGCTGCATTGCTTTCTCTCCTTGATCCCGTTCAGCATATGCTGCAATCATGATGTTCCATGAAACCACATCACGCTGCTCCAGTCTGTCAAACACCTCTTCTGCATCCTTGATGCTCCAACAGTCGGCATACATACTAACCAAAGCATTGCCAACAAAGATGTTGGATTCGAAACCGTCTTCAATGACGGCAGAATGTATTTCCCTCCCCCTTTGCAAGGAGTCCACCTTCAGATATTGCCCATTAATGAATGTACTCTCCTCCTTTTCCGCGAGTTTGCCACACGCTTGGAGAATGCTGACATAGGTGTGTCCATCTGGCTTGAGACCTTCCTCTAGTAGTTGATAGTAAATTTCCAATGCCTTTTCTCCTTGGTCCTGCTGAGCATATGCTGAAATAATCGCAGTCCATGCCACCACATTGCGCTTAGGCAATCTGTCAAATAGCTGCCTGGCATCCCTGATGCTGCCGCACTTCCCATACACATTCACTAAAGTGCTTCCCACAAAGCTGTCCAATTCAAGACCCCTCTCAACAGCCCCAGCATGTACATCCCTTCCCTTCTCCAACGACGCCACCTTCACATACTGTTCATCCACAACAGTAGTTTCCTCAGTATCTGCGAGGCACCCACATGCTTGAAGTGCAATAACAAATGTTCGAGCATTGGGCGTCACGCCTTCTTGTTGCATCTCCCAAAAGGTTTTCAGGGCGCTCTCTGCTTGTCCCCTCTCAACATATGCTGCAATCATGGCATTCCACAATGCCACATCACGCTGCGAAAATCTGTCAAACACCTCCTTAGCATCAGTAATGCTCCCACATTTTGCATACATGAGGACCAAAGTGCTCCCAATAAAGACATCTGATTCAAGACCTCTCCACTTAGCTTTGGCATGGATTACCTTTCCCCTTTGTAAGGCATGTACTTTCAGATTTTGGTCGACTATAGTTGCAGTTTCCTTCTGTCCTGCAAGGCTGGCACAGGCTTGGAGGGCACTAACAAAAGTCCGATCATTCGGTGTGACACCTTCCTCTTCCATCCTGCAGTATATCTGCAATGCCTTCTCACCTTGGTCCTGTTGAGCATATGCTGCAAGGAGTGCATTCCAGGACACCACATTCCGTTGGGCCAATCCGTCGAACACCCGTTGAGCATCGATGATACTCCCACACTTTGAATACATACTAACCAGAGTGCTCCCAACAAATACGTCGGATTCAAATCCATGTGCCTTAATTTCAGAGTGTATCCACTTGCCTTGTTCCAGGTCCTCCAACCTGCTGCATGCTTTTACTAGGCTAACAAACACATAAGCGTCGGGCTGCACACCTTCCTGTTGCATCTGGTCATAGCACAACAAAGCCTGCTGACACTGTCCAGCAGTGATGAACCCTGAGATGATGGCTGTCCAAGAGACAACAGTTCGGTGTGTTAATCTTTTAAAAACCTGCAGCCCATCTGCAAGGCTCCCACAGTTTACCAGACTGGTGACCACCAGGTTTCCTAAATATCTGCTGGAATCTAACCCGTGTTTTGCTAGGTGAGCTTGTACCTGCTTTGTTTCTGCAAGGGACTTCTGCTTTGAGCATGCCTGCAATAAGACCCTGTACATCTGTATGGACGGGACGATTCCCTGTTGATCCATACGGAGTAGAGCCAGTAGAGCACTATCAAGCTGTCCATCCTTGCATAAGGCCTCCATCTCACGTGCATTCCTGA
Source organism: Anthoceros angustus (assembly GCA_010909165.1). Lineage (NCBI taxonomy): Eukaryota > Viridiplantae > Streptophyta > Anthocerotopsida > Anthocerotales > Anthocerotaceae > Anthoceros > Anthoceros angustus. Next base: position 1,170,245 of record MU008168.1, on the reverse strand, counting down.
AGTTGCAGAAAATCAGGATCGTCATGCAACACGACATTCAAGAGCAGAATGTACATGTAGAACTTTCAAACAAGTCTTACCTTCCATTCACAGATGTCCAAGGAGATGACGACGTTGATAGGTCTAACATCCCAACTGGCAGTTGAGCATCTAGCATGGCTAACTGCAGATCCACCTTGTCATCGGGCTGATAAGATCGTGAAAGACAATTTGTGCCGCGCCCACAGTCCGTGCTGATCGATTTTGTTCCTCTTATCCTCTGGTATGGCTCGCTGCTGCTGCGCCCATCTGATGTCTTATTGAGGCAGACGTGCGTGGCCCATAGGCATCAGTTTTTCCCTTGCTGCTTGCAACTAGGGGAGTGTGTCGATGAAGGGATCCATCACAAAAGACGCAAGGACTACCCTCTTTCAAGCCTTACGCAAGACTGGGACACGGGAGCATAAGGCACGTTCAACTTGGCCAATCTGATTTTCCTTTTCAGTATCCGATAGCAGTGCTTCAGAATGTGGAGCCTGACGACAGAAGATGCCAGTCTGAGTGGTCCCTCTGTATGTTGATGGTGGGTAGACCCCGTTTTCTGCTTTGACAGGTACTTCCTCCTTGCAGGGTGGTGGAATGTGAAGCAGATACAGAGGTGGGATCCTGGAGAACCAGCGAAAAGGGGCAGCTGAGCGATGCTGTTGAAGCATTGGGCCTCCTTGTCCAGCAGGGGTCTTATGTCTCCCCATTTGTCTTTTACGAAGTTCTCAGGAGTTCCACCGCCAAGAAGGAACTGGTGGTGGGAAGATGTATTCATGCTCTTGTACTAAAGAGTGGGTACGAGTCAAACAAGCTCCTGGCCAACCACATCATCCGCATGTATGCTTCTCATGCGAGGTTGCAGGAAGTGTTGCAAGTGTTTTCCAAAGTGGTTGCACCAAACGCTTACGTGTGGGCATCCTTCATCTTGGCGCATGCTGAACATGGACATCCGATGCAGGCAATAAAACTGTACTGGCAGATGCGACAGTCTGGAGCCTTACCGGATAACCACATCTTTGTGGCTGTCCTGAAAGCATGTGCCAGGGCAGCAGATTTGACTTCAGGCAGGCAGGTGCATGCGGATGTGTTGAGAAGTGCAGCTGAGCCGGATATATTTGTTGGGAGCTGCCTGGTGGATATGTATGCGAAATGCGGGAGCTTAGATGATGCCCGGAGAGTCTTTGACAGCCTAGCCACGAGAAATGTTGTGACATGGACTGCCATGGTTGCTGGATATGCTCAGCATGGACTTGGGCACGAAGCCCTGACTCTGTATGCAGCTATGCAGCAGGAGGACATCACTCCGGCTGACCATGTCATATTTGTGTGCCTGCTGAAAGCATGTGCCAGTGTTGGCGCCCTACAAGAGGGAAAGCAGCTGCATTGCCAGATTCAAGAAAGAGGCTTCGATGCAGATCCAGTGATGGGCAGCTCCTTGATAGACATGTACGCCAAATGTGGGAGCCTGGATGATGCCCGCAAGGTTTTTGACAGCTTAGCCTCCAGGAACGTGATCACATGGAATGCCATGCTTGCAGGATATGCTGATCACGGGCTTGCTGATGAAGTCCTCTCCCTTTATGCTACCATGCAGCAAGGGGGCATCACTACCCCAGACAGTGTTACATTCATGTGCCTCCTGAATGCATGTGCCAGTGTCGGAGCCACACCTCTAGGCAAGGAGCTGCATTCACAGATCCAAGAAAACGGACTGGATATCGACGACGTTCTTGGCAGCTGCCTGGTGGACATGTATGCAAAGTGCGGGAGCTTGACTGATGCCCGCCATGTGTTTGACAATCTAGCCACAAGAAATGTGGTGGCATGGAACGCCTTGCTCACAGGATATGCTCAGCACGGCCTCGGGCATGAAGCCCTCAGCCTCTATCAACGCATGCAGGACGAGGGCATCACTCCTGGTGAAATCACATTCGTGTGCCTTCTAAAATCATGTGCCAGCATCAGGGCACTGCCTGAAGGCAAGCAACTTCATTGTCAAATTCAGGAAAGGGGGCTGGAAACTGATGTGGTCATTGGCAGTTGCTTGCTGGACATGTATGCCAAATGCGGGAGCTTAGACGATGCCCGCAAGGTGTTTGACATGATGACGACAAAGAATGTGGTGACCTGGAATGTCATGCTCGCAGCATATGCCGAGCACGGACTGGCACAAGAATCTATTACACTATATGCAGCAATGCAGCAGGAGAGCATCACTCAACCTGATCAGGGTACATTCGTCTGTCTCCTTAAAGCATGTGGCAGCACTGGAGCTCTACACCAGGGGCAGCAGCTCCATCGCCAGATACAGGAGAGGGGCCTGGAATCCGATCTCGTCATTAGTAACTCCCTGGTAGATATGTATGCAAAATGCTTGAGCTTCGAGGAAGCCCGGAAGGTGTTCGACAGCATGGGCACGAAGGACGTGGTAACATGGACAGTTCTGCTGGGAGGATATGTGGGGCACGGGCTGGGGCAAGAGGCCCTTCATCTGTATAAAACCATGGAGCAGGAGGGCATCACTCAGCCTGATCATGTTACATTTGTCTTCCTCCTGAGGGCCTGTGCCAGCATCGGAGCTCTGCATGAGGGGAGACAGCTGCATGCTCAGGTTCAGGACAAAGGCATGGAGGGCAACGTGGTTGTGGGGAGCTGCCTGGTGGACATGTACACCAAATGCGGGAGCATCGACGATGCACGCCGGGTGTTTGACAATCTTGCCACCAAGGATGTTGTAACCTGGACTGCCATGATCGCAGGATATGCCGAGCACGGGCTCGGGGAAGAAGCCCTGGCTCTTTATGACAGTATGCTGCAGGAGGGGAAATGGCCAGCTGATCATGTCACATTCGTGTGCCTGCTCAAGGCCTGTGCCAGCAGTGCAGCCTTGGAGCAGGGAAGGCAGCTTCATGCCAGAATTCAGGATGTGGGACTGGACGCTGACATAGTTGTGGGGAACTGCCTTGTGGACATGTATGCTAAATGCGGAAGCTTAAATGATGCTTGGTTGGTGTTCGAGAGCTTACCCACGCGGAATGTGGTGACCTGGAATGCCATGCTTGCAGGATATACCGAGCAGGGGCTCGGTGACAAGGCCCTTGATCTGTATGCAAGTATGCAGCTTGAGGGACTCACTGCCGCGGATCCTGTCACATTCGTGTGTCTGCTCTCTGCATGCTCCAGCACCGGAGCTCTTCGTCTGGGCAAGGACCTCCATGCTCAGATTCGGGGACGAGGGCTGGAAGCTGATGTGGTTGTCGGAAGCTGCCTGGTAGACATGTATGCCAAATGCGGGAGCTTGGAAGATGCCCGCAGCGTGTTTGACAGCTTGGGTGGCAGAAATGTGGTCACCTGGACGGCCATGATCACAGCATACGCTCAGCACGGGCTTGGTGCCAAGGCCTTACAGTGCTTTGAAGAGATGCGGCTGGCTGGGGTGAAACCGAACGAGGTGACATATCTCTCGCTCCTCTCTGCATGCAGCCATGGTGGGCTGGTGGACCAAGGTGTGGCGTTCTTCACATCCATGAGCAGAGAGCATGGTTTCACTCCAAGTATTGAGCATTACGTGAGTATGATGGACCTCTTCGGCCGCGCTGGATGCTTGGCAAGAGTGCAAGACTTGTTGTCGACCATGCCCATGCCGCCTGATCTGGCTACCTGGTTGTGTATCCTGGCTGCGTGTCGGAATCACGGCAACGTAGAGCTGGGAGAAAAAGCCTTCAATGGAGCAGTTCGTCTGCAGCCCAATCACCCTGCTGCATATGTATTGATGTCGCAGATATATGCAGATGCTGGCCACCTGCATCGTGCAAGCAAGGTGGAGAGGCTGAGGAAGGAGAAAAGAGCCTGGAAAGAGCCAGGGCGCAGCTGGATTGATCATGAGCAGGAAGCTCAGACTTTTCTTGTCGGGAGTAGCCACTCTCAAAAGACATTATCATAAACGGTACTAGATATATCGCACCGCCCACTCCTGTGGATATAGCAAGGCACAAAACCGTCAGCCGTCCCTACAACGCAAACTCTCCCTCTGTAGCCTATACGCCGCGCATAATTCGCAAGGCCGCATGTTACTCCGAGGGTAGCCTGCAGTGCAGAAGTCATAGTGAAGGTGGAAGCTTTGAAAGGCCTCAATCCATTCGCCACGCGCCTCGCGCTGACGCAACAGCCTACGCCAGACCGTCACCTCGTTCGAGGTGGTAGGCGGGTCGCAGCTAGCCAATCAACAGGGCGCCTGCAGGCTGACGCGTATGTCTTCAACACAGTGACATATAAAATCAACTCGCGCCCAGCACTGATGAGCTACTCACTCTCCCACAACTGCTCTCACTACAGGTGTATCTTCATAGGTGGCCTGGTGGTGAGTCAAAATTTGTCCTCCATGAGAAGGACCTCTAAAACCCCTTAAGAGCATAACGCAGGAGTAAGTATGCAACAACTGTCAAGGCAGAGTCTGGTCGATGACAGGTAGCCGATAGTGGAGAGTTATTGAACTATCCATCTGTCGAGTTCCAGGAATGAAGTACTGAAACATCATGAGAAAGCTCGTGTCGTTAGGCGAAATCCCTGTCAAAGAGAAGAGGATGAGTCAGGAGCTTTCAAAGCTGGCGCACATTAAAAAGTGCAGGGATCTCTGCTGCACGCTCACCGCAGAATGCTGCATCTGGCCTCGTAAGGTGGCACTGAAGACTTCTTACGAAATGCTTCATACCAACTTGCTGCGAAGAACAGGAGCGACATTATCGATCTTGCCATTGATAACCTCGTAGCTAGCACGGCAGCAAGACGAAAGGGCTGGAGACGTACCACAGATGAAGCTTCGGATCTGTTCAGAGCTTGCTCAAGCCTTACACGAGGACTCTGATCAGCATCCAAAGAGGGGTCCTCAGCTGCAACCACAGCTAAGGTCCATCAACACGGCATACAGGAAATGAAACTCTGGAGGTTTCTAGGCGAAATGTTTACCTCGGCTTCCAAGCACCCGCAACTTTCTGTATTCTGTTCCCAGAGACACCAAAGTAGTGGAAACATGTAGGTGGAGATCCCCATACTGGGTCACTGCCACTTCCAGGACCTCTCCGACGTTTTTCAGGCGTTCCACCAGCGCTTGGAGCTGCACCAGATCAGGAACTTGTACAAGTGTCTGCAGTAAGAAAGACAGTGTTAGCCAGGGAAGTAAACCAGCGCATTACTAGTTGCAGCAAGTGGCTTTAAGCTTACCCGTGGCAAGTCTTGGGCCCTGTCAAGAGTTGACTGAAGCTCCTGGACGTCCATCCGATTCAAGGGCTGAGATATTGGGACATCTTGAATCACTGCCGATCTATAACCCTGGGACCACGCGCTCTGGTCACGGATCAGGACACGTTGGCTGCTCACAACCGAAGAATCAGTACAACCATACCTTGCTTTCGAAAGTCAAGTAAGGCATCGGCCTCTCGGTGATAGAAGGCCGCTTTTTCACCAATTTAACCTGCAATTTCTCCGCGTCCATACTGACGCTACTCCTGAGAGCTTTGGACAACAAAGCCAAGTCCACGGTGAAGGCAATGCGGTCATCATTCTGGCTGGAAATGCGGTAGTCGTCGAACACAGCTTCCTGAATCCGAAAAACAGAAACAACTCAATTGCCCAGGCTGATCTGTTTCCATTCCTTCAAAACGGGTGAAAGGCCGGTATGGCAAGGCTGGTTACCTTGGTAAACTGCGCAATAGCCTGCACTCCGTCCGCGTTCAAGACGTTGTGTAACATGATCAAGTGTTCCCTTGTAAGGTAGAAGTGGCATGTCCTCCCGATCTTCTCGAATGCAGGCACAAAACCTGCCCGTCTCCTCGGCGTTAGAACTAGGACCGTACCAGAACCATGAACACCGAACATCACCTTTTGGCATCATCACACTTTGTAACAGAGAGGAAGAGGCTTACGGCGTTCTAGAAGAGAGACGCCATAGTCGCTGAGTATCGCCTTGAACTTCATAGCCGCTTAACAACGGAGAATGCTGCTCTTGGCAGGAAGACAAGACAATTAGGGTTCCTGAGTTCTGACGAGCAGCATTGCACGAAAGTCCTCGATTCTCTCACGGATGCAGCAGAAACCATACGCAGAAAGACGGCTTGTTGAGGCACATGCTCAATGTACATAGTCTCCATAGACGAATGCCATGCATGAAATCCACGCACGAACATACTCATCATGGCGGTGACTTTCAAGAATCCGCATACCAACCATCAAAAACATCTGTACAACATGAAGACTACAAGAAAAGTGTGGAAGGCAAGTAAGGCAACCTACATGGCCAAATCTCCGGCTGGCCAGGATGATGATATTAGAGCTTCGGATGATATAAATGGTTCTTGCAACCCTGGCAGAGCTAACTGAAAGAGTTTCCTCCACTCCCAGCAACTGATGGAGCAGCAAACCCGCTTGACACAGGAGATGCAGGGGTTGGAAATTTGTTGCAAAATTGGTTAGGTATGATTGGGACAAGATAATTGCCAAACTGAGATTCACAGCTCTTGAAACTCGCAGTAGCACCAGATGTCTGTGCTTTCACCCAGGCAGTTCGCCGGGCTTGCTGCAACCTTGGCTCCTCACCAAGCTTTGGTGCAACAACAGGATGTTCATGTTGTCGCCGAGCACCCTGTTAAACAGCTATCCAAGTTCAGGCATTCAGTGCTGCACCTCCAATTTGACAAAGCTACTGTCTGCAAAAACCTGCATCCCTCACCGTGTCAAATTTCTCCCATTTGTCCCTGAAGTGCTCGGTATGACTTACTGATGCAACCGGCTGTTTTTGATTTGCCGCACTCGACTTTGCTCCAGCTTGAGCAGCCTTCACACCCTTCCCCTCTCTGTGCTCTCCTCTGTGCTGACCTTTCACACTCCTCTACATGCAATCCGCGTTCAGTTAAGAACAATCTTTTCCAGGTTTGAGCAGCTTGCAAGAAAGATTACACAGAAATCGCTTACCGCATCTGAATTGCTTCTGGATTTGCCACTCTTCTCCTTTACCGCCGGTACTTCCCACTCCTTCGAGTCCTTGCTCAAATCAGACAACTCCTGCGAGCATATCAAATTGCGTCAATCAGGAACAGCATAAAAATCCATGGCAGGCGGAAGACGAGCGCACACCGCAGGAGCCTTGGGAGAGCCCTCGGACGCCATCACTGGCGCAAGCTCTGCTGCAAACTGGACGAGCGAATGTCTTCCCGTTCCGTTTCTAGAAGGAAGTTCAGCACGGAACGGGGCGACGGGAAACGGGTTAACCAGAAACGGAACAGCGCGGAAACCGATGTGCAGCGCACCAACTGCGAAATAAACGGCACCAGTTCCGAAAGGTGGCCGGGGCCGCCCACTGTCCTTTAGGGCACACGCACAGATGAAGCCGCTGCCATCTTGTTTCTAACCTCAGTCCCCAGCCTTCTCAGTCTCAGCTCGGCTCAGCTCAGCTCAGCCCGGCGTAGCTCAGCTCATTTCAGAGCGAGCACAGAGCAGGCTACATTCCCAAGGGCTCTGCAGCGCTGTGCGAGGCTGCAGCGGCGGCACCAGCCATGGCGGACTACCGGCAGTCTCGTCACTTCGTGACGCAGTTCTCCTCGCGGACCTACCTCGGCACCAAGTTGTCGCACCAGAGGCCCGCCGCCTCCTTCTCAGAGAACGGCTTGGGCGCGGTTGCCGCTTACCCTCGCACCAGCACAGACTGCACTGCCTTGTGTCCGATGGAGGTGTTACAGGGCCCTAGCATGGGGAACTTTGCAACTTCTTCACCGATCTTTGTTGCTGCGGGCAGTGAAAAGCCAGCTGGTTCCTTTGTGGCTGACTTCCTCATGGGAGGAGTGTCTGCGGCTGTGTCGAAGACTGCAGCTGCTCCTATCGAGCGTGTGAAGCTCCTTATCCAGAATCAGGATGAGATGCTCAAGACTGGACGCCTTTCCAAGCCGTACGATGGGATCGGTGAGTGCTTCAAGCGGACGATCAGCGAGGAAGGTTTTGTTGCCCTGTGGAGAGGAAATCTGGCCAACGTGCTTCGGTACTTCCCCACTCAGGTATGTCCTACGCTTACCGTGCTCTCTAGATCTGGTGCCAGATCTGACTGCATTGCTTGTGGATGTGGTGAGATCTGATTCATGCTCGCTCTTACGGGGCGATCCATCTGCGTATCTCATGTCCTCCTATGTCTTAACGCCTTGACATGCGTTTGCCTGTGTAGGCCTTGAACATCGCTTTCAAGGAACGCTTTAAGAAGATGTTCGGCTACAGGAAGGACAAGGACGGGTACTGGAAGTGGTTCGCAGGCAACCTGGCCTCCGGTGGTGCTGCCGGTGCCTCGTCGCTTCTGTTTGTGTACTCTCTGGATTATGCTCGTACTCGTCTGGCTAACGACAACAAGTCCGCAAAGAAAGGAGGAGAGCGGCAATTCAAGGGGCTTCTGGACGTGTATCGCCAGACTCTCAAGTCCGATGGCATTGCTGGCCTGTACCGTGGATTCAACATCTCTTGTGCTGGTATCATTGTGTATCGTGGCCTGTACTTCGGCATGTACGACTCACTGAAGCCTGTGGTTCTCGTTGGACCTCTCGAGGTATGGTTTTGCATCTCTGAGACATCCTCTGTCTGGGCTTCACCTCCTCCGACAATTGTATTGTGTCTGCCTCCGCTGATATCCATTTTCTGGTTTGTTTCAGGGAAATTTCCTTGCCAGTTTCCTCCTTGGATGGGCCATTACAATTGGTGCAGGACTGTCCTCGTACCCTCTGGACACTGTCCGTCGTCGTATGATGATGACGTCGGGAGAGGCAGTCAAGTACAACAGCTCACTGCATGCATTCAGGGAGATCATCAAGAAGGAAGGCACCAAGTCTCTGTTCAAGGGTGCAGGAGCTAACATTTTGCGAGCTGTAGCTGGCGCTGGTGTGCTGGCAGGCTATGACCAGCTGCAGATCATCTTCTTCGGCAAGGCTTACAGCGGCGGTGGTGGTTAAGTTCTTTCGACTCCCTCCATATGACGACGAAACAGTCCAATTGAATAAGGTCCTGGGAAATGAGGACTCCCAATTTTTTGTCAAAGATTCTTAATTCGGCAGTCGGTGTAGGTTAGATCCAGAGATTGGAACTGTCTCGAATGCCACTTTTAACTCTGGCGCGGCTCTCCGAGCCCTGCTCCTTATTAATGTGCTCACCTTTGCTGGTAGCAATATTTATGCAGGACTGAAAAACTGACCTCACCTGAGTCTGTGGAATTGCTTCGTGTCAATGGGTAGCTGGACGGGTGATCCATACTATGCCTTGGTGTCCAAGGGAGGGGGAGCGTCGCAGATGGAGACCACAAGTTGTCCAATGACTCGGACCTCGTGCACCGCGTTGGCTCTCAACGCGGTGCGCCGGGGAAGCCTAGGGCGTTGTGGACCAAACGTGGCCGGCGGTAAGAACACATGCGAACCTGAGTCTACATATGACCTCACAATCGGAACGGGCAACTCAAGCGCCAAACCCAACTAACCCGGGACGGAGCTAAACGGACGAACTTCCTTGCCGCTTTAATAACATGCAGAAATGCTGTTCTATCCACTTCGATTACATGCAGAAGACATAACCTCGCGGCCTCGTCAGGTGGTCGCGCTTGACCCCCTCTTGAACAGAACCGTGAGGGTGAATTATAGAAATATTTTTGACATTAAAATTAATGGCAAACAAAAGATTAAGGTAGGAAACAGAGCTCTAGACTAGGGTAGAACGCTCCAATGTGGCCTGCATTCAATTCATTACAAGAAATCACACTAGTCTGGAGTGCCTTACACAGTCATCGACACGTACCCTCACTTGACAAGGTTTGATTTTCAATGAGTCGCTCATTGTCTGGCGTACCGACTGGTCGAGAAAGAAATTGTTATAGGAAAGGTGGAGCACCAGCTGGCCCGATTCAGCAAGCTGGAGCTCCAGCACGGCGCGGACCTGGTGCGCAAGCTGCGATCGGCTGGCGATGGCGGCACAGAATGCCACTTTGTCCTTGCTCAAACATCAGGGCAACATCATGCGCCTTATTTCCTTCTACTGCCCCATCCAACAACCTATTTGACGGTTGGGCCTTGGCTGGCAAAACACGGAGCACGGACTGCCACTCTGAGGCCTTGAGGCCAGAGGCCCAATCGTTGGGCCTTGGCTGCCAATGCACGGCACACAGACTTCCACTTCGAGGCCTCCTTCGTGACGAGATGGCTACGCCTCAATCATTCACCTCGACGCTTCACACGAAGATGGAGGACAACAAGATAGAAAACTTGACGAATCTGGCAGGACAACAACGTGGAAAACTTGGCTTTCTTAATTGCAAGTATGTTTGAAAATGTACTCAGAAACCAGCCCACACAGAATAGCAATGTCACTCAAAACGTAGCCACTGAAGTAGTTGCAGGATGCGCCGTCCAGCTCCTAGCGACGTGAGTGATCTCACGAACAGCGTAAGGATTACTCAACTCACCTAACACGCGGCTCAAACACAGAAAGCCCGTCGCCAACCAGGGAGTGAGAACGAAGTTGCGGAGCCGTCGAGCGGCAGACTGGACCGAATGGCACAGGCGTGCTCCAGACTCCACGCTAGTGAGAATCCAGCCTAAACTCACTCCCCGGTCTCAGCTCAGCTCATTCCCCAGCGAGCGCAGAGCAGGCTACGTTCCTCACGCCTCTGCAGCGCTGTGCGAGGCTGCTGCGGCGGCATCAGCCATGGTGGACTACCGGCAGTCTCGTCACTTCGTCACGCACTTCTCCTCGCGGACCTACCTCGGCACCACGCTGTTGCACCAGAGGCCCGCCGCCTCCTTCTCGGAGAACGGCTCGGCCGCGGCGGCTGCTTTCCCTCGCATCAGCACAGACTGCACTGCCTTGTGTCCGATGGAGGTGTTACAGGGCCCTAGCATGGGGAACTTTGCACCTTCTTCACCGATCTTCGTTGCTGCGGGCAGTGAAAAGCCAGCTGGTTCCTTCGTGGCTGACTTCCTCATGGGAGGAGTGTCTGCGGCTGTGTCGAAGACTGCAGCTGCTCCTATCGAGCGTGTGAAGCTCCTTCTCCAGAATCAGGATGAGATGCTCAAGACTGGACGCCTCTCCAAGCCGTTCGACGGGATCGGTGATTGCTTCAAGCGGACGATCAGCGAGGAAGGTTTTGTTGCCCTGTGGAGATCAAATCTGACCAACGTGCTTCGGTACTTCCCCACTCAGGTATGTCCTACGCTTACCGTGCTCTCTGGTGCCAGAGCTGACTGCATTGCGTGTGGATGTGGTGAGATCTGACTCATGCTCGCTCTTACGGGGCGATCCTTCTGCGTATCCCATGTCCTCCGATGTCTTACGCCTTGAGATACGTTTTCCTGTGTAGGCCTTCAACATCGCTTTCAAGGAGCGCTTTAAGAAGATGTTCGGCTACAGGAAGGACAAGGACGGGTACTGGAAGTGGTTCGCAGGCAACCTGGCCTCCGGTGGTGCTGCCGGTGCCTCGTCCCTTCTGTTGGTGTACTCTCTGGATTATGCTCGTACTCGTCTGGCTAACGACAACAAGTCCGCAAAGAAAGGAGGAGAGCGGCAATTCAAGGGGCTTCTGGACGTGTATCGCCAGACTCTCAAGTCCGATGGCATTGCTGGCCTGTACCGTGGATTCAACGTCTCTTGTGCTGGTATCATTGTGTATCGCGGCCTGTACTTCGGCATGTACGACTCACTGAAGCCTGTGGTTCTCGTTGGACCTCTCGAGGTATGGTTTCGCATCTCAGAGACATCCTCTGTCTAGGCTTCACCTCTGTGTTTGCTTCCGCTGATATCCATATTCCGGTTTGTTTCAGGGGAATTTTCTTGCCAGTTTCCTCCTTGGATGGGCCGTCACAATTGGTGCAGGATTGTCCTCGTACCCTCTGGACACTGTTCGTCGTCGTATGATGATGACGTCGGGAGAGGCAGTCAAGTACAACAGCTCACTGCATGCATTCAGGGAGATCATCAAGAAGGAAGGCACCAAGTCTCTGTTCAAGGGTGCAGGAGCTAACATTTTGCGAGCTGTAGCTGGCGCTGGTGTGCTGGCTGGCTATGACCAGCTGCAGATGATCTTCTTCGGTAAGGTCTACAGCGACGGTGGTGGTTAAGTTCTTTCGACTCCCTCCATATGACGACGAAACAGTCCGATTGAAAAAGGTCATGGGAAATGAGGACTCCATATTTTGTCAAAGATTCTTAATTCGGCAGTCGGTGTAGGTTAGATGGTAAGTGAAGAGACGTTTTTAAGTGAAGCAAGTTATTAAATTAATTGAGACTTTATGTGAAAAAGAGATGAAGAATCCCATCTACCTTCTCTAAGGTAGAAGAAGAAGAAGAATTTTATTTAAGTCCACTAAGGACGGATTTTCGTCATGGACTTGGTACTTAACAACTTGTACCATGGTGTGCCTGCTACTTGCACCAAGGGCATCCACTCCCTTTAGGCACCCCATCTAAATAACGATCCAAGCTCAGGATGCTTAATCACGGCGTTCTTATAAATGTGTGTCCATTTGGCCTAGGCCATTTGGACACACAAGGTAGGCCATCAAGGTTAAGAAAGTTACGTAAATAATCAGGTGAAGACCTGATATTGAAGTTGTTAAGTGAAGTAAGATATTAAATTAGAGTAACTCATGAAGTGAAGTAACTAGGCATCTCGATGCAAGATGAACTTATCCGTAAATGGTTGGAAGTCTGTCAAGCAAGCTAATAAGCATGTATCTTCGTGGAACGGTAGTGGGAGAGCTTGGCTATTTAGATCACACCTAGCTTGATAGAACTAGGTGTAAGCTAGTTTTCTTTGTTATTGCAATAAAGGTCTTGGTTGCGATTGTGTGGATGTCTAGTTTTCAGTTCACCTAGCTTTCAATTCAATGTGGTGGAATCGTGAATGACACAGCCGCAATGATAGTTAGTTTGTTGGGCATTAGTTATGTTCTTGCATTGAAGTAAGGAATCTTGACGAGGCTTTCCCTTTCAATAGGTGACGGGCTAGAAGGGAGAAGAAAAATGACAAAGAATTATCTATAAAAACCTTGTAAGTGTTGATAAAATCCTCATGGTCGGTATAATATTGTCTCTTGAGTTTAGTCCTGCAGCACTCGAACATCCAGAAAATGAAGTTATTGTGAGATACTATTGAGTTTAAGGTCTTTAGTCTTGCAACATTCGAACATCCAGAAAATGAAGTTATTGTGAGATACTATTGAGTTTAAGGTCTTGCAGCACTCACACAAATGAAGCAATTTGTAATATATTGTTAAGTGTATGGTCTTGCAACACTCAACATCTAGCAAATGAAGCAATTTGTGAGATACGCACTAATCGTGGAAACTTTGAAAGCAACTTCTTAGTTTAACGTTATCCCAACAACTATCACTTCTAAAACACTTTATTCTAGAAAGTGGGAGACAAATTAATCAATACTATGTGTTATTAGTAGAGTTTGATAAGGATGTCCAGAAATTATGTAACTCACGGGTAGAAAATGAGGTAATAAAGGGTTTTTTAAGATCAACTTTACAGATCATGCATCTGAAATCCAGATGAGATATATGTACCTATCTTTTAGATATATAAATAAATAAATAAAAATTAAATATATAATTAATTTATCTAGTTTGTACGAAGAATAAGAATAAGAAGAAGAAGAATTTTATTTAAGTCCACTAAGGACGGATTTCCGTCATGGGACTTGGTACTTAACAACTTGTACCATGGTATGCCTAAGCTACTTGCACCAAGGGCATCCATTCCCTTTAGGCACCCCATCTAAGTACCGATCCAAGCGCGGGATGCTTAATAACCACGTACGAAGCCGAGGTATTTCTTAAAAAAAATATACTAACCCCAAATAACCAAGGTGTGAAGCTAACCGGGAGAGTCGAGGGCGTGGTGGACTAAGAGCGGCCAGCTGGCAATTAGAAAAGGTACATTCATATTAACTGTATCGGATTCTGATATTAAGGATAGATAATCCAAAGTCCCGAGAAGCGGAAGGTTTGTCCGACCGTCACGCTGGATTTACAAAACTGCATCCCAAAATTGAGACGTCAAGCCTACAAGATGCTACTGTCGGTGCCCTCATAGTGACAAAGCGGGTGGTGCACAGTTCTTGGCTCCAAAATTGAGTTCAAGATGCAGGCAATCAGATCTGTTCAAGGTCTAAGAGACCGTTGCTTGGCCGAGCAAGATGGGGCACCCAAATACGAGGCCAGCCGCAAAATGTCGCAAAAGACCCCACCGGCTGTCACTTCAGCTCCTGCACCCGGGCCTCGTACTATCAATGGTTGCTTCTGGTATCTCTTCGTAGTGAACTGGATGATGTTATCTGTGCCATTGAGTTGGGCAAATGGATGGTTTTTCGGATATCTTCCCAACTCTACACGACCCTCGCCAGCAACCACATCCACGACACCAACGTAACGCAATACCTGCATTGTACTACCACCAGTAAGCACCTTGGGATTGTGGCAAAGCTGCACAAGTACAGGGAATCTTTGTATTTGTGACAACCTTTTCACCGTCTGCATTTGCTTCCGATGCTAATGCCTGCATGTTGGCGTCATATGAAGGGAGTTTCGCCAGATACTCTTGTGACGAACTGACACTCTGAACAGACAGACCACCTTCCATTATTACTACACAAAAATTTCATACCAAGAGAAATGGCGTGCAGGTGCATTTCATCCATGTGCCAACCAAACAAGGAAGGCTGCCCTCCATCCCCAGACACATGGAAACATCTGATCCAAAATGATCCAAGGATAAGAACCAATGCTGCTCTTACTTGAGCTTGCAGAGCCTCCGGCACTAAGCTCTGCACTTTTATGTCGCTCAGCTCCAGTGTCAAGCCACACTCCCGGGCAAGTATCACTACCTGCACATGCCAGTGAAGGACACCAAGATTTAAGCTCAAGTTGCTACCCATACATTAAAAAATTTCACAGATCTGTCAAGTGCCGTGCAGATGATTACCCTACCTTCCGAGCAACATCCGTCCCTGACAGGTCATCCCTAGGATCAGGCTCTGTATACCCAGCTCCCTTGGCATCCAACACTATGTCGCTGAAAGCTTTGCCATCTTGAAAGTTATTGAAGATATAGCTAAGGGTCCCACTGCAGCAAGATCAGAGGGTAGAACTTGAGCACCTTATTTGCACATGACGATGCAAATTTTTTGAGAAGAACAAGACTTGGCAGAAGGCTACCTAAAGATGCCCTCTATTCGCTCAATGACATCACCAGTCTCCAGCAGGCCCCTCAATGTACTAATGATGGGAAGCCCGGCTCCAACAGTTGCTTCGTAGAAATAGTGTATGTAAGACTCTGGTGTGTCCGACTCCCATTGAAGTTCTCTAAGCATCAGATACTGTCACAAGAAAGCAGACTTCAAAAGGATGCCTCAATAAGGAGTTGTCCGTAAGGTGGGGAGTCATTAGACACTTGCCTGGTTTAGGGGCCCAGAGTTGGCACTCTTGTTGCAGGTAATCACATGAATGCCATTTCGAAGCCAGTTGTAGTAGTTCCCTGCAGCTTTTGGATCAGGTGGCGTACAGTCCACAATAACAGTATTTGGAATGGAGTGTTGTCGTTGCACATGTGCAGTGAATTTTGTCATGTCTGCTGCTTCTCCGTTCTCTTCCATCAGCTCATTCCATCTGCTCAAATCAATCCCACTGCAAACTCCAAGAGACCACAAACAACTAGCATGTGAGCACAGTTGTGATGGTTTATGTGACCTGCAGGAAGAGTAATTAAGCAGGAGCTTGATCCTTACCTACTATCCAGAAGCATGGTTTTTGAGCCCATGATACCCATCACACGAAGGTCAATATTGAACTCCCCCTTCAAGCTTGAAGCCTGTTGTGGCAAATGTTCTAGTTAGATTTGCATCCACTTACGAGAGATCCCAGCAATAAACTTGCAAGCTCACGACCATTAGACCTGGTCCCTCAGCTGCCCAAGAAGCGCCGAGCCAATCTGTCCCTTGCCGACAATCCCGACAGCCAGAGGTGTTTTTGAAAGGTAAAAACGCGCATGCACTGCCTTCAAGGCCCTAACAGAGTCGTCTCTATCCACGACCACCGTGATGTTATACTCAGAGCAACCTTGCGCAATAGCTCTGACATTGATGTTGGCCTGCCAGCCAACTTGATCCCACACCCGTTACTAGCCAGGGTGAAACAAACAGCCAAGGGTTAAAAAAAACACAAATGTGGAGCTGGACACCGATGTCATCTTTCTTTGGTTCAAAGCAACATACCTTAGCAAGAGCACCAAACAGGGTAGCGCTGACTCCAGGGGTGCTTGCCATTCGCTGTCCAACTGCAGCCAAGATGCTGCAATTATACAGCACTCCCACCTGCACAAGCTTGCCACATCATTTCCTGGGGATAGCATCATGTTCAGGAGATTAAATTTGTTCCTCATAGGCTTCATGCCTGGGCACCAGAGGCGACCCCATACATGAGCAAAGAGCAATAAAAATTTCCATGACATAACACTAAAACACAGCCTACGTTTGAAAGACGTCCCACACTAAGGGCTCTCTGGAACTTTCTCTCTAATGCCTCAGCAACAGACTTCCCCTCCTTCTCCGGAACAGCAAAACAGATTGAGTGCTCACTGCTGGCCTGAAATCCAATAGGGAGGAAAACACTGAGATGGCATCATGATGAAAAGCATGATGCTAAAGCCACTAGTCTCGATGTGGTCTAATGTACTAATCACCAACATACCTGAGATATCATTATCACATTGGCACCAACCCCTTTCACTGCATCAAAAATCTCGCTTGCTGTCCCTGGAACGCCTGCCATTCCTGTTCTGCGGACCACAATCTCAAATACTGATTTCAGCAAGTCTGCTACACAGACTCGAACACATCATGCACACTCTGAAGCAACAAAGGACAGCATACCCTTCAACATTGATCAGTGCAACATTGTCGATTGTAGCAAAGCCTTTGACCACTGAATCCATTGATTTGAATGTCAGAATTCCTGGTTGACCAACTGATTCTGTTGAAACATACGAAATCTTTGTCCCGGGAACCATCGGTTTGAAGGCATTTCGGATGGTGATAGGTATGTTGTACTTCATGGCAGGTATTGTAGTTCGAGGATGCAACACATTTGCCCCAAAGTATGACTGTACCACCAGTGCAACAAACCGTTGAGCCAGTAGTCCACTTACGAACAAGGCAGCCTCATGTGCTCATGAGCAACAGCACAGCAACTAGTGATACTGCTGGCATAGAGATGACAGGTGTGAAGTATGCGAACATCTCAAGAAAAACCTTACCATCTCCCAGGCTTCCTGATAAGATAGGGTGCTCAGCACCACAGCTTCCTTCACTGCAGGTACAGACTGGCCAGAATAAGTGCTTGCCACATCAAAATCAAATAAAACCCAAAGGAACCTTACAGGCTTAATGAACATCAGCAACCTTTTCTAGGGTCTGCACTGTACACCCCATCAACATCTGTCCATATGGTGATGTGCCCAGCTTTGAACAAAGCACCCATGATGGCCGCTGAAAAATCACTTCCATCACGCTTCAGTGTTGTTGGTATATACTTCCCTGAATCCTTATCCGAAGTGGTTGCAATGAACCCTGTCACTATTATTGTATCTGATGGGGAGGAGGCATACCACAGGTCCAGATTTTGCGAGGACCTTTCATAATCTGGATCAACTGTGTTTGAGCTAGTAAGGTTTACAAAAAGGACCTCACGGGCATCCATCCAAACACATGGCAGACCTCTCTGCACAGTTGAACAGTGGAGAGACAACGGGTTAATTGGTTTCTCGGAGGGTGTTACACAGAGAAATCAAGGCCAAGAACCGGATAGATATTCAGCTCTGGGTCACCTTTCTCACTGCAGCAGCAAGCAGCTCCGCAGACCACAACTCGCCGTGTCCGACTACGAAGTCTGAGTACTGTTCAGAAGCATATCCAGCTGCACAAAGGATACTAAATTAAGAGGATACTCATATTCCAAGAGATTTGTCCACAGTGGATTTCAGTCTTACAATCGTGACAACAGGCAGCAAGTATGATACAACGAAACAGCAGCAGGACATAAAACACCGACATACCGACGTTGATGGCCTCAAGAACGCTTCTGATTTTATCAATGCCTTTCTGGAGGTTCACCAGAAACCTTTCTAAATCTTCACCTCCACCAAGCAAGGAGACTGCGGTGTTCCTGTGTTTTTCATAAACCGCATCCAAAGCAGCATGGTATACTTCCTCCTGGGACTCTGCTTTCGCTAGTAGGTAGTACATCATGTCAGTCACCTTGGACATCGCAGAAACGACCACCACTTTTCTGCGTGAGGCGTCGTCAACCACTAAGTCGGCCACATGGGCAATCCTTTCGTGAGTTCCCACACATGTGCCACCAAACTTGTGCACAGACCATGATTCCCCTCTCGGCAGCGTCGTCTGACTCTTGGTGGCGACATCTGCAAGAACCAAGGAAACAACCCACATTCACCTCCGAGAAGAGGGCGAGGGCGAAGATGCAAGCATAACAATGCTGGCTGCTGCACGTTCATAACTACCCAACTTCATCAGGCAGAAATCACACCTGCAAGAGTTGCCCGCACCAGCAAGTTATTTTTGTACGGACCGCTCCCACTACCGATTCTGCAGAACCCACAGACGCATCCCACAGAAAAAAATCAGAACTCTCCAAAGCATGGACTATCAGGGCTCCGAATGGGAGGCAGCAACACTCACCCTGGACGCCGAGACACAAACTCGCGAAAGGGCGATGCGGCAGAGGCCAAGGAACGCAGCGGGCCAGAGCCATGGGAACCGGACACCACCGCCACAACTCGACCCCCACCTAAAACTGGAGCCCATGCCCCGGCTGCAGCTGGGCCTGCAGCTGGGCGTGCAGCTGGAGCTGTAGCTACTGAGAACGCCATTGCAGAGGGCCTGCCTTCTCCTCAGGCATCAAGTTCAGACATCTATCGGCAGGAGAAGTCCTGAATCCGAGCAAAACGATGGACAGGAAGGTTGAAAAGGGAGAGATAAAAAGACATAGGACGAGGTACGTCGGGGGAAAAGACCACCGCAGACAAAAAACTGAAATCCGGGGGAGAGAAAATCTCGGCTTGTACAGTGTCTGTGTACTCCTGTTCTGACATCGAGTTTTAGGTCTGTCAACTTGTCCCACCTTGCAACCCCTTGCAGCTTGCTTATGTATTTTGTATGTAGGAGTGAGGTAGACTTGTAACGAGAGGCATCTGCCTGTTGATCAGCTCTTGATGAGAGGTTGGGCATGTCCAAGCCATGTGTGACGAGGTGGTCTTCTTGGGTCACCGGCACAAACTGCCTGCAATTGGGTTTTACAAGCTTGGTAGATTTGCTGCAAGGGCAGGCCTCGTATCCGGAGATACATGGCAGGTGGAGGAGTCATGCAAGAAGGGGGAGCTGAAGAAGGTGCACATGTACAGGAAGCTGTTGCAGGCCTGTATGGAAGAGAAGGCGCTGGGTCAGGTGAAGCAAGTGCATGCTCGTGTGGCAGAAGAAGGACTGGAGTTGAACAGGTATTTGAGTGACCTGCTGGTGACTTCTCTGGTGAAATGTGGGAGCTTTGAGGACGGGCTCAAGTTGTTTCGCAGATTGCCTCACAGAACTGTCTTCTCTTGGACGGCCATCATGTCAGGTTACTGCAGTGCTGGCCGATGTCGGGAGGTTCTGGAATGCTTTCGACAGATGCAGCAGGAGGGCGTGAAGCCCAACAAGTACACACTTGTGAGGCTGCTGCAAGCCTGTAGCAGGCTAGGAGAGGTGGATGAGGGCAGGAGGATTCACGCCCACTGTCTCCGACATGGGGTGGAGGCAGATGTGTATGTTGGCAGCTCTCTGGTTAGCATGTATGCCAAGTGTGGGAGCATTGAAGATGCACGGCTGGTGTTCGACAGGCTCCTGGATCGCAGCGTGGTCACCTGGAATGCCATGATTGCATCATACGCTCAGCAGGAGCAGGGAGAGGATGCCTTGGAAATGTATGCCCTATTGCAATGCTCAGGCGTGAAGCCAGATGCCCGGACCTTTGTCAGCGTTCTGCAAGCCTGTGGCAGCCTTGCAGAGAAGGAGGAGTGTGCTATGGTGGAAGGGCAGCTTGTGAAGCTGGAGTCTCTGAGGAAAGGGAAGGAAGTGCATGCAGAAGCTGCCAGAAGAGGCTTTGAATGGGACGTCTTCGTCGGCAGCACTTTGGTCAGCATGTATGCGAAGTGTGGGAGCAGCATGGATGCAGAGCAGGTTTTCGAGCGGTTGCCCGATCGGAATGTAGTGTCCTGGACTGCCATGATCGCAGCATGTGCTCAGCAGAAGCAAGCGGACAAGGCTTTGCATCTTTTCGCCCTAATGCGAGAACGAAACGTAGAAGCTGATGAAGCAACATACATTTCGCTCTTCCAAGCCTGCGGCAATTCGGGAGCGTTACACATGTGCAGACAGGCTCACCAGAGCTTTGCAACGGACGGCTCGTTCCAGCCTAACCTCCGCGTCTCTAATTGCCTGATCCACGCGTACGCCAGATGCGGAAGCATGGCGGATGCGCGGAGTGTGTTCGACGCGCTGCCGCAGCCGGATGTGGTTTCCTGGAACGCGCTCATCGCCGGCTACGCTCGGCAAGGAGACTGTCACTCAAGCATGCTAGGGTTTGAGGAGATGCGCAGGGCAGGCGTGAAGCCGAGCGTGGTTACCTTCTTGGTGCTCCTCTCGGCATGCACGCACGCCGGGAAGGTGGAAGAAGGTTTGCGCGTCTTCGAGAGCATGAGCAGGGATTACGGGATGGCTCCAGTGGTGGAGCATTATGTGTGTGTGCTCGATCTTGTGGCCCGGGCCGGCCTGCTCGGCAAGGCACAGGATCTCATTCTAAGCATGCCGACGCCTCCTGCAGCGCAAGTTTGGCTGTGTCTGCTGAGCGCCTGCCGGAAGCACGATAACCTGCTGCTGGCGCGGCGTGCCTTCGACTGCGTCGTGGCTCTGGATCCCGGACAGGCTGCGCCCTATGTCGTCATGTCGAACATGTATGCCCGTGCTGGCATGCGGAACCATGCGGTTGAGATTGATGAGTTCAGACAGAGAGCCGGGGCATGGAAGAAGCCTGGTGAAAGCTGGATCGAGCATGAGCACCAAGTGCATACTTTCGTGGTTGGAGACCGCATGCATCAAGAAATGGCTGCGTTGTATGCATTGCTCCACACCATCAGCTCCAAGCTCCAGGTTTAGCATCTCCCTTCTAAACCGCTCGGCTGACGCCATTACCAAGGCAAGAGCTGGATCAGTGGAGATGTACAACGCCTGCCCCCTGCTCCATGATACCATCACCCAATGCATACATGATATACACATATGTACCTGTCTAGCTACTGGTTCACCACGCCATGGTAGATGCGATCTCCCATCTTTGGTACATACATGGCTCTCGTTCTCTCTAGACAGGCTTGCTTGCGGCCATTAGGCGAGGGTAGGTAATGGATTATTTTTAGGTCTCCCGTCCGCCTCGTTCCAAGTGTCGTTCGTGTCCTGAAGCCTTTTCATTTCTGTCATTTCTTTTCTGTCATTTCTGACTGTGCACATGCGGAAACCAGCTCTCTCTCCTCTCTCCCACTTTCTCGTATGTACGTAGAGGCAGCGGGCAGTTTGTCGACATAGTTCACGCACTCTGGACCGGGAGCAACAATTCCGCTGCGCGCCTGCCCCGAATCCAGCAGCACTGCCATGGCGTCGCGTCCTCACAACGTGGGAATTTTGGCCGTGGATGTCTATTTCCCCTCCGCCTACGTGAGCCAGGTATGTTCCCGCCATTTTCCTGCTTCCGGCGCAGCAGCGCCTCGCTCTCAGTGCGGTCGGCAAGGGCTTGAGAATCTTGAGATGGCGGCAAGGGCTTGAGAATCTTGAGATCTCTGTGGAATGCAGGCGGAGCTTGAGAGTCACGATGGAGTGGGGCAGGGGAAGTACACTATCGGGCTTGGCCAGACAAACCTCGGCTTTTGCTCAGATTTGGAGGACGTGGTGTCAATGAGGTAGTAAGGGAGTCTTTGTGCGTGATTCGGAGGTTTTCTGGGAGCCGATGGCTTGTTTCTGGCGGTCGCTGACTCCGCACTCGCTTCGTGAACAGCCTCACTGTGGTGCAGTCGCTGCTTGAGAAGTACAATGTCGCGCCGGATCGAATTGGTAGGCTGGAAGTTGGCAGTGAAACCGTTATTGATAAAAGCAAGTCGATCAAGACTTCCCTCATGCAACTGTTTGAGGTGCGTTGCTGCTGTGATTTTCCGTGTCTGTCGTTGTAGGTCAGTGCGGTGGACAGGGATTCCTGATGCTTGGTTGCATGCAGGAGAGTGGCAATGGAGACATTGAAGGGGTGGATTCGACCAACGCCTGCTATGGAGGGACAGCTGCGCTCCAGAATTCTCTTAACTGGGTGGAAAGCAGTGCATGGGATGGACGTTTGGCTCTTGTGGTTGCTGCAGATGTGGCAGTGAGTGTCTCTTTTTGCCAGCCTTGAACTCCACGCCTACGTAGCCTAGTTTGTTTGTTTGTTTGTTTGTTTCCTGTTTTAAGCTTGTGACTGGGTTGGTAGACGGCTCTGGAGTGGAAGCTTGACAGCGTTTGTGCCTGCTACAGGTGTATGCTGAAGGAGCTGCCCGGCCCACCGGAGGTGCCGGTGCTGTTGCTCTGTTGATTGGGCCAAACGCACCTCTAGTATTTGAGCGTAAGTACACTGGGACACACATGGCTCATGTCTTTGACTTCTACAAGCCAGACCCGCACAGCGAATATCCAGTCAGTGTCAAACTCTCTTTGGTTTAATTGGTATGTTTTTGTTCAAGACGTCCTCTTGCCACGAAGTGAGTCAGTGGAGCGTCGTCCCTTGCTTATGCCAGACTCAGCCACCAGGGCTAAGTTGAGTTTGATTCTCAGCTCCTCCTTCTCCTGTTGCACACTTCATCTTGGCCCGTTCTTGTCTCAGGTTGTTGATGGGAAGCTGTCCCAAGTTTGTTATTTGAGGGCACTGGACCTATGCTACCAGCGGTATGCAGCCAGGTATGTCACGTGAGGCTCTGCGTGCAAATCTTATTTGTTCTGCCGATGCATGGTCAAGTAAACTGCAGTCTCTTGGCTTAGCAGATTTGAAAAGCATGAAGGCAGACAGTTTTCCCTGGGAGATGCTGACTACGTTGTCTTCCACTCTCCTTACAATAAGGTACCAGCGGTGAAGTCCTGGAAGCCCTTTGCAGTTGAAATGAGCAGATCATAATTTGTTGCTTGCTCGAGTTTGCAGCTTGTGCAAAAGAGCTATGCCCGCCTTGTCTACAAAGACTTCCTTAAAAGTGCCAGGTGGGGAAGTCAACTTGTTGTATTTTCCACTTTCGTGTCACCTAATGTTGGCGTGTCTACTCTTCTACTCTTGACTGAAAATGTGGTGTTTGTATTGGTTGGCTTCTGTAGCCATGTGACTGAGGATGTGGCAGAAAAACTGAAGCCGTTTGCCGGGCTTACCCATGAAGAGAGCCTTACTAACCGGGATCTTGAAAAGGTGTGGTGGTTTCCCTTGGTTTGTTTTTTCTTTTTGGAGGTTATCACTGGTACCTCTTAACTTGAGTAGTGTGTTTGTTTGTTGTGTTACACCTGAGAGCAGGAGGCATGGGGAGTGGCAAAGTTTGGATATAACGTGAAGGTGGTACCAAGTACAATTTTGCCCAAGGAAATAGGGAACATGTATTGCGCATCCCTGTACGCGGGGTTTGCGTCTCTGTTGAACAGACAGTCTGAATCACTGGTAAGTGTTGTCTCGATTAGATTTTTTTGATCATGGCTTACAGGAGCCCAGTGGAAACACTCATGTCGCAGAGAAGCTCTCCAATGATTTGTCTCCTGTAGCACGTCGGGGAATGAAGTATCTGATTGGCAAAGAGGATATTTGCAGGAAGGAAAGCGAGTGCTGCTGTTTTCATACGGAAGCGGTTTAGCTGCGACACTCTTCTCCCTCCGAGTGCATGAGGGTGAAAAGCCCTTCAGTGTTGCACACATTGCAAGCGTCTTGGATATTGATGAGAAGCTGAAATCTCGGATTCAGGTATTTGTCCACTCCCTGATGTTCTGTTGCACCGACAGTGAGAAGTCTGGCGGAGGTCTAGATTTATGCTCGTGAGCAGGATATTTCCAGTGTCATCTCCCTCATCGCTCCACGCTCAGTCGCCACTTCTTTTCTGCCGTGCCTGCCCAGGTTACACCCTCCGAGTTCGTGAAGACTATGCATCTGATGGAAACAAGATATGGTGCCAAAGACTACACCCCAGTCAGCGAACGTGAACAGCTGCGACCAGGGACATTCTATCTGACGCAGGTGGATGCCAAGTACCGACGCACGTACGCCCGAGTGCCCGTGGAGAGGGAAGTTGTTGTCGCCAATGGCGGCGTTCACTGATATCGTATGTGATAAAGCTCATTCTTTTTGTAACAACCTACCGAGGATTGATTTTTTCACTGAATGTCTCTCGTCCTGGCTGGCACCGGGAAAAGTCCTCTTAAGAAGAGGAAGAAATTTTCATTCAATGGTTTCCTACAAAAAGTAAAACGCAGTTAATTTCAAGTCATTAAAAAGGCTCACGCAGCAATGTATGGCAGCGGTAACACCCCCTTTTCAACGAGGTGGGGCAGTCACGTACGACTTCCACCCCCCCTAATTGGGACTGGTTCGGAGTGCCTTTAGAGGTCCCATTAAGGGAGGTGTCCCGATTATATTTTCCCTATTTAAAAATAATAAAAATATTATAAACTCTAGAAAATCAAAAAATATCCAAAAACAAAGAAAATTTTAAATTTTGATTGATAGGTTTCACTAAAAATAACTTTTACCACTTCTCTATATAGTTGTTTGAAAGCTAGCGCTTTCTCTAAGCAACATCAAAAACCTATACCTATCATAAAGGAAAAAGCTTAGCTTAAGAGTCTTCAATCACACCTAAAAGTCTATTGTGCTCTGAAATAATCGATTCTTTTTTCTTTCTTTTTTAATTTTTTTTAGTAAAAAAATAGAAATTCTATTTAGGGAGGTGAAACTAACATGAATGTATGTTTCAAAAGGTCCCAATTATCATTTAGGGAAAAATCCCATTTATTACATTGTAAACTAAAGGGAGTAGGATGGGAGGTCCCATTTAGAGAGGAATCCCATTTATAGAGTTCCCAATTAGGGGGGGCCGACTGTAGTTAGCGACAAAAACGTCACCAGACACCAGCAGTAGTTAGCGACAAAAACCATCACCAGACACCAGCAGTAGTTAGCGACAAAACCATCACCAGACACCGGCAGTAGTTAGCGACAAAAACATCACCGACACCGGTAGGCCTCAAGCGATTGGCGACAAAAACATCACCGACACCGGCACTAGGCCTCCAAGTAGCCGCCGTCCTTCCACGGACGACTCGCAATCAGACATCCGCTGCTATTTATTCCGAAGAGTCAACAAGAATACATGAGATCGAGAGAGCTCCCATCTTTGCCTAAGCTAGGAGCTTAGCTCTCTCCCCTCGATCTCCTCCTCAACAGCTCTCCTCTAGCACGCTCACACTCTAGGCTCCCAAGGCCTTTAGGCTCCAAAGTCCTATCCTCGAGAGTGTAGCTCCCCATGCTAGGATCATAAGATGCTTCTCTAGGGCTAGCCTCATCTCCTTATATGGGGAGGCTTACATCATTTCCAAAGTAACTGCTTAAAGCAGACTTTCTTCCTGAAGCCCTAAGCTAAGTCTTACCACCACTACTTACAACTTACTAACTAGATCCAGGGCTGCATGCTTCTCATGCAAGGCTTGTTACTGCAGCCCTTATTCTCGGCAAAGGTAAAGGTGAGGAGTTTGAGTAGGCGAGGGAGTTTTCCAAGGTAAAGATGGGGAGTTTTAGTGGGTGAGGGAGTTTTTTCAAAGTAAAGGTGGGGAGTTTCAATGGGTGTGGGAGTTTTTCCAACGTAAAGGTGAGGAGTTTTAGTGAGTGACGAGTTTTTCCCAAGTCCCACATAGCCTGCGATGGTATCTAGGCATGTATTCAGATGACCTTGGGAAGAGTATAATCTTTTTCTAATGTGATAATACGATATGTAACATAGGGGAATGAGAACCCTTGCTGAAGATTTCTCCCCTAGGTTTGTTTTGATTTATTTTTCCATGGAGGTTACAGAGGTCAGGGATTATCTTAGTCTGTGGTAGAGCTTGAACAACCTCCATGGCTCCTTCTTCTTCCTTTTGTGATCAAGCCATCTTTCAGTTCCATTAGGGCTGAGCCTAAGGCGCTTTAGTTCCATTAGGGCTTTGACTAAGGCGCTTTTTCTCAAACTTCATAGGATTCTTTAGATTATAACTATTTCCCTACTGGAATAAATAAAAGTAGGTAGCAGCCTTCACCTTCATGGAAGCAATTCACATCAGATGTAGTCTAATTGGGAGCTTTTGGATAAAGCTTCTAAGACAAAAGGAAGTTACGTAGAGAGGAGCTCCAGCTATATTGTGGCGTAGCACAACGAGAGGTCGACGTCAACGATCTTACATCTCTCTCTTGTAAGGTCGAGCTTATTTTCGATAGGTATATGTTTCTTATGGCCCAAGTAGATGACCAGGTGGTGTGTGTGTGTGTGAGAGAGGGAGAGAGAGAGTAGATAGTTGGAGTCACAAGTCATGCATCTGGCTCTCACGGCCTGGTTGTGAGACGTCAATTCTCTTCTGTCAAATAATTGTTGTTATAAGTATGTGGAATCCAAATAGTATAATTTATTTTATGTATGTGGTTGAGAGAATTATTTGCGCTCAAAACCTATTTTAAAGAAGTCTGGATATAATCAAAATATAATTGAATCAGTAGGCTATCTAGAGGCAAGTTGTGTATCTAGATATAATGGGAAGATAGGTAGGATGTAATGCTTGTAGTGTGTTATTGTGTGTCTGGCTCATGCAAGTGTTATTGTGTGTCTGCCTCATGGTTTCCTACTTATACATGCAATATTTGCCAGGATTGGTACCTATATAATAGATCTACATTATATTTTTGACTTATATATGCCATTTTTGCTAGATTTTATGTCTAGATTATCTTTTTCAATTAATATATGTAACTTTCAGCGTATTGACTCGTGTGGTTCTAGTTGAAACTCCTAACGAAACTTTAAATCGTCATTATTGTTATTTTCATTAAAAAAACATGGAGATTTTATAGAATAAGCATAGATTCTCGAGAAGTTTCATCTACATCGAGGTGGTGGAGAACAGACATATAACTTCCACCATATTGTGATTTTGTATCTATGCTATCTTTTTTTGACATATGCATGTAACTTTCACCACATTAACTGATACAAATAACTAGTTCAAACTCTTAACCAATATATATATATATATATATATATATATATATTTCTATATTGAGTCCTAACCAAATCTTCTTTTATGCCAAAAAGATTTTATTCAAGGATTGGAGACAGAAGATGGAGATATAATCTACAAGAATTAATAGTAATAATGGAAGGTTAGATATAAAACTCTATATGTACCTAAGTATAAACCAAAAGAGGTACTTATAGAGTTGGATATTAGGGTCTATAATATGGTTTTCAAGTTTTGGAGTCCAGATGACCCATGAGCACAGGATTCTAGATGGACCCCGTAAGCAAAAAAAAAAGCACCCGGGTAGCTGTGCGCATTTGTCCAGACGCAGAGACGTGAGAGAGGGATCTACAATGTAGGCAAGCAGGGTGGATGCAGCGCAAAAGCAAGAAGGCAACAGAGGAAGGGCCATGTTAGGTTGGCAGAATCCGAGCGATGGTTCTCCCCCGGTGGTAATGAGACTGTGGCTGTGGCTGGCTTTGGCGTCTGGCTTGGGAATCGATTTGGGGCACATATGCCGCGGCGCTGGCAGGCTCCAAGTGGGAAAGACATGTGGAACGCAGACACCGGCTGGCCAGGTGGCGAATCGGCCAATCCACACCCCGCCAAATATGCGCACCGCATAGCTCGCGCACAGCTGCGAGCTCGGAACCCTCGGAGCCCTCGGACCTGCTTGGAGCTTGGATAGAATGGGATGGAATGTGCGTCGACCCAGCCCCAGCCAGATGCCAACGGTTAGGGTTGGCCGGGCCGCGAATCCGCAAATCCGTGAATGCGTGAATGCGTGAATGCGATGAGAGGGATAAAAACGCAAGGCAACGCGTGGTTCCTGCAGTAGGTTGGGTGATGGACGTGGCCCCGGTCGCCGCCTCTGGACGGGCTACCCCAGGTCCTCCGCCGACGTGCGGACGCCGCGGCCCTCGGCTCCGTAACGGACCGTAACCTACTCGCCCCCGACCGGCGGTAGGCGGTGCGTCATCGCAATCGGTAAGCAGCCTATGGTGGACCGCGCTCCGCACAAGCTTGTGGTACGTGTTTTACACTGCCTTTGTCAGTCATACATGCATTCTCCCCGGGTCCTGGCTCTCCTTGCTCGCATTTAAGGACGCGTCTCGGAGCGAAGGAGACGTCTCCTCTCTAGGTCTCGTTTCCCTTTGCTGTTCCTGCTCTTGCTCTGCCTGCGCCTGCGCCTGCGCACGCCGGTGCCGGGGGACTGGAGACTGTGAATCGACGCAGCTGCGATTCGCGATTCCATCTCATTCGCGACTCCAGCTGAGGACTCGCGTGTTCAGCTGGGGCGAGACGCGAATCGTAGCTCCTGTACGGCATTTGCGCGGCCATGGCTGCGGAGAGCAGCACCGCGGAGTGAGGCATTGCACGCCAGGCGAGGCGGCAGCGGCAGCGGCAGCGGGAGGGTCGGAGAGCTCGTGAGGCTTGCTGGAGAGCTGAGCCGTGGTCGGGAGCAATGCAAATGCAGGTGGTTTCGTACCAGGCTGTTGCCGCAGCGGCAGCCATTCCCGAGAGCCAGGTGCAGCAGCAGCAGCAGCTGAGGGCCGGGGGGATCGGCGGCTGCAGCGTCGGGAGCAGCGGCGGGAGCTTGTTCCAGGGAGAGATGCGGGGGCCTGAAGGAGGCAGCGGCCAGCTGCTGCCGGAGCAGGAGCCTGAGCAGGAGCAGGACTGGGAGTACGAGGTGGTGTGTCAGGGCGGCCAGTGCGGCGGGAGCGGGATTGTGACGGAGGAGCGGGCCAGCCTCGTGGCGCAGGCTTCGGCTTCCGGGAGGATCATTGTTCCCTCCGAGCTCAGGGTGTATGATGTGGTGGCCAAGCAGGCGGCTTTGGTGGAGCAGCAGATACGGGAGCGGAAGCAGGAGGCTCTGCTGAAGGAGAAGGATGAGGACCAGGACAAGGGCTGGGGCTCGAGTAAGGTGAAGCTGGCCAAGGCCGTGCCGTCCCCGCAGCTGCTGGAGGAGGCGTATGTGAGGTGTGGAGAGGTTTGTGCGGAGTACGCCAAGACGTTTTATCTCGGTATGTGTGCTGTTAGTGGTGTGTCTCTGTGTCGAGTCAGCGGCACTGTTTGTGGAATTCAAGTGCGAGTGTGTGTTATTGTGTGGGAGCTGACTCCTACTCTGCTTTCAGGGACTAAGCTCATGACTCCGGAGAGGCAGCGGGCTATCTGGGCTATGTACGGTAAGCGCATTGCTGTGTGCAGGTGTAAGAGGCCTTTTGTTCTGTCTTATGAAGGTGAGACGTGAGAAGGTGGCTCACAGTAGTCTGTGCTTTTGCAGTGTGGTGTAGGAGAACGGACGAGCTGGTGGACGGGCCTAATGCATCTCGGATCACTCCCACTGCTCTGGACCGGTGGGAGGAGCGATTGGAGGATGTGTTTCGTGGCCAGCCGTACGACATGCTTGATGCCGCTCTGGCGGATATGGTGGCCAGGTTCCCTGTTGACATCCAGGTATGGTATCTCATCTCCATTGTGTTATCACATCTCTGGTGTTGGCTGGTGTGTGGTACGACTTACCGATGGCTTGTCGGCCTGCTTTATGAGCTGCAGCCGTACCGAGATATGATCGATGGCATGCGGATGGACCTTGTGAAGTCGCGCTATGCCAACTTCGACGAGCTGTACATGTACTGCTACAACGTGGCTGGGACTGTAGGGCTGATGAGTGTGCCCATAATGGGCATTGCTCCCGAGTCCAGGGCGACCACTGAGAGCGTGTATAATGCAGCCCTGGCGCTGGGCATCGCCAATCAGCTCACCAACATCCTACGGGATGTCGGAGAAGAGTGAGTGTCGAGCCCACTCCACCCCATTCTGTGCTGCCTCTTTCGCCTCGCTTCTGTTCCCTGGCTCTGACTCCGTTGTACGGATGGATGGGGCGGTTGTGTCTCATCTCAACTCCAGTGCCCGGAGAGGAAGAGTGTATCTCCCCCAGGATGAACTTGCTCAGTTCGGCCTGTGTGACGAAGACATCTTTGCGGGCAAAGTCACGGACAAGTGGCGTGCCTTCATGAAAGACCAAATCACTCGAGCTCGAATGTTTTTTGCGGAAGCCGAGAGCGGCGTGGTGGAGCTCGACAAGGACAGCCGTTGGCCGGTGAGTGCCGCTTCCTGCGCCACCACCGAAGACCTGCTTGTTGCATCATTCGACATGCTCCTTCTCTAATGCCGTCATTTTTTCCTTTTGCATCAGGTGTGGGCTTGCCTGATCTTGTATCAGCAAATCCTGGATGAAATCGAGAAGAACGATTATGACAACTTCAGCAAGCGAGCTTATGTGGGTAAGGTGAAGAAGCTGTTTTCGCTCCCTGCTGCCTACGTGAGAGCTCTTGTACCTCCTCCCTCCTCCCGCAAGCCGCAGCAACAGCAACTCAAGGTTTAACACAATTATGATAGGGTAGACTCATTCCTCGCCGAACCCTTCATCTCTTCTCTCCTTTCTTGGCTTTTGCAAGCTGACAAACCGCAGCCACAGCTTGCAATTGCGCTAGCTGACAGTCCAAAAAATGTATGTAACACTCCGGGAGATCCAAGTCACCGACGAGGACTTGGCCACCAATATGTAATTACTACACAGTTAGTGGTCCCCATTTATGACTACATTTGTAGGAAATGATGTAGCATGGGAATGTTCCCAATTCATCTCACACTTTTATGTGAGAGCGATGAAAAAAGTCCCCCCTGTTGAGGTGAGGAGGAACACAATGTGTGATACAGGTGTTTTCACGACACAATTGCTGAATAGTACTACGAAGAAGAGACTGCCGGCGCCCAGCCCGGCTCCCCGGCTGAGATTCCCATGGGCAATCGGTGCAAAGTGTGGAATGTATCTTGTTGAATCTTGCGTGGATCTGAGGTGGCCGTGGCTGTTGGATGAACACTGTCTGTGCTGGGAGTCTCCGCCCGGGACTGGGAGGCGGCTGAAGCTGGAGTTAAACGGCCCAGTTAACCGAGGGGCTTGTTGCTGTTTTGCGCCTAGGATCCCTCTCCTGGAGAATGCAGAGGCTCCCTTTTATAGGGGAAGGCAGCAGCCAGTTTAGAAGTGTGGCGCGGAAGTTGCAATCTTGGGCCTGGGCACCAGAGGCTGGCGCAATGTCTTCTCATTTGCAAGGCATTGCAGCCTGATTGGAGCGTGGTGCTGCCTCTGGGACCTTGATGAATGCATCGCGAGCAGGCGTGATATCAATCAGTTGAATTCGCGATCTGCGGCTGCTGCAGCGGCACTGGGCTCCGAATCGGATTGTGAGCTCCGGCTGTGATTGCAGAAAGCAGCAACTAGATTGTTTCTTGCAGCAGCCTGAGGTGGTTGGGGATTTGAAGAAGTAGACAAAGTTCTACACACATACCAAGTCAAGTCCAGGCCGAGTAGCCTCTGCAGGACCAGGACAAGATGGCGATACCGCCGCCGATGGTGCCGCTGGCGTACATAAACGGGTCGGCCACTTCGTCGGTGCCAGACTGGCTAAACAAGGGCGACAACGCATGGCAGCTGACGGCGGGGACGCTGGTGGGGATGCAGTCGGTGCCGGGGCTGGTGATCCTGTACGGCAGCATAGTGAAGAAGAAGTGGGCGGTGAACTCCGCCTTCATGGCGCTGTATGCGTACGCGGCGGTGCTGCTGTGCTGGGTGCTGTTTTGCGCCTAGGATCCCTCTCCTGGAGAATGCAGAGGCTCCCTTTTATAGGGGAAGGCAGCAGCCAGTTTAGAAGTGTGGCGCGGAAGTTGCAATCTTGGGCCTGGGCACCAGAGGCTGGCGCAATGTCTTCTCATTTGCAAGGCATTGCAGCCTGATTGGAGCGTGGTGCTGCCTCTGGGACCTTGATGAATGCATCGCGAGCAGGCGTGATATCAATCAGTTGAATTCGCGATCTGCGGCTGCTGCAGCGGCACTGGGCTCCGAATCGGATTGTGAGCTCCGGCTGTGATTGCAGAAAGCAGCAACTAGATTGTTTCTTGCAGCAGCCTGAGGTGGTTGGGGATTTGAAGAAGTAGACAAAGTTCTACACATACCAAGTCAAGTCCAGGCCGAGTAGCCTCTGCAGGACCAGGACAAGATGGCGATACCGCCGCCGATGGTGCCGCTGGCGTACATAAACGGGTCGGCCACTTCGTCGGTGCCAGACTGGCTAAACAAGGGCGACAACGCATGGCAGCTGACGGCGGGGACGCTGGTGGGGATGCAGTCGGTGCCGGGGCTGGTGATCCTGTACGGCAGCATAGTGAAGAAGAAGTGGGCGGTGAACTCCGCCTTCATGGCGCTGTATGCGTACGCGGCGGTGCTGCTGTGCTGGGTGCTGTTTGCGTACCAGATGAGCTTCGGGGAGAGGCTGCTGCCCTTCTGGGGGAAGGCGGGCTTCTCGCTGGATTACAAATTCCTGGCGGCGCAGTCCATCCTGCCCAGCACCCAGCACTATTACACGCACGGCGACGCCAACCACCCCAAGGGCAGCATCGAGACGCCCGTCACCATGCCCTTCTACCCGGCAGCCACTATGGTGTACTTCCAGTTCGTGTTCGCGGCCATCACCCTGATCCTCATCGCCGGCTCGCTGCTGGGCCGCATGTCCACCAAGGCCTGGATCCTGTTCGTGCCCCTATGGCTCACCTTCTCCTACACCGTTGGCGCCTTCAGCCTGTGGGGCGGCGGCTTCCTTTACCACTGGGGCGTCATCGACTACTCCGGCGGCTACGTCATCCACCTCTCCTCTGGCGTGGCCGGCTTCACCGCCGCCTACTGGGTCGGCCCGCGCCTCACCCAGGACCGCGAGCGCTTCCCGCCCAACAACCTGCTGCTCATGCTGGCCGGTGCGGGCCTGCTCTGGCTGGGCTGGGCAGGCTTCAACGGCGGGGACCCCTACGCCGCCAACCGCGACGCCAGCATGGCCGTGCTCAACACCAACATCTGCGCCGCCACCAGCCTCCTGGTGTGGTGCCTGCTGGACGTGGTGTTCTTCGGGAAGCCGTCGGTGATCGGCGCCGTGCAGGGCATGATCACGGGGCTGGTGTGCATCACCCCCGGCGCCGGCGTCGTCCAAGCCTTCGCCGCCATCTTTATGGGCATCGCCAGCGGCAGCATCCCCTGGTTCACCATGATGGTGGTGCACAAGCGCTCCGCCTGGCTACAGCATGTGGACGACACCATGGGCGTATTCCACACCCACGCCGTGGCAGGCACCCTCGGCGGCATCCTTACCGGCTTCTTCGCCGAGCCCTACCTCTCCTCCCTCTTCTGCGTCGTCACCAACACCAAGGGCGCCTTCTACGGCAGCCCCTTCCAGCTCGTGCTCCAGCTCGGGGGCGCTGCCTTCATCATTGGCTGGAACGTGGTGGTCACCTCGCTCGTCCTGCTCCTCGTCCGAAGCATCACGCCCCTGCGCATGGACCAGGACATGCTCATCACCGGGGACGACGCTGTGCACGGCGAGGAGGCGTACGCGCTATGGGGCGACGGCGAGCGGGAAGATTACTCTCGCCACGACCGCTCGCAGGAGCTCATTCCTACAGGCGACAACTTGAAGAGCATTCCCGATGAGTCCACGTGATAACTCCTCAAAATCAGACTCTACATATTTTACAACATCGCCTCTCTTACCCTACTGCTATCTACTCCTACTCCTAGGTCTAGCTAGTACTGCAATGTAATGAGCGGACTGGACGATTTACATACATACACGAATTTGTTTGCAACATTCATGTACGCACATAAACTACCTATTCTTGAGCTACAGTTACGCTTTGCCAGCTACCAGGAACTTGCCTGTTCGCTGCCGCTGCTTCTCGTTGTAACCACCGCATCCGGATCCGCAAGATGTCTCAAACGCGTCACCACATTCTCCAACACCTGCTCCCGGTTCATCAAACTCAGCCGCACAAAACTTGCATCCGCTCCGAAAATGCTCCCGCTCTCTCCTACAATGCCTGCCCCTCGCAGCACTGCTGCACAATCCCGCTCCGACTCTCTCGTGCATTGGATCCACGCGAATGCTGCGCAATCACAATTTGTCAGGTCGTCAGTCAGTCGTGGAACTAACTTTTAGAAAAGTGTTTCTTGAAAGTTCTAGAAACCGAAAGATTCATCGTTACGGTCACACGAGACGCGCGCGGACGACAAGAACAGAACGAGGTGCTGGGGATCATGATTGCAAGCGATGCATTTCACGAAAATGATGGCAAGCAATGCACAGGCGGGGCCTACCAGGTGATGGTGACGACACTTGGCCGAAGA
This sequence comes from Anthoceros angustus, assembly GCA_010909165.1. Classification (NCBI taxonomy): domain Eukaryota; kingdom Viridiplantae; phylum Streptophyta; class Anthocerotopsida; order Anthocerotales; family Anthocerotaceae; genus Anthoceros; species Anthoceros angustus. Next base: position 1,135,566 of record MU008168.1, on the reverse strand, counting down.
AGGTGCAATTCTGGGATTCCAGCTTCTGCAGCTTGAAGCGAGACGAGGCGAACAGCACATCTCGCAGCCTGTCCCAGCGGTCGCTTAGAAGTGCATGGGCGTAGTGAAACAGGCGTTGGCTGTGGCAAAACGCTGCAGCAGCGCCAGCAGGACTGGCATGCCTCTCTTCACAAGCTGATGGTGATGACTCCCAGTGGACGGCATGCGAGGTCCTCGTCCCGGTGTATCCTGACATCACTGTCTTGAGGAGCTGCGTAGCCCTGAGCTGAGACTCATGTGACACCCCCATTGTGCTACTCCACACATACTCCATCATCTTCTCCGCCACTTCTCTGTCCTTGACAAGAGCCCACCTGCAGCGTCCATGGTCATCACTGTCAGTAGGATTACACATGTATGTACCACGCCATTGGAAATCTCGGAATGTGCATTGCACAGGATTGAAAACTAAGCCCCAAGCGACAGCAAGCGGATTGAAAGACTGCTTTTTTCATCAGGAATGAACAATGATACTCACCCGATGCGGCTGCCGGCATGGCCTGTGAGCTTGGAGAGCGAGAAGAGCATGATGTTGTGATCTGCAGGGCCCGTGATGGGGGTGAAGTGAGGCCAGTAGTAGGCTAGGTCGTACACGGTACTGGTGCCATTGCCGCCCAACACAGCCTCCTGGGGTTTGCCGTCAGGGTTGTTGGGAGAGGCCACAATCTCCAAAAAACGCCTGGTGTGGCCAGCAGTAGCCTGCCCCTTCTGCACTTCATCGCCATGATCGTATTGCCGAGCATCACCTGCCCACTCTAGGCATGTGGAACGAAATAGCTGTGTCTGGGAAGCATACGACTGCGCCAAAACCAAAGCCAAGGAGCGTCAGATCTGGGCCGCAAAATATCTTGGTACCAGCTGGTGGAATATTCTTGAGACATACATTGCAGTAAGGAGCAGGCGCCACAACTTTGGTAGGCTCTTCACAGACAGCTGCACCAGGCTGAAGCTGGGAGATGCTGTTGATGGCGGCAGCGACGAGCTGAGCTGACCCCGTCCCCAACACAATGTGCCTGCCCTCGGTCACTGCATTCCCTACAAGCTCATGCACCGCCCGGATCTGCCGCTCCAACGTCCCCAGTGCAGAGCCTGACTCCCGTCTGCCACTTCTGGCCACCTTGTAGCTCATACTGTACCAACCAGGTATCACCACTGCACTTGCTTCCGCATTCCGCTTCCAGAATGCCTCAAACATGAGAGGATCTCCGCTGCAAATTTCAGAACACTTGTTAGCAGAATCTTGATTGTAAAACAACAAGCAGTGGAGCAGAATCCACACACTACTCCCGTCCTCTTTGGCTCTAGCAAACCAAACCGTGAAGGCTTAGCGCATGCACAATCCGCAAACGGATCCAGATCTGCGACAGATGTGGCTTGAGCGAAAATTGGTACCTGGAAGAATCAGCTCGGCAGTCCGGGACGGCTTCAGAGCAATTATGGCCGGTGAAGCAATCGTTGCACTCGCAAACGGGCGTGCCGTTAGTCTCCCTTGCCTCCATCAGGCTGTCCACAAACAGCTGGCCATGGTCGGAACACTTGAAAGCTGAAGCCGCTTCTGCCTCCAGTGCAGCACGCCGGCTCCACTGCATCAACTGCTTCCCGTTAACCTCGGCTGGTTTGTGCCTTGTCAAGCCGGAGGGACTCGACACGCACAGGATGACGAACAGCACGTTGATGACCACCGAAAGGGTGAGCGCGAGTGCCATGCAATTGTTGCCTCCTGCCTGTGGGGAAGTGTCACCCCGAGGACTCTCACGACCATGGTCGGCTGTGAGCCCCTCCTTGTCAAGGTTGTCTACCAGCACTTGATGCAAATGCGGCAGCGAATTGGAGACCGACTCGGCGGAGTCAGATCTCGCCTGCTTCTTCATCTTCCCGCAAGCATGTACACAACTAGTCGTGAATTCACCGGGCATGCCACGGCAATTGCGTGGATTGGAACTGTCATGTGCTTAACTTCTGACAACCTGTACTGGTAGAAGCAGGGGCGTCTCCTGCACAGCACACGTCGCAAGCTGTGAACCGCACTGCAAATTGCAAGTGGGCTTTCCTGCTCGATAGAGATTGGTACCTGCACTTCAGCTGTTGGAACAACCATCGCCTCTGCTTCACCGTCAGCTATTGACAGCCTTCCATGGACCGTGGTAGTCTGCATTCCACACGTTCAACAATCGACCCTTCATTTCATTTGTTTATCAGGCTAGGGCACGCGTTATGTATTTAATGGGTACGCCACAGCCCTTTTCGACAGATACGACAAATTTGAAAGACCGACCCAGCGGGAACGTCGGGAAACAACTCGGACGGTTCCGGATCTCGCTACTGATCTCCCTCTGGAGGGTTGGTGATCCGCCCGGGTGCCCGTGGTATGTTGTTGTCTGCGCAACGAGGTTTAATTATAAAGTTTCACAGTTAAATATATTTTATAATCTGACCTGTTTTATGAGAATGATTATTTTATCTTTAAATTATTTAATTATATAAATAGATATTTTATATGATTATAACATTCTTACGATATGATCTAGAAGTGATTGTCTAGGTCAGTTCAATAGTTCACTTCATCCTGCCAGCTAGTCAGTTCAACAGCTAGTTAGTTTAGTTTTGATTTCATCAGTTCAGTTGGATTTTCAAATTGAATTGACTTGACGAACTATGGGTAGCGAATTGTGACTTCTCGGACAGCGTATCCAACTCAATCACAAAATTTACCTCTCTATATCATTACGCTCGAGATCTTGTAGGATAGCTCGATTTAATCTAGATTATCAAACCATATAATTGGATAGTAGCGCCCAACACTGGCCCCAGGGCTTCTTTTCTTCCTAGCGCTGATTTCGGAATCCAGCATCCTCACTGATTCCTTATATAGGTAGCAATTGTACTTGTAATTAAGAACATGAACCAGCTTCGCTCTCCTACCAAGCGGCTTGAAAGGAGACACTTCCTCGATGGGTAATGCGCAATCGAGGTCAAAAGAAGGCTTTGTTTGTCAAGCCAAGTCCCGCGGAACGACCCGCGAACCCCGCTTAACAAGAGCTTGAGTAGAAGAAGAAAAAGACTACATAGATAAAGCTTGGGGATAGGATAATAAAATTAACTTGAATCTGCCCATAAATTATTACTGTAAAAGTGCTAACTTAAGGAGGTTTAGACTTTATATCTAGTACACCTAAGACTTTCATGTGCTTATTGTGCAAGTCTCGACCAAGAGATTTTGTCGGTAAATCAGCTGGATTCTCTTGAGTTTGTATATATTTAATGTCTGTAGTCTTAATGTCTGTAGTCTTATTCTCTAAGCGCAGTTTATATAATGATACTCAACTGCTATGTGCTTAGTAGTTCTGGAATGAAAGATATGGTTTTTAGCTAAGGCTTTAGCTCCATGGCTATCACTAAATAATGATTTATGATTATTTTGCGGGTGATTGAGCTCATCTAAAGCTAACGTACAACTTGACAATATCATAAGCAACTGAGGTTAGTATTTTGTACTCCGACTCAATACTTAGCAGGGCAATAGTAGGTCCTTTCTTATTGGACCAGGAGATAGGAGCCTTGCCTAGGATGAGTAATACGTTTTCTTTTATCTCAATTTGTCCAAACCATGGGTAATCCGTACAATATCATAAGCAACTGAGGTTAGTATTTTGTACTCCGACTCAATACTTAGCAGGGCAATAGTAGGTCCTTTCTTATTGGACCAGGAGATAGGAGCCTTGCCTAGGATGAGTAATACGTTTTCTTTTATCTCAATTTGTCCAAACCATGGGTAATCCGTACCTCTTGAGTTTGGATCCCAAACTAGGAGAAACTCAATTAGCAGCCAATCATTACTTGTCATGTCAGCACATTGTTAGTGAATTGGTTGCTACGATAGAATGCGTTTGGGCACCAGCTCGAACTCAAATCAATGCTGACTTGGCCGGCAACCGTCGGAACTAGCCGAACTAAGCTCCCGAACTACGAGTCTATTGAGGTACTTAGAAAAAACTCACATTATTTGCATAAAATACGATGAAAATATAAAGTCTATTCTATAATTTACTATTTCCTTTGATTTTATTTAAATTATTTTTACTTATTTATTATTTTTTTTCTTTTTTTAACTTGAAATGATAAAAGGTTAAATGAAATCAATATTACCATTGGTTCATAGCCGCTTGTCTTAAGGTGTTTACAATCAATTTGCACAATTTATAGCAATTCATACACCTTTAGTTCATTGAGAACTCAACGGTCATACCTGTGTTGCACTAGTTTGTGTCTATTGTTCAATTCAGCTGAAGTAGCCAAACCACCAGTGAAGAGCGATCCTTAGATTGTATTCTCTCAGGCAACAATAAGAACTTCACAATTAAACACCTCACCATCCATCATTACTAGGATGGGGATCATCCTCATGTTTTGTTTAGAGAAACGTACAAGGTCTTTTGTATAATAGGAGATACAAATTGGCCTAGATCAAGGACAAAAGGCTTAGATATGAAAACATCGAGGATTCAACTAGCATCCTTGAAACAAGAAAAGGAGAATTAAGGTGTAACATTAAAAAAAAAAAAGCACGAGATAGCCCCTCCAAAGGATACAACTAGTATCCTTAAAACAACAAAAAGGGGGAGAGAGATGTAACATCAGCCAAGACCGAACAAACACTAGATAGCCCTTGTGTCACATCTTGCGCACATTTGTTTATCAATTGAAAATGAATTCAATCTCAATTCTTTTACCAGAATAGTACATTATTGGGATGGAATCCCACATGTTTGATTGAGAAAATTCGAGAAGAATTCAATATCGGTTCTTTTAGGAGGACAATATTCGGATGGGATCCCACTTGTTTGATTGGTACTAAGAAAATCCAAGAGGGGTGTCAATACCTGTTGTTTTGAGGCGTGCTGATTTTTCTTCTATGGGTTGAAAAGCTGAGGTTATTAAACCTTACAGAAAAAATAAATTACAGGAAAACAAAAAAATTCCTATGGCGTCTGCCAATGGGCGATTCGATACTATCCACACATAGGCATACTGTTGCTCGAGGCTAGAACCTGAGGACCCGGGATAACGAGTGGAAACGCAACAACAACAACTTTATTTATGTGCGCTAAGGATGGAAGGACCATCATGGAGTAGAGATAGTACAGCGTAAAAGAAAGAAAGAACCGAGTACATATACATACATTTAAACTAGAAAGACAGTAGCAATTTGAGATGAGAAAAAGGAGGAAAAAGAGGAAAAAAGAGGCGAAACATATACGGAGTCCAACAAAGCATGCCGACGGTCAAGAAGCTCAGAAAGACAGAGTGCAGAGAGCTTAGAAATATGAAAAGAGAAGAATCTGCGCAAGGAGAAACCAACAAACTCAAACAAAAGAGTGTAATGAACTCGAATATTAGTATAGGCGGGACAATAAAAGAGAAAATGTGATACAGTACAGCGACAAACAATATACATCTTGCCAGGTTAAATTTAAAATAAAACTCAAAATGCATTCTACAATGGCACAGATTCAAGTCGTTGTCTGCAGTAGGGGCTATAGGGGCATGGGAGGATCAGGCCAGTAAGAGCATCGGAAAAAACTATGACATGAGCTTGATGACGAGCATGTATACCGGAACCAGAGGGTGCCGAGGGTTAGCCCCCGCATGACTACTTTAGTGGGGCATCCGCATTCAGTTTGTAAGCTGGAATAGCCATTGGCACTCAGCATAGATTGCATACCAGGGCATTCAATTATAGACCTTCATAACCTGGAGATAACTACGTTCTCAGCCAACCAAAATAATATAATCCTACATTCCAATCAACATAATGGAAGAAAGGAGGTATTGTTTACCGGATGCATTTCAATTCTGCGTGTGATCTATTGAGCAACGATGAGAAGCAAAATAATATTCAATACGAAAATTGATACAGAAAGAATGGAACGACCCCATGAACTCCACGAGAGTGTAGAGGAAGACCAAGAAGTTAAGGTGCCTGGTATTAAGTGTCATCGAGTGCTATGGATGCGGGGCATGGCGCAGGATTGTCCCTTTCTTATTTCACACCTAACTTCAAACAGCGAGTCTCCATTACCCTCTAAAGGGCCCTCTCGACGGCAATCCTTCACAAGGCGGCTGGATAGGGTTTTCCCCATTGCTTTTTCCTTAATAAAACATAATTTACTTTTCTATTGATGCGTAGAAGAAAATATACAAGTATACAGGCAGATTGCACGTAAAAAAATTTCCAATGAAAAAAAATATGCTTGTACAGTAGCAAATTACTAACAACTAAACTTTTTTTAATAGAAAAAAAAATATGTGTACATTAGCATAATCACTAAAGTAATGACCAAACTTCGTCATATTGTTCAATTCCAGATTAAATATGTATGATTATATAATTATTCTTTGCTCATATAGTAATAGTCTATATGATAAACTCTAACTCAACTTAGGTATCTTCTGAAGACTCGATGAAAGCCTTGGACATCCCACCCGAGACAGTGTTTGCGAACATGTTATTCTTAACCCTCTAGGTTGGGTGGCGGAGGGATGCGCGACGGCTAAGGTCCACAAGTACTCTCCCATGCAGGATGGCCACGCCTTCGTCCCCCTTGCTATTGAGACTCACGGAGTCATGGGCAAGGATTTCTCTAGGTTCGTCAAGGCCTGCGTCAAGGCTTATCATAGCCGCAAGAAAGGGGTTAGCCCCCCCCCTTTCTTGTATTGTTGCTCTTCGGAGGGTTTCCATCGCTGCGCGTAAGCGGTGTCTGAGCGACAACGAGTGCGGGAGATGCAGCTTCTTCGACACCGGTGGTAAGTGGGCCTTTTCACATTCCTGACCACAAAGTTCTTCAGACGGTTGGTAGTTTTGAAATGCGTGATCCGTGGGGGCTAGTCCCCTTGGCATGGTGCTCTTCGTTAGGTTTTTCCCTCTTTGTTTTTGGGGTGGATGGGCTTTTTCCATCTCTTTTTTATAATAAAGTCTTTTTTTCGCTCGCTAAAGCCTTGGACATCAAGGTCTAGACATGGAAATAGAGGCCTAACACTCCCTTAGCATGGAGGTAAGGCTTGCACAAACGATGGCTTTTGTTTAGTGAAATTTCGAAGACACTAAAACTACTCCAATCGCAGTGATAGAAGAAGAAGAATTTTATTTAAGTCCACTAAGGACGGATTTCTGTCATGGGACTTGGTACTTAACAACTTGTACCATGGTGTGCCTAAACTACTTGCACCAAGGGCATCCACTCCCTTCAGGCACCCCATCTAAGTATCGATCTAAGCTAAGTATCGATCTCAGCTTTAGGATGCTTAATCACGGCGTTCTTATAAATGTGTGTCCATTTGGCCTAAGCCATTTGGACACACATATTTGGATAGGTGTGTGAGGTACCCTTCCCGATACTTCCCAGCTGATATGAAAGAATTATTCGTTGTGGAAAAGCACCTTCCTTTCCGCCGCTGTAGGCCTTGTGCGCCTCCCCCCTCCCCCCTGAAAGTAACTTTGGTGTAGGGTTGATATTTTGGGTGTGGCGTGGGCCTGGGTTGCCGTTTTCCGACGTGGTGAGTCACCATTGGCACTTGTCCTGAAGGTGAAGTGTACAAGGAGGTCATCGTTCGCTCCCCGGCTCTTTGAGGGCCTGCTCCATTTTTTGCCTCCTCCTCTGCGAGAGCCTGACGACGAGGACGAGGACGGCGGCCACGACGACGGCAACAATGGCGTCCGGCAACTTGTCTCTCCTGCTGCTGGCGCTGGCGGTGCTGCAGGCGTGCGCCTGGGCCTTGGCCTTCGACTCGGGTTTGGAGCAGGTGGTGCACGGGGCGGATCACCCGCAGGGCTTGAATGCGGACATGCTGCTCAACGCGGAGCTCCATTTCCAGAGCTTCATGCGGCAGCACGGCAAGGAGTACGCTTCCTCGGAGGAGTACGCTCACCGGCTCGGCGTCTTCCGCTCCAACGTGCTCAAGGCGCTGGAGCACCAGGCGCTGGACCCCGGTGCCACGCACGGCATCACGCAGTTCTCCGATCTCACGGAGGAGGAGTTCCAGGCGCGGTACACGGGCCTCCGCAGCCCTAATATGCTCTCCAGCGGCAGCGCCGCGCCTATTCTGCCCGTGGATAACCTGCCGGCGGATTTCGACTGGCGGGACGTCGGCGCCGTGACCGGGGTGAAGAATCAGGTATTGCGGCGCGGCGGGCTGGGGTTTGGCATCGTATGGTGTGCGGCTGGGGTTTGGCATGGCTCATGATGTTTTATTTGGATGGTGCAGGGGTCTTGCGGCTCGTGCTGGGCCTTTTCTACCACGGGTTGTGGAGGAGCGCACTTTCTGACTACCGGCAAGCTCGTCAGCCTCAGCGAGCAGCAGCTTGTGGATTGTGACCATGTGGTGAGTAGAAGACGTGGCAACCTTTGTTGTTTTACCTTTTCTCGGACCTAAACGGCTCATTTTCTGCTGTGGTTGTGCTGCCAGTGTGATCCCGCGGACAAAAGAGCTTGTGATTCTGGTTGCAACGGCGGTCTCATGACCAGCGCCTACGAGTATGTCATCCAGGCGGGAGGTTTGGAATTGGAATCTGACTATCCTTACACAGGAACGGACGGCAAGTGCCAGTTCAATGCTAATAAGGTGGCTGCCAAGGTTGCCAACTTCACAACTATATCGGTGGATGAAGACCAAATCGCAGCCAATCTGGTCAAGTATGGACCTCTTGCAGGTATGTTTGTTTGTCTCCTATCTTTGCACATGTCTGCTTCTTGTGGTTTTGTGCTTGTGTTTGGACATTGTGGGACGGTGAGTTTCTGAATCGTTTCGTTTCTTGTTTTGCTGCGAGCAGTTGGGATCAACGCAGCCTTCATGCAGACGTACATCGGAGGAGTGTCCTGTCCTTTGATCTGCAGCAAGAACCGGATTGACCATGGTGTCTTGCTTGTTGGCTATGCGGAGAAAGGGTTTGCTCCTCTCAGGCTGGGCTACAAGCCGTACTGGATCATTAAGAACTCATGGGGTGAAACCTGGGGTGAAGACGGATACTACAAGATATGCCGGGGTATCGGTTCTTGCGGTGTGAACACCATGGTGTCGGGAGTGGCAGCAACAACCTTCTCCAGCAGCTGAAGATCAGAGGACCGCCACTCACCAAGGGCTTACTGAGTGCCAACGCTTTGTCAGCCTATGCTACCTCCGCCTATATAGTTCGAGCGGCTGTGCAGATAGAGGTATTCCGAGAGCTGCCTGACACAGTGTCACCATTGTTGAAAAACGGTGGCGATGTCTTGCATTCTTGCAGCTCGACTCAGTGCAGATAGCCAGCCCCGTGCTATGACGGCGGGTGCTGTGATGTTCTAGGCGGTGTGCCTGTGTGTAGATACGTAGGTAGCTGGGCTTGGGAGTTATACTTGTACGCTGTAAATATAATATTTACTCCACTATTAATTAGATTTTATACATCGTATCCTTGTGCTCATCTTCTTTAGAGCGGCCCGGACTTCTCAAGGATCCAGGTGGAACCCCGCGAGACGGCCGTGGAGCCAGCGCATTGTGGCGTGTGCCATGGCACGAAGAACGGCGCTGGCAGCTCGCTGCTGTCCGGGTCATATTCCGTGCAAGCACAGGAACAAACGAGCCTCGGAGCTTGCGTATCGAGATGTTTGATCCGTTCCTGCGCGGGGTATGATCTGTTTGGAGAGTCAGGCCGGCGAGGACGATGGAGGATACGCTGGTGCTACCGAGCTCCGACATGACCGTGGAAACCAAGCTCCCTGTGGAATCTCTCCACAAGCAGATCAAGTAGGTTGTTTGATTGACCTCTGTCGGCTTGAATCTGCTGTTAGCTTTGGACTCAGTGCCTTGGCTTCCTTCCAGATCAGTATGCAAGGAACTGGTACCTGGCTGGCGCGATGTTGAGCAAGAGGACATGACGGTTTCCACCATATCAGGAGGCATCACCAACTTCTGTGAGCTGCAGTCCCTGTTGCGAGCCAGATCTGCATTTGTCTGAAAAGTTTGGACGGTGTAGTGAGATTTCCGGTTTCTGCCGCCGCTCAGTGGTCAAGGTCTCGGTGGGAGATGCGAAGGTGACACTTCGGGTTTTCGGGGACAACACGGAGATGGTCATTGATCGCAAGCGGGAGCTTCAGGTGCTGTTTCAGCCTTGCGTTTGGCTCTTGGGAGCTTTCTAGGTGCTTACTGCTCTTTGCTCTCTACAGGCGCTGTCGCATCTGTCGAAAGCAGGGTTTGGTGCAAAATTGATCGGCGTGTTTAAGAATGGCATGGTGCAGTCCTTCATCGATGCTGAGACACTGAAGCCTGAAGGTGTGCTGGCTTGATGTGGTTTTCTTTCTCCTCTTCGGTGGTTTCGCTATCCACAACACAACTGATGGTTGTCCTGCAGACATGAGCAGGACGGACCTGGTTCCTTTGATAGCAAAGGAGTTGAGGAGATTGCATGATGCCGACGTTCCTATTCCGAAGCAGCCGCAGCTCTGGTCAGACATTTTTAAGATATTTGGAGAAGGTTGTATGGCTAACTGTTTTGCATTCCAGTTATGATCTAGCCAGCGAAGACAGTCCCCCTCCTGTTATTTGCGATGCGTGATGAAGTAATATTATGCGCTTGTGGTTTGCAGCTTCAGCCGTAACTTTTGAAGACATTGAGAAGCGGCGAAAGCTGGAAACAATACGATTTGATCTGCTCGAGGAAGAGTTAAAAGGACTGAAGGTGACACAAACATCTCTAATGTTCCACTGTCTCAGTCTTGGCAGCACAATCCCCGTTCCCCCTCGATCTCATGCGGTGGAGGCCGGATTGAGTCCATCCTCACTCTAGAGCTCAACGGTTTATTTTCTCTGTTGCTGAGAATGCCCCCTAGGGAATGCTTGATGGAAACTTTGTGACTAGTCTGTTCTTATGCAGGTGGTGACTGATTCTCTGCAATCGCCTTTAGTGTTTGCACATAATGACCTACTCTCAGGAAACATCATGATGAACTACCAGAGTGGTAAGTCTGTTTTATCTGGAAGGTTGCTCCGGGGTTGATGTGATGGAAGCAAGCTGTACTGGGGGTTTCTTTAGCATTACCAACAAAAATTTGGGTCTTCCAAACGCGCCAGGTACTATGTTCTTTATTGACTTCGAGTACAGTGGATACAATTACCGGGGATTCGACATTGGGAACCACTTCAATGAATATGCGGGATTCGATTGTGACTTCAGCTTGTAAGCCTTCGTTGCCAATTTCAATATAGAGCCTGGACAGATGGAGTGTTCCCGTTCTTCTGTACTGACACCATCGAAAAAAATTTCCTCTCAGGTATCCCAACAAAGAAGCCCAATATCGATTTTTTAGGCACTATTTGTATCCTGGTTCACCCGAAAAGGTAGTCAACATTTTTCAGCAACTCCGGTCCTGCAGATTGTCAGATTTGGGCAGCCCATAACCGATGCTGTTTTTTTTCGTACTGGAAGGCTTCGGAAGAAGAGCTGGAGAGGTTGTATGTGGAAAGCAATTGCTATGCACTTGCCTCTCATCTCTGTTGGGCTCTTTGGGGCGTTGTTCAGGTACGGCCAGCGACTACATCGTCGTTGTCAATCAACCTGGTCCTTCCCTCTTCCTTTCTCTTACAGTACGTACGGGCTTCACCTTTGCAGGCCAGGTTTTCCAGTATCGACTTCGACTACTTGGATTACTTTTTCCTCCGGTACGACGAATACAAGAGGCGAAAAGCGGAGTACATGTCTCTGGCATTCTCGTTCCTGACAAAGAAAATGGAACGGCCTGTGTCGCCAATCTGATAGTTATTGTTTGCAACGAAGGAGTTGTAGCTCCAACTTTTGGAGCAATCTGAGCTGTCGTATCCTGAGATCCAGGACTGGGTTCTTCCCATCGAACTTTGTTTCCCTCGGCTAGGACTGGTGTTCATTTTTCGATCGCACTTGTCTTCCCCAACTTTCAGTCTCAAGCCCGTCTCGTTGTTAAAGCCCTGAAAATGTTGCTAGGCTCCAGTGAGTAAGCAAGGATTCCATCGCTAGACAATCACACACGACCTCGCGGTAATCCAATTCTGGACGACTGAGAGCCCCAGACTTCTTGTGATAAGCTGTCAATGAATGTTGCATCTCTGCAAGTATGGCTGTGAATAATCTACGTATTTTTCCCATAAAGGTTTGTATCTGGCCATCGCAAGCTTCAACCAGGGCTTCAGATTCCCGTTGTAATGGACAACAGCTCCACTTTCGATCGCCTGGCTGTCGACATTTGCATCATACCCGAGCCCTAAAACATGCCATTTCCGATCCAAAGGTTCCATAAGACCATAGAAAGTAAGCAAGCCAGGAGGCAAGGTACCCAAGCTCCAAAGGGTCCTGTCCACATTCTGCTCTTGCCAATAGTGGTAGCGGCTGGTGACATTGGCCGCTTTCCAGGCCAGAAGATCAAATACATTCATCCCAAAAGCCCAACCACAGGCCTCGGGATCAAAATTGGAGCGAATCTTAGGATGAGAGAAATTAAGATACCTGTGAAAACGGTGGAAACTTTCCAAACATGTCTCCACTGCACCTATTACGTTCCCGTGCAAATCAATGGAAAAGAGACCAGTCAGATCTCTCTGCACCACTATGTCATCATCCAGGAACACCACCTTGTTGAGCTCAGGGTATATCTCGGGAATGTAGAACCGGACATGATTTAGCATTGACAAGTATTTGGGATTCCTGAACTTCACGGCACTCTTGGAGTCTTGGGAGCCCTTGAAATAGTAACTTTGCGTCTCAGCATCCTGCAGCTGCTTCATCACTGGAACATAGGAGGCGTTCAGCCAGGTAAAGCTGTCAATGTTCTGAACCTCTACAACGGCTCCCCGAAAATCGTTCTGCGAATACCATGCCTGCATTGCTGCGTAGTTCAAGCTGTCCGTCACTAGGTGAAAAACAAGCTCTTCGGGGTTGTCAGCGTTGCAGACGGTGGAGTTGACCACCACCGAGGTAGCCAACACATTGTCGGAGAACACACAAAAATGGTACAGCCTGTTATCAGTCAGCTTAGGGTTGGCGTTCATCACGGACACACGAGCACGGAGGTCTGGCTTGGTGACCATGTCCGTGGTCAGCATCATGGATAAGCAATATAGACCCTTCGGCACCGCTTCTGCCGCTATCTGCCCAAACTTTGTGCTCTGCACTGCAGCAGCATTCACACGCTCCTCCAAAGCCTGAATCTGAGCTTTGAGCTTCATAATTGTGGTAGCACTATCATAGTGAAGCTCCTTTGCCTGAAATATCAGAGCTGACATTCCCTTTATAATAGGCTCCGCCTGTGCTAGTGTCACAGGCTTGCTAAGAGTTGCAGCCTGCGACAGCACCAACTGACAGGCTCTTATTTGGGCACTCAACTCCCATGCCAGCTGCAAGTTGTTATTTTCTTTGGCTATCACAAGATATGACTTTGCAAGAGTCATCTGATCCCCCAGTTGCCTTGCAGGTGAGTTCACGCTCAGCATCTCCATTGTGAAGTTGAGCTTCTCATTTTTGCGTATGCTCTCATACTGCAAAACAGGCAGATACAGAGTCACGACAGGTTCTTGAGAAATGACACAAACAGACAAACTCCATCACAAACAACCTGACGGATTCCAACCTCACTGACGTAGTGCAGATCTGCACTCAGCTGACTTTGCTTGGGCTCCGGCTGCCGCCGATGACTGACCAGGACAAGTATCAGAAGAAGGATCAGTCCGCCAACCACCAGAAAGGTGCATGAAGAGCGAGTTCTTTGGACCCGGCGGCCCCTGGACAGCTCCCTCCTGAGTGCCATTGGCATCTGCTGGATCTAATGGTGCCTGTTGCGCCACCCACAAACCGCCGTGACACGCATGAGCTGTGTCTAGGTTCTTTGCAATCCTTGCTTGCATCCACACCACGACAAGAGAAATTGCCGTTCTGGAAAGAAACAACTCCTGCCCTGGAAGCAACAACGGCTTCCTGATCTACCAACTGCCTCCGCTGGTGGCATCCTGGGCTCCACGCCAGAGCTACCCAAATTACCAGATCTACTCCCTTGGACGTCAGCACCTGTCGTCCCCAACCGGTCCCAGAGAGAAGAGATCGAGACGAGGCAAACTTTGTCTCGGTAATGGCGGTGATGGGTGGAAGCTAGTCATCACCATTCTGGCACACGTCCAAGGCCGTTGCAGCAGGTCGGCTGAACTGGTTACCAAAAACGAGACTTTGAAGTCTCTCTAAGCACAGAATCCGATGAAAATGGCGACACTCACGGCGATGAAGCAGGAAGAGAGAGTTGAAGTAGGAGCACCTTGACGTTGCTAGGGTTTGGGGTTTTGCAAATTGCCCAAGCTGTGAGGCGCGATGTTGTGGAGATGCATGGTGCAGCCGCTGTGCTGTCACCACTCTCCACCTGCTTGGATTCCCAGACGACACACGTGTCCTGACTCCTCCTTGCGGACATCCGGTGCTGGCTGTTTCCGGATACACTCCCAGGTTCTGCGTTGTTTAAATTGCCTAATGCTGCAGCTGACTATGTGCTTAACAAGGAATGTGCCTTTTCTGGTACATGGATGCAAGCGAGGATTGGGATTCCAAAGCATGCTGCTCAGCAAGGAATGTGCTTTTCTGATATAGATGGATGAAAGTGAGGATTGGATTCGGAAGAATGAGTCGTTGGTGAGAGGGGCACCCATTGCCCTGGGCTCAGCCTCCATAGCTACAGTTCTCCTGAACCGTGCTCTGTCAGGAATCCCCCTCGTGGCCAGTGCTAGCAGGTATGACTTGGTTCCCAGAAATGGTGTGGTTGTGCTCTCGGAGCTGGAGTCGCTGCTGACAGGCATTTTTCTTTGTGTGAACTTCAGTTCTCTGTCCAGGGCTGATGTCCTCACTCTGGCCTTAGCAGCCAGCGTTCTGTTGACGGGTCTTGTTTGGAAGTCTGTGCAAACAAAGCCTCCTGCTGCGGTCTGTCCCTACCAGCTCTTTCCCCTCGTTTCTTTTCCATTCCTCCTGCTGTTGTCCTGTGAAATTATTTCTGGTGATACGAACTGTTCTGAAGGATGAGAGACTGTCTTGGTGCCTGCAGGTAGATCTAGAAGGTGTGGAGTGTATGCGGCTCGCTGACAGGCTACCAGATGACGTTCTCCAGGAGCTAAGCTGGTGTGCATGTCCTGGAAGCACATTTGAGAGTGACTGCATCCAGGACTAAGATTTTGGCTTGCTCACTTACGGTGTTCTTCGGAAGGGGGACGAAAGCAGGACCTGGGGAGCCTTTCAGTCTGCAGCACGGTCTCGTGCCCTAGTGGTTGTCTACCAGGACACTTGTCTGCTGCAAGCGGGTGTGGCCGCAGAGTCAGAAGGGCAAGTGGTGTCTGTGGATGCTGCCAAGTTGATGCAGGGTTCTCTCTGCAAAGGAGTCCTGTCATCTGGAAAACGTAAGTTTGCTAGCATGCATCCATCAAACTTACATTTTGATGCATGCATGCACGATTGCTTACCGGCTCACCTTGGTACAGAGAACTATCTAGCCAATCTTGCCTTGTACCCCGGAAGATTCGAGCTGCCCTTCCTTCCCACAAACACGCAGGTAGGTACCTTTCCTTCTTGTCACGCACATACGTCTTCTTCAACATCGCATCCTCAACTGCCGTGGGTTCGCCATGGCTTTGTGACACACAACAGGCAGTAATTGTGCAACCTTTAGAGAGAGGTGTCTTGGTGCTGGGCACGGACACAGTACGCGGATTTGACACGAAAGACCAGGTAGAGGCCTGTCACTTCGCGTTGTCAGGGAATGCACATGTCATTGTTGCTCACAAGTGGTGATTTGCTCTAATGCAACAGGCCTGGATAGCTGCCATCGGGCAAAAGTTGCAGTCCACCTTAAGCGACTGGCAACCAGAACCTCTATCATCGACAGCAAATGAAGACCGAGTGAAGCAGATTTAGGGGAGAACTTGACGGGAAAACAATAGTTCAGGGGAATATTACGAACAATGTCGTACACACTGTGGGAGGAAAGGAAGGATAGCTACATCTTATCCTGCTTAGAAGTATTCAAGCAGATTCCTTGCTTTCAACTCTCGTAATCATAATGCTATGCACGGTACAACAACCAAACCCTAATGCAATCAAATCTAACGGCAGGCTTTGAGCAAACAAACATCTCGCAGACGGCCCTGCTAATTTCTTCTCAAAGCTCAGCCTGATGACCTCCTGCCATGCAACAACAGGGACAGAAGGGAGGATTATCACAAGGAGAAACCTCAACCCCGGTGTCGTATGCCTTACATGCTAAGCCGAATGCGTACCGCCGGCTCCAGCAGCGGGCTTGAACTCCTCCAGCTTCTTGAATTTCTCCCAAGGCTTGACCCAGACGCGGGCATCCCAGTGGCGGGCCTCCTGTCCCTGATGCGCCTCGATGGTGAGGTGGTAGAGCGTGCCCGCCACCACCTGCGTCTTAGCGGACAGCACCTTGGAGAAGGAGAGACGCTCCGCGTCGTTGCGGTTGTTGTTGTACTCGCTCACCGCGAACTTGGCCAGCTCCTCTACCTCCAGACTGTTCTGCGAGTTGCCGATGTCCCGCGCGCCTCCCACAAGCGCCATGCTCACCTCCAGGCTCAGACACGCCAACAGCACAACCAGCACCACAGCAACCAGCCGCATTCCAAGATCTCACACGCGATTTAAGACAAATGCGACACCGCACAAGCACAAGCGCAAGCCAGCGAGCGCGTCCAGAGTCGAATCGAGATTAGAAGCCTGCTGTACTTCACAATGCAATGCCAGGGGAACAAGTCTAAAAACGTCGAGCAAGCGGAGCCCGGGATGGGACGAGCCTATTTCCGGCACACGCGTTCGCCAAAGCGGGTGCCTGATGTCGCACACACATGTCACCAGGTGTGTAACGAACATCTTGAATGTGGAATCTGCTAATTTACATGGATTAGGGATTAGGGTCTGTTAAAGTTGCTGAGACTTAACAGTGCCCTCACTTACCTACACGAACACATATAGGCAAGGTGAGGGGCATGGTTATTGTTTCATACATACACCATCCAGAACTCTACCTAGTTCCACCAGAAAGGCTAAGGTGGATACAGACACATGGATATTATGTTGAAGTGGACCCACATATGTGCGTCTATGGGTCAGACATGGGGGCATATGCGTGGTTGATCCTGCAGGAACCTCAACGTCAGTGACTACAGTTCACAACAATTGAGGCTGCTTCAACAACCTCCGCAAGAACTATCAGCAATGGTGTTCCAGCCTTCACTCCAGATAGTCGTTTGTGCACAGAAAGCCAAGCTATTGTACGGACATACAAGGGCTGTTGGCTTCGGCACCAGGGAGGGGCCTGATGGCCTAAACACTGGGCATAAGGATACTTGTAAGCTCTTGGGTTGTTCGTAATAAGATTGCCATGTAGTTCTGAATACAATATCAATATATAGGATGCATAGGGCATCCACACACACGCTTAGGTTACGGCTACCGCCTCGCAAACTGTGGGCAAACACATCTCCCCATATCCAGCCTGTGAGAACCATGGATACCCGCTCACACATGCTTGGCATTTATGGCCATTCCAGATGCTAAAGAATCGCTGAAGGACTTCCATCCGAGCAGGCCTCAACCTTCTACTGCGCTATGTTTTTGGTATACATTTAGATTTAAATCATTTCTATCAATTGGACAATTCGGGGCCCTTCGATACCGATACACATGATGAACCATCACAACTTTATCGGAGAATGATCTTTGATCTTTGTGTAGTCCTGCTTATGATATGGACCATCCATGGTAGAGAGATGGATGAGCAAATCAGAAACAAGACCACACAATGTTATGACAAAAATGGTCTTGTAGAGCTAACATTATTTTTGCATTGCATATTCTCGAAAGAGATGCATCAGTCAACTTGAAGGTGGTGAGGCTGATGAGGCTGCACTCTCTTGCCTGCTTGCCACAAGCAGGGGATTCATAAATGAGGAGGTATGTAGGCATATGCTACGGAGTGTCACAACTAGAATATGCAATAGCAGTTGGAGGATGGAAGGGTGCAGCCATGGGATAAATACAAAGCAGCTAATTTTGACAGCGGAGGTTGACTGCAATGGCCTGTATGAAGATGAAGATGCTTTGAGTGGACATGCTGAAACACTAGCACTACCATATGGTTGCCCAAAGATTGCCCATAGGAGAACTTGCTTAAAGGAGATTCACTGGCCAGCTCAGGGTCAAGGCACTCCCTTAGACCCTCCCTGGTCATGTGGTTGCGGGACTCGATGTGCCTCAAGGCTCCAGATAGTTCTGTAAGAATTGAAAGCACTTACTGCCATGATGGCTCAACATAACTACAAGAAAATGCCTTTCCACTTTATGAGCAGAGGAAAAGGCAGGTGTCATGCTCAATGTATGAACGTCTGTTAGCTATCTGGGCGCATGTGGCAGCCATGCAGAAAATGAGATTATGGCAGTCATAGATATGCTAAGTTGTGGCCACTTCGACAAGGTAGAGAAATTCATGCTACAAATATGCAAAGGGGAATTGACTCAAATATTTTTGTTAAGCGAAGGAGCTTAATGGATGTATCTTAAGTGTCTGACAGGTTGTCAGAGAGAAATGTTGTGTGCAGTCAGTGCAGTCAATGCAGTCAGTGCAGTCAGTGCGGTCATTGTCACCATGGTACGTTATCAATACTCTATCATGACTCCCAAAATACTTATCATACTCATCATCACTTCAATTGAGTATTTTATAATCGCAGCATTCTAGTATTCGTTCTCAAAAACAAATCCCAAGTCTTTTGCAATTGAAGGATTCTCCCTTTTTGATACGCAAGTCATGAGTATTTTGCCAGTGTACGTTGATTAATATAACGAAGTCTAGGATCCAATCCAAACCAGTTGACTCCATTCAACTCAAAATTCATTTAGCCCAAGAGGGCCTGATGCATGTCCTTAATGGCCCAGAGGCCCTTCTAACCTTCTTACACGCAAGAATTCCAGTCCAAACTGAAACCCCTTCTAACCTTCTTACAGAGGCCCTTCTAACCTTCTTACACGCAAGAATTCCAGTCCAAACTGAAACCCCTTCTAACCTTCTTACAGAGGCCCTTCTAACCTTCTTACACGCAAGAATTCCAGTCCAAACTGAAACCGGACATGGAGGGCTTGCACTAACTTTCCTCTCTTTCGGGAATGAAGAAATTGTTAACAGAGACTTTCTCCCAAGGCAAAAGCAGGAGGACAAGAGGTGATGGCATTCTCAGGGCTTCATGCTTCTGTGACTTCGATGATTCAACAAGCGAAAATGGCTAATCACATGTGTGGGGAGACTGACTCACAATGACTACAATTGTGGCCAAGCATTGGAAGGTCACAGAGTTTCCAACGGCCGCACACTAGATATGTAGCGTGACTATCGGCTAAGAAGGGTGTCTCCAAGTCTGGTAGGTAAAGGGAGGGACTCACAGGATCTAGAGATGGAGGCAACCCTTGTAACTTCACGCAGTTTCCAACCAGTCACACATTAAATATGCCGCGTCACCGTCAACCAAGAAGGTGAACCTGACTCTAGTAGTTAGTCATATAATATACGATGGGGGTAAGGTCAACCATTCACAGCACAGAAACCTCGAGGATAAACAACTAGGTAGGAGAGAATCCGTAGTCTTCTTCACTTTTCATAGTAGTCTTAGCAACAGCAATGGATATCTATATCTGCTTGAAGCACAGACACACACACTGCCCAAGAGCCATGCCCAAGCACTTGTATTCACTTTCCGGCACAATTTCAGAGCTCTTTCTTATTGCCCCATTTCCTCCTCAATCTTCCCTATCATTAATGTGGCTGACTATTCGCTTTCTAAGGGACCCCTACTTTCAGAAAATATTCCGCTCAAGCGGACCAGCCACGTTTTGTATGGGCTATGCCAACATCTGCGTCTTCGCGTAATCCCTTCGCTTCCGATAAAACTTTACATATGTAGATCTAATGAATACGGTGTTGCAAGCATAAGTTTTGTCTGTAAAAGTAGAAGACCGTCTGCCCTCTGCTTCAGGGTGGTGTGGTCATACACAGGTAGGAGCAGCCTGCTAGGATGTTGTTAGACTCGTCCGACAGCAATCTTTAAACTATGACAACAGTAAGGCAACCAGACTCGGTGTGGACCCAACAAATTGGTGTGTGTACAGAGATTCTACCAGGAGCTCCCGCTCACCTCACTGCAGAGCCTCAACCCCTGGCAAACGAAGCCTTCAGGTGCAGCAGTGTGAGGAGCCCAGTGCTTCCGTTTTCCAGAAAATCTGTGGGTCAGGACGAGCTGTCCGGCGATGGTCGTCGCCAGGAGCAGGAGCGATTGTGGCAACAATTTTTTCTGGACCCTACCATGTGGTGGGACAACAGACGAGATAAGAAGAGCTCCCGTTCGCCTCACATCCGGCGTAAGGGGTCCGGCGAGGTGCTGTGGTTAAACAACATGCTTAAGCCAGCGTGGGTTGATGAGCAGCTCGTTTCCTTGGATAGGCAGATGGGTCATGGTGCCACTCCTTCCGAGTCGGGCTCCCCGCATAAGCCTGAACCTGGCAGGCGTCCAGGATCAGGAAAGGGCGTCGTAACGGCTGTAACCGTGCGCACGTTATGTCAGCAGGGGAAGCTTTCTGAGGCCGTCGGAGCCCTGAATCTCTGGCGCAAACAGACGCTGTCATTTCTCTGTCTCTGTTTTACACTGTGGTAAAACTGTGTGCAGCTAAGAAGGATCTGGCTGTCGGGCGACGAGTTCATGATCTCACTGTCAAACTTGGGCTCCAGTCGGATGCATGCGTGGGGAACCATATCTTGCGCATGTATGCAGGAGCAGGTAGTCTTCAGGAGGCCATGGATACGTTCATGTGGTTTTCCATAATCTCTGCATATGCTAAGCATGGGAAACCAACTGAGGCCATACAACTGTACCATGAGATGCGTAGGTCAGGAGTGAAGGCGGATGCGCATGTCTTTGTAGCTGCCCTTCAAGCTTGTGCATTTGCAGCCGACTTGGAATCTGGCAGAAAAGTGCACCGTGATGTGTTGCACAGTGGTCTTCCTAGTAACTTGTTCGTTGGCAACTGCTTGCTGGATATGTATGCAAAATGTGGCGAGCTGATTGTTCCCCCGGGGTTGTTTTGATTTATTTTCAAAAATACCAAATTACATCTGGGTATGCAAAATGTGGTGAACTGAAAGATGCTCGCAAGGTTTTTGACAGCATGAACACAAAGAATGTGGTGACATGGAATGCCCTGATAGCTGGGTATGCGGAGCAAGGTCTCGGACATGAGGCACTGTTCTGTATGGACAAACGGAGCAGGAGGGGCTGATTTTGGCTAACTATGTTACTTTTGCTTGCCTTCTCGAAGCCTGTGGAAGCACTGGTGACTCACAGAAGGGCAAACAGCTGCACTCACTGATTGTTGACAGAGGACTGCTGGATGACCCATTGTTGGGCAACTGTCTGGTGGACATGTTTGCAAAATGTGGTGAACTGGAAAATGCACGCCAGGTGTTTGACAGCTTAGCCACGAAGGATGTGGTGACAGGGAATGCCCTAATATCTGGGTATGCTCAGCAAGGACTCCGCCAAGAGGCGCTTGTTGTGTATGGTCAAATGGAGGAGGCGAGCCTCATTTTGGCTGATGATTTGACATTTGCTTGCCTTCTGAAGGCCTGTGGAAGCACCGGTGCGTTACAGAAGGGCAGGCAGCTGCACTCACAGATTGTGGAACGAGGACTGCTGGGTAACGTAGTGTTGAGCACCTGCCTGGTGGACATGTATGCAAAATGTGGTGAAGTGGACGCTGCCCGGCAGGTTTTTGACAGCATGGACACAAAGGATGTAGTGACATGGACGGCCCTCATATCGGGTTATGGTACTTGTGATGAAGGTCACAAAGCACTAGCTTGTTTTGAGGAGATGTTAGTTGCCGGTATTCAGCCTAATGATGCTACTTTTACTTGCCTTTTGGTAGCATGCAGTCACGGGGGACTGGTCCACGAGGGTTGTAAGCACTTTGATCCCATGGCTGAACAGCACGGCATCAAACCTACTATTGAGCACTACATTTGCATGATTGATCTGCTTGGACGTGCAGGCCATTTAGATGAAGCAGAGAAGATGCTCAATGCGAGGGCCAAAGTAATCTTGTGTGCTTAAGGTGTTTGTTGAATGCCTGCAAAAGTCATGGGGATATAGAGAGGGCGATCTGGTGTTTTGAAAGCATTGTTAGGCTGGACCCCCAGGATGCGCCCGCATACGCGCTCATGGCCAATGCCTACGCAGATGCAGGTAGGTGGAGCGATGTAGACAGGGTTGAAACACAGAGAATGGTGGCAGGAGCTAACAAGAAACCTGCAGTGGTGACCATTGAGGTGAATAAGCAGGTGCATACATTTGCGGTGGGAGAAAGAAGAGAGGATATTGCGCTCAAGGTAGAGACCACGAATGCACGTCTGAAGCAGGAAGGGGGCCATATACCACAGACAAAGTTGGTGTTGAAGCCACTGTCTGAGAAGGAAAAGGAGGATTCGCTTTGTGGGCATGCTGAGAAGTTAGCTTTGGCCTATGGTCTCTTGAACATGCCGAGTGGCACACCTCTGGTGGTGACTAAGAATCTACGCATGTGCAGTGACTGCCACAGTTCCACGGAGATAATGTCAAGGCTTGAACAGAGAGACATTGTTGTAAGGGATGGGTACCGTGTGCATCGATTCGCTGCTGGTTCTTGCAGTTGTCAGGGTCGGCCGTGAGAAAAATGAAGAAATAGCCAGCGATCAAGTGTCTGCGCCAGAGAACATTGCTTGTTTTCTTGGGGGTGAATGTTGTTGCTGAACTCCATCCCTGTAGAAACCGAGATGGATGGCTAACACTACTTGAATTCTCATCATAACACAGAAAATCAGAATCGATTGTATCATACTTCATAAAAACGCAGAAATGAAATCTGATATGTTTTTGATTAATTTGTTATATTTTAGCATGACAAGATGATGGGTTTCAATCTCATGACTTGCTGAGGTGACGTCATTGATTCGATTTCAGAGTATTGAGCTATCAAATCATCCACTTGATCTGCGAAATATCAGTACTTCTTGTCATACAACATGGATAAAGCAAGCGTTAAAAGGTAATGTGGTTATGTATTTTGTTTGTAGGTCTTATTTATTATAATCCATATTAAAAATAATTAATGAATCTCAGATTTTAAGACATGCAGTACCAGAGCAATTCTCAAAGTAACTTATATCCATAAATTGGCTGTAATGATGAATAAAAACACGTTTCTTGTATAGCTTGTTAAAGGTCTCTCTCATGGTTATGAGCTTCTTGCTGTTTAGATTTTACACCACAGATATAAAAATAAATATTAGTATAATATAAGAGAATAAACCGACACCATCAAAATCCAATACAATATTATGACATACCTGAAAGCTGTGTTATTTGCAAGGCAAAGAAGTGATAAATTAGTGTTTGTTGGTGGTTGGTGACAAATGCCAATTTTGAAGCTTTCTTGGTTCCAATGCACCTGCAGCAAGAGTTTTATTAGTCCGTAGCTTTAAGAAGATCTACTTCCACATAGTTAATGGAAGAACTCAAAGTTTTTTTTTCCCTGAAACACAATTTAGGCTCCATATCATCCAATACCATTACCATTTTAAATCGGTGCTTCATACGTAGTAGATTGTGGCTCAAATCAGAAATATTGCACACACCTCCGCGTAAAAGAAGACCGCATCCCAAGTACATAGAAGAAGAAGGATTAACTTTTAAAAGTTGGTTTTCCTTCCCAAAGACTTCGTTGAAGATCTGTGCACACAATTTTCACTTTTGTATGAGATAGTTTGCACTTGGGATGCAAATAGAAAATATTGATCCTCCATAGATATCTAATTAAGGTGCTTTTTCCAATAAAGACTCACCTGATCTACTCTTTGCGATTGAGATGTTATTTTGTCTAGTCAAGTCAAGAAGGGGCACCCCATTTATTCATTAATATCCAAGAAAATATGCTAGCTTCATTAAAAATATTGATTAAAACTTCATAAATCTTATCAATATCTTCATAATCTCTTACACCTTACCACATGTTGGTTCCATGCTCAATGGTGCCATACTAGAAAGGAGAAAATGTAGCTTGGGGAATGGAACAAGATTCGCTGTTATCTCATTCAAGTCCACTTGGAAATTGAATACACAAAACGATACAAGTAAACATGGTAAGGTGATAATATTATAAGCTAGCACATTCATAAACGAAATCACTTAGTCTACCACACTCTCATGAGATAATGAGGTGATATTATTATAAGCTAGCACATTTATAAACAAAATCAAGTAGTTTACTAGACTCCCATGAGATAATGCGGACCTACCATTTAATGGCCCTTCAAAACGGATGGAACTTGTCAAATTCAGCAAGAGGTTAGCTGCTATTTCATTCATGGAATCAAATGCTTGCAATTTGACCTTCGATTTGGCTTTTGATGTAGAAAAATTCTTCTTTGCAGCTGAAGCTTCATTTTTTCTAGTGAGAATTTTTTTGTCCATGTAAGAATGAACAATTTAGAGAGAAATACATAACAAAATGTTATTTGTGATGGAAAGCAATGCATACCTGACAATATCAAGTAATGCTTGATTCTCGATAGGAAGAACACAATCCACATGTTCAGCTAAAGCCGTAGTAGAGAGAATACTAATTAAAAAAACCACCAGAATAATAAAAAACTAATTGATAGATTAAATATATGAGAATTGAATTAACCCTGCACATTGAACCCTATAGATATTATTTATATTAATAAATAAGACTATAGCACCACCTATTATAAGGAGATGTCACCACGTCGTCATCCACTGATGGATAGATTGATGTTGTCAATCTATATAGTTTGGGATAAATATCCTGACAAAGTACAAACTTAGTTGAAAGCTTATTTGACAAGTACATATACAGAACACAAAAAAAACATGACGTACATGTAAAGTCTCCATTATATAGCTTCCAAGACCCGACCCAGTACCTCCACCTAATGAATGGAGCAAGAAAAAACTTTGGGGGGACTCACAACGTTCCACCTACAAAATGAGAAACACGTTTTTTATTTTGATATAATATCTATAAATACAAAGGAGAACATGGAG
Source organism: Anthoceros angustus (assembly GCA_010909165.1). Lineage (NCBI taxonomy): Eukaryota > Viridiplantae > Streptophyta > Anthocerotopsida > Anthocerotales > Anthocerotaceae > Anthoceros > Anthoceros angustus. Next base: position 1,110,345 of record MU008168.1, on the reverse strand, counting down.
ACTTTAAAAATATGCAAAGATGAGAAGTCTCATCTACACTAGGGCGATGGGGAACAAGCTTCTAGAGGCCCTAGGCGAAGGGGGGAAGAAGAAGAAAACTAGGTCTATTGTAGCCCACTTGAATGAAATTTTTCCCATCATGAGACTTGGTACTTGACAACTTGTACCATGGTGTGCCTAAGCTACTAGCAACAAGGGCATCCACTCCCTCTAGGCCCCCCATTGTCTATCCTCAAACTACATGCCACTCCCAAGATGTTACAGTCTACAATAGGGAAGGGATAAATAAATACTATATCATATGTATATATCTTTTACCTCCATCCTTAGTTTTTCAAGAATCCTATCGATATATTGAGGTCCATATAGTCCATATCCATGAGCCCTGGATTAAAGAAAACGATATAAGATGAAATAAAATTAAAAAAAAATATGAACATGAACAAAAAAAGATTGTACTCACCAATTGTTCCCAGAACCTGATGTTCCAGTTAGAAGTTGTTTTGAGTCAAAGAGATCCGCAATATTTTCCTAGATTAGACCAGAAAAATTAGATTAGATTTTATCTGATTGATATGAATATTAAAGTTATATTATATTAAAGATCAACAACTTACTTTTAAAATATTATTAATAACATTTTCTTCCATATCGATCAAAATTGTTCTAGCCTGTAAGACATTATATATACATAAGAAATTAAAGGTTCACTGCTTCTCACTTTACATTGAGCAAGACTACTATATTTCTAACAAAATCTCCACAAGGAAAACTTCATCCTTCAAACCATAATGATTTAACCTTCAAAGAATGAATAGGAGTATCGCCTGCTCCAACAGGTAGCTCGAGTGGAGGGTCGTGTCGGCTATCAACATGCCTGAAGAAGCTGTAGTCATGAAATAAAATGGTTGAACTTGTTAAATCAAGGCGTGTACTGAAATCGTAAATGTTTTGCCATTTCAACATAATGAGAAGCTTGCTTTCCTGCTCAAAGCATGATCGTAAGTTGCTTTGGTATTGCAGGTGGCATGCTCCCTGAGAGCAAGCTCCCAAAATCGGCATCCAATCTTGCAGGAGAGAAAAAAACAAGAGGCGAAGAACGTAAATCTGGCAACATATTGGTCCAGGGAGAAGTTGCATTCGATGGAATGTGGGCCAGAAGTAGTACCTGATTGCCGCATTGACCGCACTGGATGGTAATAATTTCACGAGGCATTCTGCCTTTTTGAAGTTCTTGTAAAGAAGCCTGCAAAAAATTTGGAAGAAGCAAACGCCAAGCTCAAATGAGTTTGAGTAGCCAGGACGGTCAGTAGCTTTGAACTTGAAGAGTTGTTGTGTGTCAAGAAGCTACGTTGGAGTAGGCGTTACTAACCTGTTTGTTGTTGGGGAGAGTGATACGCAAAGCAAGAAGGCTGCCTCTAGCGCGAGTGAGGAATTCTCGTAGTCTGTATTGATTTGAATGGCTCGCGGAAGCATTGCATCACTCGTGTCTGCTCTTGTGTATGGTATGATATTTTTGCCCTAATGGGCATGTTCACCCGTTCACCCTACACCTTCGCTGCGGAGTCTGGCCAAGGCACGGAAGCCTGCTGAGAGGTTTCTTGTCCTTAGAGAGGGATTCGGGTTTGAGGCTGCCTGAGGCGGATGCGGCAAAGCAGCAGATCTCCAATGGCAAACCCGGGCAGCAGAAGGCCAGCCAGCTGATAGCGTTGGCGGCACTTGCTGATTACGGTCCTGTCAGGTGCACCATGAGGCAGGCAGGGGACGTGTTGTGTGTCATCACATCTGCTGAATTCGTTCGTAAACCCGGTTGTGTGTGAAATGCAATGAGACTTGTCACTCCAACATGCACAAGTGAGGGTTGTGCGTTGTCTTTGGTTTGGGGGCAAACTTGGGGCGGTGATAGAGGGTCCAAGGAAATGCCCAGCTGGAAGGAAGGTATCTGACCTGTGTACTCGATAAGGATTTACACAGCTCATTCCTTTTGTTTCGTAGAGAAAGACGCAAGTCATGTCTTGAGAACATTTCGTGCAAGGTGATGGTGTGTTTTCAATCCATTGGGCCCTGTAGTCATGACTCAGAACTGGATCAGCATGAGTGTTCAAAGAGGATGAGCAGACGGAAGAGAGACCATTTCTTTGGAGCAGATACGCAAGAGTGGCTATGTAACCAGAGCTGACTGCTGGTCTGCGCAAGAGCAGATATGCATGTCCGTCGATCCCCACTCCAAGCACGAGGGACCTCTTGGTTAGCGGGTTCGACTTAAGCCCAAACCCTTCAAACAAGACAGGCAGGGACCAGGGATCGAAACCCCATAGCTACCTAGTGCAGATAAATGAAGAAAAACAAGAACAAAATAGTGTGGTGAGGGTCGCAGTGACCGGCAGCGACCCTCACAGACGGTGACTGGTGGGTCTCGTACCGAGTCGGAGCAGCGACCAACGGTAGCCAAACGTGCACTGAGCTCTTGATGAGCATGGCTGCCATGGCCGCCGTGACCAACGCGTCTGCGTCCGCCTGCTGCCGCGCCATCGCCAGCCCCAGCCCGAGCTCCAGCTCCAGCTCCAGCTCCTGCCTAGGGCCAGCAAGCCTGGGATCAGGGCCTCGATTTGTGTCGCTGCGAGCAGAGCCGCGGAAATGGCAGGTGTGCGCGGCGGCCAAGAAGGCGGCCAGCGTCGGGGTGTCGGAGTTCGAGTCGGTGGTGCTCAAGTCGGAGGTGCCGGTGCTGGTGGATTTCTGGGCCGACTGGTGCGGGCCGTGCAAGCTGGTGGCGCCTCTCATGGACTGGGCGGCGCAGCAGTATGACGGCCAGCTGCAGGTGGTGAAGGTGGAAGCCGGCCGCGACGAATCGCTGCTGGAGAGATACGGCATTTATGGCCTGCCGGCTTTGATCATCTTCAAGGATGGCCAGGAAGTCTCCGGGAGCCGGAAAGAGGGAGCCATTTCCCGGCAGAAGCTCGAGGCTTTGATCAATGACATTCTGCCTACTCTGGTGTCCAACTGACCACTCCTCTGGCTGCAGAAGCAGCGGCAGCAGCTTGTCCAACTTTGCTCAAGGTTTTTCATTGAATTGCTCTCCGCGTATGTACACACAGACATTGCATCCCTCAACAAACGACCTGTTGAGGCCGACAAGTTTGGATTGTGACTCATACATACATCACGCACGCTTCTAAATTGTTCCTGCAAAATTGCGGGCCTTTCCTCGTGCTACTTGCATGGCAAATCCACCTCCTCTCTGTTGCCTCGTTGTCCTCTTTTCCCTTCTCTCCGTTTCTCATCTCTTCGCCTTCGAAGCAGTTTGGAAAGATCACTCTGCCATGATTTGGCACCCGGACCGATTCCTGAAGTGATGTTCAAATCACTTCAAGGCAGGCTGGTGGTCAAGACAGTAGTCAAGCCATGGATACCCCCTTGGCTCGTCAGCAGTAGCTCTTGATCAAGCCGTCCACCTGCTGAAGCAAATCGAAGGAGCCCGTGCCGGATTGTACAACACGGCCCATGACAATACGGGCAGAGGGAGACTCCAACGTGTCGGTTTCCTGCTGCAGGGTGGCATCCATAAGAAAGCTCGTGGCCGTCTCAAAGCTCATCTTGAGAAAGGGGGAGGGGCTGGACTGGATGCCAGTTCTGTTGCATCCCCGAAAGCCTCCGCCGAAGGTCATGAAGTCGGCAATGAGACCCAGGTGACGGCTGTCCACAGCAATACCGTACAGCCCAAACACGGCTTGCACCTCCGACAATATTGTCGCCCGAGCGGCTTCCACCCCGTACACCTGAAGCATGGCTCCGATGCTGTTTGTGGTTAGCCTGTTTAGATCTAACTCCTCCTCAAACGCCCACAGTCCCTCAAAGTTGACACCGTCTGCCTGCAAGGCTGGGGTGTTGGGATCGCCTTTGTAGTCAATCACCGCACACCGTTCGATGCCTGAAACAGACCGTATTGTAACCTGCCTGGCCACCTTCTCAACAATCTGCGAGTGCGTTCACACCACTCATTAGTACAAACACCATAGCAGGTCATGCACGCACGTTCTGCCAAAGTGCTGTTACCTCTGCCAACATGATCGGAGGATGTTTTTTGTTGACGGTGTGTCGGATCTCAAACATTGACCCCTTGGCAGAGAAACTGTTCTCTACATCACTTTCTTTCTTCTTCTTCTCTTTCCCGACTCCACCAGTGGAAGGTAGTTTCACGTAAGCTTGATGTACAGTGCTTCTCCCACTCGATTCTCCTTCAGCGTCACCAGCATCACTATCAGACTCAGCAGTTCCTCCATTGCCCTCACGATCCCTCTTCCCCTGCTCCTCCTCCTCCTCCTCCTCCTCCTTCCCCTCCTCGATAGCTGTTTCATCCCCTTCCAACGTTTTCTTCGCAATTGCCTCCTCTTCCTCATCTTGCATATCATCATATCCTCTCTCGTCAGTCCCTTGACCTCTCCTCTTCTCTGCGTCAGCACCTTCCTCATCTGTATCCTCGTCCTCATCCTCGTCGTCTCCCTCCTCATCGTCCTGGCCTTTTTTCTTTGCCCCAGGTTTTCCAGTATCTGGCCCTTCACTATCTCCTTGTGGCTCCTCTTTGCTGCCCTCGGATTGAGAAACGGTTGCAATCTGCACAGCTTCGTTTCGAGTTTTGCCTGAAGCTCCAAAGGCCCGAGTCATCTCTTTCAACAGCCGAGGAGAAAATTTGTCCCGAACTACCTGCTCGCACTCTTCCAGTCCAAGGTTCAGATATGCTGGGAACCTTTCTGGAGGATAGAGGTGCAGCTTCACCTTGTAGACTCTGTGAGCCACACCGTTGTGCACCCAAAAAGGCACCTCGGAGACTTCAACCCTCTCAACAAGATCTATTAGCCTGAGCTTCCTCAGCTGCATGGCTATTCTCTCTGCGTCATCCCTGAGTGCCAGCAGAACACAGGTAACCAAATGGACACAGAACTGGGTAGCCTAATCAGAAAAGAAGGGCAAAACAACTGTTCTAAATCTAACAGCATGCAAGGTCACAAGATCAGGTTGTCAGAGTCCACACCTTGTTCTACCAGCTCGCAATGGGCAAGTCATTATAGGTGTAGATATCTCCTTTGATGCAGTCATTAAAACCTCTCGAAGGCGCGGAATGCCAAGAGTCACATTCATCTCTCCACGTCCAGCGAAGTGAAAAGTGTTCAGCCTGTATCAGTGTTTGCACACACCAATGAGTCTAATGCACCCATCCCGCAACGGCGCTGCTGAAGTCCGATACTGTATACAAGACTGGTTAGTTTAGCCTTCCAACAAAGAAACTTACGTCATTTGCGTCGAAGGCTCGCCAACAGACTGGGCAGCAACCACACCCACTGGTTCCCCAGGGTTGGCAAGACTTGACACATATTTCATTTCCATCAACTTCTTGAAGTTTTCCTTCTGATAGGTATGTCGCAACTGCAGATGTTTCCTTTCTCGTCTTGAGGAAGAGTCCACACGTGCAATGAAGTCATCCAGTGCCTGCTTGTATGCTTCCGACACACTCTCAAGGGGGTCACTGTTCTGAGTATCAACCTTCCCAGACCGTCGCTTTTTCTTCTTGCTACTCTTCTCCAAAGAGGATTGCAGCAAGTCATCTCTGGCCAAGCGAGTTGCCACAAGATCTTGGTTCTACAGGAGGAAAAAAACAAGTGCACTTAGATCACAATGTTCCTGCACATTTCAGACATCTACTGCATGAAAAGGAAAGCACAAGGAATATCAGTGTCTCACGATCGCAAGTCGCTCAAACTGTTTTACAAATCCAGATTTCGTTACGTCGACACCATCTTCTCCATAGCGAAACTGTATGATGGAATTGTCAGAGTCTCGCACAGTGTAATCATAGTGCACTTTCAATGACTCGAGATTTTTCACAAGGCATCTTTGTAGATAGCCACTCCTTGATGTCTTCACCGCAGTGTCTACCAACCTGTAAGACAGGTTGCAGTATAAGAATTATCACAAAGCATACAAAAGCATACAACCGTCTGCTTAGCACACCAAACCTCGTCTTACCCATCGCGACCTGCCATGCAGTGGAAGTAGTATTCTTGAGGCCTTAAACCAGTTAAAAAACGATCACTGATAAAACCACCTGCCCGAGCTCCAGTATCCCAAGGAGAAAAGGTTGGCAGAGGCTTCCCAGAAGCCATACGTGGTACACGTTTCCCCTCCAGTTCTTGCTGACCCAAAAGGGAAGAAATCTGAGTGAAGTTCACCTGCAGATGTGAGCGAAGTAAGTATCTCCACCAACCCTGCGACATCATTCATGTTGTCCCAGCTGGTAGGAACCTTTGAAGGAGAAGACAGATTGGATAGCTGAACAGCTTTGTACTCACCAACCCACCCTTTGCCCCTGTCACGGTCATCAATGCTAGCCAATTCGAAAGGAAAGGTTTCAGAAGCTGTCTTGGAAACAGAGAGTTGTTAACATCAGAAGTAATGCGGTTCAGGGCACTTGTCATTAACATGTCTAGCCGTGCACGCCCAGCATCTCCCTTTGTCTGCAAAATCTTCTCAACTTCCAGTTTAAGTGTCTCCGAATCTATTCATGTAAAAATCAAAACATCAACAACAACCTTGAAACACAAAGTTCTAGTGCAGCTACCAGATAACAGTTCAGCACGATGCAGGAGCAAAATCAGAGAACCACAACGAACTACGATCCTTACCTATATTGTCACTTTCTCTGCCCACAAATCTACTATGGACATCGTCCCCTAGCTCATCAGCCTTCTGCAACTTCATGGACCGTTCTTGCTCTCCATGTGGCATCAAGAGCAAGTCTGACACACCACATGTGAACCCATGCATCTGCATGAAATCATAGGATCAGCTTCGGTCAGAAATGTCCAGTAGATCACAGAGCGAAAGAACGAAACACCACAAACCTGCAAATAGGAGGTGAACAAACGACTGAACATAGAAAGTAGGCATCCAGTAGCTTCAGGTCCATATAACTCTTGGAACGTATGGACCAACCCATACTGGCCAAACTGAGCTTTATCAATCACACCACACAGAAGCTCATTGTTGCTAATGAGTACTTCTAGTTCACCACTTGTCTTCCCCCAATAATCCCCTGACACCTTTCCTGCTGCTTTCAAGGAAAAGGGACGAGACCCGGTTGTTATATAATTCAACACGGTTGTGATTACCTGCTCAAAAAGAATACTGTTAGCAAACACCCAGAAAGCCTGCAGGCATGCCGCACTGAGCACCAGCTCAGGAGAAGACACAAACACCAAAGCTCAGACACCACCTGCTTTCCCGTCCATAGGGGCTGGGGTTTGAGAACAGCTGGAGGAAGTGACCTAATTGTCCGATCTCTTTCAACTATTCCCACAACACCACTTTGTTTCAAAGGATGTGCTGGTGCAGATGAAACACAAGCTGCATAAACCAGCTGGTTGTAGTCTTGTTTGGTAAAGAATGTGTCGCGCTTTGTAAGAAGAGTTGCACTGACAATGTGATCCTGAAAAGTATACCAGAGCGCTATTCAAAAGTGCAACTTAAGAAAACGGAGCTGTACAAACTTCACATGCTGACTACCACTAACAGGTTCAGTAACACAATTTTCCATGATCTCACCACGTTTAGGATCCCCACAATAATTGATATCCCCACAACAATTGATATCCCCACCATATGACTTTACCTGAATAAGTCCACGCAGAGGAGAACCACTAGTTGGCACAACATATTGCTGATCTGCATTCACAATGTAATACCCTTCTGCTCGTCCCTTTTCTTCTTGCGGGAAATGAACATTCATCTCATCCCCATCAAAATCTGCATTGTACGTGCTGAAGATAACACCAAACAGAGTTTCTTTTCAAATCAACAACAAGGCTGAATAAGATGTCATATTGCACTCAAGAATCGATGAGTGCACTCGTACAGTCCCACATCAGCACCTGCAGTTTGCGTAATGCAATCGAAGCGTTTTCTCGCCCTTGAGAACACGCGCACGATGTGCCATCACTCCTGGTTTGTGAAGAGTTGGCTGATTGGCACAACCAAATGTGTCAGCGACTTCTTAACAGACAACTGAAAATTACGCAGTCCTACCTGCATGGCACAACAGCACTGGAGGCTGGCTCCCCTCACCTGTCGATTGACCAGTAAGATGTCTCCATCTCTCAAATGCCTATACACGATTTTCCCTGCAGCTTTCCCCCCATTCGCGATTTCAGAATGAGACCCACCAGGAGTGCTAGAAGTGGCAGCTCCAGGTGTAGAGAGGAGTGTCTTTGCAAGAGCGATTCTTTTGAACTTGGGAAGACGATCCAGGCTAGTGACATTTCCTTGCTCATCCTCAACATGAGTTGCCCCCGGGTGAGCATTTGCTCCATTCTCCACAGCCTTTCTCATTACTTGAGCATTCCAAGGTGTCACTCTCTGCCACAAGGGCGTCATACCATAAACCAGCTGGGTGCCTCAAGCAAATAAAAGAACTCCAGAATCTCAAGACTAGCTCCTCACCTCTGGATACGTCAACCGCGTAGCAAAGTACGGAGGAATGCCAATTTCGTTGACAGCAATGTAAGGATCAGGCGAAATGACAGAACGGCACGCATAATTGACACGCTTTCCCATCATGTTCATACGGAACAAGCCCTCCTTTTTTTCCAGCAATTGCCGCACTCCAGCTCCCGTGTCAGCAGTTTGCTTACCAGCTGTTTGACCAGGAAAGAGACAGTGATGTAGCATGTACCATACACCATGCTAACTCCAGCTACAGTAGACAAAGTGGATGCAAGCTGCAACTGCACATAGTTGAAATAAGTTTGCAGAGGAGTTGGGTGCTTACCAGTGGAGCTATCCAACAGTGCATTCACGCTGTTTTGTAAATTCAACCACAATTGAGTTGCCTTGGACAAGTCAACCTTTGGATTTCTTGCTGCTTCTGTGAGAGTCATATTTGCTTGAACAACCTTACTGTAGAAGACGTTTTGTGGATGCTCTAAGAGCTGGAGGACAGTACCCACAAATAGGAATCAACACTACAACCAAGCAACAAATGCTAAAAACTCCAAACGAGCAAGAAACTTACATCTTCACCCATCTTGTTTGGGGGACGAAACCTATTGGGGGTAACAAGAATGTCATGGAGGAAAAACATTGAGGAACTGTTTGTTGAGTCAGGAGAGGCAGCTGTAGACTCTCTGAACTGATTAATTCCCCAAATAAGAGAACAGATCTGGGCCTCTCGCTCCCACAACAGCCTCATGTGTTCCCTGACCTGTGAATGACAAGACCAAGATGTCACTCCCAAGGCAGCATTGTCAGAACAATGTGGACCAAGTAACAGGCCAGAAGACTGCAGAAACTCTTCTACACAGGAAGATGACCTCCATGCTTGTCAGGAACCGGGGCTCACTGCGCTGCTCTAGATCCTTAGGGTTAATGGCATATGCTGCTTTCTTTCCCTTCGGCGGCTTCGGAACAACATCTACATGCCCTGACACTCCATGACCATTTCTCCTTTTCTTTCCATCTGAAGGCCGTAAGTCCTCACGGAGCTCATCCTCCCGCTCCTCCTCCTCCTCCTCCTCCTCCTCAGAAGGATCGCCCTTCACTGCAATCCCCCTCAAGAATGTCTTTGGATCAAACACCTTATTCTTCATGAGGTTTGCAAGGAGGCGGCTCTTGACAAGAGGTATCTACAACATTTCCAACAGGTTAACAATACAACAAGGACAGTGATATCCTAGAATACAAGCTCCCCAACGTGCACACACCCAGAAGCACAAGCTATGCATGCGCACTGCTGCACCTGAAAAATCTTCCCAACGCCTTCAGGTTTGAAAGCAGGAACATTAGCGTCACAATTGCCACATTTTTGCTTCGGCATGGCTTCAAAAAACTGCTTGATGATGTCCTTCAGAGAAGACACCTGAACAGAAGTCAAGCGCAGTTCACCCTCACCCTCCGGTTTGGACAGCTCAGCTTTGTCTGCATATGATATAGCTCCCCAATCATCAAGCATTTTAATCTCTTGGACATCTTCATTGCCTTCCTCATCCTTTTGTGTATTCTGTGTGCGGATGGCCATAGCCTCCACCATGCAACCAGTTGCTACAAGAGCAAGTTTTTTAGCGAATGCAGCCACCTGTGTCATGTACAAGGGGTCAATGTTCTTGAACTGAAGATGCGCAGAAAGACTTTCCAACCCACCAGCAGGAGGTAAATATTACATCATCCTTCTTCATCCTGAAATGATGGCAGTAGATGCATATGCAACGCAGTGTCTTGACTAGCATCTTGAAAACCATGGGGTTGTATACAGGCAGAATCAAGCTGATATGCCCAAAATGTCCAGGACACTGGAAAGTGTTCTCCCCACAGGTAGGACACCTGATCACGGAGAGAATGACAATCAGAGAAGCGGGTCAAGAGCCACGGTCGTGAAGTCAGTGAAGCCTAGCCCGGGTTCAGTCACAAGTGACAGAAAAGCAGGGGCTTACTTGACATTTTGCTCGACGGGACCAAGAGCAGGGTCATATAGGCCGCCCTTCACAGCTATCTTTAAACTGTCGAATAAGACAGGGCTGGTAATTTGCCTTACACTGATCCTGCGTACTTCTGCATCGGTGTAGAATGCAAATCTGACGGCGTCCACCTGTGCGCTCACAGCCTGACGCAGCACCATAATTTCCCACTGTCACCATCCAGGAGCATAGAACATAAAATCATTCAACTCCAACAAGCTGCGCACAAGCGAGCCACACCCACCTCAGGGCGTCCCTGAAGCCGAGCCATGGTTTGAAATTCCCCAAGAATCCCCCCTTATTATTTTGACATCTCAAAACTTTGTCCTCGCCAATCTCCTGCTAGCCACATACTAATATCTCCACACCGCCTTAAACCCTAAACCATTGAGAGAAATCGTCCCATGCTTGTCAGATGGGTCTTGCTGGGAGTCACCTCCCACTCTTCTTCTTGCTGCTGAGTGCCACACGAGCTCACAGTGACCGAGACTAACACATGCTAGGAATTGAGCAGGACACATTTCTGTACCGTGGTATGCAGAAGTTGGAGGTGTACCGATGACGAGCGAGGAATCCCACACTCCTATTAGGAAACTCAACACTCTTGTCCAGTAGGTCTGTAAGTCTTGGGAATCACGGCGTGCGCTGCTTCCTTTCTCTGAATCCACCACCAATGGCAGTTGGTTTTGTGTAGGCTGCCTTGATGTAAATAGTTTTGCTTTAGTGATACAATCTATCGACAATAAGTACATTACCTCGATTGGTACGTACCTCGTCTGACGCTGAGTACATCGTCCAAATATGTATGTCTTCCTTCCATCGCCTGAGTTTCTACTGAACTCAAATACTACCGACATAGGATGGGCGACCTCCGGGGGGAACGGGCAAAGGGCGGGCTTTCCAGGGTTTGTTGAGGTATCCACATACGGACCTGCCGACGAAGCAAGCTGACGAGAGCAAAAGCGAATTTTACGTAACGGGAGTGCAAATCGAATATGATTTTATGCACGGGTATTTATATGTAGGTGAAGTGTCGTGGAGGCGTCGGTCCTCTGCGATCTCCGCGCCTCTCTCGGGCCTCTGAGAGCCCTTTGCTCGCCAGGCAGCCCCTTGGTCATGCCGGTGAGTGCAGGATCAGGGTGTTTGCTGGTCGCCCCGCCCCTCTCCCTTCTCCTTGGATGATGGGGCGTGTGAATAATGCAATGCCCTAGACCAACCCAGTACGAGCACCATCACCACCACCCACCACCACGTCGTCACCTCGGAGCCCCATCTCCAACAGGTGGGAGCCCTGCACCCCCTGCAACACATCTGTCTCCTCTTGTTCCTCTTTTCTTGGTCGGGCATGCTTCAGCACTGAACCAATCCAATGCTACATAACCACAGCACACACACCAGCCGTTCCGTTCAATGAAGATTCTGAGATGGATTCGTATCCTTGAAGCGGCCTGGTTCAGGTTCATGACCATGTGTGTGTTGGATGTGTGTCCCGCTGCTGCAAGCAAGGGCAAGGGCAAGGGCAAGTGCAAGGGCAAGGAGGACCCAATGCACATGCACATGTAAAATCGGGACCTTGTCCAGAGGAGATGAGAGATATCTATCTGTGCACCTGATCTGCCTGCGCAATTCCTTCCTTGAGCTTGGTTCCACTTGCTGTGCTGTGCCCACTGCCGAGCATTGCTAGGATTCTTGCTGTGCATTCTGTGATGGCACCCAGAAGCGGATGATGGAGGAGTGGCTCTGGAGGAAGTGAAGAGAAACAAACATCCATGTGTGCTGCCTTGAACTCCATCTCCAGGATGAGGATGTTGTGGCAGCGGGAAGGAAGAAGAAGCAAGTGCTGGCCACCACCACCACAGCACCGCACTCTCGTCTTGTCATGAACATGGATCAGTCACTCGTGTGCACACACATTGCAAAGGTTGGACTGAATTGATGCATACCCAACAGCTCACGCGGTGGAATCCTGTACAAGACGGTGGACGAGGATGATGCGCTCGCGCCTGCAAGGCCGGCTGCGATCTTTGATGGGGAAGAAGAAGTACGGTAGCAGGAGCAGCAGGCCTAGGAGGCGGGCGCAGCGCAAGACGAAGATGAAGGTGGTCCGCTTCCAGATGCGCAGCAAGGCACAGATCATGCGGGAGAGCGGGCTGCCGCTGTGCGGGATCCGCAACTGCCGCATCCCGGAGTGCAACATCCCGCGCTGCGGGCTCCTGAATTGCAAGCTCCCGGAGTGCGTGCTGCCGGAGGAGGATCTGGCGGAGTACCTGCTGCCCAACTGCGGGATGCAGCGATGCAAGCTCCCGCAGTGCCACGTCCAGCCCCCGGCCACGGAGCCCGCGGCTCCCGCTCCTCCTGCTTCTGGGTTGCCGTCCGGGGACAGGAAGAGGAAGGGCGGCAGCAGCTGCTCGCACTCGAGGAGGAAGAGCGCGCGCTTGCTGGCCAAGAAGCTGCGAAAGAGCGCCAGGCTGTTTGAGAAATGCAAGCGGAAGCGATGCTGCGAGGAATTGGATGATGCCGAGAGACGCAGAAACAGGAGGAAGGCAGCGGCAGCCGCCGCTGCTGCGTGCTTGGCCAGAGATGTGAGGGAGGGAGATGTTGCTGCTGCGCAGCGTGATCGGATGTTGGACACGGGGACGACTCCTTCTGCTCGAGGGCTCGGTACGTGCCGTCGGATTGCATGCTGGAGGATGTTGGGTTGTGATGTGATGGGCTGACAGCGCTGCCTCCAGGTGAAGGATGCACCACCTCTTGCAAGCTCTGCAGACGGGGCAACGGCGCCGGGCTGGCCGAGGCTGCCAAGGGCGTGGTGCAGAGGCTCACCGAGTTGGGCGAGGAGAACCTCTTGTTGCTCGTCCTGGAGAAGCTTCCTCCAGGAACTCTGCTGCAAGCATCTCGGGTTGGTGCAGATCTCTTCTCTCTGTTGGAGCAGTCCTCGGGTAGCCCGATGATGCTGCTGCCGTGGTGCTAAATGTGATGCTGTTTGTGACGTCTGTCACCAGGTTTGCCGCTCTTGGGCCAGGCAATGCGAGATCGTGTTCAAGCGTGAATGTCAGCAAAACGGGTGGGCGCTGCCTAGACATCCTCGATGGTCTACCACGGCATTTCCTGTACGAACAAACATTGGCTTCTGCTTTCTGTGGCTGCCTACATTGCTGCTTCTGGGCTAACGGAATTACGATTTGCAATTTGCAATGCAGTGGAGATCGCTATACTTCCGGCACGCCTGCAGGGTGTGCGGCAGAATTGGCGAGTTTTTTGTGAGGAAGAGGTTGAACGGCAACTTCCAGTTCCTGTTGTGTGGCACTTGCATTCGGCTGCCTTCCGTGAAGGAGCGATTGGTGCAGTACTCTATCGACCTCTATGGCGTGTCCGGCAAACTGGTGGTGCGTAACCTCAGCATGTCCAAATCCAGAAAAGTGCAGAGCTTGATTTGATTCCTTAGCAGCACAGTAGCGTTGTTGTAGGTGACGGCATCCATGATCCATCCATGACCCATGAGATCCGTTCATCCATGACCCATGAGATCCATTCATCCACCCATTCACATCCATCCATCACCTGCTGCCTCGGCCCTGCCGTGGCCTGGGCGTTTACTTGCCTTGCCATGCCTTGCCTTGCCCTGCCTTGCCCTCCCCTCCCCTGCTCTGCCCTGAATGTGTAACCTTCATTGGGTGAGTGACAGCCAGCGGCATTTTTGAAAATGATGAGGGAGAATGGCTCTTTGCTCTCCCGCACCTTCCCTACCATCAGTGTGGTGGATCTCGGCTGAAGTGTCCAACAATTGTTCCCACCTCCTCAATCAGGTGGGGTGGCTGGGAACGGAACGGAACGGAACGGAACAGATTGTCTTCCTTCCTCAGTCTTTCTCCCTGTGTCCTTCATGTCCGCTTTCCGCTTTCTGCTTTCCGATGTAGATGCACAAGCCAATTCCATCTCTCACACACGAGCTCTCTTCAACTTCAATATCACCACAGCTTTTCACCCTCATTCCCAGTGTACACTACTGCACTGTATTTTCCTGCCGTTGGCAAAAGGTGACGGGAAGACGTAAGGAAGACGTGGCTGTTCATGATGAATTCCTACCTACAAAAAATGGAATACTAAACTAATTTCATTAATATTTTCAAAATACCAAATTATCTCGGTTAAGGCCACTTATCTCGCTCTCACTCTGGCGGCCGGCTTTGATCCAGGATGTCTATGGGCTTTTGCGTTCACATTTACGATCGAATTTTCTAGAGGATATTTATGGGCTTTTGCATATCATCTTTCATTTATTGTACAGGCAAAGGGCTATGGCTTTTGGAGAAAACTAAATTTTTAGGTAACTTGCCGCTATTTTTAGGTAACTATAGTAGCTTGTAATGATAATGTGGCAATACGAATGACAATATTTCGAGATTCAATAATTGATGTTGGTAATAAAAATCTAATGGAAAACTTCTTATCGACATGTTGGCCCCTAAATTAAACCTCCCTTATTATCCTCTTGTTTTCTTCATGCGACCGATCTCGCATTTGTTGTAGGTCCACATATCAATTTTGAATCATCAAGTGCTAGCCTGCTTGATGATATTGGTAAAACTTATGGTAACATGATTCCATTATCGAAACAACTTTTGTTGTTCAGTATGGTATTGGTAAACATTATAGTAACGTGATTCTATTATCAAAACAACTTTTATTGTTCAGTGAGGATATGTTAACTTCATTATAAATATCAATTAGATCTAAGGAGACTACTGCTCATATTAAAAGAAGCTTATTTCATATCTCGGTGGGAACAAATGACATAACACAACATATAATGGCTGGTCATAATCTAACTACGGATTTAGGGCCGAATGTGCTTGGGAAAATTTTATACTCGCTTTCTTAAGAATCTAAGTGGTTTAGGGGCTTGGTTCTTTTCCATAGCGGACATGATATTCCAACACTAGGTTGTGTGCCTTATATCACAGCACATTTTAAACAAACAAATACTTCAAGATGTGTCTATCATGTGAACAAGTGGGTACATGAATTCAATGTAGAACTTCCAACTAAGTGTGACCAGTTTCAATCATAATTTCCTGAGTGAAAGATTCACATTGCGCCATTGTTCAATGTGACATATGATATATCTCATAATCCCGCCGTACATAGCTTTAAGAAGAATGTAGTTTGTTGTGGAGCAGGGTTTAGGGTCGATGCTTCATCACATTGATGCAATGCTACTGCAAACATTTGCAACATTGATATAAGTGATGATGTTTGGTTTGATCAATTCCATCCAAGGCAAGATGCAGACCAATTGATTTTCAATGCGATGTCGAAGTATGTTGTTCCTAGACTATCAAGTGTTGAAGAATTTATTGATTTTATTTTAGATTTCATACAAAATGTAGATGATGTTACTTCTAATCCTGCTGGGCCACATCTCCAATTCCTTTGAAAATGGCCCGATGGCTTTTGCAAATGCACCCAATGAAGTTTTTGGAGATGGCCCACCTATAGCAGGCGAGCCAAATCCCTATGATGATGTTCCATCTACGCCAGATCCTTATGAAGATGGCCCTTTTGTAGCCGATAAGCCTACAAAAAGTAATACCCCTTATGTATCATCACATAAGTCTTCAAAAAATGATTCTTTGCACGTTCTAGGAATTTTATGTATCCCATCGGGTAAGTGCGTGCTTAGGGTTTGTGTATTTTGGGGTTTCACATATGTAACTTGTAACTGTGTGTTTAAGATTTTATATATATAAACGTATATAAAATAGGTGCCTTCTAGTGGATTTTTGCCATGGCCTCCATGTGGATGGGACTTGGCATCTCTGAATTTTTTTAGAGTCTCCATGTTTCCCTATTTAGGGTTTTTTACGTAGTCTCCATATCCCCCATTTTGGGTTCTAGATGTTTAGAGTTATTATGTAAATAAGGTTTTAGGTTTACAAACGCATATAAAATAGATAAACACGAATAAAATGACGTATAATTCTTTCCACATTCTACGGCTTTTACCTACCCCGTAAATGTGCGCGTGACTCTTCTGGGGTTAAGCAAGAAGAATAAGGTACCAATGGCTAGTTCTTCATTATTCTCACAGTCGACCCTTACAACTGCAAGAGCCAACTGCAAATCGATGGACACGGTACCCATCCCTAACAACAATGTCTCTCTGTTCAACCCTCGACATGATCTCCGTGGGCTGGAAACCTCCACAGAGTACTTTTTGGTGCTTTGTGAGTCCGACGAGTAACAGTGTGTTGACTGTTGGAACTGTGGCAATCACTGCACATGCGTAGATTTTTCGTTACCACCAGAGGTGTCCAACTTGGAGTGTTCAAAAACCAAACGCCAGAGCTAGCTTCTCGGCATGCCCACAAAGCGCATCTTCCTTTTCCTTCTCACACAGTGGCCTCCACACCAATTTTGTGTGAGGTACGTGGCCTCCTTCCTGCTTCACACGTGCATTCGTGATCTCTGCCTTAAGCGCAATGTCCTCTCTTCTTTCTCCCACTAAAAATCGATGTACAGTCGGCCCCCCCTAATTGGGAACTCTATAAATGGGATTCTTCTAATGGGACCTCCCATCCTACTCCCTTTAGTTTACTCCCATACATGTCCACCAGGCAGTTGCCCACCAATATATTATCTAGCAGTCTTCTTTCCACAATCTGTGAGTGGAGATGCCTGCCCATCTTTAAGGCGCCAGTGCTTGCACAGGCCTTCAGAAGGCAAGCAAAAGTAACATGGTTAGCGACGGTCAGACCTTCCTGCTCCATTTGTCGATACACAACAAGGGCCTCAAGTCCGAGCCCTTGCTGAGCAAACCCAGCAATCAGCGCCGTCCATGTCACCACATCCTTTGAGGTCAAGCTGTCAAAAACCCAGCGTGCATCTTCCAGTTCACCACATCTGGCATACATGTCCACGAGGCAGTTGCCCAACACTACGTCATCCAGCAGTCCTCTTTTGACAATCTGTGAGTGCAGCTGCCTGCCCATCTGTAAGGCCCCAGTGCTTGCACAGGCCCTCAGAAGGCAAGCAAAAGTAACATGGTCAGCCAAAGTGGGACCATTTTGCTCCATTTGTCCAGACAGAATAAGCGCCTCCTAGCCCAGTCCTTGCTGTGCATACCCAGCTATCAGGGCATTCCATGTCACCACATCCTTTGTGGCCAAGCTGTCAAACACCTGGCGTGCATCTTCCAGTTCACCACATTTGGCATACATGTCCGCCAGGCAGTTGCCCAACACTATGCTATCCAGCAGTCCTCTTTCCACAATTTGTGAGTGCAGATGCTTGCCCATCTGTAAGGCGCCAGTGCTTGCACAGCCTTCAGAAGGCAAGCAAAGTGACATGGTTGGCCAAAATCACCCCCTCCTGCTCCATTTGTCCATACACTAAAAGTGCATCATGTCCGAGCCCTTGCTGGGAATACCCAGCAGTTAGCACTGTCCATGTCACCACATCCTTTGTGGCCAAGCTGTCAAAAACCATCTTCCAGTTCTCCACATTTTGCATACATGTCCACCGGGCAGTTGCCCAGCACTACATCACCCAGCAGTCCTCTTTCAACAATCTGTGAGTGCAGCTCCCTGCCCTGCTGGAAGGAACCAGTGCTTGCACAGGCCTTCAGAAGGCAAGCAAAAGTAAAATGGTTAGCCAAAATCAGGCCTTCCTGCTCCATTCGTCTAACAACAAGCGCCTCTTGCCCGAGCCCTTGCTGAGCATACCCAGCAATCAGCATTCCATGTCACCACATCCTTTGTGGCCAAGCTGTCAAAACCATCTTCCAGTTCACCACATTTTGCATACATGTCCACCAGGCAGTTGCCCACCACATCATCCAGCAGTCCTCTTTCAACAATCTGTGAGTGCAGCTGCCTGCCCTTCTGTAAGGCACCAGTGCACAGGCCTTCAGAAGGCAAGCAAAAGTAACATGGTCAGCCAAAATCAGGCCCTCCTGCTCCATTTGTCCATACACAAGCGCCTCTTTCCACAATCTGTGAGTGCAGCTGCCTGCCCTTCTGTAAGGCACCAGTGCTTGCACAGGCCTTCAGAAGGCAAGCAAAGTGACATGGTTAGCCAAAATCAGGCCCTCCTGCTCCATTTGTCCATACACAAGCGCCTCTGTGAGCCCTTGCTGTGCATACCCAGCAATCAGGGCATTCCATGTCACCACATCCTTTGTGGCCAAGCTGTCAAAACCTGGCCATCTTCCAGTTCACCACATTTTGCATACATGTCCACCAGGCAGTTGCCCACCACTACATCAGTCCTCTTTCAACAATCTGTGAGTGCAGCTGCCTGCCCTTCTGTAAGGCACCAGTGCTTGCACAGGCCTTCAGAAGGCAAGCAAAAGTAACATGGTTAGCCAAAATCAGGCCTCCTGCTCCATTTGTCCATACAACAAGCGCCTCTTTCCGAGCCCTTGCTGTGCATACCCAGCAATCAGGGCATTCCATGTCACCACATCCTTTGTGGCCAAGCTTTCAAAAACCCGGCGTGCATCTTCCAGTTCGCCACATCTTGCATACATGTCCACCAGGCAGGTGCCAACAAACAAGTTAGTTGGAATGCCACAGTGCAACACATCACTGTGCACTTGTCTGCCAGATTCCAAGTCGGTGGCAAATGCACAAGCTTGAAGGGCTGCTACAAAGACGTGACCATTCGCCTTCACTCCTGATCCACGCATCTCATGGTACAGTTGTATGGCCTGTTCAGGCTTCCCATGTTTAGCGTTATGGAAAACCACATGAAGGTATCTGGTTTGCCCACCCTAGTGAACACGTGCATGGCATCCTGCAGCCTACCTCCACATGCATACATGCGCAAGATATGGTTCCCCAAATATGTATTAGACTCGTACCCAAGTTTGGCAGCGAGATCATGTACTCGTCGCCCCACAACCATATCCTTCTTAGCTGCACACAGTTTCAGCACGGTGTAAAACAGGGACTGAGAAATGGCAGAATCTGTCTGCGCCAGAGATTCCAGGGCTTCAGCGGCCTCACAAAGCTTCCCCTGCTGACATAACATGCTCACGGTTCCAGCCGTTACGACGCCCATTTCTGATCCTGCACGCCTGACAGGTTCAGGCTTCTCCGGAGAGCTCGACTTGGAAGGAAAGGCACCATGGCCCATCTGCATATCCAAGGAAACGAGCTGCTCATCAACCCAAGCAGGCTTGAACATGTTGTTTAACCACAGGACCTCGTCAGACCCGTTACACCGAAAGTCAGGGGAACGGGAGCTCATCTTATCTCGTCTGCTGTCCCACCACATTGCAGGGTCCAGAAAAATTGTTGCCACAAGTGCTCCTGCTCCTGGCGCCGACGATCGCTCGAAAATCCGTCCCCACCCACACATTTTGTCGGAAGTGGAAGTGCTGTGCTCCTTACACTGTTGCACCTGAAGGCTTGGTCGTTTGCCAGGGCTTGACTCCCTGAGGTGAGGTGAGCGGGAGCTCCTGCTAGTATCCCTGTACACACACCAATTTGTTGGGTCCACAACGGGTCCGGTTGCCATACTGTGGCCATCGTTGAGGGACCCCTGTCGGAAGATGAGTCTAAAAACAGACTATGGCAGGATGCCCAGGTACCGTATATCACCACACCACCCTGAAGGGCAGTGAAGACGGTTTTGTAATGGGTACCCATGTCCTTTTGGACACCAAAACCAAACAATTGGAACGCAGTCTAACATGGTTGCCAAATACGTAGATGGACACCCTGGTGCAGCGAGGGTGCCATCGTCTCCGACATGCTCTTTTTGTGTGTCCTCAAAATGTGCATGGCAGAAAAGGATCTGCCCTGTGCCGCCTTCATGCTCTGGCAGCCCAATAATGGGTGCGGCTCGAATGCATCGTTGGCCAATCACATCATGGGAATGTAATCCTCCGCATGGCAGGTTGGCGGACGCCAAGCCTTTTCTAGAGTGCATGTTGCGGGCAGCCTGCACAAGCTATCAACGTCAATCTACAACTCACTTGCAATGGGTGTGCCAAATCGAGACTGAAAGTTTGGAGGACGAGCTCCAACTCGTCAATGAATTGTCGTCTTTATATTGCAATCTGCTTTATCACTTTGGGCGGTGCTCTCTTAACAATCGCTCACTACAGCCCCGATGGTCCCCTAGGGAGACCATGTCTTCCCTCCGCTGGCGGACGACTCTAGGTTGGGATGCCTGCCGAGAAAAATAGCTTCGCCGCATTTTGGATTCCTTCGGTTGCCAGTTGCCCTAACTTTGTCGGGAGCTTCTTGGACCGAAAAAGGAGGTAGCGAGGCTCGTTGCAAAAGATATGCGAACATAGAAGGAGTTGGCTATAACGAAATCTTCTCTCCGGTTGCAAAGTTGACATCAATTTGAACTCTGTTACCTTTGGCTGCTGAGTAAGACTTGGAGCTTTAAGAGATGGACGACACTATGGCATTTTTACATGGAGACTTACAGAGATTTATATGACAGCCGAAGCTGTATGTGGTGAAAGGACGAGAAAGGTATGTATTGAAGCTGAAGAAGTGCATCTATGGGCTTAAACAGTCATCACATCAACGGTACTTGCTGATTTATCTCTTTTTCAAGGTAGAAGGATTTGTGAGAAGTGATCTGATCATAACGTTTACGTGAAGTATGTGTTGATATCCTTTGTGCTAATTTCATCTTAGCGAGCAATGATATGAACTTGATTGCAAAGCTGAAAGCAAAGCAATCATTGTCCTTTAACAGAGAAACAAGGGAGATTCACCTAGGGCAAGAGAGGCATGTGGCCAACTTACTTGAAAAGTTTGGGCTCGTAAATTGCAAATGTATGAGCACCCCGATGATTCCTAATGAGAGATTTGTCTAAGAAGATGTCATATATGCTTCAGTGGGAGCTTTAAGCCAATAAGCTAGTTGGTTACTTAACGTATTTGATGCTAGCTACCAGGCGTGACATGTATGCTTCAATGGGAGCTTTAAGCCTAGTACTTGGAGAACCCAAGGGAGCGCCATTGGATGGCTGCAAAGAGGGTGTTAAGCCCAGTACTTGGAGAACCTAAGGGAGCGCCACTGGATGGCTGCTAAGAGGGTGTCATAATATCTATAAGGACAAAAAATCTTAAGTTAAGGTGTGGAGGAGGTAGGAATGGCATGGTGAAACTTGAGGAATTCACATATGCCGACTGGGGTGGGGATCGTGACACATGGAGGTCAACTACTAGATACTTATTCATGTTGATGAATGGTGGTGCCATTTTCTAACAAAGCATGCGGCAGCCTAAAGTCGCATTGTCCTCTATGGAAGCAGAATACTTGGCTGCAATAGAAGCTATCAAGGAGGCTTTGTGGCCAAGGAGGGTTTGTGGCTGCGACAGTTGTTGAGAGACACTCGTCAACGAAAGGTTGGGCCTACCCTCATTTTCAGTGATGGCCAAAGTGCCATCTAATATTCAATGCGAGGAGCAAACACATGGAGATTCATCATCACTTCTTTAAGGGAGAAACTTGAAGGTAAAGAAATAACACTTGACGTCTGCAGCACTCTGGAGATGCCTGCAGAAGCCTTAACGAAGCCCCTTATTCGAAGGCTCGACGCTATATGCAAAGACTTGGGCTTGTCTAACTTGTGTCCGAACGAGAGTGTTAGGATTGATAATACACTAAGTTAGTGCACAAAATGTGATTAGTGTAGTGTGCCAAGTTGCCATGTATCTGGAATATCTACTTGCTGGAATAAAAGCTAAGCACACGCCACCGCCTCGTGCCCATCGCCAGGTGCGGATTTTACAGTCCAAAGAAATTGAGCTGGTGTGTGATCCCCAAGTAGGGAATTGGACAATGATAAAGGGGGTGGATCCGATTTGGATATCGCCATGACGGGAATAAAAGGACAACCTAAAGCTTGTCTCGAGCGATCTCTTCCCTGGGCGTACCTCTTCCTATGTTTTCTGTCCCGTTTCAACCTCTTTATCGTCTTGCTGGGATTCAGGAGTTCTCCTGCCAATACATGTCTGAGATTGATGCGAAGAGAAGGCAGTTCCAAGAATGGCTTCCTCGTAGCTCAGCCCCGTGCCCACAAGGCCATAGTATGGGCTCCAAGAGCACCTTCAGAAAGAATCATGAGAACGAATGTTGCCATACTTCACAGACGACACTTCAAAGGAAGAGCATATTTGTGGGCAGCCTGTCAAGCACCCTATGATCCCCAAGTACGAGACCTGTTTTGCACAAACATGTTCTCCAGTCAGCTGACAGCAAATGCAATATCAAGCTTCTTGTCCTATTTGCTGCATCCAGCTGCCCAAACTGAGGTGCTATGAAACTCAACGTCAGAATTTACATGTTCACTGCAATGCTCCACTGACTCTCCCTGAGTTGTTGTGGGAGGAAAACCTCCGAGATTCACCTCTAGTGGCCACACTTATCCCAATCGCCGCTAAGTACTTGGAGAACCCAAGGAGCGCCATTGGATGGTCGCAAAGAGGTGTTAAGCCCAAGACTTGGAGAACCTAAGGGAGCGCCCGATGGTGCTAAGAGGGTGTCATAATATCTATAAGGACAAAAATCTTAAGTTAAGGTGTGGAGGAGGTAGGAATGGCATGGTGAAACTTGAGGAATTCACATATCGGGTGGATCGTGACACATGGAGGTCAACTACTAGATACTTATTCATGTTGATGAATGGTGGTGCCATTTTCTAACAAAGCATGCGGCAGCCTAAAGTCGCATTGTCCTCTATGGAAGCAGAATACTTGGCAGCAATAGAAGCTATCAAGGAGGCTTTGTGGCCAAGGAGGGTTTGTGGCTGCGACAGTTGTTGAGAGACACTCGTCAACGAAAGGTTGGGCCTACCCTCATTTTCAGTGATGGCCAAAGTGCCATCTAATATTCAATGCGAGGAGCAAACACATGGAGATTCATCATCACTTCTTTAAGGGAGAAACTTGAAGGTAAAGAAATAACACTTGACGTCTGCAGCACTCTGGAGATGCCTGCAGAAGCCTTAACGAAGCCCCTTATTACTGAGAAGCTCAGACGCTATATGCAAAGACTTGGGCTTGTCTAACTTGTGTCCGAACGAGAGTGTTAGGATTGATAATACACTAAGTTAGTGCACAAAATGTGATTAGTGTAGTGTGCCAAGTTGCCATGTATCTGGAATATCTACTTGCTGGAATAAAAGCTAAGCACACGCTCACCTGCCTGTGCCCATCGCTTGTGTGCCCGTGACGGACCCTAGTCCAGCAAAATTGAGCTGGTGTGTGATCCCCAAGTAGGGAATTGGACAATGATAAAGGGGGTGGATCCGATTTGGATATCGCCATGACGGGAATAAAAGGACAACCTAAAGCTTGTCTCGAGCGATCTCTTCCCCGATGCATTCATGTTTTCATTCCGCTCTCTTATCGCCTTGTTGATCTGTGGAGTTCTCCTGCCAATACATGTCTGAGATTGATGCCAGAAGAGAAGGCAGTTCACCGCAATGCTCTCAAGTACCCCAGGCTGTGCCCAAAAGAAATATAGTATGGGCTCCAAGAGCACCTTTCGCGAGAAAGAATCTGTTGAGAACGAATGTTGCCATACTTCACAGACGACACTTCAAAGGAAGAGCATATTTGTGGGCAGCCCGTCAAGCACCCTATGATCCCCCACTAGACCGCTTTGCACAAACATGTTCTCCAGTCAGCTGACAGCAAATGCAATATCAAGCTTCTTGTCCTATTTGCTGCATCCAGCTGCCCAAACTGAGGTGCTATGAAACTCAACGTCAGAATTTACATGTTCACTGCAATGCTCCACTGACTCTCCCTGAGTTGTTGTGGGAGGAAAACCCCGGGGCTTCCGAGATTCACCCTCTAGTGGCCACACTTATCCCACTGTCGCTAAGTACAATAGGTTTCGTCCCATGAGACTCTTGTTTGTCAGGTCACCAAAGATCCAAGGCACAAACCACACGCCTCTTCACACCCCCAAGCTCCCTCACACTGGAGCAACTTCAACTCACTCCACGCATGCCACGCCTCACCATGCCGCCTCCACAATCACCGCTTCTAGACCTACAACGACACCCTACGACTATAGGTCCACACCCCACGGTAGAGGTCCGGCCACACGGGACCCCCTACGCTGCAACGCGACTTCACCACCCCGTGATCGCCCACTATTCCTTTCCCATCGCCTTCCCACAATTGGCACACCTCAACCACCAACTCGACAGCAGCGCGCCACTCCTGACCGCCTCCGTCAATCACCGCTTCTAGACCTACAACGACATCCCAACAGGTCCCGCCACCGGTAGGTCCACCGCTCAAGGGACCCCCTACGCTGCAACGCGACTTCACCACCCCGTGATTTTGAGACCTTAGCCCCTTCCGCCCTCGGTTTGGTGCATTTGGGACCCTCCCTTAGGCTCGACTTGGGCCTTCTTCTTACTCCTAATCTCTACCTACTCCTCTACTCAACATTCAGCTCCACATTCTCCTCAACATACACTCACCTCAACTCAACTCCTCATCCTCCTAATCTAACCTTTCAAGCTTCAAGCCCTAGCTCGCCTTACGACAACCGCCTGGGTCCGCCTACAAGCCAACAAGTTCTTCCTTGGGCAGTTGCTATGAGTTTGCACTGACAATGAGAACCTCCGAGTCTTTCCTGTAGTCTACCCTCAAGCCGAGAGTTCCTTGGGCATCGCCACACACCCAAAGCAAAGCAATTTCACAAAGAACCATTCACAAGGAGCAACTGCAGAGGCGCCCGCAAGAGCGAGCCTCCGCCAAGCACTCCGACCACCGCAAACTCCCTCTACCGGACGCCACGTTAGCTTGCAGCACGAACTTCCTTCACAAGGAGCAAAGGACTCATGAGTTTGGGAGCGCAAGACACGATAATTTTACTTCACAAGCTCCCTCCTTTATAGGGAGGTCCTCACATACCTCCGCGCCTCCGGCACCGCCTCACTCCTTATTTTAGTGTATCCTCACGATTTTAAGTTCGACATCCAAGCATCTTGGGTGAAATTCTATTCTAGCAAATTCTACCTATGTGAGCCTTAATGGCTCTCAACATTCCTATCCAGCTAGTCAACACCCCTCGGGTTGACAAGCATTAATGCTGTCCTCCTAAAGAAAAGTCTCCCCAAGCAATGAGCCCACGCCTCCAAGCTACCACCACCTCTTCAATTACCTCTAGATGCCGTCGCACCGCCTGGTGATCCTACGGATGTAGGGCCACCCTCTACACCTCTCCTACGTAGGGTCACTTCTTATGGCCCTACCGCCTCCACGCCTCCACAAGAAGGTCTCCGTGAGCGGATCTTGCTCCATGCCTTCCTCTTCCTCCTCCGAGTCATCCTCACGGCCTTCCATATACCTCGGATGTTGGGCTCTTCTCCCGCTCCCCGGTGCCTTGTACGCGCATAATTGCAAGCTTTCACTCGCCACACAAATCCACCAAGAGAGCAACTTCACCCCTTTTCCACTTACTTCCTCTTCACTCCAGCCCCACCTAGCTCAAACTTGATGTCCTCACAACATACACCTCCTTACGCGCCCAAATCCCTCACTTGCAAGGTCCACACACAAAAATCAGCGCCTTGCTCTCTTCACTGTGCTTCAAATCCCTTCACACACAACTCCTTATGCACGCACACCTCCTTCTCCTTGCACACACACGGCACCGCTCCCACCAAGTCCTTGCTCTAGCTTTCCTGCATGCCCAAGCTCGCGATTCCTCACAGATTCCTAGGTGCCACTCCCTACACACCCCGCTTGCATGGCCCTGTAGTGACAAGCTCTTGATACCGTGATTCCTGCCATGTGGCACTATTTCCACTCCTCGATTTAGTAGCCCTACTTGTTATAAACACCCTACACTACCCCACATATTTATGGATTATTATTCCTAATATACCCTATTTATCCTCAACCTTGTATATACAGCCTCTTTACAACTTCCTAGGTTGAAAGTCTTGCTTCCCAAGTATCCAAGTAGGTGTCGCACCCCCACTCCGCCCAATGAGGGAGACCTCACTTCTCCCTACAGGGAGGAGACACTCTCACCCTACCCATCTACCTACCTAACTACCCCGTAGGGAGACCTCACCCTACATCCTACCCATGTAGGGCCACCGGTCACCCTACATACCACCGCATCTCTATCCCCTACTTGTTCCTACCTGTAGGGACAAGGTGCCCCTACTTATGGACACGCACCGTCCTACCCATATACATGAATACATGAATACATGAATACATACATACATACATAGAGTGCACCTCCTTCACCGCCTCCACGTAGGTGCACCTCCTCCGTAGGGTGCACCTCCCTCCTACGGGGAGTGCCATGCCCCACGTCCACTACCATCCCACACCATCCCACACCTCCCATGCCACGTCCACTACCATCCCACACCATCCCACCTCACCTGACACCCTATGCACCTCCCTTCACACCATGAGCCCCTCCATTCTTGTAGGGCCAACTATCACCCTACACCTACTCGTAGGGCTCTCATGTGACTTCAAATATAATAAGTTGAAACACCTCACACAAAAGGTGCCCCATCCGATCGATCCACCCCTAGGACGCTTAACTGGAGTTCTTACATTCCATTGTCCAACACACCCAATTGGCTTGTGCATAACACTCATCAAGAATAAAATGAACTTATCCTCGGTGAACTTCTCACGCCTCACAACATCTCGTATCAACCCTCCTTGCTATCCATTTCTCCTCGGCCACCACAACGGCCTCCCTTCACTTTGACTTGCAGCCCCACCGCAAATTCCGCCGTCATGATGCACGCCGTTGTGATCCTTCACCATGTTGCCCACCGCAACACCGCCTTCCTATGGTTTGGCCACACCTCCATCTTGCAGCCCAGCTACAAATTCAGCCTGCCGTGAGTGCTCTACCATGGCCTTTCCTAGTTCAACACACGACCATATCATGCCATCCTCACATCGTGACTCCACTGAGAGCACTTCCACGTGCCTCGGCACCGCCATGGCCTCCTCTTGCAACCCTTGTGGCTGCTCACCCTCAACATGAGCTCCTCGCTCCCATCCTTGCACCAATTGCTGCTCCTCTCTCGCATGCTGAGCTCCCAACCTAGAGCCCCGCAACAGATCCTGCACAATTCCACCATTACGGGCACTTGGCCCATCTTCCTGCAGCAACCCTTGCCACACATCTCTACCTAGCAGTCCTCCTTACTGCAAAATCTCAGCAATATGAGCACCGCCATGTCTCACTTCTTCCACACATGTGGCAAATTACTTTGCCTTCCTCAAACTTGGTGGTGGTCCCCAATAATCGGCCTTTGCCTGCGAAGATCATCAGCTTGTGCAGCAACCTCAAGCTACTTCCTTGGCTTAATTGCCTTCACCCTCTACTCCTCATTCTCCAACAAATTGCCTCAAGATCTTGACAATTCTCTTCCACTTCACTTCAATTCTCTCCTGCTCGCTCATTTCTAGTTTTGCTCTAGTTTGATCCTTTTGATCCAAAAAGTAGGAGTGCCCAAACTTTCATATTCCACATACTCCCCACCTCACTTGTTTGCGTCCCCGCAAACAACCTACCATTGTAGATACTCCATCGCCTTCCAGCCATTCATCGTAGTGACAAGTGGTTGTCATGTTAGATTCCCTAGCTACGTACACTTTCCCGTGAAAATACAAAACATCACTTCCTTGCAGAAACACAACCTCTCCATCTCGTTGTCTGTGCATGTTGTGGAAGGGACATCTTCCAAATTCCAAGACCTCAGAGCTCCTAAATGTGCCATGAATGCTCCCAAGCCTCCCACCAAATTTCCACATAATCCTTCGCAGCAACTTCCAAAGCTTGCAATTCCTCTCTTCAAGGCTTTGGTCGTCACTCCTCCCTTAAGATGTCCACTTCAATCCACAATTCCTCCCCAAATTTCTTCCAAATTCCTTCAAGTGACTCTCTCCCCACCTCGTTCCTTGTCGTCTTCCATCTCCAATCTGCTCCTATCAAGACAAAGCAAAGCCTCGAGATGCAACTTGAAGCAACCTCCTTGAGATAGCTCCTCCACTTGACTCCTCGCAACATAGGCAACCCCATCTTGAGCACGGTACCAACCCGTCACGATACAACAAGAACACTCCACGACAATAAATTGGAAGCACTCGCCCGCTCTTCAATGGCCTTAGACATCTCCCAGCGAATAGCTACACAACCTGCTCAATGGCGTCAATTACTTCCTCCTTGATGCCAAAAGAAGCATCCAAGCCCTCCAAGCTCGAATTCAAGTTCTCCTCTCAACCACAGTCAAGGCAACAGAACCTTGAGCATGTCCCCTCGGTGGGCCCTCTTCCTCAAAGTAAAGCCCTCCACCACCTAGCCTCCATAAACTATCCATTGGTCAAGAGCACGACCTCCACTTCCTCCTAGACATCATCCTCATGAAATCTTGGGCGGAAGCAACAACATATGCCCACTCTCAAGCTCTTTCTTCTAACCAACGCCCCACGCAGAATAGCGCTCTCATGCTCGCATTCTTAGCTCGACCTCCAAATCCCTCGAAATTACTAACTGGCTCAATTCTTGACCCTCACCGGTCAAGAACTCCTCGACAACCTCCTTCCTCTTGTTGTCCGTGAGCACATCCTTCTCCTGCTCTTAGAAAACTACCTCTTCTTCCTCAACAGAACCCTTGAAGATGTTAGCACATGTAGCTTCCTCCGCAAGAGCTCTCTCCTCAGCTTCTTCCTCTACATGTCATGCAACTCTCACACCACTTGCAAAAATCAGCGGGGGCAATCTCCTCTCTATGCCTGCAATAAAACTTCTTCTTCTCATCCCCCGATTAGAGATTCTCAACAATGTTCATGCCTCTTCCACTACCAACTTGCCAAAGCAAAGAGTCCCCCGGCAACGGCGCCAAAAATGTGGGAGGAAAACCCCAGGGCTTCCGAGATTCACCCTCTAGTGACCACATTTATCCCACTATCGCTAAGTACAATAGGTTTCGTCTTGTTTGTCAGGTCACCAGCATCCAAGGCACAAACCACACACCTCTTCACACCCCCAAGCTCCCTCACATAGCTGGAGCAACCTCAACTCACTCACCTCAACCACACGCCTCACCATGCTGCTCCGTCAATCACCGCTTCTAGACCTACAACGACACCCCACGACTATAGGTCCACACCCCACGGTAGAGGTCGGCACATGGGACCCCCTACGTTGCAGCGACTTCACCACCCGTGATCGTCCACTATTCCTTTCCCATCGCCTTCCCACAATTGGCACACCTCAACCACCAACTCGCGCGGCCACTCCCGCCGCCTCCGTCAATCACCACTCCACGGACCTACAACGACATCCTGTAGGTCCACACCCCACGACTATAGGTCCACCGTCTACAGGGACCCCCTACGTTGCAGCGACTTCTCCACCCGTGATTTTGAGACCTTAGCCGACCTTCCGGTAGTGCGATTTGGGACCCCTCCCTTAGGCTCGACTTGGGCCTTCTTCTTACTCCTAATCTCTACCTACTCCTCTACTCAACATTCAGCTCCACATTCTCCTCAACATACACTCACCTCAACTCAACTCCTCATCCTCCTAATCTAACCTTACTTCAAGCTCACCGGCCCTAGCTCGCCCTTGACAAGCCTGGGTCCGCCTACAAGCCAACAAGTTCTTCCTTGGGCGGTTGCTATGAGTTTGCACCAGACAGAACCTCCTTCCTCTTGTTGTCCGTGAGCACATCCTTCTCCGCTCTTAGAAACTACCTCTTCTTCCTCATGAACCCTTGAAGATGTTAGCACATGTAGCTTCCTCCGCAAGAGCTCTCTCTCGCCTTCTTCCTCTACACGTCATGCAACTCTCACACCACTTGCAAAAATCAGCGGCGATCTCCTCTCTATGCCCCGCAATAAAACTTCTTCTTCTCATCCCCGATTAGAGATTCTCAACAATGTTCATGCCTCTTCCACTACCGACTTGCCAAAGCAAAGAGTCCCAACGGCGCGCCAAAAATGTGGGAGGAAAACCCGGGGCTTCCGAGATTCACCCTCTAGTGGCCACACTTATCCCACTGTCGCTAAGTACAATAGGTTTCGTCCCATGAGACTCTTGTTTGTCAGGTCACCAGCATCCAAGGCACAAACCACACACCTCTTCACACCCCCAAGCTCCCTCACACAGCTGGAGCAACTTCAACTCACTCCACATACAGCAGCCACGCCTCACCGTGCTGCTCCGTCAATCACCGCTTCTAGACCTACAACGACACCCTACGACTATAGGTCCACACCCCACGGTAGGTCGGGCCACAGGGACCCCCTACGTTGCAGCGACTTCACCACCCGTGATCGTCCACTATTCCTTTCCCATCGCCTTCCCACAATTGGCACACCTCAACCACAACTCACCCTCGACGCCGCTCCGCCACCACTCCACGGACCTACAACGACACCCCACGACTATAGGTCCACACCCCACGACTATAGGTCCACCGTCACGCACAGGGACCCCCTACGTAGCGCGACTTCTCCACCCGTGATTTTGAGACCTTAGCTTCCGGTCTCGGTTTGGTGCATTTGGGACCCCTCCCTTAGGCTCGACTTGGGCCTTCTTCTTACTCCTAATCTCTACCTACTCCTCTACTCAACATTCAGCTCCACATTCTCCTCAACATACACTCACCTCAACTCAACTCCTCATCCTCCTAATCTAACCTTACTTCAAGCTCACCGGCCCTAGCTCGCCCTTGCACACACGGCACCGCCTGGGTCCGCCTACAAGCCAACAAGTTCTTCCTTGGGCGGTTGCTATGAGTTTGCACCGACAATGAGAACCTCCGAGTCTTTCCTGTAGTCTACCCTCAAGCCGAGAGTTCCTTGGGCATCGCCACACACCCAAAGCAAAGCAATTTCACAAAGAACCATTCACAAGGAGCAACTGCAGGCGCCGCAAGGAGCGAGCTCTCCGCCAAGCACTCACCGCAAACTCCCTCTCTACCAGACCACGTTAGCTTGCACGCACGAACTTCCTTCACAAGGAGCAAAGGACTCATGAGTGGGAGCGCAAGACACGATAATTTTACTTCACAAGCTCCCTCCTTTTGTAGGAGGTCCTCACAGCCTCCTCGGCGCGCCCTCCGCACCGCCTCACTCCTTATTTTAGTGTATCCTCGTTTTTAAGTTCGACATCCAAGCATCTTGGGTGAAATTCTATTCTAGCAACTTCACCTATGTGAGCCTTAATGGCTCTGTCAACATTCCTATCCAGCTAGTCACACCCCACTGGGTTGACAAGCATTAATGCCTGTCCTCCTAAAGAAAAGTCTCCCCAAGCAATGAGCCCAGCCTCCAAGCTACCACCACCCTCTTCAATTACCTCTAGATGCGTCGCCTCGGTGATCCTACGGATGTAGGGCCACCCTCTACACCTCCTACGGACGAGGGTCACTTCTTATGGCCCTACCGCCTCCACGCCTCCACCAAGAAGGTCTCCCGTGAGCGGATCTTGCTCCATGCCTTCCTCTTCCTCCTCCGAGTCATCCTCTACCTTCCATATACCGCCGGATGTGTTGGGCTCTTCTCCGGCTCCCCGCCCCACGCACAATTGCAAGCTTTCTTCACTGCCACACAAAATCCACCAAGAGAGCAACTTCACTTTTCCACTTACTTCCTCTTCACTCCACATCCCACCTAGCTCAAACTTGATGTCCTCACAACATACACCTCCTTACGCCCAAATCCCTCACTTGCAAGGTTAGGCACACAAAATCAGCGCCCTTGCTCTCTTCACCAGTTTCAAATCCTTCACACACAACTCCTTACGCACGCACACCTCCTTCTCCTTGCACACACACGGCACCGCTCCCACCAAGTCCTTGCTCTAGCTTTCCTGCATGCCCAAGCTCTTCCTCGCGATTCCTCACTTCCTAGGTGCCACTCACACACCCGCTTGCATGGCCTTTGGTAGTGACAAAAACTCTTGATATACCGTTGATTCCTTGCCATGTGGCACTATTTCCACCGTCCTCGATTTAGTAGCCCTACTTGTTATAAACACCCCACACCACCTTACATATTTATGGATTATTATTCCTAATATACCCTATTTATCCTCAACCTTGCATATAGCCCTTTTTAACAACTTCCTAGGTTGAAACACGAAACCGCCTAATCTAAGCTTGCTTCCCAAGTATCCAAGTAGGTGTCGCCCCACTCCGCCGCCTAGGGAGAGACCTCACTTCTCCCTACCAGGGAGACACTCACCCTACCCATCTACCTACCTACCTAGTTCTGGTGAGTCCACCACCCTACATCCTACCATGTAGGGCCACCACAGTCACCCTACCTACCGCATCTCTATCCCCTACTTGTTCCCTACATCGGTGGGGACGGTGCCTATGGACACGCACTGCCCTACCCATATACATGAATACATGAATACATGAATATACACATACATGCACACACCTCCCTCCGTAGGGTGCACCTCCCTCCGTAGTGCACCTCCTCCCTACGGAGTGCCATGCCCTACCCACTACCATCCTACTACCCTACACTACACCCTACACCTCCCTACCATGTAGGGAGCCCCTCCATTATACTACCCCACACCACCCTACCCATATACATGAATACATACATACATAGAGTGCACCTCCCTCGTAGGGTGCACCTCCTCCCACGAGGGAGTGCCATGCCCCACGCCCACTACCATCTACCTACCTATCTACCTACCTACCCACTACACCCTACATCCTACCATGTAGGGAGCCCCTCCATTCTTGTACCACCCCACGTACAGCCCCTCCATTCGTAGCCACCCCCACGTACCAGCTTTTGACACCCTATGCACTGGCTTCCGTCCATGTAGGAGCCCCTCCATTCTTGTACCAACTATCACCCTACACCTACCCCTAGGGCTCTCATGTGACTTCTGCAAATATAATAAGCTGAAACACCTCACACAAAAGGTGCCCCATCCCGGTACTGATCCACCCCTAGGACGCTTAACTTTGGAGTTCTTACACTTCCATTGTCCAACACACCCAATTGGCTTGTGCACAACACTCAACTTGAATAAACTGGACTTATTCCCCGATGAACTCCTCACACCTCAACAACATCTCGTATCAACCCTCCTTGCTACCCATTTCTCCTCGCGGCCACCACAACGGCCTCCCTTCACTTTGACTTGCAGCCCCACTGCAAATTCCGCCGTCATGATGCACACCCCGTTGTGATCCCTTCACCATGTTGCAGCCCACCTGCAACACTGCCTTCCTATGGTTTGGCCACACCTCCATCTTGCAGCCCAGCTACAAATTCAGCCTGCCGTGAGTGCTCTACCATGGCCTTTCCTAGTTCAACACACGGCCCTATCATGCCATCCTCACATCGTGACTCCATTGAGAGCACTTCCATGTGCCTCGGCACCGCCATGGCCTCCTCTTGCAACCCTTGTGGCTGCTCACCCTGAACATGAGCTCCTCGCTCCCATCCTTGCACCGATTGCTGCTCCTCTCTCGCATGCTGAGCTCCCAACCTAGAGCCCTGCAGCAGATCCTGCACAATTCCACCATTACGGGCACTTGGCCCATCTTCCTGCAGCAACCCTTGCCACACATCTCTACCTAGCAGTCCTCCTTACTGCAAAATCTCAGCAATATGAGCACCTGCCCATGTCTCACTTCTTCCACACATGTGGCAAATTACTTTGCCTTCCCCTCAAACTTGGTGGTGGTCCCCAATAATCAGGCCTTTGCCTCTGCAAGCCTATCAACAGCTGCTTGTGCAGCAACCTCAAGCTACTTCCTTGGCTTAATTGCCTTCACCCTCTACTCCTCATTCTCCAACAAATTGCCTCAAGATCTTCTGACAATTCTCTTCCACTTCACTTCAATTCTCTCCCGTTCGCTTCAGCTCTGCTCTAGTTTTGCTCTAGTTTGATCCTTTTTGATCCAAAAAGTAGGAGTGCCCAAACTTTCATATTCCACAGTTGTAGCATGCATCACATGCCCAAACGACCTGGTTTAGATAAGTACGCCTTGCTTTCCAAAGTTTGAAATCGTGTCGAAATCTTTTGTCACCTTTGTCAACATCAAAGAACGTTGAAAGCCATCGTTTTGAATCTTCCGTCTGCACGTAGACCTGGAGCGCACGGATAACATCCCCAAGTGATGCACGTTTGCCTGTATTCACGAACTCCTTTAATAATGTCTCCATAGGAACAGGCAGCAAAGGAGTATTGAACGGTTTCTGTACAAAGTGGTCCACTGCTTTGCTCGCAGCTTCCGCACCTAGGAACTTTTCTGCACCCGCGCGTACTACCAGTCCAACTAGGTTGGCCCCATACTTGACTAATTCAATGTTGTCCCTTCCCTTAATCTGCAGAAGCCGCCCAGGTTGGTTGTCCACCTCATGGTGCCCGTAGTCACACTTGGCATACAGCCTCATGGACATGACGGGGCCATAGTCACCCTTAGACACGATAGAGGTGAACCAATTGCCATCAGCCGCGAAGTAAAGGTTACGGGGGGCATATTGGTAGCTACGTCCACCATGACTAATTCCGGCGTCTGGACTGCCTGCGTTGGCTCCCTGTACTTTTTGCAATACGAGCCTTCTCCTTCCAGTAAGTCAATCCCCTAGTCTGTCTGATCATCCACCCTCCAACAATACTCGTACCTTGGGTCTGCCGCCAACTTGTCTTTGAGGACTGAAACTTTCTCAGCTTGGTCTCTCCTGTCCTCACACACATCAAGCCTCCTCACACATATAGGTCTGATCACATATTCCTCCAACAAGACGCCCTGGCAGCCCTGTGGCTCAGCACAAAACTCACGAAGCTTCTGTACTACGTGGTCCTGCACAAACTCCAGTGCTTGTGCAAATGGTTTACTGGACTTGACCAAGATGTCCACGAAGTAGCCTATGTGGCCACTATATTCCACCAGCACTTCCACTCCATTTTCTCCAAAGCCCAACAGATGCTTATCCACTTGGAAAGCGTTATCCCAATAGTTTGTGTGCACACAATTCCGCAGACGCACCTGTGACCCAAACACAACATTTGCATCAGTTGTACTACTCACCTCCACATAAGAAGCTTCGTCTCCAGAGGCAAGAAAGCCTCTTCTTGTCGACTTGATTGCTTGACAAGACATCTTTGTCTGCCAGATATGCTGTAACAGATCGAGCTAATCTCATGTTGACAGGGTAGAAGGTTTACCTGCGCCCTATGGAAGAATCCGGGCGTGAGAAAGGTGAGAGATGTATTCATACATTCTAAACGCCGACCAAAGTGGATTACATCTGCATCTGACGGAGGGTGTAGTTTCCAGCGCAGCTGTCGTCTGCCCTTGGCATCAGTTAAGTCTTTGTCATCAAACACACTAGGAATAAAAATGCGAGACTCGGGTTTTCCTGGTTCCTCTTCAAAACACAATTCCAAATGGATCATTAGCTTTATCAAATCCTCTGCACATATGCCCTGTGTAAGATGCACAATCTGCAATGACGTGTTCAAAAACTTTTCAATATGTTCCCTTGTGACAAAGCCTTTGTCATGGACCAATCCTCCATATGTCTTGATAGTATGCAAACAAGTAAGAGACCTTGCCCATTCTGCTGTTGATTTGTTTTCTTTATCTCGATAATCAAAAGCATCTATCAACGATCCCAATACACCGAGTCCAAACCATCGAGGATTCACCACGATGAAACCAAGATAAGGAGAAAACATGACATCTCCTGTTTCGCTCAAGTAGGTAAGGACTGTCTCGCGATGGGCAATTTCAGCCAAGGCCTTTACGGCCTCGTCCCAGGCTCTTCCCCTCACTTTAATACAAATCTCCTGTTCAAAAATCTTCATATTTATAATGGGTTGATTAGGATTCTTAGCACACCATTCTTGCAGCTCGTTACGCACGTGTTCACATACCGCATACTCTGTGGTGAGATCCAATAATTCCTTCAGACTCTTTTCAACTCTTGCCAGTACCGGTTTCACATCCTTGGGTGAATGTGCATCTACAACTTCGAGTATCTGTTCCAATCTTATTCTACCAGTGAATTGTGCACCCAATTCTGTTATCACTTTCTTAGCCCACATGGTTGTTATTGCCAACTGCACCTCGTCCAATCTATCCCTGTTGGTGAGAACGAATATCACTCTTGGGAGTCGACTTGGATCACTGACAGGTTTGGAATTGGATGCTATAAAACGCATCCAGTACACAAGTTCTGCTTTCATTTCTTGTTCACCCTTGACCATAAATTTCCTTGACGGTGTCACACGGGCGTCACCTGGAGGCAGTATGGCACTGCACACATACAAAAAGCAAGAGTTCTTAACATCAGGGAAGACATAATCGTGTAGGGCGTAGTACTCGGTCTGCCCAGCGAAGTCCCATAACGAAGTCCTTCGAGGTCTTTCACGGAGCACTACAATGTCGACTCCTCGAGTTCGATGTGTCAATTCTTCGGCAGCTCGACTCCCGAACAACAATCTTCGAAGCCCAGGACATCTGATCATGATCTTTTTCCACACCATTTTCCACACCACTTTCCAAGGCTGGAAACAAGAATCGTGACTGCCATACCTGCTTCGTACCATAGTCTCACAGAGCGTGGTTTTTCCTGTTATGTACAACAACAAAATCTCACATGAATTCCTTCAAAAATGTCCAAGCACCTTTGGCAATGGCAACTGACTTTCAAGTTGGGACGGAGGTGCAAACCGGCATGCTCGTAGCCACAGAGCACAATTCGGCCACAGGTGAGTGAAACCCTAGCCTGCTCCTGGAACTTGCCGCGGTATGCCCATTTCATCCTCAAAATCTCCTTGAACTGTCCTGCATACAGGTCCAGGACTGTGTCCTGAAAGTTGATATCTTCCAGACCACCATTGCGCGACTGCAACAGATCTCTGAAACCTTCGTTCAAAGCTTCAATTTCAATCAACTCAACCTCCGACTCCCTTCGTACAGCAAACACGCTACCCTTCAGATTCAACACCTTGAGGTTAGCATTTTCCTTCAGCGCAGGGATCAACTTCTCCAACCAATCCGTTACGTTGAAACATGTCCCAATAAGAGTCAGACTAGTCAAAGTCATGTTCCTGGAGATCATGGCAGCTAAAACCACACTCACATCCCGGATCCTGGAATCCCCTGGAAATTCGGAAATTCAATCCCAGACTCTCGATCGTGATGTTGCTGGTGGAATCGGCCCCATCCAATCCCGGTGTGAGGGTCGCCAGGTATGGCCTGATCGACGCGAAGCCGTACGGATGGAGGTAAAGAGACTTGAGAGAGCAGTTCAGTCTCACGGCTTCGCCAAGAACCTCTGGCAGGAAGATGTCATCCACCGGATCCAAGCTGAGAATCTGCACCTTGGAGTTGGAGCTCAAATTGACAGAAAGAGCAAGCCACTCGTCATCGCGCAACGCTCCGAGAGACAGTTCCTTCAGATTCGAGCGCTCGCCACGCCCAATCACCGACAGCACAAAGCACGTCCAGTAATCCATCTTATTAACCCATTCGGCCAATTCCGCTGGCCATCCCATGAAGTTATGATCAAGGCGCCGAGCAACTCCTCGCACATCCTCCATGGAGACTGCTTCCAGATGATCGATCATATCAACAACCACCTTCCGGATTGACTCCGAGACCGGCCTTCCCACCCGAGCTTCTGGATTAGGGCGGCTCTCAAAATCCTTCTCCATCGCCAGCGCCTGGCCGTGCGACAAGCGTTCCCCGAGACTGGCAAAATGAGACGCCTTTCGTACTGTTTCAGGACGAAGAGGAGACAGGGACAGCAGCCGTTGCTTCAGTCCCTCCAGGAACGCGGAAAACTTTTCTCCTGCGACCCATTGTTGTGCGGGGGCCACGTGAAACTCGTCGGGCTCCATCTTTCCCACTCCAAGCTGTCCAGACACTGTACACCTCTCCTAAGCAGGCTCCAGTTTCTCCTCCAAGCTTCGAAGAGGAGAATGAGAGAAAGGGACGGCCCGGGGCGGCCTGTGCTCCGTTTTTATGTCAGGCACGGAGAGCCACACACTGGCCAGTTGCTTGCAGGAGC
Source organism: Anthoceros angustus (assembly GCA_010909165.1). NCBI lineage: Eukaryota > Viridiplantae > Streptophyta > Anthocerotopsida > Anthocerotales > Anthocerotaceae > Anthoceros > Anthoceros angustus. The sequence goes on along the minus strand of MU008168.1, from coordinate 1,071,791 downwards.
ACGCTTGCGCGTTGTTGGCTCCTTCATCGATCGTCCCCCAACGAGCTGCCATGTACGTCCTGACAGAAAAGGGAGCGTTTGGCCAGGAATGCTGATGTGGGAAGGTGGGGAGTTTGGCCAACAAAGCTGACCGCTTGAGCAGAATATTTCCGGGGCAGCTAAAATGCCAATAGCCGCCACTTTGATGAAGGGGGACGATTTTGGGAAGAGCAGAGCTCCAAGAAGGGAGCCTTCTGCAATCATAGAGGCAAAGTTAATGCACGTATCTGGGTATGGTGGTCCTTGGTCTCTCGTGATTCTGTACTGGTGTGTGTTGTGTATCAACCACCTGCTGTGTGAGGACTTCCATTGCTGTTGTGAGGAAGTCTTGTGGAAGATTAAGAATGTTGGAGCATTCCCTCCAGCCTGGCTAATAATCCTTGAGTCTTGAGCTTTCTGTGGCCCCATCAAGCGAACCTGTTTGTTGTATGACTATAACAGCCAGACTTGGGGTAAGACTAACTGCCAGACTTGGGTACACACTTCTGGGCTGATGACCACGTTGCAGGATATCCAGTATGTGTTGGAAACTGTGAGACCTTCAAGGCTTACCTGCAACCATGGTAATAGTGCAGTGAGTCCCCTTCTCCCCACATGTGCCTAGACATTCTTGTTTAGCGAATCATCGGTTATCTAGCAATTCAGTGGATGACTGTCGCATCCTGAAATAGGGGAGCAATCCCTCCATTTAACTCATGCAATGCATCCTCCAACCTCCCAAGGGCAGAGCGGCATACATGCGGATGACGTGATAACGCCAAAGATCTGCTGCACACGAAAACCACTGTAGTTGCTGCAAAGCAGTTCCCTGCTGACGCAGGCCTCCTGGAAGAACATGCACCTCGGATGGCTTTTTGATGGTGATCTGAAAGACATTTAACATTATATTGGAACATACGAAGGCATCCAGCGCCTCAACCCCAACACTAGCTTCCTCACCAAGTGCGGCTCCTCGAATCGAAAAGAGGCGGTAGCTCATAGGGAGCAGAGGGCTCACCCCAGGGAAGCAAGTGTAGAACCGAAACTGAAGCAAGGATGAGCTTGATCAGGCACTGTGAACCGCTGGGGTTTCTGACAACAAGTGAAGCGTGTAGGTAAATGGATCCAACACCTGAGCTGGGCATCCGGGGCTCATTCACCTCGATCTGACAACAAAAGGGATGCCGAATACCAAGTTAGGGCAAACTTGCAGATCCTTACTTATCGATTCCTCATCCTCTGCACCCGACTACCCGCTGGTTGGTCACAATTCTGGAGGTCCTGCCGGCCACAGTACCAAAAGGTGAAAATTCTGGAAGTCCTCACACCAAGTCTGATCGGAGGCTTACAGTCAGCTGTTGAAGCAACCAGAGCAGCATACCTGAGTTCAGAAGCGGCGACACGTAGTGATGAACTGATCAACGTTGATGCAGTGAATAGCTGAAGCCTGAAGGAGCCAACGTTGATGCAGTGAATAGATGAAGCCTGAAGGAGCCTTAGGGTTTCAGAGTGACCAGCGGCAACAAGGCTGGCGGATAGGTGGGATGAAGAAAGGTGGTCGCGCTGGCTGCCTTCCAGTGGTTATGTTCAGCCGGGTTGCCATCTTCAGAAAGCAAACAGAGGCAGGGGCGCCTGCTGGCTGCCATCGGTAAATGCCCCACGCTGAATCTTCCTCAGCGTGCGGCATTTGCCGACGGCTGTCAGCAGGCCGACCTATGGACAGCAGTCGATCTCGCGCGGTCATTTGGTTTGCCCGACCTGGTGAACACATCCATGCCCTCCTGGACACATGCCATCGTACCCGAGTCTGCCAGCAATGAGGTCATGAACTCGTTGCCCCAAAACGAGATCCTACAGAGTTTTAGCACTGCGTAAAACAGACGAGAACTGAGAAATCGTTTCCCCACAAGTCCTCTATAGGATAGGAGCACAGCGTTTTAGCACAGTGTAAAACAGAGACTCGAGGAATAGCAGTGTCCCTTGCCGGCACCACAGGATCAGACAAGCCTAAAAACAAATTGATACAGGATTCGAGAAGCCTAAAGACAAATTGATACGAATTGTTTTCTCCTGATTTGGTGTTTCAAATTTAAAAGTAAAAAAAGAAACGCGATTTGTCGAACAATATCCAATGGCTGACCTAAGGGAAGGTGATGTGAGAACTAATGCTTTAAGTTTAAGGAGAGTTCTACCTCGTTCTTAATATGCGTTAGCATAATCATACCCTATGAAGCGTGTGAGTGATCAATCCACATCGTGTAGGGGAAAGTTCAATATGTAGTTTTGAGAAAAGCGATCACGGAGTTAGTCCCCCTTGGCCTAGTGTCCTTTGTCGGGTTGACCCCTTGTTTTTCGGTTGTAGATGATCTCTTTTCTTTCTACATAAAGTCTCTCCATTTTTGAAGTTCAGTAGTCCTTAGGTGAAATGGTTCAGTAGTATCGTTCATAAAATTTCTCATTATCGTGAGAAAAACAAGGATAATACGTTGCTCTTGAGTTAATATGTGTCCAAATGGCTTAGGCCAAATGGACACACATTTATAAGATATTAAGCATCCTGTACTTGGATTGGTACTTAGATGGGGTGCCTAAAGGGAATGGATGCCCTTGGTGCAAGTAGCTTAGGCATACCATGTTACAAGTTGTTAAGTACGGGAATGGATGCCCTTCATGCAAGTAGCTTAGGCATACCATGGTACAAGTTGTTAAGTACTAAGTCCCATGACGAATATCCTCCTTAGTGGACTTAAATAAAATTGAAGATGCTACGTCCGCGCGGTAAATTAAAATCTGAGTTAATATCCATACGGAATTGAGCTTGGGAAAATCCACGTGAAGAAAAGTTACGGGCCAGTTGGTTGTCCCGCTCGTTGCGAAAGCGCTGCCGGTGCCGGATGCAAATTCTGAGAAGCGGAATGTTGTGTTCCGGGTGACCCTAAAAAGTGCCTCCTTCACCGGTGGCAGCAAGAAGAAGGAGGTTCTAGCTGGAGGAGCTAAGGGGAAGTCGACGATGGCATTGGTGAAGGCAGGCAAGGGCGTTCTCCGAGGCGGCCTTGCCGCACTGTCAGCCGCGCTGCGGGATGGCGCCCTGGCTGCTGCCGCCGGAGCTGGAGCTGGAGCTGGAGCGGGAAATGATCTAGCAGGAGGCAGAGCAGGAGCAGCAGCATGGGCTTCCACCTCGGCCACCACCGCCATGGAGCCCGCAAGCAAGAAGAAGAAGCAGATCAAGAACTTCACGCTCAATTTCGGGCCGCAGCACCCGGCTGCTCACGGCGTGCTGCGGCTGGTGCTGGAGATGAACGGCGAGGTGGTGGAGCGGGCGGAGCCGCACATCGGCCTCCTCCACAGAGGCACGGAGAAGCTGATCGAGTACAAGACCTATCTCCAGGCGCTGCCCTACTTCGACCGCCTGGACTACGTCTCCATGATGTGTCAGGAGCACGCATACTCCCTGGCCGTGGAGAAGCTGGTGAACGTGGAGGTCCCGCTGCGGGCGCAGTACATCCGGGTGCTATTTTCCGAGATCACGCGCCTGCTGAACCACCTGATGGCCGTAACCACGCATGCCATGGACGTAGGAGCGCTCACGCCCTTCCTCTGGGGTTTCGAGGAGCGGGAGAAGCTGATGGAGTTCTACGAGCGGGTGTCCGGGGCGCGGATGCACGCCGCCTACATCCGCCCCGGCGGGGTCGCGCAGGACTTGCCTCTCGGCCTGAGCGAGGACATCTTCCTCTTCGCGCAACAGTTCGCGTCCAGGATCGACGAGATTGAGGAGCTGCTCACCAACAACCGTATCTGGAAGCAGCGGCTGGTGGACATTGGGGTTGTGTCGGCCAAGGACGCCATGGACTGGGGTTTCTCCGGCGTCATGTTGCGGGGATCTGGAGTGCGCTGGGACCTGCGCAGGGCCTCGCCGTATGATGTGTATGACCGCTTGGATTTCGACATTCCCGTAGGGACGTCTGGGGACTGCTACGACCGCTACTGCTGCCGCGTGGAGGAGATGCGGCAGAGCCTGAGGATCATCATCCAGTGCCTCAACCAGATGCCGTCCGGGGACATGATCAAGGCGGATGACCGCAAGCTGGTGCCTCCTTCCAGATCCCAGATGAAGCAGTCCATGGAGTCGTTGATCCACCACTTCAAGCTCTATACCGAGGGTTTCACTGTTCCTCCGGGATCCACCTACACCGCCGTCGAGGCTCCTAAGGGCGAGTTTGGCGTCTTCCTCGTCAGCGACGGCTCCAATCGTCCCTACAGATGTAAGATCCGTGCCCCTGGCTTCGGGCATCTGCAGGGTCTGGATTTCATGGCCAAGAATCACATGCTGGCGGATGTGGTTACCATCATCGGGACTCAGGACATTGTCTTCGGCGAGGTTGATAGATAGCCTACAGCGGCCGGAGTGCACATGTGTAGCTCACCACGCCTTCTCCGAGCTCTTCTTTTGTATGTAACAAATCTTCATTCTTGTTCCAAATGCAAGCAAAGGAAGCAAATGCAAGCAAGCAGTCTCCTCTCAATCTCACCTATGATTATATTATGTTTGTAGCCTGAGTCTTTGTCACGCTGCTGGCATTCAGGAATTCTGACCGGTAATCCCCGGGACTTCCGGTTTCCCGCCTGCTTTGAATTCTGTGTAGCTGCAGGGTGCGAAATTAGGGTTTTAGGGAGCTGTGTTGTTAGTCTTCTCTGCCGTGGAAGTGTTCTCTCATCAGCAGCAGTAAGCAAGCGAGCGCCCGCTCGAGCTGCTGTTGATGAGCCGCCGCCTGTAGCTCCAGCGATTACACTGGAGCTGTGCGAAGAATGTCTTTCTTAAAATTCCCGCAAGCTGGATCCAATTTGTCTCCCTTTCTGAGTCCGCAGCAGCAGCAGCAGCAGCAATTGCAACAGCAACAGCAACAAGGTTTGCACCTGGCCAGCGCAGACGGCAATCCGCTCTCCTACCAGGCCAAGTGGAGCGACATTCATCCCGATTCGCAACGCCTGCTGCTGGAGATAGAGTGAGTGCCCTTGACATGGATTCATGCTTTGCAAGGAGGGGTTGTCATCGATCTCTCAGAGGCCTTGGGTGTTATTGCAGAGCACGGATTCTGGAGTACAGAGACGAGAGCCTGCGCCTGGACCAGTGCCAGCGCCTCTACGACACTTCGGCGCTGCACAAAGGCTTCGAAGCTGATGCAGCTCGAATTTGTCAGGTGCGGAACGAGTGTGCAGGCGGGGTGGGGTGAGGCGAGGGTTCCTTGCGCACTGGTTTTTTTTTTTTGCGTTACCCCTGAATTCCTTCTGTGGGCTGTCAGGAGCTGAGTGGCATCTCGGCTGCCGTGGACCGCGAGCACACCTCTGTGCAGGACCTCATGCATGTGGCCAAGGAGTTGATTCGCAATGCAGAGGTTGCTGTGCGCTCCTTCACAATTCTTCGCCAGCGGCTTGTCCGGCCCTCGGTTGCCACTGCATCCGCTGCTCCCGTAACAACGGCTGCTCCAGCTTCTCTCCTCTTCTCGGCTGCTATGTCGCCTGCTGCGCCACCTCCCTCGCAGGCGCCAGCACCTGCAGTGGAGTTTTACTGTGGCGTGCCCGTGAAGCCGTCTCCATTTTTGCAGCAGACCGTGGCCAGGTTCGAGCATGATCTGTCAGAATATCGGCAAAGGATCGAAGAGCTGGAGCGGCTGCTCCTGTCTGGTGCGGACAAGGAAAACGGTACCAACGGTGCTGAGTACTCTATGCTTCAGTCTTTGCCAACAGTCATGTCCAATGTGCACGACTTTTTCATCCACGTTGCTGCGGAGGTGAGTCTCTTGGCTCTTTAAGCTGCACAGTTTCTGTGGAGAAACTGTTTACTTTGAGTTCTTAGCGACCGGTGCTGCTTGTTACTGGTTTACCCAGGTGGAGGCTCTTCACCAACAAATGGGAGTCTTGCGGACTGCATTTCTTGCAGATAGACGTCGCAGGGGGGATGATAGTGATCCGTTTGTTGAGGCTGACAGACGAGAGGCCGCCAAGCAAGAAGCTGCTGCGAGGCGCGTGCACCCGACGTTGAATGCAACTTCCATGAACATTGCCACAGGTCAACTAGGGGCATTGCAGGGTCCCTCTATGTTCGCAAGTAACCAGCAGGCTACCCCTTCGACAGCTTGGAATCCCTCTCCAGCACCAGCCGGCTCAACCTCCTTATTCGGGTCAGGACAATCCATGTTTGGGACATCAGCGACTCCTGCACAGCAATCTCTCTTTGGAGCTGGGGGCCAAACATCGTTCGGTCAAGCGGCTGCAACCCCTTCCCCTGGGCCATCGTTATTTGGGTCCTCAACGCCTGGGTTACCTGGCTCCTCAAACCCTGGGTTGTTCGGAACTCCATCGGGCCCGACTTTTGGGTCCACAACGCCATCATTGTTTGGGTCTACTGCGCCTTCTTTTGGAACTCCTTCACCGTCTCCTGGACTGGCATTTGGTGGAGGTGCGACAGGTTGCTTCATTTCTGTCTCCTGCTTTTACTGGCAGCAGTTGTTTTCACATGCCTTTGCTAACACTTTTTGTCACGCTCTTGTCCAGCTTCTACACCAGGGAGCCTCTTCGGAGGTACTCCTGCTACCCCCTTCGGTGCAACTCCAGGTCCCGGCACTGGTACCCCATTTGGTGCGACTCCTGCCCCTGGCACTGGTACCCCATTCGGTGCAACTCCAACTCCCGGCACTGCTAGTCCGTTTGGCGCAGCACCAGGTGGCGGTTTGTTTGGACAAACTTCATCGAACCTGTTTGGCACCCCATCACCTGCGTTCGGTAAATTTTGAAATCATCCTTGTCAGTTTGCCAGCCGCAGGGTTCTCAGGATCAGGGTGTTTTCAGTGGTTTGAGTTGGATGCGCTTGTCTGCAGGTGCTCCTAATACCGGAGGTTCACTCCTGGGTTCAGGACTTGCATCAACTGTAAGTTTCTCCTTTTAAGTACTGGACAGTAGGTGGTGGCGTAGTTGCACCTGTGTTATATTGTGGATAACATTGTAAACTTATACTAGCTCTGTGAACCATGCATTGTCTCAGCTTAGCACCCCGTTCCCTTGTCTACCTTTTGGGTTTTTACTGAAAGAGATCTAGATCCGACCACTGAGCTTACATGCATGAGTAGCATGCATAGAAATGTAAATTACCCCTTCTGGATTTGTGGGTAACTGTTCGTGGAAGTTTGATTCCCCATAGCTCTCTCTGTACTCAGCTAAGTAGGTGTAGAAGTAACTGCCCATCATTGTGTGGGTTTCGTTCTCTCTACCAACCGTTCTTCTGTGGGGTTGGAGCATCCTGGATTTAGAGTGTCATGCTTGAAATGGCGGCTTGTCTTGTGTAGCAGCAGACTCCTTCAGCGAGACCCAGGCCAAGGGGCGCAAGACGGAGATAAGCTTTGCAGGTAAGACAATCTTAATGAAAGTTTTTTCAAGTATGTCGTGGATAACTGGAGAAAAAACTGTTTCCTATCCGATATATCAACAGCATGATCAGTTCATGTTGCAGGCCTAGCTCGGTTCTTGGAACAGTTGTTTCCATTGAAGCACGAAACAGTGTGTGAAGTGATGCTCCGCAGTCTGCAGGTGATCCAATATCGGCATGGTTGCACTGCCGGGCATCATCTTTCTCATTTGTCATGTCCGATAGCCGGTACAGTAGTCTCATGGACAAAGACTGACCAAAAGTTGTACAGGTTGACGCAGATCGAGGCACACGGGAACATCTGCCCGGTACCCACTCTCACACTCAAGTGGCGATGGATGTTACCCAGGCGAGAAGACCGAAAAGAACCCATGTCTTCGATGCAAGAAGCGCGGCTGTCGGATTCCTGGACCGTGTGAACCGTCTCAAGCAGCGTCTCACGTCGGATGCTAGTGGAGGAGCCTGGCCTATGCTCTGCTTATGATGGCACAAACTATGTTCCACCAGAATCCAGATTTGTACAAGTAGCAGCTGTGGTGGCCGTTAATAAATGAGAGCAGGGAGCATGGCATTTGTCGCCCAAAAGTGGGTCATACCACCTTGGGCACCTCGCCTTGGGCCGAAGGCCAAGTGCCGTCCCGGTTCCTGGCGCTTGCTTCCTGGCGCTTGTATCCTGACCATCTCCGTCGCCTTCCTTCCTCCCATCTCCATTGTTTCTCCATGGGAGTTGGAGACGCTGCCTCCGCTGAGAAGCTCTCCAGGAGCGTGTTCAAGCTGGCTTCCCACAGCGGCCCCCTCAGTGTACAGCCCAGACACAGACACGCTGTCATGTTGTGTTGGATTTGTTTGATTAAACGGGGCGCGGCGCAGCTTCACCATCGCCGAACTGACGCTTGGTGCTGTGACTTGAAAGGAGTATCGGCCGGTGCCGATGCGGCGGGACAAGCCCAAGAGCAACAGCAGCGTGGAGTCTCTGGATGAGATCCAGACTCCAAATGAATGGTGTCAGCTGCTCCTGCTCGTGAATTCCACCCCCCCATGTCCTCGGGCCAAGGTATGTGTTTGCATTTCGCTCCATCGATGATCGACCTCGACCTTGTTGGACGTCGCAAGTGGCGTCTCAACGATTGAATCGTGGCATGGCAATCACAGCACGCGGCAGCCATTGCGGGCCGCAGGATGTTCGTTCTGGGTGGATCTTCCGCAAACGGGTTACTTGACGATGTACAGGTGGGTGGTGATACATCCTTTGCACGTGCTCAGCATCACATTCGACGGCGAGGTTCCGAGTACCGTCCCCGTGGCGTGTGGCCTACAGGTGCTCCATGCAGAGAAGCGGCTTTGGCTGAGGTTGAACTGGCACGGCCAGGGGAATGAAAATAAGCGATCTCCCGGTGAAGATCTGCAGCCGGTGGAGAGGGGCCCACAAAGCATGGGCCACCAAGTTGTGATCTGGGAGAAGAAGCTGTTCGTTGTGGGTGGGCAAAGCCAGCCTTCCTCCCTCTCAGTCACGGGTAGGATATCGCACACCAGGACGTTGTCCAGAGTTTCTGAATCTTGACACAATTTCTGGCCAGGCAGATCTCTATACACATGTGTTCTGAACAAACAGCCTGCGGATTGCAGTTCACAGGTTGAATTTGGAGAGTCACTGCTGGTCCCTGGTCTGCCCCAAGGGTGATGTACCGGTATGTAGATCTGCCTGCAGTAACTGTGACTGTGACTGTGACTCAATCAAGCTGTAATATGGCATGGCGGGGAATGGATTCACATGACATAAACTGAGCTGAGCTCATCCAGATCCCTTGAGACTGAGCTGGCCACACTGATTATTAATACATGTGGTCAAGTGTCACAGACGGCAAGGTGCGGGCAGACCATCGTACAAGTGGGATTTATGCTCATCATGTTTGGAGGGGAAGATGTCAAGGGCAGGATCTTGAACGACCTGCACATCTTCGACCTCAAGCACCTGGTTTGGCTTCCTCTCAAGACCACGTAGGTGCCCCATTGCCTCCACTTGAAGTTGGGCGTGCTCACAAGTCACACTGTGGCTGCGGACCCTTCAGAAGCTCTTCTTTTTGCAGAGGACCCAAGCCTGCACCGCGGAGAGACCATTCTGCTGCCTGTTACGGCGATCGCTACATGTGGGTGTTTGGGGGCAAGTCCCGGGCCGGATACCTCAATGACGTGCATTGCTTGGATTTCCAAACTGTGAGTCTGCTTCATCTTCCACCTCTCGTTGCAACCTTCCAGCCAGCCAGCCTGCCTATTCACGCACCTGGGCCATTGCAGATGGAATGGACACGGGAGAAAGTGAGAGGAGCAAGTCCCAAACCACGAGCAGGCCAAGCTGGTGCCATTGCAGGATCCAAGTGGTTTATCGTAGGGGGAGAGTCCAGGGGCGAAGGTCTGATCCTCTCTCTCTCTCACCTTGAAATCAACACATGTGATGCTTGATCAGCTACTGACACTCTGATCCGGGTGCTTCCACACCTCGGTCTTCCATCGCCTTTGTCCTCCAATTTGCAGAAGTGCAGGAGACTCTAGCATTTGATCTGGAGAAGCGTGAATGGTCGGTGGTGAACAACGTTCGGTCGGGATCACCGCTTGCAAATGATGTGAGTACCGGCTGCAGGGGTCAGATTGCCAAGAGTGTGGTCCAGGATCAACGTACTCTGTTGAAGCAAATCTTCTGCAACATGTCCAACGGCGAAGAATTGAATGTTTTTACGCTTGCCGCTTGCTTTCAGGGTCTCAGTGTGGTGAAAGTCCGAAGCAGCAACAAGACCTTTCTTCTGGCTTTTGGAGGGCATGGAGCATCCCTCAGCAACCAGGTTGAGCTTCACCATCTACCATTTTCCTGGCTTCGTCCCTAGCGATGCACGAATGATCTCAAACACGCAAAACATTGCACACAGGTTTACGCATTGCTGGTGCAACCACATCCACGGGTCGGTGGTCGGCCAGGGGAAGACTGCAAGTCGGAGGGATCGATGAACAGCCTCTCCATATCCCTCAACTTCCCACCCGCTCCCCCCTTGGGACCGCTACCAGAAGGACAGGATCTCAGCCCGCCATCCCCAAAAACAGCCGTCCTGCGCTGGGACGCGTGTCGTCCAGGCCAAGAAGAAGATGTGGCATTTAACCAGGATAGGGAAGATGTCTATTCTGTTGCGCAGTCGGAGGGCCATGGCTCGCTTGTGGATGACTCTAGAGAATTCAGAGCTGGCTACTCAGGTCACCAGCACAATCAGGACTTCGAGCAGGTATGTCTCTCCCTGTGAATTCATGGGCAGCTGGTGCCAGTGTAGAAGGGATGGAGAACTGGCCACTAAAGAAGACTCACGTGTTGCCAATGCTGCGTTCTGGTCAGTACGAAGGTGAGGAGGAGCCGCGACGCACCACAAGCAAAGACTACTTCCATGGTGACAGTTTCAATTCCAATGGTGGCAGCCGCAAGGCACAGGAACACCTTGAGGGATCGTGGCAAGATCGCAAGCTGCAAGCTGGTGACATGAGCTCGCTGGATACGAGACCGTCTTCGGATGGCATGAGGAGAACACAAGCTGCTGAATTCCACGATAAACTCCTCACAGCTCTGCGCATCAATGAAGAACTGGAGGGCAAGCTGGCAGAGGCCCGTAGTACAAATTACGAAGCCAACAAAACTCTCCAAGCAGTTGTGACAGAGAAGGAGGAGATGAGGAAGAAGCTTACGTCTGCCATGGCCTCCATCGACGAGCTGGAAGAAGAAGTGTTCAATCTGATGAAAAACAAGAAAGAGATGGAGACCAAGCTCAAGGCCAGCCTCAAGGCACTCGAGGAGATCGACAAGAAGCTACAAGTGGCTTCCCAGCTTCAGGAGAGTGCAGAAATGAGGTTGAGATCTACTCTCCGGCTCAAGGAGGAGGCGGAGAAGAAACTGGCGATCCAGGGAAGGATGTTGGAAGAAACAGAAAGCTTGTGTGCAGCCAAGTCCTTGGACACGGACACAACAACAAAGGACTTGGAGAAGAAACTGGAGGAGCAAGAGCAGCGGTTGAAAGCTGCCCTAAACAGCCAGGCTGTCTTAGAGGAAAAGCTGGCGACTGCCCTCAAGGAAAAGAGAGAGCTGAAGGAGAAGGTGTTAGGAGCCATGCACAAGCAGGAGGCAGCAAGGTGCCAGTCGCAGACAAGCTCTGAAGAGAAGACAAAGATGGAGAAGGAACTTGCTCAGATGAAGACGACTCTCAAAGAAACTCAAAGGGTATGGCACTACGCCTTTCTGTATGCGAGACCCATTTGCTCGTCGCCTTTGCTGACCGATGCCATTCCACTATACAGGAGCTTCAAGCCAAAGAATTGCAGATAACCGAGTTCCATTCCAAAATATTTGAACATCAGGTAGCGTTGATGAAAATAGAGAGACTACTTCTCCTACTTCTGATTTGCGAGTGCCTTCAGGACCTGCAAGCTGATAGTGTGAAACCTTGCAGGTGGAGTTGTTCGACCTGAAACAAAAACTACGAAGCTCGTCCGATGCTAGGGCGGTCTCCCAGGCAATTGCACCTAGTACTATCACAGTGCAATGACGACATGACATTACATCCTAAACCCGGCCTACAACTTCCTCAACCCACTCACTCCAGACATTATGTATGTATGTATGTATGTATGTAGGTGGGGCGAAGGGCATCTATTATGTTATTCTAACATGTGTATTGAATATACGCACAGGCTAGACCCTACAGTCATCTCTCATGCACTAGCTTTGTCCCACGCTCATGTCTTTCAAACCGGAGATTCCATATAGAATTTCAAAGGTCTCTTGGCGGATTTGAAAAGATTTCTGATTACACTTAACTTTTTATAATTTAGTTTATTAGAAAATTTTAAGTAAAATTAAGATGGAGCTTTGCTTAGAAGGAAAAAAGAAAAAAAAATTAATCCTTTCATGAAAACTCAAATATAAAAGTTATATACATTGAAGAAGATTTCTTCTTGTAGGCACCCCATCTAAGTATTGATCTAAACACAGGACGATGTTCCAAGGGCATCCACACCTTCTAGGCACCCCATCTAAGTACTGATCTAAGTGCAGGATGTTTAACACCTTGTAACATCCACTCATGCTAGGCACCCCATCTAAGTACCGATCTAAGCCCCACTCCTTCTACGCACCTCACTCATTTTTACCACCCATCTAATTACCGATCTTAGCCCCACTCCTTCTAGGCGCTCCACTCCTTCTTGGCACTCCATCTAAGTACCGATTTAAGCCCCACCCTTTCTAAATACCCCATCTAAGTATAAATCTAAGCCCCACTCTTTCTAAGCAACGCACTCCATCTAAGTACTGATCTAAACCCAAGATACTTAACCCGTACTCCTTCTAAGCACCCCACTACATCTATGTACCGATCGAAGCCCATGATGCTTAACCCCCACTCCTTCTAGGGCTTAACCCCCACTCCTTCTAGGCAGCCCATCTAAGTACCGATCTAACCCCCACTCCTTATAAGCACCTTATAAATGTGTCCATTTCGCCTAAGCCATTTGGACACACATTTATGATAACCCAAAAAATGTATGAATTAGTTTAAGCGGTTTTTGCTAAGAGTTACATTAGTCTCCTCAGCAATTGCCATAAAGAAGTGGCCCATTTGCACTTCTCTGTGGCCCATTTGCACTTCTCTGAAGTTTAGAAACCTTGGATACCGCTACTCTTGTTGCCGCCCAATTAGGGCAGTCAACAATAACCTATCCAGAGATCGAGTTGTGACAAGAGTCCAGTGAGCAACACGTCTGCTATTAAGACTTGGACCAAGTACAAGTTTGCTCTTACCAACCGACCATTTTGTAAGGCATGCATATCACTCCCTCTAGACCATACATCAACTTTCTCGAACCATTTCAAACATGACGTCAGGAACAGCGAGGTCAATGTTTGTCGTTGGCGTAACAGCACGTTGCACGATGCACATGCGCCTTCTCCAGAAGAAGGATAACAGGTTCGTGGTAGTCTGAGAATAGAGTGTTCAGAAGAATGAATTGAGATGGTATCTAGATGTATGGACGATTAATTACTATCATCTATTACAAAAGAGCACTTTCACTACAACTTTGAACATACTTCGGGCTGGGTCCAGAAAATAAGTAGGCAGATGAGATAAATCACTTGAAAGAAAGAGTAGCCAGATACGATTGAAATTTTGACCATAGAAACAAAATTGAGATGGTATCTAGATGTATGGACGACTATAATCACCTTCCTCTACTACAAAATAGTACTTACACTTCGGGCAGCCTCAGTGTAAGAGCCAGGGAAGGGCTTGATACTGGTCTTGCAAAGCCGCCCTCTTTTCTTTCTCCTGTATCAATCCAGACTCGAAAACTGTAGGGGCATACACACGACCCTCAACTGACCAAAGAAAACCAGGCAACGCAAGCAGCACACCTTCAACCTTCAAGCCAAGCATCATCCACTTCTTTCCCACTGCAGTACTTTCCAATTGAAGCACCAAAAAATAATGGTATACAAAAGGGGATAACCTGAACCTTGGCTCTTTTGCCTAGATTTTCAACCACCATGAGCAAAGATCCCCGTCTAAGCACAGCAAGTCACTCATCCTTACTAGACATTGCTGTGAAAATACACAGTTTAGTCATGGCTTCATCTTAACTTGAATCTGTTTATGGACACGAACAAGGAACTCCACATATGATATCTCTTGAGATTTGTCTTCCACCAAAAGGGAGAAGAACAACATTTCTGCGAAGAGCAGAACAAGGGTTTAGGGGCTTGCCAACTCTGTGGAAATTCCTTAACCCAAAACAATTACTTCCATGACTTTAAAATAACTCACCTAATGGATCTCCTCGTTTAATCAACCGCAGCCTGCCACAAATGAGCATCTTGTAGTCAGATGCATGGTCAAACACAAGGACCATGAAGGAGATGGAACAACAACAAAAAAACCTACCGCAAATAGGAACTCCGTTGCCGCCGAATCTCATTAACAACCTCGTTCAGCCTTTTCGAGGCTTCATTGTCATACTGTTGCAGCAAAAACTGTGAAGCAGAGGGCAAGGCCAATCAGCAGTAGCACAATTTCCAGACAAACACAAGCAAGTCAGATTGTTAGTTTTACTTGATTTTCCAGGATGGTTGGTTCTATTTACTTGTCCAGACGTTATATCATCGACTGATTGGATACCAAAGAGCTGATGAAGGGTATCCCTTGATGCCGCTTTGGCCACGAGGATAAATGCATCTTCTCCATTCTCAAGTAAAAGAATACTATCATGATCCAAATTGTCACTAGACAATGGCAAAGGAGTGGGTAGCACCTGTCCTCCTTCCTCCTAACAGAACACAATACACAGAAAACAACTGCTATTCATGACTCTATCCATAGATTATGTGCAGAAAGGTCCTTGGAAGACACCAACATGAGTGAATGCTATAAGACTGTATACCTTTGCTGCAAGGTCATGAATGGCAAACATGCGAGGGTAGACAAGTGGAACAGCCAGAGATGCTGAAAGTAATGCGACACGCGTGAGCCAGTAGGATCTTTCATCAATGCGGACATCAGATCGTAGTCCCAGACTCTTGGTCAGAGCTGCATGAAGTAAGGCGTAGCAAGATAAGTCTCCATTCTCCCACTTTGCAGGATGTTTCCAAAAACGGCTCAAGAAAGTAGGTCATCAACCAAGACATACCCAGAGTGTAGAGTGGCAACAGCTTCAGCGCTTCTGGCAGTATAAGCTGTCCAGACGATGATTGACTAGCACAGTATTTTCGGTATGTGTACAAAATGCTGACACATTCCTCGGCAACTTTGTCCTTTACCTGTAGCAAAGGGATGCTTGTAACATCGTTTGCCGCTGTATTTTGTACACAGCAACACACACACACAAATGTTGGACCTCAGCTCCAGAATGCTGCAGTTTTTTTGAAAACAGGATTCATGCAGGATGTGGGACAACACAAACGTACCATTCTTTAAGAAATAAGTGAACTGTGCGTCTAGATCAGCTCCGCGGAATAGATTCACCAAGACAGCAGAAGCTGGTAATGAGAGCGTGCTCACCCTGATGCGCCGCTCTCCCGATAACGTGGTGTAGAGCAGTGCACACTGCAATAAGGTAATCAGCAATAGGTCTGTGAAATAATACTATGTCTGTAGGAGCAGATTCTACCTTGCTTATTCCAAGCTACAATGCAACAATTGCAGTAAATACAGTACGAAGTTGCAAAGCCTTCAAAAGACTTCCAGCCAGCCATATAGATTAGATCAACCAAAAACATCTTCACCTGAAAACAGCATTCAGCATCCTCTTGCAGCTTCTCATCGTGCTTGAAGGTAACCATTATAGTCTTGTCGCAGTCAATCTGGCCACCACAATTCAGTTCAGGAACAAGAAAAGGCAGGGAGCCAAAATCAAGAGCTACCCTTACTAGCAACAACCAGCCAACGCTTACAGCTGGGAGATCGACATCAGTCATGGTACGCCTACAAAAATTGCCAAAGTACTCCTGTACTTGAAGACCCTAAAATGCACAAAAGAACACGTTCAGATCAGACTGCAAACCAGTCAACTCAGCAGCCACCCATCCCAATAGCTTGTTCATAGCAGAGTCGCAGAAATCCACCTGACTGCATCGAACTCTCATAACAGCTTCCAGACCCTGAGGCCTTGTAAGGTTCCAACGAAGATCATTATAGAGCTTTGCAGAGTCTATGTTTGCATTGAACTGGTTATAATAGTAGATCTGCACCCGTAGCATCTCAATCAATTTTCACTACAACTGAAGCAGCAACTCGTAAAAGCACTGGAACCTTCAAACTCCCTGACTTTTCCATTGAAAGGGGAATCCACGATGGTCCAAATCCATTTCTTCTGCCTACCTGCCCTCCAGTTGTCCTAGGGACAACAGATAGAGATGCGACATCGACGTAGCTCCGTGTAGTCAAAAATAGGTCAACACAGACCTGAGTGTTATCATGGGTAACCAGTCAGAACTTTTCATTGTGCAGGAGCTCTGCGACACACCCACCTCAGTCACTTTCCAACACTAACTAGCGCCTAAGACTTTCTGCAAACACCTAGCTAGGAACCACATTCCTTACCTGAAACTCGGCAAACTCAATAGCCATGGTCTTTAGGACTTTATCAGCTGGCAAGAGTAGCTTGTGCGCCTCCTTGAAACACAAACATTAAAAGATAAGCGACTCACATGATACATAGAAGTTAATATCAGCATAACAACATGCGTGTCGAACCTTTTCATTGCCTGTGAAGCCAACCTTTCCTTCAACCTCCCTTGCAGTCAATGCACCTAACCCAACAGATGGTAACACTGCAGGATAGGGGAACCACGAGCTTGCTTTGTTACTGACAGAGAACCACAGCACATGAAAGATCCACACAATGCTTATGAAACCAGAATAAGGACTCGTACTCCATACCTGATTGGAAAACTAGCAACTTCCCTCCAGTTGACTTTAGGGCTAGATAAGCACCCTGCGCAGCCATCAAAAATCATTCCAATGTAGGAATGAGCACTCACACCAAAGACAAACTTATGGCAAGAACCAAAACTGTACACAGGAGAAACAGCCAGACAGCAGTGTCTGACGGACCTTGATAGCAGCCCCGAAAGCAGAGTCTGGAATTGGATTGTCTTGAAACATGCTTGGTAAATTTTCCAGCAACTGCTCCAGATGCCCACGACACTGGGAAACAACAGAAGCATCATCATAGGATATCCAAGGCCATCACTCATGCAAACTCTGTCAGAACAAGGATCCAAGAATAAAGAGAAGATGTAGGCAGATTGTAGCTGCTATCCACAATAATAAACTCACATCAGCGATGGGAACAATAAGATCCGTGTGCAGAGGTGTATACACATCTTGTACATCTGGAACCACCAGCATAGCAGGCTGCATCACCATGTACAAAGTCAGCTGACAAAAAAAGATTGATGCACAACCAGGAAGAGCAGAGCAGATAACATGGAACTCCAACATGAAACAAGAGAAACCTTGATAGTGGGAAATAACCTGCTGCAAGAGTTTATTTAGATTGTAAAAGTGTATAGACGTATCAAACGTGGCAACACCAACTCTGGCCCGATCGCCTCCCTGGAAAGAGGATGGTTTGTCAAAATGGGTGAAAGGAGACAATAAGATGCTCATAGATCAGATATCATAGCAACAGCCACCAAGTACCGGGAGGTCCTCCAAAGCTCGATGTATTGCACTGCAGGCTGCGGCTGTAGCCCCCGTTTGAACAGCGTTCATTGACACGTCCACCAGGAAGAAAAACACAGGAGGCATTGGATCCCGTACCTGCATATCAAACAGAGATATTCAGGTTACGAGAAAAGCATTCCTTTGACCCGAGCTGGTGTAAGTCCAGCATCATGTTTCACATCTTGGAGGCAGCTGTGCAAAGGAGCGTTGAAGTATGGCAGCCAACCATGTACTCTTTTGATGCTACGAACTCCACTGTGCCTCTACATAACTCTGGCCTCTCATCGGCATCCCTTCTTCTGCCATCAGGTCCTAGATTGCAGATGTAATCCCGCGGTGTATCATTGACAACTCCTGCGTAATAAGACTAGTTTTCAGTTGATCCAACCAGAAATCAATCGACAAAAAAATATGAAACGTGCCCCACTTCACTCTACTCAAAAGCACCAGATCATCGCATGAGCACCAGTGTCAACTAGGTGAAACTAGGCAAAACAAATGCCTTTGCACCAAACCTTACCACAGAAGTTGCAGACAAACTTTCTACCCTGGTCACTGAACTTCAGAAATGGATTCACATATCCCTTACACCGTGAGCAGCGTACTGGCCCCACGTCGCCAAAGTCAACAACCTACAGCCAAAAGAACATACCACTCACTCAGCAGGTTGTGAACGGGAGGGGTTCAACAAGAGCCATAGCTCCAACGAAGCCGATTCAGGGGACCAAGAATCACTCACCTCCTCCCACAATTTTACAAAAAGACAAGAATAAGACATGCAGTCCCGATACCCCTTACAGGTCAACAACCTGCAGTCCCCTGGAACAACAGCAAAAGACTACAGCTAACCTGAATAGGTTCTTCAGACGGATGTGGCAGTGCAAGAGGCTGCACCATGAGTGCAAAAGGCATTCCCGAGTTGGCAAGCAAATCAGCAGAGCAAGGAATCTGTACATGGACATAACATACATCTGTTACGCACAGACTATAGATCAGTTCTAAAGCACCAACAAGCCCCAAGCCCCCAATCCAGCAAATCAACCACAACCTCACCTGGTTCAAAGTGCACCTCATAATGCGTGGACTGCAGTTCCCCGTGTCCCTGACAATGAAGGTGCTGGTTGCAGACTACATGTCGCAAGAAGGAAAGGCATTAGAAGAAAAGCAGAGACTGGAGGCAGCAAGCTCAGCTCACGTGCTACATCCTTCAAACCCGAATCCACACAAGAAGAACAGCCATCACATACCGGGGGGAGGTTTGCCTGGCCGTTAACACGAGTCTCGAAGTATAGTGGACCAGGAGCCGGCTGTGGCCGTGGGATCTGATTGGGGTCAATCCGTGAATTGGAACCAGGAGCTGCACCAGCAGGGGAGCCTGGTTGGGACAAGGCAGGGAGGGGAGCACCAGGGTAGTGGGCCATGCCAGGTTGAGGAGGCGGAGGCAAAGTTTGCGTCGGAGGCAGTCCAGATGGGGGATTCTGCAAACCCAGTAACTCGGTCAAGCTTCAGTCCAGATCGGAATCCATTGTTGACAACACAACCTCGCATCACCTCAATTCAAAGAATTCATCCGGAAAGGCAGCTACTGGCATCCAGATCGCTTACAGACTGCGGGATCCCATAGGGATCCGGATACACTCGGGCTGGTGGTCGAAACTGCCAAGCTTGAGGACCTGCAGGACGTGCCCCAGGTATAGGCGGGGCGACGGGGCCCCCTGGCGCAATTTGATTTCCTGTTGGAGGGCCGTAGAAGTTCACGGGTCCATTTGGATACACCTGCTGCGGGGACGGTCCTCCCACGGGGGGTCCTCCTCCAGGCCTCGGTGGCTGCATCTGCATCTGCGGTCCTGCAACATAAACTCCCACATTGGAGGGCTGCTGAGGCGGCCCAGGGAAGGGGCCATCCACCGCGCCAGGGGGAGGACCAGATCCAGGGAATCTTGGAGGGTGGGGTTGAAAGGAGGGACGCAGCGATGGAGGAGGTGCCCCGGGAGGTGGCACGCCGGGAGGTGGCATGCCAATTGCCGAAGGAGGAGGAGCGGCAGCCCGAGCACCGGGAGGAGGTGCTGAAGGAGGAGGCCCCGGAGGCCAACGAGGCTGCTGCTGTTGCTGATGCTGCTGTTGCTGCTGCTGCATGGGACCCGGAGCAACAGGCGCAGTGTGCGGAGCTGGTGCCGATACAGGAGGCCACGGAGGGGGAGCAGATGCAGGAGCTGGAGGCCAGGATGAGCCTGGCGGCCCAGCTGCGGGAGGAGCCCAGGACGGAGGAGGGCGTTGGGGCGCGCCATAGCCAGCGCCCGGCCGTGCAGGAGGACCGCCGGGAAAGCCTTCCATCCTTCTCCCCGTTGCTCGACTGAGCTCAAACAACCAGAATTTGCTTCTCCTTCTTGCTCGCTTCAGTCATTGAGACCTAGAGTACCTACCATACTCACTTCCAGGCCCTCAAATACAAATATTCTCAATTAATGCAAGTAAGGTTAAGAATTTTCATATGCTCCAGCGCAACTTGGACATACACATATCTAATGCACGAGGGAGGCCAACGCCCACAATGTGAGACGATAGCAAAGAACACACGTTGGCTGAACTTTGTTCTCATATCACCTTGTTATGTGCACTCCCACTACACACTCCATGAACGAAATGTTGATGTTAGTGGACAAATCTTCCTTCTTAACTATGGAGTTAAATGTCCTTGGCGGTCAGTTAACTATATGGGGTAACTTTTTTTAGAGTTGAGACGTTCTATAAAAGTTGGTTAACCCCTTGATGACGGAACGTCCCAATTTGGAACTTTGGCTTAGTCTGCAAAGGTTTTCGGATGACTTCACGTTTTCGGATGACTTCACTATCAAAAATTCTGGATTATTTTGCATATCTGTTTAGCATTCCAAGCTCTCTCTTTGCGTACTAAGAATAAAAAATTTGGACCAAGATTCGGCCAAAGAAACGAAGAGAGAATGCCAAGAACCGTCATAGCCGCATCCTTTGCTTGCTGATCATGGATTACCGGGCAGCACCGAAATGGGCCCCCGCACCGCATTGCGCACTACCAACCCAATATAGTCAGCCACCCAGATCCTGATAAGTGTCCCGATGACTTGACCGGGCTCACATGCCTCCCTCCTCCCTTCACTGGCTGTAAGATTAGCCCACTATATGCATATGCATTGTCACAAATATGCATATGACCGAACCAAGCTGCACCTGCCATGCGTCCCCGCCATCGGAGGTCAATGTGGTGTCAGCACGGTCAAGAGGCACCGCAATTGCACCTCGGCTGGGGCGTTGTACAAGAGCTAGCGCTTCCCACATCGCACACTCACTTGCGAATTTCTGAGTGTGTCCACAACGTCCTTAGGCTGAGGTGCAATTCGCGTGCCTCTTGACCGTTGCGGTTGATACCACAGCGCACACTCACTTTCGAATTTCTGAGTGTGTCACATCTGCGAGTAGTCTAGTGCTCAGCCATGGTTGGGTAGTCCTACCAAGTGTGCAATGTCAAAAAGAGTTAGGAGAAAATGTCGAGGATGAGATCCGCGATGACACTGTCGATTTGACTGGCTCTCTTGAGACGGCTGCGGCTGTTTTTGTGAATTCTAGAGCTTTAGTTTCTGCCAATCCGCGTCTTTGTGAAACTTTGAAGACAGCTTGCAGTATCTTTCCATGGGACCAGAGGTTGTATTGGTCAGATATTCCTCTAGCGGATTGTGCCTAAATTTAGGCTGTAATGTCTAGAAAACGGTGGGTTTTCATTTTAAAATATCCCTAGAGGGTTTCCACCAGAAAATATCATGTAAATTATGCTATTAAAAATCTAGGAACACGTCCTCAAAGGTTTTCTACGTTATTTGGTCTTATCTTTTCCTCCCGCTATTCGCAGAGTTCCCTCCTAGATCCTAACTCTTAGTTAACGTATTTATCATACATTAACGTTTAGCACAATTCAGTTTACTGCATTCGTTATAATGCTCAACTCATAATCCAGAGTTAAGAAACTCAGACCACACCGATGCCAGCATATGAGCAATCCATGCGTTTATCAAGATTCACAAGTCGAATCAAAACCTTTTGCACCCGATTTCTGTCTGCGCCCTCACGCCTTATTTCCGGCAAATGCACAAATTGATTCAAACCCTACTGTACTCGATTGCTGTCCGTGCTCTGATTCCTAATCCCTCCCGTCACTCTGGTTAGTATCCGTTTTTCTACCAAATGATAAACAAGTACCGGTGCTGCGCTGTCACCTGTGACACCCAGCTGCCTTTGGATAAAAGCGCATTCCTAAGCACGGAGGCTTGACCGGGAGATTAGCAACAATTGTTCATACTAGGAGCCACATGTCTTCACAAATATTTTCTTTGACATCACTTTCAGGTTCAACACACTGAAACACCTGAAGGTGTCCAGGTAAAGCATCATTGCTCAATCCAGCAGACGTTGTCCACAACTGTCTGTGCCAGCTGATCACCGGCAGTAGATAGCTCGGTCTATCTGAGGGGGAATAGGCTTGATCTCAGTGCCAAGCTCTTGCTCAATGCGATACCTGCACACAATGATCTGTGAGCAACTGAACGTGCTAAAAATCGTATGGGTCACATAAAACTGAAAGCAATAGCCAAGGCGTCAGTGTCCTCCACTTACAGATTGAAGCGATCTTCATATGTGATCAAATTTACTGCAAGCCCAAGATGGCCGAACCGACCTGAGCGCCCAACCTGCAAGATGGATCAAAAGTGTTTTTGTCACAAGCGGCTGAAAAGAAAACAATACACTACGGGCAGACTTCACCAGCATATACGGGTTTTGTGTAAATTGCATACTCTGTGCAGATACGTTTCAGAATTCTTCGGGAAATCAAAATTGATGACAACATTTACAGCTTGGATATCAATCCCCCTGGTGAATAGATCTGTTCCAAGCAACAAGCAAAATCACGTCACCTCCACTGCAGAATAAAGATATTGAGAACCTCATCGGCAAAAACACCGAACGTCCAAGCAATGGGAAAGACACTTGCCTGAGGACACAAGGTTGCGACAGGCACCATTTCTGAAATCATGGAATACTCGGTTCCGATGTGACTGCAACATCTTGGCATGGATGTAGAAACATGAATAGCCCAGCTCTGTAATTTTTTTGGCCAAGAGCTCCACGCGATTAACGGAATTGCAGAATATTATTGACTGATTAATTTGGAGCTGCACCGAATCAACTAGTCTGAATCAATACACAAAGCAACATGAAATAAGGAAAACAACTCTTGAACAAAATGCTTTAATTTGAGGAGACCAGGAGACCAGAAAAGCTGATCTTACCTTTGAGAATAGAGTGTTGAGGCAGTGTACCTTTTGCCTTTCCTCTACAAATGCATAGTACTGAGTAATACCCTTGAGAGTCAGCTCATCCATGAGGTTTATCACATATGGCTTACGCAAAAATCTATCCTTGAAAGATTTAACTGTTACAGGAAACGTAGCTGAATAGAGCAATATTTGGCGGCTCTCTGGTAGGAAAGAAATAAGCTGCTCAACTAATGGCTGGAATTCGGGAGAAAGAAGCTTGTCAGCCTGGAGCATGAGACCACAGCAATCAGTAAAGAACCCAGACTTTGCACTCAAAGACTTTTTCCCTCACTAAAAAAAATTCACTAGCCATGTAATACATCACTATAAACTGCACTATTCAAGGCCTCAAATTCAACACTACCCTACGTCGGAATTTCTTCAGATGACAGTGTGAACCACACAACGCTGCCTCAAAAGCTAGCAGCTGCTAAGAGGAGACCCGCAATGACAGAGCACTGCAGCCAGCAATGCAGCCAGTTGAACTGGTTACCTCATCCATCACAAGCATTGAACAGTCTCTTAAGTTACAGACACCTTTGTTTGCCAAATCCAGCACTCGACCAGGTGTTCCCACAAGAAGGTGTACAGGCTGATAGAGACGCATGATATCATCTTTCAAACTAGTACCACCAGTAGTGACCATGATCTGAATGTTCAGATGCTTTGCCAGCTCTTTACACACTTGAGAGGTCTGCAGGGCTAGCTCCCTCGTTGGCACAAGAAGCAGAACTGTACAGCAAACACAACTCAAAACATTGAGTTAAGAGAAGTAGACTACCGGCTGCAGACATGGTAAAGCAGCTACTGTGAAACCGTACCTTGGATAGCATTTTTGACAGGGTCGATTTTCTCAATAGCAGGTATACAGAAGGCTGCAGTTTTACCAGTCCCATTCTTTGCTCTGGCCAAAATATCACTGCCTGTTAAAGCGATTGGAATGCTCTCCTCCTGAATGGGTGAAGGCCTCTCGAACCCTTTCTCATAGATTCCCATAAGCAATTCCCGCTTGAGAAAATAGTCCTCAAATTCGTTTCCCTTCGTCGCTGTAACATCCTGCTCAGAAGAACTAGTCAACCTTCTAGGGCATGCTAACAGCACGGCTTCCAAAACGATGAGGCAGCACAGAAATGTAGTTCTCGACCACTTCGATTGGTGGCAGAACCCTTTTGAGTGGCCACGGAGCGAATAGGGGGAGAACTAAACACATACCTCAGTTTTGAATCGAGAATCTACGGGAGGAAGCTTCAACTGCGCTTTCCAGTCTTGCAAACTGTGGCCCGCGAGATTGTCAGCGACCAAGAAGGAATCAAAAACGACGATTCGCCCTAACAAGCTGCAGAACGCGTGAGCTGCTTCAGTAAGGAAGCGTGCAGAAACGCACCTAGAGCCGCTTTGAGGAAGAGCAGAACCCTGGCTGTGATCCGATGATGCAGATAGAGGAGACTGCAGCGAAGATTGGAGCTGGTGGTCTACCGTTATATGACCTTGCTGCTGCGACTGAGGACCCTGATGCACCGAAGGTTGGTAAGCGTGGCCGCGAGCGCCTCTGCCATGAGGACCGCCAGATGGTCGCTGCTGATACTGATACTGGCCTCCCCGAGATTGTAACATGTTGAATGGCGAGGCCAGAGTGTGACAGTTGCAGTCTACCAAGAGGGAAAAGTGACGAGAACTGCTATTAGTAGTGCAACGCAAGCGCGCTTGCACAGGATGGGCATATCTAGGCGTAGATCTCTCAAAAGCACAAATTAGCAAGCTAGAGGCAGTTTCATTCCACAAAGAAGACAGCCGCCGCGGAGAAAGTCATGCGCATAAACCTAACTATCTGCAGCAGGTCGGGGCGCACATCGCGGTATCGTGGAATGCAGGTGTGATCGGCGAGCTCACAGTCAGCTTCCCTGCCGACACTGCTCGGCTCGTCTTCTCCGCGCCTGCACTCCTCGCCTGCTAAGGGTAGGGGTACGGGAACACAAAGGAATAACACAAGCCCGTCATTTGCCTCGCTAATTCAGGCTATCTTTTGTATCTATGTACCTACATACTGTTTCTTCTGTTCGAATGCTCGAGTAGCCCCTTTTAGTGGGGTTTTTAACATTAGCTGAATCGAGCGATAAAAGGTGACAAGGTTGGGACACACAACGAAGTCTATAATAAATTTACTACCTGAATATCGCAATTTTGGTCAGCATAGAAAAATGATCATCTTAGTTCGTTTAATACTCTATAATTTACTACCTACTTAAATATTGTAATTTTCATCAGCATAGAAAAATGAGGTTAGGATCCATCTTAGTCGAAGGGTTATCACAATCACCCTCGGCATGGCGGGTCCGGACCTTAAGAACCGAAGGAAACCAATGTCTTTCCCGCACACTGCGCCTGCGGCCACACCCGTAGTGAGGATGCTTACGGCCATGCCTTACAAGAGAGTGGCGGCCATGCCTTACAAGAGAGTGGCAGTCATGCCTTACAAGAGGCCTACAGCTGACCGGGCAGTGAGAAAGTTGTCTTGCAAGAAGAGGAGGCCCATGTTCGAGATATATTATCCAAGGGCTGTTTTAGGATCTGCAACCCGAGCTACCATGGAAGTGTTGAGGCCTCCGAATAAGGTTGCCTTAGTGGCTGAAATTTACCGTAATGCAAGAGATTCGACTATACTAGCCATGCGTAAACGCATGACATGAATGTTTCAAGAAGCACACTATGTTTCTTATTTTCAAGGGCGGCATATGCCCAGATTGGGATGTGTGGCTGTAGGGTTGCGTGATATGGGAGGGAGCCAACACCTCTTTTAAGAGAATATACTTTGTTCAACGTCGTCCACCCTTTACATCGACTTTGCATTATCTTCATCCCTCAAGCCCTGAGCACGCATCCTCATCTATGGCTCCGTTGTGTCCATGCCTCACAAGAGGCACCAAGCATGCTCTTGTGCCTTTTTATGATGCGAGTTCTTGCTCCCCTATATTATCGTTCTTTGCCGATGGCGTAGTTGAGTGCTTATATGCAATGTCCGACTTCACCGTGCGATGTTGAGTGAAATATTTGTTCAAGATATCATTAGTGCTCTTGTTGTTGTTCCTATATTGTTGTTGATTGTTGTTGTTTGTGGTGATTCTTGTTCGTGTCGATTGTTGTTGTTTCGTTGATCCCACACTCTTAATGCTTTTGTTTGGATTCTTGTGTTGCTATTGTTCCTGTTCATTGCGTTCTTGTCGTTCGTTTGACTCTTGTGTTGTTTTTCCTATATGAGCACCCCACTCTTGACAGTTTGCGTTATGAAGCGTTGCTCGACATAGGATGCACGGCGAAGTTGGAAATAAAGCACCACGTTAGTTAAGGCCGACTAGGCAACCCGAGCTACCATGGAAGTGTTGGAGGCCTCCCAGAATAAGGTTGCCTTAGCTGGCTGAAATTTACGCCGTAATGCAAGAGATTCGACTATACTAGCCATGCAGAAACGCACATGACATGAATGTTTCAAGAAGCACACTATGTTTCTTATTTTCAAGGGCGGCATATGCCCAGATTGGGATGTGTGGCTGTAGGGTTGCGTGATATGGGAGGGAGCCAACACCCTCTTTTAAGAGAATATACTTTGTTCAACGCGTCGTCCACCCTTTACATCAGCTTTGCATTATCTTCATCCCTCAAGCGCTGAGCACGCATCCTCATCTATGGCTCCGTTGTGTCCATGCCTCACAAGAGGCACCAAGCATGCTCTTGTGCCTTTTTATGATGCGAGTTCTTGCTCCCCTATATTATCGTTGCTGCCAGTGGCGAGCGTAGTTGAGTGCTTATATGCAATGTCCGACTTCACCGTGCGATGTTGAGTGAAATATTTGTTTCAGTATCATTAGTGCTCTTGTTGTTGTTCCTATATTGTTCTGTTGTTGTTTGTGGTGATTGCTGTTGTTCAGGTCGATTGTTGTTGTTTCTGTTGATCCCACACTCTTAATGCTTTTGTTTGGATTCTTGTGTTGCTATTGTTCCTGTTCATTGCGCGTTGCTGATGCGTTCGTTTTGACTCTTGTGTTGTTGTTTTTCCTATATGAGCACCCCCACTCTTGACAGTTTGCGTTATGAAACGTTGCTCAGCATAGGATGCACGGCGAAGTTGGAAATAAAGCACCACGTTAGTTAAGGCCGACTAGGCAACCCGAGCTACCATGGAAGTGTTGGAGGCCTCCCGAATAAGGTTGCCTTAGTGGCTGAAATTTACGCCGTAATGCAAGAGATTCGACTATACTAGCCATGCGTAAACGCACATGACATGAATGTTTCAAGAAGCACACTATGTTTCTTATTTTCAAGGGCGGCATATGCCCAGATTGGGATGTGTGGCTGTAGGGTTGCGTGATATGGGAGGGAGCCAACACCCTCTTTTAAGAGAATATACTTTGTTCAACGCGTCGTCCACCCTTTACATCGCCTTTGCATTATCTTCATCCCTCAAGCGAGCACGCATCCTCATCTATGGCTCCGTTGTGTCCATGCCTCACAAGAGGCACCAAGCATGCTCTTGTGCCTTTTTATGATGCGAGTTCTTGCTCCCCTATATTATCGTTCTTTGCCGATGGCGGCGTAGTTGAGTGCTTATATGCAATGTCCGACTTCACCGTGCGATGTTGAGTGAAATATTTGTTTGATATCATTAGTGCTCTTGTTGTTGTTCCTATATTGTTGTTGTTGTTGTGGTGATTCTTGTTGTTGGTCGATTGTTGTTGTTTCTGTTGATCCCACACTCTTAATGCTTTTGTTTGGATTCTTGTGTTGCTATTGTTCCTGTTCATTGCGCGTTGCTGATGCGTTCGTTTTGACTCTTGTGTTGTTGTTTTTCCTATATGAGCACCCCCACTCTTGACAGTTTGCGTTATGAAACGTTGCTCAGCATAGGATGCACGGCAGCAGAAGTTGGAAATAAAGCAGACCACGTTAGGTTAAGGCCGACTAGGCTTAACTCAACATAGGTTAGTCAAGCTAGGTTTTGCTAGTGAAAGGTCACAACCCTTTGTAATCACCCCATTTAAGCCCACCTATGTACTCACAATTTACTTTTTTAACAAAAGCATCTCCTTCTTGCAAATCGCTTCTACATCAGCACTTCGCACTTAGTATCAGAGCAGGTTCTATAAGCAGACTAACACTGCATTTCGATGTGTATTTAGCTGCTTTAGGCACCTTGTTTCTATATATGGGTCTCATAGCTGTCGCTTGTTGTTGTGTTGTATAATAAGCATGTTAATGATCCGCCGAAATGGTTCGCGGCACAGTTCATGGGTTTTCGTATTTTAAAGTGTGTAATGTTATGTTGAATAAGATAACCTAATCTAGCCTATATGTAGCTAAGTGAAGAGTCACAAATCTAGGCACTCTAACCATGATGTGCAATAAGGACACAAGTTTGTTGTCATTTCTTCTACTATGATTGCAAAACAAGCATCACAATGACCTAATCGCCTGATAATGCCAGCCAGGACATTGTTACAACTCTTCCCTTGCCGCCTTCACCCTTTGAAGCAATCTCAGTGCCTCGTTGAGTGGACCCACGAGACGCGCTTCTTTATCTATGACGTTCACAGGCATTGTTGTTTCCTCCTTAGCAGGCAGATTAGCTGGGGATGGCTTACTCCAGTTGAGGCTGACCAATAGACTGACTCTGTATTCGCCTAAGCATGCATATATATGCTCCGATGGTGTGGCCCTCATCCCAACTTTCTTCTTCCTCTGCAGATGGCTTGGTGGCACGTGTGGTTTTCTGTTTTCCTTGCTTATAAAACAAAACTGCTTGGTTCCCTTGGTGTGCTCAATGCCCATCGCACAACCATACTTGCGCCCGCTCCTAATCTTCATTATGAGGTGCGTTATTAGTTGGATGACGCTGAAGGCTTGCTCAAGTTCAAGCTTGGCGAGAGAGGTAGCCACACAGATTACCATGCTGCTAGCTACAGGGCCGCATGTGAGTGCTCGAGCATCGTCAGTAACCTAAATCCAATTAGAAAGTCCACATTATTAGATACATACTATGCCGCTTGACACGTGGATGTAACCCATCTATAACGTTCAAACTGCAATATACAACCCATGGCGTTGTAAAGCGCATTTTGGATATTGTAATATGAGCCTTGAGATGTCTCACAAAGGTACTACCATAATCCCACCCTTGGATACGTATGCTAGTATACACACCCTTGGATACATATGCTTGGATTCGTACTATAGAGACACACATGGCTCAGCAGCAGACTAACTTATTGACAACGTTCACAATGTGCTTTACAACGCATGATGTTGTAAAGCACATTTGGACGTTACAATATGTACTCACAAATAAGTATCCGAATATGGTATACCGTGTAATCCGGATATGGTAATCAGCATACAGATGCGGCATCGAGCGCACCGTATGCTCGGGCTTGTAAGGGAGGGAATAGGACTCGCATGCATGGGATCACCGTGGGGCTTGCCAAGCAATCCATTGGGCTTGTCGTGAGGCTCGTTAAGCTGTGAATTGGGCTCGCCGTGAGGCTCGCCTAGCTGTAGGGATCAAGCTCGTTGTACAGTGGATTGGGCCAAGATTGCTGAGCAGGGGCTCATCATGGGGCTCGCCAAGCAAGGGATTAGTCTCACTATGAATAGGACCCGGATTGCTAAGCAGGGGCTCGCCAAGCAGGGAATTAGTCTCGCTATGGATTGGGCCCGGATTGCTGAGCAGGGGCTTGCCAAGCAGGGGATCAGTCTCACTGTGGATCAGGCTCGAATTGCTAAGTAGGTGATCGGGATTGCTGCTATCTGCCTTGAAATCAAGCACCCGGAAGGAGAAAGGACTCTGAACGGGTTAATGGCCATACTCCTCTTAGGTTAGACCCAAGTCTCGATGGGAGTAGCAGCCCAATTCTTCCCAATTCTTTATGGAATTTGTGCTATGTGTGTGTCTGTGGATATAATTAGATTAATATGTATGTGACAATGTGCTAGGTTTCCTAGTGTGGGCGGCAGGGATTACACAATCCTATTTGTCTCTTGCTGTTGTTTGCCACAAAATCTAGCATTAAAAGGACACAAAACTTCTTGGACAGACTCTTGTGGATAGACTTATTATGCCAGGAGGAGGTCGTAAGAGCGCTCGACCAATCGTTCAGTATGCGTTTGAAAAATGTAATTGTGTAAACTGTAAGGGGAAAAAAACTATGCGGGGTAATCAAGTCTGAATTCATGAGCATACATATGGAATATATCGTGGCGCGGAGGGAGGCGCAAGCTCAGAAGAACCCATGGCCGTACCAAGTGAAGACTCACTCATGCAGGCAAGCGCAGATGATGTGAGTTTCTAACCCCTTTGGTTGAGTATTTGAGATGTATATTGAGTTTCTAACCACTATTTTGTGATACATTCAAGATATATTATATTTAATATTAATATCTATTTGGTATATGCATGCTCCTTTGAATGTGCATGATGTGTCATTGATGCATGATGGTTCCATAAATTTAACTAGTATGGTATGTAGTTTGTACTTATGACGATTATTTTTTGTATAGTTGGCAGAACTTCTATAGAGGACTATGTTAGCACTCTTGATCCTGATGATGCTGATGATGAACGCATCTGTGGAACACATGTCTTTGCGAAGTAGGAAAAAGTTTGGGTGGAAAGGAGAGTCACGTGGACCTTTGGTTGAACACCCTTATCAGCCATGAGAAGGAGAGCATGCAAACTCAAATGATGCTATTGTTTTATACAAGCGTCTCCTCAAAGGTGTATATCCCAAGGGAATGTGGGAGGAGGGGGCCATTCCTATTAACAAACCATTTCCGTATTGCGGTCGTTGGTAGATAGTGAAGGAGGCAACAAAATCAGTAATGGGGTTGGGTTTGTTTGCCTTGGAAAAAATAAGTGTCAGTCATAGCCAGAAGAAAGGAGTTCCATTATTTGTGTTTGGTGGTCCCATGTATACACATGTAGAGTTTAAAAAGATTGTAGAGTACAAGAGATTGCCAGAGGTTCGCAAATATGTCTAAACTTTCAACAGACGTATGCGTAAGAAGCTTACGGAACCAGTGTACTTGGATGGGCATGCGGCATATGGGAATGTGGCAGGTTACATTAATAGTTGTAAAGAAGGTAACCGTCTATGGGAGGAAAGAGACGATGAGCATGAGACGGCACCAGAGGTTCGCAAATATGTCTAAATATGTTGCGAACCTCTGGTCATCGCGCTTTGCCCAAGTGCACACCCATATCATGTAGCTATGATGCAATAGCTCATGCCCATCGTCGAATATACCTTTGCTCCAAGCGATTGCGGATTTGTCCACTAGACCTCTGAACTCTAAGTAGTGTACTTTCTCTCTACATTGATATTCAAGTTTATATTTGAAGTGATCTTGGCTTTGCGTCATAACCTGAAGTCGGCACTTTATTTTATAATATCCTATTAATATCACGATGGCCTCTACACCTATCAATAATTACATGAATGTGACTACTGAGTTTGTGGGGCCACTTTTGCTAGCGGACTAGTAAGGAGCACACTTATAACCCAATGTCGAGGTAGTACTGGGGTTCGTTCCACAGGGAATGGACTCGTGCTTATTTCGCCTGAATTCCACAACTCGTCGCCTGAACAGACTTCATCATGTTGGGTCCGGTGGGAACCGTAGAGTTTAGGCTTGTGCCACACAGCAACTCAACGGACCAGACACGCAACCCACTAGACCTTCCTACGCTACTAGGAAAATGTGTGTTTTATTAGAGGCTATTTTTTAGAGCGAGGAGGGAGGTATTTAGCCACGGGTTTTTCTGATGACTGGTGTGGAACACCAAAGTTTGGGGGCATAGTTAGAGGAGAGGCGGATGCCTCATATTTTGTTCTAATTAGTTAGATTTCTTTTTTCTTTTTTCTTTCTCTTACCGCTGACGGGAAGGTGGCAACGAGAAGTTGACCGAACGTGAAAGCGGGAGGACAGGTTGTCAGTCCACCGACAGGATGGACAGCACGAGGAGGAGCCGGACCTGGGGGGGGGGTCTAACGGCTAGTCCGAACGAAGGACTAATGAAGGAGGGTTGGAGGACTAACGCACGAGGGAGCGGATTCGCCGAATCCCGAGCCCGCATCGCCGAGGATTGGTACCAGGCCTGGAAGTGGCGGCGCCAGCTTACTCCCTGGCCGAGTCAGGCCGTCACTCTCCGCATGCAACGAGAGTAAAC
This sequence comes from Anthoceros angustus, assembly GCA_010909165.1. Taxonomy (NCBI): domain Eukaryota; kingdom Viridiplantae; phylum Streptophyta; class Anthocerotopsida; order Anthocerotales; family Anthocerotaceae; genus Anthoceros; species Anthoceros angustus. The sequence continues at coordinate 1,039,547 of MU008168.1, read as the reverse complement.
ACCTACTCTGATTGAAAGGACGCGCGAGAGGAGATTTGCGCGCCGAGGTGCCACCGCCATCCCCTGGCAATTTGCGAGGGAATCAAGCGCAAGAAGAGAGCTGGAGGGAGCGCATGCAGGATAGATAAAGGAGAATTCTCCTTGGCACTCGGAGTTTGTGAAGAAATCGAGCATCCGTTCTTGGACTTCGGCGAATTTTGGTTGAGCTGAAACCTGGCCGGTGTCGGATAGTTTTAGGGTTGCAACTTGGCTGCGGGCTGGCCCTCTGGTGCATGATCACCTGTTTCCTTTCCTTGGTCTTCGGCAGTTGAGAATAGCCGATGTTTTTTCACTTGCACACTAAAACACAAAAACCCTGGCCCCTCGCCAAAGGAAGGTCAAGAAGGCGGAGGAGGAACCCAAGGTGGATCAAGGGAGTGCTTCCCCTCAGATAGTGGTCCTGGATGACGCGACCACGCAGGCGTTTGACGCCAAGGAAGGAGAGGTGCTTGGCAGCATGGGCGGGAGTGGCAGCTTGGGCGGGAGTGGCAGCTTGGGCGGGAATGGCAGCTCGGACTGGGAAGCCGAAAATAGGAGTCGAATGGGGTACACACTTGTTGCCAAGGGTAGGGAGGAAAAGACGTATGAACCTGCATATACTATAGATGTCCCTAGTATAGATGGAAGGATATTAAAACCGAGAACGGAGAGATTTAATGTAGAAAAAGAGATGGAAAATCCCGAGGCCAAGGGGAACAACCCTATGGGGGGCACCAGGCCAAGGGGGACCTGCCCACCTCATGGAAACCACGAAGTCAAGGGTGATGTGGACAAAACCCTAGATAAATGTATGTATTATCACGCACTTAAGGCATGGTGGCGGTCATCCTGGGTCGATGCTCGCTTGTCATTCCTAAATTTAACCGGTTATTTGCTGGGGTTGCTCAACTACAAGACAAGGCACCCGGCTCGGAAAGCCAGTGTCGTTTTGTAAGACCGGCCTGGGCTCGGGTTCATGGAAACCCGCCCTTAGTCCCCCATGGCCTGTGCCTTAATTCCCCCTTGTCACAAGATAGATGAGTTTTCTCCATCTTTTTTTTACAATGAAGTCTCCATCATTTTCTCTGTTAGGTCTTTTGTAGCTCCCTTATAAGTGAAATATAAATATCCAATTTATTCACTATTGATTACAAAAGACCACCTTTTGTGAAATCCAGGACTCGCACGGTGAATTCGAATCATCTCATAGTATCTTGCGTATGGGTATCTTGCGGGATTAAACCCATCGGAGGCTACGTGTAGTGGCATTTCGACGGATGCAGAAAGTATGACTGCTTTCCTGCAGGTAAGAGCTGCGGGGGCACCCACCCAATACGAAGCTGTCGAGTAACAAGGCCGTTCGGAGATGCGGCAGTGCAGCATGGGCAATGCGCCCTGCCTGTCGATGGACACGTTTTGTAAGGCCCGGGAGCTCGAGATTTACCAAAAGAACATCCAGAAGCAGGGGGAGGGGGAGTTTCTAGTGCTTCCGCTTGAGGGATGATGAAGGGAGTTGTTATGTCACTCTAGTGGCTCATTGTGGCCTGTGAAAACAATTCCTCATGCGGTGGAATGGACTGGCATGGCACTTGTAAGTACTTCCACATCAATGTGAAGACAGAGGTGGTGGAGACATAGTGGCCTGCACATCTAGAGATATATCAGAGCCTCGAGAGATGAACGTTGGGGAGGAGGGTTTTCCACTAGGTTGGTGACCACCTACTTTGGCGATAACGCCATACACTAGAGCTACGAGAACGAACGTGAAGCAAACAAGCATGGCGAGCTGCACGTTTGCCAGAGTCTGGCCCCGTTGCTCTAGTTCTGGAGAATCACATTCTATGCCTCCAGGCAAGGTTCGGCATCCGCCTGGAACCATAGACCCATACAAGCTGAAAGCAGTTTGGTAGAACCAAGCTCCCTGCATCGCCAGCACCACGCAGGATGCCAGGTCGATGACGAAGCTCTGGGGAAACACAGCCCCTAGAAGCGCGCCCAGCACGCACAGAGCAATCAAGATCACCAGGATGGTATGGTACCTGCCTTCCAGCCCTGCATGGCTGGTGGAGTGGAAGTAAAACAAGAGCAGCTCGGCGGTGAAAGCCATAGATGCCACCACGTTGAGCCCGCCCTCTGGAAGAGGCAGCATCCCGGTGACCTCTGACAGGAGGGTGGTGACCCCGAAAATGAAGAACATCAGGAGCATGGCGGAGTGCTCGAAATCGTTCAGATGGCTGGTATTCAGCCCCCCGTCCACAACGAACTTGAGATGCGTGGAGTAGAAGAACTCGATGCACATGTCCAGGAGAGAGCCCAAGATGACCACATATATCTCCAGGTACCTGAATCCCCGAGGTCCGCCCACGGGATGCCATACTCGGCCCTGGAAAGCGTTTGGCTGGGCGATGTACTTCGATATGCTTCCCACAAGGTGCCACAAGCCCACCATCAGAAACAGAGATCCTGGCAGTACATGACCCCAAAACGACCCCATCCTTGCTCGAGATTCCCCTCCTGTCCTTCCGACTTGTGCTGGATCTTGGTCTTGCTGCCGGTTGATGTCCGCTGGCTCGTCTTTGGACAACTGTATCTCATCACGAAAGGGAAGAGAGTCCGAGGGGAGCGGCCGTCTGTGAGACGAAAAGAATGATGAATTTACCGATGGTGAGTTCAGCTTATGAAGCCCTCACAAAACGCCAGATCCGGAAACCTGAGGCTGCAATAGGCATAGTGGTGTTGCTGCGGTCCAAGGAAGGCTGAAGAAAGGAGGAAAGAAGTGTGAAGGAGCAAGGAGGAAAGAAGAAAGGAGGAGGAGAGGGACTTCGTTGTACATTTGTGTCCAAAAAGGGCGGTCTATGCAGGATGGGACGGTGTGTCTAGGCCTGCTTGCACCCTGGGTCGGCGCCCATCTCAAGCTTAGTGGAACCTTGAGCTTGTGATGGGCACCCATCTAGTCGTGCTAGATTTTCAACAAGGGATGAAGGGACTTTCTGCTTCCGCTGCATCTACTGCTGGGAGTGCAGCGAGGACCTGGATTATGTCTGGGAATGTACAGGATGTCCAGATGTTTTGCAAGGAGGGACGGCTGGACAAGGCGCTGCTCTGCTTGGACCAGGAGGAGGTTGTGCCTTCGGTCCACATATACAAGACCCTGTTGCAGGCATGCATGAAGAGGAAGGCACTTGAAGAGGCCAGGCAGGTTCATGCTCATCTAGCTAAGCATGGGTTGGAGTCCAACAGGTTTTTGGGCGACCTTGTTGTCACCACCCTGGTTAGCTGTGGGAGCCTTGCTGATGGGCTGGAGTTGTTTCGTAGGTTGTCGAATCCAAGTGTTGTCTCCTGGACAGCCATCATTGCAGGCTACTGTGACAGTGGACAGTATCTGCAAGCCCTCTCATGCTATGAGCAAATGGTGAAGGAAGAAGCTGCGCAGCCTGATACTCATACGTTTGTCACCTTGCTGAAAGTCTGCAGCCGGTTAGAAGACCTGGAGGTGGGAAGACGGATTCATGCTGATGTTGTGAGGCACGGGTTCGAGTCCAATGTCTTTATCGGTAGTGCCCTGGTTAGTATGTATGCAAAGTGTGGGAGCATAAAGGATGCGGAGCTTGTGTTTCATGCCTTATCCCAACGGAATGTAGTGTCGTGGAATGCTATAATTGCCGCTTATGCTCAACAGGACCAAGGGGAGATGGCCTTGCGGATTTTCTGGCAAATGCAAGAGGAGGAAAATGTTAAGCCAGATGCGCGTACGTTTGTCAGTGCTCTCCAAGCATGTGGGAGCCTGGCTGAAAAAGTGGAGGGTGGGCTCGAGGAAGGGGAAACTCTGAGAGAGGAGACCTTGCAAGTGGGAAGGAGATTACATGCTGGAGCCACAGCAGGCGGTTTTGAATCAGATGAGTTCGTCCGAAGCGCTTTGGTTAGCATGTATTCCAAGTGTCGAAGCATCATGGATGCACAGCAGGTGTTTGATGGATTGACCCGGCGCACTTTAGTGTCTTGGAATGCAATACTTACAGCATATGCGAAGAAGGAGGAAGGAGACAAGGCTTTGGAAATTTACCGCCAAATGCAAAAGGAAAGGGTCAAGCCAGATGGATGGACGGTTTGCAGTGCGCTCCAAGCATGTAGCAGCATTGCAGAGGGGGAAGGGAGTTCAGTTGTGGACAGTCAGGGTGTGAAGGTGGTGTCGCTGCGAATGGGGAAGGCAATTCATGCGGATGCTGCAAGGCATGGGCTTGAACTCGACACATTTGTCGGGAGTGCTTTGGTTACTATGTATGCCAAGTGTAGGAGCATTGTGGATGCACAGCATGTGTTTGACAGATTTCCCCACAGGAATGTGGTGTCTTGGACTGCCATGATTGCTGCTTATGCTCAGCAGGAGCAAGGAGCAAGGGCCTTGCAGATGTTTTCTCAGATGCAAGAGGCAGGGGTCAGGCCAAATGCACGGACATTTGTTGCCGCTCTACAGGCATGCACCTTCCTTGCAGAAGTGGAGGGGAATTTCCTTCTAGATGGCCAGAGTGTGAAGGTAGAGTCCCTGCAGAAAGGGAGGGAAATACATGCTAGAGCTCGGGGCCTGGAAATGGACATATTTGTCGGCACAGCTTTGATCAGTCTGTATGCCAAGTGTGGGAGCATTAAGGATGCAGAACAGGCTTTTGATGCACTGTCCAATCGTAGTGTCGTTACCTGGACTGCTATGATTGCAGCGTATGCTGAGCTTGCACAAGGCGAGAGGGCCTTGCAAGTCTACAGGCAGATGCGAAGGGCTGGGGTATGCCCAAACTCTAGGACATTGGTGGCTGCCCTCCAGGCATGTGCCTATCTTGCAGAAAGGGAGGAAAGCACAATTGTGGATGGCCGTAGTGTTAAGCTGCAGTCCCTGCTAATTGGGCGTGAGCTGCATGCAGAAGCTTTTTTGAGGGGCTTACAAACAGACTTGTTTGTGGTCAGCAGCTTGGTGAGTATGTATGCCAAGTGCGGGAGCATCAAGGATGCAGAACAGGTGTTTGGCCTTCTGTCCCAGCACGATGCAGGATCATGGACTGCCATGATTGCAGCATACGCTCAGCAGGGTCAAGGAGATAAAGCTTTGCAGCTCTATGCTGAGATGCAAACTGCAGGTGTAAAGGCGGATGTGGCCACCGTTGTTAGCGTGTTGGAAGCGTGCAGCAGCTTAGGAGCTCTAGCTGCCTGTAGGCGAATGCACCAAACTATTCTTGACAGTGGATTAGAGTGCAGTTCTTTTGTAGCAACCAGTCTCATTCATGCATACGGCAAATGTGGGAGCATGGGGGATGCCCAACTCGTGTTCAACTCTCTCCCTCACCCTGATGTGGTCTCGTGGAATGCCCTTATCGGTGGGTATGCCCGAGCAGGATGCTCTGACATGAGTGTGATATCTTTCGAGCTCATGTGCCGGGAAGGTGTGAGACCAGACAGAGTTACGTTTCTCGCACTTTTGTCCGCGTGCAGTCATGGGGGAATTGTGGACAAGGGGCTGAAGTACTTTGAAAGCATGACCAGAGATCATGACCTCCGTGCCGAGCTGGAGCATTACGCGTGCGTGATCGATCTCGTTGCTCGGGCCGGGCTTTTTAGCAAGGCAGAAGAGTTGCTTTCTCAAATGCCCATGCCCCCTGATGTGGCAGTGTGGCTGTCTTTGCTGGGTGCCTGTCAAAAGCATGGAAATATGTTGCTTGCTAAGCGAGCCTTCCATGAGGCTGTGGCCTTGGAACCAAATCAGAGTGCCGCCTACGCACTCATGTCGAACATCTGCGCCGATGCTGGCATGCATGACACTGCAAACGAGATCGATGAACTGAGACGAGACGCCGATGCGTGGAAGAAGCCCGGGCAGAGCTGGATCGAGTGTGGACAGGAGGTCCACACATTTTTGGTGAATGATGGCAGCCACGAGTATAAACCCGTCTACGAATTCCTACAACGTTTGAACAACGAGCTCAACTGAATTTCGTTCTTCCATTTTGATATTCACTTGTGAGGCGCAGCCGATGGCGTGTGCCTTCCATAAATTCTCAGGGGCCCCGGAAGGCCCAAGAGGGGGGTTGGAAAAAGTTTTCAACCAGCAATTGACGCGTCTCGGATTAACCTCATGAACTGCGTCATTGCCCCAAGCGCAGAGATAGGTGGGTTAGAGCTTCAGCTTGGATTATAACCTAGCCCTAGGGACTAGTTTTCACGGGCTCAATATGGGTTAATTCAGATGTGTTCGCAGTTCGTCCAGTAGTCTGTACAGCTGGGCGTCATTTTGATGCCTAGGGTTTCCCACCTGGAACACATGCATGCGGTGTTCATGCTCAATCCAGGTCTGGCCAGGCTTCTTCCATGCACCTGCATTTTGTCTCAGGGCATGGATTTCCCTTGCTTGCCTCCACAGGCCAGCAGATGCATAAATGTTGGACATTAGAACATACGGTGCAGCTTGCCTTGAATCTAAATCTATTGCGCCATCGAAGGCTCGCTTCCCCAGCTCTATATTACCATGCTTTTGGCATGCACCCAACAGACACAGCCACAGCGAGAAATTAGGCTGCATCGGCATTGTTCTCAGCAGCTCTTGTGTTTTGCTAATTAGCCCTGCACGGCCAAGCAGATCCATCACACACAGATAATGCTCTAACTCAGGACAGATACCATGACGTCTTGTCATCCTTTCAAAATACTCCAATCCGTCATCCACCATTCCAGCGTGACTGCACGCGGAGAGGATTGCCACAAATGTGACACTGTCTGGTTCAACACCAGCAAGACACATTTGTTCGTAGCATTTGGTACTCGTCTCACAGTATCCTGCTCTTGCATAGCCACCGATTAGAGTATTCCATGAGACCACATCTGGGTGTGGGAGAGTGTCGAACACAGATTGGGCATCCACCATACTCCCGCATTTGCCATATGCATGTATAAGACTATTTGCCACAGAAGAACTGCACTCGAGTCCCATCTCTCCAATACTTTGATGGATGTGCACACAGATGTCCAGGGCTCCAGTATCACTGCAGATGTCGAGGACAGAGAGAATTGCTGCCTCATCGAGCTCCACATCCTCTGCTCGCATCTGTGAAAATAGGTGCAGCCTCATCTTGCCTTGATCGTGCAGAGCAAAGGCTGTGATCATGGCCGTCCATGACACCACATCGCGTTTGGCCATCTGCTCAAACACCTGCTCTGCATCCTTAAGACTTCCACACTTTGAGTACATGCTAATCAAGGTGTTGCTGACAACCACATCTGCAGAGAGACCATTCTCAGCTGCATCAGCATGTATCTGCTTCCCTGTCCGGAGGGACTTCACTTTGACATTTTGCCCATCCACCAAGAAGCTTACCTCTTCTTCTGCAGCGGAGCCACATGCGTGAAAGGCACTGACAAAGGTTTGAGCAGTTGGCCTGACATTTTGCTCTTGCATTTGTTGATATATCCTCAAACCTTGTTCTCCTTGGTCCTGCTGGGCATATGCTGCAAGCATGGCAGTCCATGCCACTATATCCCGCTGGAGCAAACTGTCAAATGCTTGCCGAGCATCCAGGATGCACCCACATCTAGCATACATACACACCAAAGTGCTACCAACAAACATGTCCAATTCGGCACCCATCAGCACAGCTTCAGAATGTATTTCCTTTCCTTCCCGCAATGCCTTCACTTTTACCCTCGTGCCACTCACAAGTGCACTTTTCTCTGCTTCTGCAACGGCAATACATGCTTGCAGGGCACTGACAAAGGTCCGAGAACATGGTCTGACTCCCATGTCTTGCATAAGTCGATAAATCTGTAAACCCTTATCACCCTGGTCCCAATGGACACAAGCTGCGAGCATCACAGTCCATGACACTACATTATACTCTGGCAATCCATCGAATAGCTGCTCTGCATCTTCGATGCTTCCACATCTCGCATACAGACTGAGTAAGGTGTTGCTTAGAAACATGTTCGACTGAAGTCCCATCCCAGAAGCTTCAGCATGTATTTTCTTACCCTTTTGAAGCAAACCCACCTTGACAGGCTGCCTGTCTAAGATTTTGATTTCTTCCTTTTCTTCAATGCTGGAACAAGCCTGAAGAGCGCTGACAAACGTCTGAGCATCTGGCCTGACACCTGCCCTTTGCATTTCCTCATATATCTCCAGACCTTGTTCTCCTTGGTTCTGCTCAACGTATCCTGCAAGCATTGCATTCCATGCCATCACATCACGTTGGCTGAGTTTGTCAAAAACGAGTCTTGCATCCTTGACATTACCACACTTTGCGTACGTACTAACTAAATTGATGGCAACAAACATGTCTGAGTCAAACCCCATTCCGGCAGCCTCGGCATGCAGTTCCTTCCCCTTCAGCAGTGACTCCAGTTTGACAAATTGTCCATCGACAGGTGCAACTGCCTCCTGTTCTGAGAGAATGCTACATGCTTGGAGAGCACTGACAAAGGTCCGAGCATTTAGAGTAACCTTTTCTTTCCGCATTTCCGTACAAATCTGCATCACCCTGTCTCCTTGAGCATGCAGAACGTAAGCAGCAAGCAGTGAGTTCCATACAACTACGTCACGCTGGGCTAAACCATCAAACACCTGCTGCGCATCCATGATGCTGCCACACTTTGAATACATGTGAACTAGAGCACTTGCTAGGAACATGTGGGATGCAAAACCTCTCTCATTAGCTTCAGCATGTATCTGCTTTCCCTTACGCAACAACTCCACCTTAATACTCTGCCCGTCCACAGTAAACATCTCCTCCTTACCTGCAAGAAAGCTGCATGCTTGCGAAATGCTGACAAAAGTCCTTGAATCAAGTACGAAGCCTTTGTCGTGCAGAAGTGCATAGATCTGCAGGGCTTTTTCTCCTTCATCGTGCTGAACACATGCAGCAAGCATCGCATTACACACTACCATGTTGTGTTGAGGCAAGCTATCAAATACATATTGGGCATGTTCAAATGTGCCACATTTGGCATACATGCTAATCAAAGTGCTTCCAACAAAAACATCTGACACAAAACCCACACTTGAAGCGTGGGCATGTATCTGCTTCCCCCGTTGCAGAGACTCAAACTTCAAATGCTGCCCTTCCAGAACGACACTCTTCTCCTTCTCGGCAAGGGTGCCACAGGCCAGGAGAGTGCTTACGAATGTCCAAGTATCTGGTATAACCCCTTCGTGCCGCATTCTATCATATATCTGCAGAGCAAGATCTGCTTGCTGCACCTGATTGTATGCTGCCAACATAACATTCCAGGACACCAAATCCCGGTGGGTCAACCCATCAAAGACACTTCGAGCATGGTTCACGCTCCCACACTTTGCGTACATCCTGATAAGAGAGTTAGCAACAAACGGATTCGAGTCAAACCCATGCTTCACGCTGGCAGCGTGGATCCGCTTTCCCTCTTCCAGGTCCTCCAACCTGCTACAGGCTTTGAGCAAGCTGACGAGTGTGTACGAACTGGGCAGCACACCATCCTGTTGCATCTGCTCATAACACAGAAGAGCCTGCCGAAACTGGCCAGCATTGCAGTACCCAGAAATGATGGCTGTCCAAGAGCCCACAGTCCGGTCTGACAATCTCCGAAACACCTGAAGCCCATCTGCAAGGCTCCCACTGCTGATGAATGTGGTGACAACAAGGTCGCCCAGAAACCCGTTGGACTCGAACCCATGGTGTTCCAAGTGAGCATGTACCAACTTGGCCTCTGCAAGGCCCCTCGTCCTCGTGCACGCCTGCAAGAGGATCTTGTACATGCGCGGCGACGGCACAGTACTCGATTGCTCCATGCAGAGCAGAGCCAGGTCCAGCCGTCCCTCCTTGCAGAGGGCCTCTACTTGGCAAGCGTCTCCACTGGCGATTTCTGCTCTTGAAGTCCATCCCAGCTGAGACTGTCTCGAACTGTGCAGGCACTCCCAGCGCGGTGGGTTGGGAGCTGGGACATAAAAACTGGCCATCATCATAGAACCATTCCAAGCAAAAGCTGTTCACGTGCTGTCCCCAGTACAGCTTATCTTCCACGTTCTCTCCTTTTTCAGGCATTTGGAAGGCTTGAAACTATCATGGCAAGCAGGTTTCAGAGCCTCCATGGAGCTGCAAGCATGGATGAAGGGGCGTCAGGAGTATCCAACTATCTGGACATCTGGAAAGGAAAGGTAAGTTGATGCAAGCCATTTGCAATCTCCACACTTGGTCATCTCACGAGATGTTTGAATGCAGGACAAGCTTTGTCTTGAGTGAAGCTGAAGCCCAGAAAATATGCAAAGAAGGGATGGTCCAGGACGTGCTAGGAGTCATGGATCAGCAGGGAGAGGTGCCATCGGTACAAATGTACAAGAATCTGTTGCAGGCATGCTCTAAACAGAAGGCCCTGGCTGAGGCCAAGTTGTTACATGCCCATCTGGCAAACAATGGATTAGATTCCAGCAGATTTTTGGGCGACCTTGTAGTCACCACACTTGTCAATTGTGGGAGCCTTGATGATGGAATCCAGGCGTTCAGAAAATTGTCACGCCGAACTGTTTTCTCCTGGACAGCCGTCATTTCAGCGTATAGCAACGCTGGGCAATGCCGGCGGGCTCTAGTGTGTTATGAGCAGATGCAGCAGGATGGAGTGCAGCCGGATGCCTACACATTCGTTAGCTTAATAAAAGCATGCAGTAAGCTGGGAGATCTGGAAAAGGGCCAGCGTGTTCATGCTGCTGCTTTGAAGCATGGGTTGGGATCGGATGTCTTTGTTGGCAACAGCTTGATGAGCATGTACGCAAAGTGCGGGAGTATCAAGAATGCTCGGTGTGTGTTTGATGGATTATTCCACCGTGATTTAGTGTCCTGGAATGCAATGTTGGCTGCATATTCTCAGCAGGACCAACCAGAGGCGTGCTTAGGGCTTTATTGGCAAATGCAAGAGGAAGAAGTTTGGCCAGATCCTCGGACGTTTGTCAGTGTTCTCCAAGCTTGTGCCGCCCTTGCAGAGCAGGAGAAAAGTGCATTTGTGGGAGGGCAAGACCTCAAAGTGATGGCATTGAGCAGGGGACAGGTAATACATGCTGATGCTGCTAGGCGGGGTTGTGACTGCGACCCGTTTGTGGGGAACTCTTTGGTCAGCATGTATGCCAAGTGTGGGGATCTTCTGTATGCACAACATTTATTTGACAGATTGCCCCAGGATGATGTGGTTTCATGGAATGCAATGATAGCTGCGTATGCTCAGCAGGACCACGGAGAAAAGGCCTTGGAGATTTTCAAAAAAATGCAAGACAAGGGCATCGAGGCTGCTTCATGCACCTTTGTCAGTGCTCTTCAAGCATGTGGCACCCTTGCAGCACAGGAAGAAGCTACACCTGTCAAGCTGGAAAGCATCAAATTGGAGTCACTGCATAAGGCAAAGAAGATGCATGCTTCAGCTGTAAGCATGAATTTCGAATCAGTTGCCTCTGTCCGCAGCACTTTGGTTAGTATGTATGCAAAGTGTGGGAGTGTCGGGGATGCTAGGCTGGTATTCGACAGATTCTCCCAGCATGATGTGGTGTCATGGAATGCCATGATTGGAGCATATGTTCAGCAACGCCAGGGAGGGAAAGCTCTGCAGATTTACTTGCAGATGCCTGATAAGGGGGTCATACGAAATGCCAGGACTTTCGTTAGCGCTCTTCATGCATGCAGCACCATTGCAGAACAGGAAGAAGGAGAGCTTTTGGATGGCCGGCTTGTGAAACCTGAGGCACTTCAAAATGGGAAAAGAATGCATGCTGAAGCTGCTAGATTGGGATGTGTAACCGACATATTTGTTGGTAACTCTCTGGTCAGTATGTATGCAAAGTGTGGGAGCATTGAGGATGCTGAAGAAGTGTTTTACACATTGTCTCACCGGGATGCTGTATCCTGGACTGCAATCCTCACAGCATATACTCAGCGAAATGATGGAAAGACAGCCATGGAGATTTTCCAACAAATGCTCGGGCAAGACATAGAACCAGATGCCAGAACCTTTGTCGGTGCTCTTCAAGCCTGCAGCATCCTGGCAGAAAAGGAGGCCGGCACACTTGTGGGTGGGTTTGCTGTGAGGGCTGAGTCGCTGCAGAAGGGGAAGAAACTACATGCTGAAGCAGCAAGGAGGGGATTTGGTTTAGACATTTTTGTCTCTAATGCGCTGGTCAATATGTATTCAAAGTGTGGGAGCATCAAGGATGCAGAACAGGTCTTTAACACATTGTCCCAGCGCAATGTGGTGACGTGGACTACCATGATTTCAGCATACATACAACAGAAACAACCGGAAAGAAGTTTGCAGCTCTTCTGGCAAATGGAAGGAAAAGGTATTAGGCCAACTGCTCATTCTTGTGGCATTGCTCTGCAGGCATGTGGTGCAATTGCAGAGAAGGAGAGAAGTACACTTTTGGAAGGTCACAATGTGAAAGTTGAGTCCCTCCAAAAGGCGAAAGAAGTACATACAGCAGCTGTTGCACGAGGTTCTGAATCAGATATTTTTGTGGGTAGCACTTTGGTTAGCGTGTATGCTATATGTGGGAGCATCCATGATGCTGAACAGTTGTTTGACAGATTTCCCCAACATGACGTCGTGTCCTGGAGTGCCATGATTGCAGCGTACGCTCATCAGCATCAAGGAGAAAAATCCTTGCGTACTTTTGGAAGCATGCGAAAAGCCGGAGTGAGACCCAATGCTCAGACGTTTGCCAGCGCTCTCCAAGCATGCGGTAGCATTGCTCAAATGGAAAAAGATATTTCTGTGGAGGGGCAAAGAGTTAAACTAGACTCGCTGCACAAGGGGAAAAAATTACATGCTGATGTAGCTGACATGGGTTTTGAGTCTGATGTCTTTGTCGGTAGCACGTTGATTAGGATGTATGCGAAGTGTGGAAGCATCATGGATGCTCAGCATGTGTTTGACAACCTCCCCCACCGCAATGTTGTGTGCTGGAATGCCATGATTGAAAGCTATGCCCAGCAGGGTGACGGGAACAAGGCTTTACAAATATTTGCCGACATGCAAGCAGAAGGCTGGGAATCAGATGAGGCTACGTATCTGTCTGTTCTGGAAGCGTGCTGCGTTACAGGAGCCTTAGATATCTGCAAGTGCATACACCAGAGTATCGTTGAGAGTGGACTAGACTGCAATCTTTCTGTAGCAAACAGCCTCATACATACCTATGGCAAATGTGGAAGCATGGTGGAGGCTCAAAACGTGTTTGACTCACTTGCTCAGCCTGATGTGGTTTCATGGAATACACTCATTGGTGGATATGCCCAACAAGGAAGTTATGAGACAAGCTTACATTGTTATGAGGCCATGTGTTCTGCAGGTGTGAGACCAGATAAAGTTACACTCACGATGCTCTTGTGTGCATGTATATGTGGGAGCATCCATGATGCTGAACAGTTGTTTGACAGATTTCCCCAACATGACGTCGTGTCCTGGAGTGCCATGATTGCAGCGTACGCTCATCAGCATCAAGGAGAAAAATCCTTGCGTACTTTTGGAAGCATGCGAAAAGCCGGAGTGAGACCCAATGCTCAGACGTTTGCCAGCGCTCTCCAAGCATGCGGTAGCATTGCTCAAATGGAAAAAGATATTTCTGTGGAGGGGCAAAGAGTTAAACTAGACTCGCTGCACAAGGGGAAAAAATTACATGCTGATGTAGCTGACATGGGTTTTGAGTCTGATGTCTTTGTCGGTAGCACGTTGATTAGGATGTATGCGAAGTGTGGAAGCATCATGGATGCTCAGCATGTGTTTGACAACCTCCCCCACCGCAATGTTGTGTGCTGGAATGCCATGATTGAAAGCTATGCCCAGCAGGGTGACGGGAACAAGGCTTTACAAATATTTGCCGACATGCAAGCAGAAGGCTGGGAATCAGATGAGGCTACGTATCTGTCTGTTCTGGAAGCGTGCTGCGTTACAGGAGCCTTAGATATCTGCAAGTGCATACACCAGAGTATCGTTGAGAGTGGACTAGACTGCAATCTTTCTGTAGCAAACAGCCTCATACATACCTATGGCAAATGTGGAAGCATGGTGGAGGCTCAAAACGTGTTTGACTCACTTGCTCAGCCTGATGTGGTTTCATGGAATACACTCATTGGTGGATATGCCCAACAAGGAAGTTATGAGACAAGCTTACATTGTTATGAGGCCATGTGTTCTGCAGGTGTGAGACCAGATAAAGTTACACTCACGATGCTCTTGTGTGCATGTAGTCATGCTGGCATGGTGGATAAAGGGTTGGAGTACTTTGAGTGCATGACTAGGGATCATGGCATTGCTGCAGAGCTCGAGCATTACGTTTGTCTCCTCGATCTGGTTGGCAGAGCAGGACTCTTCAACAAAGCCGAAGAGTTGCTCTCCACTATGCCAATGCAGCCTACTTTCACTATGTGGCTGTGTTTATTGGCTGCATGTCGGAAACATGGTAATGTGGTGCTGGGAAAGTATGCCTTTGATGGTGCTATAAGCGTAGATACAGGACAAGCAGCACCTTATGTGTTAATGTCAAATATCTACAGTGACGTGGGCATGTGGCAACATGCAAAGGCAATGGATGATATGAGACGGAAAACAGGCGCATGGAAGAAGCCCGGCCAAGCATGGATTGAGCATAAGCAACAAGTACACATGTTTCTAGTGGGGGATAGAAGACATGAACAAGAGGCTCAGATATATGAGTTATTGAGGGAGCTGGGCTGCTGGATGTGATAAGACAATATTTGGCCCATGATGAAAAACACATTTTTGGGCTTTGGGCTTTGAGCAGAAAGCGTGAGCAAACAAATTAAGATGAAAGTCATCCCTGCTTCTCCAGTTACAATGAAAATCATTCGCCTTACGGGCAGTCTAAGAACAGAGAGCCCATCACCAGAAGGGCCGCAAGTAAATCTAATACAGGACTGTGAAGTTACCAGCAAGGCGAAGTAGCATGGATGGTAGGCCAATGGGAATAGTAAGTCTTCAGCCCAGATTAATACGCAAGGGTGCAAATTTTATCCGAGGCTGAATGGCTGAACTTCAGCCACACATACTTAAAGTAAGTAGGTTGTTCTACTATAGGCCCTGTAGGCATCAAGCTTGAAGCGTTGAAGCGCTGTAGAGTGTAGACATACATACTGTATGTGCATATCCAGCAGGAAGAAGACAGCTGAGAGTGACCTTGGCCTTTGGTGACTGGTCCATGGCTTCCGGTGAATGTCATTGGCCTCTGGTGACTGGACTACTGAGAAGGACGTTCTATTTGGCTTTCACATCCAGTGATGGCAGTCGTAGATATGTGGAAGTCCATCCATCAACTTGATACATACCTAAGCTGTGCGGGCTGCTCGTGTCGGGCATGCGCCAGAAGAATGGAAGCCCACGTGGGAATGCTGGGAACAGGCCTGGCGTCGTCCAATCAGCGAGGAGTAGAAGCAGCCTACATACATCCCGATGATATGATTGGCCAGAGGTGCTTTCAAGTCGTACCCACCCACAGTGCACTGCCAAAGCATGCACGCGCTCTGCGCAGACGAGATCCTGTTCTGGCATGACGTTCCCATTGTCTTGTATTATTGGTGACTTCTGCCACGGTAGTCAAGAGAAAACCGTCTGCACTACGCTTCACTGTGGTGTGGGCATACACGGTATGTATTTACCTGGCGTCCTGCCATAGTCTGTTGTTGGCTTCATCTTCCGACAGCGCTCCCTGAACGATGGCCACATCATGGGAACCGGACCCGTTGTGGACCCAACAACTTGACGTGTATGCAGGGATTCTACGAGGAGCTCCCAGGTGCAGTAGTGTGAGGAGCCCAGTACTTCCACTTCCGAGAAAATGTGTGGGTGCGGACGGATTTTTCAGCCATGCTCGTCGCCAGGTGCAGGAGCATTTGTGGCAACAATTTTTTCTGGCCTTGTGGTGGGACAACAGACGAGATGACAAGAGCTCTAGGTCGCCTGACTTCCGGTGTAAGGGGTCCGGCGAGCTCCTGTGGTTGAACGGCATGTTTAAGCCAGCTTGAGTTGATGAGCAGCTCATTTTCTTGGATATGCTGATGGGTCGTGGTGCCTCTCCTTCCAAGTCGAGCTCTCCATGTAAGCCTGCAGCTGGCAGGCGTGGAGGATCGGAGATGGGCGTCGTGCAGATTCTGCTACATCTCAGTCTATGTTTTGCGCCGTTCTAAAACATTGTGCAGCTAAGAAGGATTTGGTTGTGGGGCGACGAGTTCACGCATACCTCGGGAACCATACATTACGCATGTATGCATGTGGAGGTAAGCTGCAGGAGGCCATGGATGTGTTCACCAGGGTAGCCAAACCAGATGCCTTCATGTGATTTGCCATTATCTCTCCTTATGGTAAACATGGGAAACCTAAGGAGGCCATACAACATTACCATGAGATGCGTAGGTCAGGCGTGAAGGCGGATGCTCATATCTTGATACTTGCCCTTCAAGCTGTGCCTTTGCCCCCGACTTGGTATCTGGCAGAAAAGGGTGACAAACCATTCTTTGACCGATGACCCTTTGAAAGTATGGTAAACGGATCCTTCCATCCAACCTTTGAGAAGCATTTATGCGAATGCATGCAGATAGGACAGGTGGAACATATCGTTCAAGCTGCGGAGCATGAATATAAGGTCGACGGAGGAAGGGGGCCAGGTGCCATAGAGACTGCCGATGAGGCCAATTTCTGAGAAGGAAAAGTATATGCTGAGAAAATACCTTGGCCTGTCTGCTGGATAAACCAGATGACGCACCTTTGCATATGGCGTATCAGGTACGGGCCGAAGTTTATGCCACACCTGGAGAAGCGAGACGTCATATCAGGTGCGTGGGTTCCAAAATGGCTACTGAGTCAGACTGGAGCAATGCCGGCGCCTGCTGGGGAATGGAATCTGAATTAATTCTTCTTTTCCGCATACTATATCTTACAGACTCCACAGGATCTTCAATCATATCCCGTTCACTTAGGCACATCCGTATATTTAGACACAAACCTCTTCTTCATAGCCTATATTTGGATCCAAGACAAAATCAGTGGTCACCATGTGTTCAGAACTGGGCAGCCACTAAGGGACCGTGTAGTTATTGTATCACAAGAGCAGCAGCAACACCAAGCAACCTTTCACAGTTTTGCTTTCCTACGAGTACATATGTATCCTGGGAACAAAGAGTCACAAAATGTACTCAAGCTGAAACTGAAAAAGAACAGGAAACAAGAGGCAAGGTTGGTGTACGACAAACTCCTGCGTACGATCCGACGGTCCATCAAAGGGACCCACCAGAGAAAAGAAAGACACTCACCTCCACTTGGGGATCTGCAAAGAAGCACAACCGCAGCGCTTTCCCTGGTAGTTTGGGTCGCTCTCCTCTTCCTCCACAACAATGACCTGGGGTCTTCCAATTGCACAGCAACTTGCAAACTTCACTCCTGGCTAGCACAGAGATGCTCAAAACTTGTGCCCCTGAAGATGGCCGGACCCAACAGGCTAGACCAGGGTTGTCCACGTCAGGGAGGAGAGGGTATCCGACACTAAAGCAGCAACAAGGATTTTGAAGCAGAACCAGGGTACAGTAAATAAGCAGCAAAGCTCACTTTATATAATGTCAAACAGACATCTGTATGACCTACAATGTCACATAGTTTGCCGATCCTTCGCTTGCAAAAAGCAAGCAGTGCAGCTAGAAGGGAGGAAGAGGAAACGGCACCCTAGTGTAACCGGTACACGCTCCCTCCTCCATTCACTTTGGGCTGACCTGCTTCAAAGCAAAGCACGATGATGAGTAAAAC
This sequence comes from Anthoceros angustus, assembly GCA_010909165.1. NCBI lineage: Eukaryota > Viridiplantae > Streptophyta > Anthocerotopsida > Anthocerotales > Anthocerotaceae > Anthoceros > Anthoceros angustus. The sequence continues at coordinate 1,021,736 of MU008168.1, read as the reverse complement.
CAAAATTCTGTCATAAACAGGTCCATACTTTGGTTGACTTAACACTTGCATGCACGAACACCAACTAAGGTGATAAACGAGATGCAAGACTCAATCCAACCAGAGTCTAACGAGGAGCTTTTAGTCTAGCAATTGGGCACACTGCAGGTGATTTGAGTACAAAGCCTAGACTACATGGATGAAAACAGCGAAAGAACAAGAAAAGGGACAAAAGCTCAGGCAGCAGGTATACCTGCTTCCTCCTTGAGATACGTCCTCCACACCCGCAATATCATGGTCCAAAGAATTTGACCAGCCCACTAAGGTTGTTGAGAGCCTTTTCTCCATCGAACCTCAAGCGCTCGGAATGTGGGGCAAAGAGGTGTGTTGAGCAAATCACAGGTGTGGGGTCAGCGTGGTGAGCCTGAAAAAGGAGTCTAAGGGGTAACTACGAATTGGGCCTAAGTCTTCTGTACTAGTAGCTACAGTAGAGATGGATGTGAGGGAAGGATGGAGGCTCCAGCATCCACCTGCGTTCCCACCAGGGTGATAATCCAGTGCCCAGACGAACAGCAAGCAGTAGCGTGCTTGAACGAATGGGGAGAACGGCCCTGGCGAAGTGGATAAGAAGGAGCTGTATCCTCTAGCCAAGCCAGCAAGCAGCCGTCAACCAACCAGCCTACCATCCATCCTTCAACCGAGCACGTACATACATCCATCCATCAATCTACGCATCCACTCATCTCCGTCAGTCCATCATCCCTTCCTCCTATCCCTTCTTCTTCCTCCATGACGCTGCTGCTGAGGGGACGAGTACACACTTACAAATTGCCAAACCCCCGCCCTTTTGCCTTGTTGCTTGTAGGCAGAGAGGCAAAGAGGAGAAAGTCAAGAAGAAGAAACGGAAGGTGAGATGAGGTCAATCAAATCCAAGACGGAGAGAGAGATCTAATCTAGGGGGGGCCGGGGTAGGGTCTTCGCGAGGCCTGTCAGCCCCAAATCCTTGAGCATGTCCAAGATCAGGGCGAGCTTTACAAGCAAGATCAGTGTTGTTGGTGAAGAAGCGTTGGTGAGGCTGGGCTGCAGCAGCAGCAGAAGCCGCCAGTGACCCTGCCAACGTTTCTCCAGGGCGGGGGCGGACAGCTGCGGCCTGCCAGCTTGCGCGGGTGTCGTCCTCGGGGAAGGAGGGCACAAACGGTCTGCCCATGAGCTCAGCGGCCTCGACCGGGGCCCCTCCTCCTCCGCCTCCACCACCACCACCACCACCTCCTCCTCCTCCTCCTCCTCCTCCTCCTCCTCCTCCTCCTGTTCCTCCTCCTCCTGTTCCTCCTCCTCCTGTTCCTCCTCCTCCTGCTCCTCCTCCTCCTGTTCCTCCTCCTCCTCCTCCTGTTCCTCCTCCTCCTGCTCCTCCGCCTCCTGCTCCTCCTACTCCTCCTCCTCCTCCGCCTCCTACTCCTCCTCCTCCTCCGCCTCCTACTCCTCCTCCTCCTCGACCAGCCGTCCTGCTGTGGCCGTTGTTGTTGTTGCTGCTGCTGCTGCTGTTGGGCGCCGCGGCAGCACCATACTTGCCTATGCCCGGGTGAAAGCTCATGAACGACTGCGTGGGCCAGCCGGGGTGCAGGGCATGGGCAGGCCGAGGCAGAGGAACACAGTCGGCCATGAGGGCCTGGTTGCTGGCGTAGCCATGGTGCTGAAGCGTGGCCGAGTGCGCCTGCACGCCCAGGGATCTGTGGTTCACAATGCCACCCCCACCTCCCAACCCATCGCAGTTGGGGTGCTGCGGCCGGGCCTGCTGGTGCGGAGGATGCTGCTGCAGGTGCAGCGGCATGAGCCGAGGAGCCACCACCGATCCAAAGCGCTGAGCCCGCCTGGCCGCCGTCCTCTCCCGCTTGTGGGCATTCTGGTGTCCGCCCAAAGCCTGCGAGCTGAAGAACTTCCTCTGGCAGAAGTTGCAGGAGAAGACGCGCTGTTCAGCTGCTGCTCCTCCTGCTGCTGCTATTGCACCTCCTCCTGCCGACGACTCTGCCCCTGCAGTCCCCGTGGCAGCAGCTCCTCCTCCTTCTCCCCCCGCCGCCGCCGCAGCAGCGTCGCTGCTGCTCCCAAAAGGGCTGTCATCCACATTCAAAGACGCAGAGTTCTCCCCCTCCTGCGACCGCCGGCTGCCCTCCTCCGACCGAGTTGGGCTGCTGGAGGACAGGGATCTCCAGCTGCTATGGCACTCGACATCCGAAATGCCGGCCTCTTTCCGGGATCCCGTCGCAGCCGCCTCCTCCTGCTGCTGTTGCTGATTCCAAGTTGCGGACGCTGCTAACACCGCTGCCGCCGAAAAGCATCCGTTCTTCTTCCCACAGGAGGCGGCTTGCCCTTGCCCTTGCCCTTGATCTAACATGCGGCTGCTGGTGACAGGCTCACCGTTCTCGGCGGTGCTCCTGCCGAAGGCATCCGAGTGCAGCCTCTTGGATTTGTGCTGGCTCTGCTGCTGCTGCTGAGCATCACCAATCCGCAAACTCAAATCCAGGAACGATTTCACCTGTACATCCTTGACGATCACCACATCCCGGCCAGCCTCCAGATCCAGGAAGAGGTGATGCCGCTGCAGCACCGCTGCCGCCTCCACTGCTCCCGCCGCCCCATACGTTGCTGCTCCTGCTCCTGCTCCTGCTCCAGCTCCGGCTCCGGCCCCGGCCCCGGCCCCAGCGGCGGCGACGGCGGCTGCAACCCTATGGCAGGAGGCAGACGCCCAAGGGAGCGCGGAGTCGGCCAACAAGCTGTTGGGCTGCCCACCTTCAGGAAGGCTTCTCATGTTCAAAACGGAGCGGCCATCATTCACCCATGCACCAGCTGCAGCGGCAGCGGCGCTCCTTCCTCTGCGTGCCGCTCATGGGTCGTCCTTGCTGCTGCTGCAGCAGCACCCTCCACATGCGTCCCTCGCTGTTGTGCCTCTCCTTCCTTCTTGCTAAGGGAGGTGTCGGCGCCAGCAGAACAAGCTCCACCTCGGCAAGCTGCTGCTGTGCTCCTCCTCCTCCTCCTCCTCCTCCTCCCTCTTCCTCCTCCTCCTCCTCCTCCTCCTCCTCCGCCTCTTCTTCTGCTGCTTCTTCGTCCTCAAGCCTTCCTGGCCGTGGCCTTGCCCACACCATCCTGAGCTCGCCACCACGCTCCTCCCTCTTGTCGTCCACACTCCAAACCCTTCCCCTTCCCCTTCCTTTTCATTTTTCTCGCAGCTCCCACAACAACAACAACAACACCAGCAGCAACAACAACAGCAATAGCAACTCCTCCTCCCCTAAACTAGTCCCAGCCCTGTCAGAAACTCCCCTTTCGACAATACGGTGTACAGACATACATACAATATAATAAGTCGTCTTCCGCCTCTCTCTCTCTCTTATCTGGACCCTCAGACTGCTGTTACGCTGGTACCTGGCTAGCTTGGCATATACTATATGATAGCTCAAAAGGGAGGTACTGTAGTTCAGTGGGTGTCTCTGCAGTGGACTTTATTACAACAGTATCTCCCCACACGACACCGCTTTTCGAGTGCTTATAAAAAGGGAGCCTCCGCCCCTTGGCTGGTCACTGGTAGGTACCAGAGGTGGTGCAAAATCGGGTCTTCGTTTGTGCGAAATATAAATACGTGGTGAAGTCAGTCCATCCCCCTAGTCGAAGCCGTATGCAGGTGGATAGATAACAGGACTATACGGACTGCCCAAGGCTTCCTCTGTGAGAACTGCCCATATCCAAACAGATTCTGCCACAGGACAGAACAGCAGCAGCACAGGGGAGGGGAGGAGAGGGCAGGGGAGAGAGACCCACAAACAAAGACAAATGTACATGGGCAGGGCAGCCTCTTGATTCAACCCGGCACTTCGCTCATGAAGCAACAAGAGCTGCTGCTGTTGCCTCTCCGGGAACCCGCAGCCATGCTGCTCCACTCCACCAAACGTAGCTGGTGGGTAGGTAGTAGGTGTTACACATTTGTACATTCTCCTAACTCCACTTCAGTCCGGCTCGCTAGAGCAGCGCTCTGTAGCGAGCGGCTGGGCCTGCTGCACAAACATGTCTGTCCCATGTGGTCCACTTCCCCATCTCATGCCATCCCTGCTACCAGCCGAGCGAGAAAAAGTCCTTTAGATGCTGCTGACAAAGAATCCACTTCCTGAGCGCACCGGGGCATGTCCACATGCTCTCTTCCAAGCTCCTTTTCAGAAATATGTACTACGATGGGACGCTGCCTGCTCTGCATACTAGCGTGCATGACACAGTCACACCAGGATGGGTATGGGTACCAACGTCCAGGCTGATCAGGCACACAGCCTCCCGTGTGGCAACTGCTAGCAGCCCCCATGAGAAGAAAAGAAATGCGCTGAAACCAGACTGCAGAACGACGAAGTTCGTCATCTTTCGTCCTCTTCTTCCAGCCGGCCTGTCAGACATTTCGACTCCCAAAATAGAAGCGCAATCCCTATCCACACAATCCCGGCAACAGTGTGTACACTGTGGGCATGCAATCATCTCCCTCTTGTTAAAACGTGAGTGATGGACCACCTTGCTCGCTACTGTGGAAGGAGTGTTGGTGACTGGCAGAACATGTGCCATCCAGATGGAGAACGAGCATGTCAAGGTCGATCCCCGCATGTACACAAACCATCCCGGAAGCAGTGCACCCTGTGTGCATCCCTGACAATGATCTCCCTCTTCTCCAGGCGTGACAGGACCTTGGTGCTACTGTGGCAGTCATTGCACATTCTAAGATTTTTGGTGATCAGCAAACTTGTGCCATCTGGGGTGTGGAGTAGACCATATGCCAATGCCAGCTTCTCTGCATGTCCACAAAGCGCATCCTCCTTCTCCTCCTCAGACATTGCCTTAAGCACCAAATCCGTTTGTGGCACATGCCCTCCTTCCTCCTTCAACCTCATGTTCACACTTCTGAGCTTGGATGAGATATCGTACCTCTCTTCTCCAACTGTGAACTCGTGCACCTCGTTCTTGACTTCTATGCACACCATTGCGGGAATCTTAGAGGCACCCGCAGACCTTCTCAGGCACTCCAATGCCTTTACATCCTCCCATCTACCCACATTTGCGTAGATGGTACCCAGAACAACATATGCATAAGCATTTCCAGGTTCCAATAATACAAGACGGTCAAAACATCGACGTCCGCGCTCTACATCACGGTGGCTTTTGCAGGCATTCAACAAGGATTTCCAGCCCACAACATTGTCAAACGGCATACTCTGCACCATACTCTCTGCCTCATCAAGTTGGCCTGATCGTCCAAGAAGATCGATCATGCAATTGAAATGATTATCGGTGGGCGTAATGCCATAGTCTTCCACCATCATCCTGAAAAACTCCTGGCCCTCATGCACCAGGCCAGCATGACTGCATGCTACAAAAAGACATATGAAAGTTTTGTCATCTGGCTCCACACCTTGCTGACGCATATCTGCGAAACACTGAATTGCCATTTCACAATCACTATGTTCGGCATAACCATTGAGCAGAGCAGACCATGTGACCGCATCTTTTGTCGGCAAGGCGTCAAACACCTTGCGTGCATCTGCCAAGTTCCCGCACTTGGCATACATGTTCACCAGGCAGTTGCCGACTAGCAAGTCCGCTTCTAGTCCCACATCCTTGATCTTTGCATGAAGCTCTTTCCCATGCTGGAGAGCTCCCAGGCTGGCACACGCTTGAAGCAGGCAGACAAAAGTACCCTGGTCGGGCGGAGTCACACCCTCCTCTTGCATATGCCCATACAGACTGAGGGCTCCTTGAGCGAGGCCCTGGTGCGTGTACCCTGCGATCATGGCATTCCACGTGACCACAGTCTTACTTTGTGTGGGCAATGTGTCAAACACTCGGCGAGCATCCCCCACGTTTCTGCATTTGGCATACATGTTCACCAAGCTAGTGCCAACAAAAGTGCCTAGCTGAACCCCACTCTCCAAAACGTCAGCATGCACCTCCTTGCCTGAGACTAAATCCGTTGCAGCTGCACAGGCTCCCAGCACCGCCGCAAACGTATGGTCATCCGGCTTGACAGAAGTCTCGGATTCTCGCATTTGCCGATACAGATTTATGGCCTGGATGGGCTGCCCATGCCGGGCGTGCGCCGAAATAATGGACGACCACATGTGTGTGTTGGGCCCAACCACCTCGCTGAACACCTGCGCTGCTTCCTCCAACCTGCCGCATTTGGCATACATGTTCACCAGGCTGCTGCTGACAAACATGTCGGGGCTGCCATCAGCGAGCAGAATGTGAGCATGCACCTCCTTGCCGGAATCCAGATCCTTGGCCATGGCACAGGCCTTGAGGACTGCCACAAACAAGTGGTTGTCCGGCTTCACACTGGACGCACCCCGCATCCGCCGATACAGCTGGATAGCCTGTGCTGGCTGGCCATGCCGAGCGTGTGCCGAGATGATGGTGGCCCACATATGAGCGTCCGGAGCGGTGACGTTGGAGAACACCTGCAGAGCGTCCTCCAATTTGCCATGAGACGCATACATGGCAATGATGTGGTTGGCCAAGAATGCGTCTGATGCGTGCCCGCTTCTGATAGCCAGTGCATGGATTCGCTTCCCCAGACGCAGATCCTTGCACTCAATGCATCTCTTGAGTAGGCGGTAAAAGAGAGACGCGGGAAGATGCGAGGTTCTGCGAAGCACCAAGACATGCAATGCTTGCACAGCCTCCCTGAGCTCCGCTCCCCCTGCTGCTCCTGCATCTGGCTCCTCCGGCAGCTGCCATTCCCTGCAGCCCGGCGTGCATAGCCATAATGCCTGCTTGGATGTCTTGTGCCTGAAGTCAGGATGGTTCGCACTCAGCTTGACGGCCCTCTGGTCCAACCACTGCAACGGGTCCGAGAGGAAGTCATGCCACAAGAGCTCCTGCTGCCGCTCCTTGCCACCGATGCTGCTGCTGCTCAGGCTCCTTGTTCCTTTCTTTCCTGCTACCGCGGCTGCGGCTGCGGCTGCCGCTGCCGGGATGCGAGAACGCAAACGGCTTGGCTGCTGCATCCACCACGTTTGCTGCTGTGGAGCTCCCGCGATGCCATCACCTCGCCGCGGGAGCACCACCTCCATCTCCATTTCTCCTACCGTTATTCTGGACAAGGTGAGGAGTACAACAACCCGATCAGGCCTAGTCCTTCGTCCTGGTATCCATCTCCTGGAGCCTTTGATTCAGCCATCGCTGCTTCAAGAGGCCGAGGATGGAAAGAAGCAAAATACGCGTACATCGTCTACGACTGGAAGGGCCTAAGGGAAACTAACGGATAGTAACGGAAACTAACGGATGGGTTTGTTGTTACGTCAATTAACCCTAAACCCTAACTCCTAAAGCCCATGCGAGACAGCAGGGCCCAAAGAGGTGCGTGATGAATTCACCAACCATGGCAAGCTGTTCCACACGCTCTTGAGGCCTCGGCTCAAAGTCACACCAGACATCGGCCGACAGAGGGGCAAGGTCTACTCCAACTCCTAAAACACTTACGGAACATGGTCAGCCACAATCAGGCCCTCCTGTTCCACTTCCTCATACAGAATAAGCGCCTCTTGGCCATGCTCATGATTTGCATACCCAGCTATCAGGGCTGCGTGTGCAGCTCCCTGCTCTTGTGTATGGCGCCACAGCTTGCACAGGCCTTCAGAAGGCAAGCAAAAGTAGCATAGCTTCCCGCTATCAGGCCCTCCTGCTCCATTAGTCCACACACAGCCAGCGCCTCTTGGCCGAGCCCATGATTTGCATACCCAGCTATCAGGGCATTCCATGTCACCACATCTTTTGTTGGCAAGCTGTCAGAAACCCTGCGTGCATCTTCCAGTTCCCCACATTTTGCATCCATGTCCACTAGGCAGTTGCCAACAAACAAGTTAGGAACAATGCCCCTGTGCAATACATCACAGTGCTCTTGTCAGCCACATTCCAAGTCCGCAGCCAATGCACAAGCTTGAAGGGCTGCAACAGAGAGTGAGCATCGGCCTTCACACCTGCACTAAGCTTCTCATGGTACAGTTGTATAGCCTCATTAAGTTTCCCATGGTTTGCATGTGTAGAGATTATGGAAAACCACACATAAGCATGTGGCTTGCGCACCCTGGTGAACACATCAATGGCCTCCTGTGGCCTACCTTCACGAGCATACATCCGCAAGTTATCGTTCCCCAAGTACGTAATTGACTCGTACCCAAGTTCGACAGTGAGATCATGAATTCGCCGTCCCAAACCCAGATCCTTCTCCTCTGCACACAGTTTGAGCACAGAAAAAAAGAGAGAGCGAGAAATAGGACAGTCCCTCTGCGCTAGAGATTCCAGGGCTCCAACGACCTCAGTAAGCTTCCCCTGCTCACAAAATGTGCACACGGCAACAGCTGTTGCGACGCCCCTTGCCGATCCTGCACGCCTGCCTGCAGGCGCAGGTTTGTCTGTGAAGAGCTCATCTTGGGAAGCCAAGGTCTGGCAAACAACCATTGCTGGAAATCATTTCCCAGCCATCCATTCTCTGCGAAGTGCTGAGTTCCTTATACTGCTGCACCTGGAGACATGGTTGTTTGCCAGACCTTGGCTTCCCAAGTTGAGATCAGCCGGAGCTGCTCCTAGAAAGCCCTAGCCTGTACACCCCCGAATTTGCTGGGTCCACAACGATTCCGGTTGCCATACAGTGGCCATCGTGCTGGCAGCCCCCTCGGACAGTAGCAGCATGCCTAAGTAATGTGCGTGACTACATCTTGCCAAGCACCTATATTGTTGGAAGGAATGGACCTGATTTGATGTTTGCCTTGCGGGGATGATCTGTGAAACGCCAGAACACTGTACTAGGTGTGTATGAGTCGATAAGGCAGGTGCAAAAAGTGTGAGCAGGATCCGCGATGTGGATGTCCATCATTTAGAAGGGACGAAAAAACGCACTTGCGAAATTCAGCAGCCGTTGATGGTAGAGGCCGAAAGATAGAAATGGCAAGGGGAGGCCGCGGTCATCGCATACACGTGATACGTACGTACATGACGATGAGCACATAAAGCGGATGCACAGGGAGGCTCCAGACTACCCAGACTTTCAAAACACCGCCTAGCTCGGACCTTGGAGTGATATCAACTGTCACAAGTACCTGCAGCAGCTAGCTATCGGTATCGCTGGTCCATGAGAAAATACTGAGTGTTGCTTGAATTTGGTGAAGTGAGAGTGAACAGGAGGTTGGCAAGCTTGCCGAAGTGTCTTCCACTGCACTGAGCCGACGAGTGGGAGACTTTTACATGGTCGAAAAGAGAGAAGGTGGTCAGTTGTGTGCCTGCTGGTCGGAGACCCTGCCATATGCATGCCCCTTCCGAGTTCAGCTCTCCGCTCTCCGCTCTCCGCGAGCATCCTTCGGGCTCCCACATTCGCCATACATCTCCCGCATTCTTCATACACGGTCCCACGCTTGTGCCGGATTCCGAGGCCGCTGGTAAACACTTTCCTATTCCAGAAACTTACCCCGCACTACTTACGTGCCCCTTCATTTCAGTTTACGTTCCAATCCACCTTTGTGACAGCCCGCACGACATGCAACGATACCTACCGGATTCATGGGGGTAAGACGGCCTCCCACGGTAACGCTTAGGTTAAAATAAATCCCTATTTCATTTTACAAAATATATTATTTTTCCAAGATATATACAGTCATGTAGGGATACCGCCCCGCCCCATTCATTGCGAGACAATGAAATCATGAATGCAAGACAAAGCAAAACTTGAACAGCTTCAAACCTTGTCATCAAGGAAAGCCTTAGCATCCATAGTCTCCTCTCCTCTCCTCTCCTCGTCATCAAGGGAAGCATCGTGGAAATAGGATTCTGCAAAAATGCCCAGGACGATGGTGAACACTGCCGTCAGTGCTAAAACATGCTCCATGTTTCGCATGGTCATTGCGGTTGCGGGTATACCTACATTTGAATCTGACAATACCATACCATCTTCAAAAGTAGGAGTCGGGGATTTACCCGCCCTCCGAACCATCAGTGACAGTTTCCTGTCATAGGGCTCTCCGTTACGGATTCCTTAAAGCGCGTCAAAGCAAAATCCTATGACCCCTTGGCCTGGTGGGTTCACCATCTTTTGTGAGGAAAGAGAAGTTCAAGCGTGATGGGCTTCTTCGCCACGACTACTTCTGTGGCAGGGAAAGGATCACGCCCTCTACCATCGATTTTATCATCCAAATCCAAACAGGCTCGGTCCCTGTCTTACCTTTTCCGAACCCGCTCTTTTATATGTTATTGGGTGCGTTGGTCTTCGTCCTTTATCTGTTCTGTTATTGGGTGTGCTGGCCTCGCTCGTGTGTGAGGTCTTTGCACGAGATTATTCGTTATAAAATATATTTTATTTAAAATAAAATAAAAGGAAGGCGGGCCCTAGGACACCATGTGGTCACCGCAAATTCGAATGTGCACGTCGTGGGCTTGAGGACGCGGGCGAGCCAAGAGACAAGTTGTGCGGAAGTTCTGTACTTCATGGTTCTCCGTCCATCATCCCGGTGTCCCAAGGGATTGATTGATTGCCATTCTCTCGATCGTACGAGCCAGCTTGAGTGGCAATCGCATACCGATTTGCAAGCGGCGGCCATTGGGAAGCTGCTGGTGCACGCGGTCTCCCGCCCCGTAGCGGCTACGTTTTCCGGAGCCACTGGATCACCCGCCCTGAAGCTGCCAATCCCCCCTTTTTCCCTCCCCGCTCCCCGTCCCAACCGAGGCCCAATGCAGATTCCTCCACACCCGGTCCCATTGCAAGTCAGATCTTGTCACGCCGTGGCGTGCACGTCTGTGAGCCTGGTGCGCCATTGGTCTAATCCAGACGCGCCTGCACAACCATGATGTTGCATTTCTGCTCCCACCACAGATTGAGCGCTCGCTGCGCCTGCGGCTGCAGCTGCAGCTGAATCTGCAGCCTGGTGCGCCGTTGACCCATTCAAGGTGCATGCGCATTTCCCACAAGTGAAATGTTGGTGCGAGCCCGCATTTCCCTCGAATGCTACACAAGTTCGTTCCCATGGCTGGACCTGGGCCCTGTAGGCATGGATTGCTGGCGCTGCTGCTTCTCCTGCTCACAGCAGGTCTGGTGAAGCCAGCACAGGGGCTATCCGAGAATGCACGGAGGTTCGTGACCGGGCTGGAGGACCTGCAGATCCCGGCGCTCATGCTAACCAGCATGTGCCTGCAGCTGCTGCTGCTGGCCACGGGAGGCAGCAGGAAGTGGAGCAGTGGCCTGCGCCTCGTGGCCTGGCTGGCCTACAATTCTTCCGACGCCGCAGCTCTCTACTGCCTGGGCCTCATGCTCCCCAACGTCTTGGGCGGGCACGGGAGCACCGTGGTGTACTCGCTGTGGGGACCCATTCTGCTGCTGCACCTCGGGGCGCCGGACAACATCACCGCCTACTCCATCACGGATGCCGAGTTCTGGCCCCGCCATGGCCTCACCATGCTCATCCAGCTGGGCCTGGTGGTCTATCTCATCTCCCAAACCGGGCGCGGGCCCTTCCTCATCGTCGCCCTCTGCCTGCTGGCTGCCGGCTCCAACAAGTACGCGGAACGCACCATGGCTCTCTTCTATGCCAGCAGGACGTCCGTGGTGAAGGTCGTCCAGCCCATCTACAAGTTCATGGAACTCATGCGAATCCTCCAGGATGACGGGCGGGTGCATTACATCGTGGTGGGAGAGGCGGAGTGGTACCAAAGCATGCTGGATGCGTCGTCGGAAACAGGGACGTTCGGGGTGCACGAGAGCATAGACAGCAGCAAGGCCACGGTGAGGTATTATGAGGTGGAGGAGTGCGAGTCCTTGCCGGCCAGGGACTACCTCCGGGACTTGTGCTTAGGGCACGCGCTGTTCAAGATGCTGAGGAGGAGGCTCACCGGCTTGTACATGTACGAGCGAGGGTTGGCAGGGACCAGGAATCTCTTCACACAGTATCTCAAGGATCCTGCCAGGGTCAGGAAGGTCTTGGACTTCGAGCTCCGTTTCCTGTTCGACAGCATCTACACCAAGGCAGCTGGGACTGCCTTCTCCCGCCTCGGATTGTGCCTGCGTCTGCTCAACGTCGGCCTGCTCATCATGGCTGTCCTCTTCCTTCTCACTCTTGTGCAAATTCATGGCTCCTCTCCCAAGTTGGAGGCGTCCAAGTGGATCACCGTGACGCTGTTGCTGGTAGGGTTGGGCATCGAAGTGTATCAGCTCGTCAGGATACTGCTGTCGGATTGGACTCTGGTTATGCTGGCCTGTTCCCATGTGCGCGCGCATCGGCCAGGGCATCGAGCCTGCCAGCTCCATCCTCTCCTGGCTCTTCGGACCTGGATAGGTAGCCTCAGATTAGCGTACTGGAGGGGTTCCCTCGATCAGATTGCCATGATCCCAGTGCACAAGCACGACCGAAGTTTGTTCCACAGACTGGTGGCAAGTTCAATCCCGACGAATGGCATGTGCGGGAAGCTGCTTGAGAAAGTTATGGCGATGCAACCGCATGTTGGCTCCCTCTCTAGGGCGACCTCCGACAAGGTGATGAACAGGCTAACAGAGAGGGTGCTGGACAGGTGCAAGGAATGGTCACCAGAGCTGGTGAGTTTGAGGGCACGAGTCATGAGCAGTCTGCTGGATCTCCAAGAGAACAGTGCTTTCCGGTTTGCCAGTAACACTGACCTAGAGCATGCCCTTATGCATTGGCACATCGCCACTTGCATTTGCGAAAAGGAAGTTAGCAATGCAACAACTGTGTCGGGGGAGGTGGCATCCTCACAAGAACCTGTGCCTGATTTGAGTTACAAGGAACTGGCTGCATACCTGTCCAGGTATCTCCTGTATCTGCTGGTGACAAAGACAGAGCTGCTGCCATGCCATCCTGACATCGGCAGAAAGGTGTACCGGGACACTGTAGTAGATTACAATCGCCATGGGGCAGAACTTGATAATATGTCCGGCAGGAATGATGGAGTTTTAGGAGTTGGAAAAAACCTTGCCCGTCTTTTGATAGCTGCTGGAGAAGGGCGATGGAAGCTGTTAGCCGATGTCTGGTGTGATTTTGCCATCTCAATTGCTGTGGCTAACAAGCCTCAAGAGCATATGGAACAGCTTGCCATAGGTGGTGAATGCATTACGCACCTTTGGACCCTGCTGACTCACATGTGCTACTATTGACGTAACAACGAGGCCATCCGTTCGTTCCCGTCACAATCCGTTAGTTTCGGTCACGCCCTTCCTGTCGTGAGGTGACCATATTTTGCTTCTTTCCTTCCTTGGCCGCCAGAAAGTGCTTCTTTCCCTCCTTGGCTGTTTAAATGTGCCTCCTTCCTGCCTTGGCCGCTAAAATGTGCAGTAATAATGGTCTAGAGAAAGTAGCAACGGCTGAGTCAAATTCCATCGTTGGCCGCTAGAATGTGCAGCGAAGGTCGAGAGAAAGCAACAATGGCTGAATCAAATTCCTTCGTTGGCCACTAAAATGTGCAGCGAAGGCCGAGAGAAAGCAACAATGGCTGAGTCAAATTCCTTCCTTAGCCGCTAAAATGTGCAGCCAAGGTCGAGAGAAAGTGGCAATGGCGGAATCAAACGCTCCAAGAAAAGGGGACTCGGACAAAGGACTAGGAGTAATAGGGTTGTTGAATTCCTGACCTTGTGTAGGGAGGAGACCAGGAGATGGAGGTGGTACTCCCGCGTCCAGGTGATGGCATTGCGGGAGCTCCACAGCAGCAAACGTGGTGGATGCAGCAGCCAAGGCCCTGTGCGTTCTCGCATCCCGGCAGCGGCAGCGGCAGCGGCAGCGGCAGCCGCAGCCGCAGCCGAGGGAGCAGGAAAGAAAGGAACAAGGAGCCTGAGCAGCAGCAGCAGCAGCAGCAGCATCGGTGGCAAGGAGCCGCAGCAGGAGCTCTTGTGGCATGACTGCCTCTCGGATCGGTTGCTCTGGTTGGACCAGAGGGCCTTCAAGCTGAGTGTGAACCATCCCGACTTGAAGCACAAGACATCCAAGCAGGCATTACGGCTACGCACGCCGAGCTGCAGGGAATGGCAGCTGCCGGAGGAGCCAGGTGCAGGGGCAGCGGAGGGAGCGGAGCTCAGGGAGGCTGTGCAAGCATTGCATGTCTTGGTCCCTCGCAGAACCTCGCACGTTCCCCCGTCTCTCTTTAACCGCCTGCTCAAGGACTGCATTTAGTGCAAGGATCTGCGTCTGGGGGAGCGACTCCATGCACTGGATATCAGACGCGGGCACGCATCAGACGCATTCTTGGCCAACCACGCCATTGCATGTATGCGTCTCGTGGCAAGTTGGAGGACGCTGTGCAGGCGTTCTCCAACGTCACCGCTCCGGACGCTCATATGTGGGCCACCATCATCTCGGCACTTGCTCGGCATGGCCAGCCAGCACAGGCTTTCCAGCTGTACACAACCACTTGATTGTGGCAGACCTCAAGGCCTGTGCCACGGCCAAGGATCTGGATTCCGGCAAGGAGGCCTGTGCCATCTGCTCGCGGATGCCACTCGATCGTGGCAATCCTCGAGGCCTGTGCCATGTCGGGTATCGATTCGCAAGCTCTGCATCACGAGGAATGCATCCCCATCTGCTTTGCATGTAGCGCACACGTTTACACTTCATACCGTGATGGCCTGGCACGAGTTTGTGCATAAGTTGGGGGCCACAGATCTTTTCTGTCCGACAACTTGTTGAAAAGGTTGCCGACATGCAGACAGGTACCAGTTTTTACATGAGTTGGGGACCAGAGAATTCTTCTGTCCGACGGCTTGTTGAAAGAGATCGTGAAATTTGTCGGCAACCACGGACAGACCACGAATTTGCAAGGTGTCGGACCAGGTGTCACATGGGCGACGTCAATGGCCACATGAACAAGAGCCATTTGCGAAACGGTGTATTCTGTGCAAATCTCTCACTGTAATATCCCGCTTCTCGACATGGGACATGACCTTTGTGCTACTGTGGCAGTCACAGCACATGCGAAGATTTTTGGTGACTAGCAGACTGGTTCCACTGGGAGTGTTGAGCAAACCATAAGCGAGAGCCAACTTCTCCGCATGCCCGCACAAGGCATCCTCCTTGTCTTGCTCAGACGCCGCTGCCTTGAGCACCAGGTGCGTGTGCGGCACATGGCCTCCATCCTCCTTCCATCTCATGTTCACTCTCTTGAGGCTAGGGGTATCACACCTCTCTTCCCCGACTCTAAACTCATGCACCTCCGTCTTCACTTCAATGCGTGCCACGGCAGGCTTCTTCGAAGCACCAGCACACTTCCTCATGCTCTCTATCCTATCTACCTCCTCCCACTGTCCCGCATCTGCATAGATGTTGGCCAAAAGAACGTAGGCAGTTGCATTCTCAGGTTCCAATCCTACAAGATGGTGGAAGCATCGCCTCCCACGCTCCGTATCCCCATGGCTTCTGCAGGCAGTGAGCAAACACGTCCAGCCCACCACGTAATCCCGAAGCGGGGCTGTGGCCAGCAGGAGTTGTGCCTCGTCCAGTCGCCCAGAGCGGCCGAGAAGATCAGCCATGCAGTTGTAGTGATGGTCCTTGGGCACAATGCCATGCCCCTCCACCATCTTCCGAAAGTAGAACTGGCCCTCGTCCACCAGGCCTGCCCGACTGCACGCCACAAGCAGGCAGGTGAAGGTGTTCTCGTTGGGCTCGAACCCTTGGTGAAGCATGCTCTGGAAGCAGCTGACTGCCCTGCCAGCATCACAGTGTTCAGCCAGGCCGTTGAGCAAAGCATTCCACGTGACCACATTTCTTGTGGGCAAGGCTTGGAAGAGGCGGTGAGCATCCTCCAACCTCCCACACTTGGCATACATGTCCACCAGGCTGTTGCCCACCTCCACGTGACCTTCCAGCAGCCCCGCCTTCTGAAGAATGTCCACATGGAGCAGCCTGCCCTGGTGCAGCGCCCCCACACCTGCACACGCCTGCAGGAGGCACACAAACGTCACGTGGTTGGCTAGGGTGACGCCCTCCTCCTGCATGCTTGCGTACAGACACAGAGCCTCCCGCCCCAATCCCTGCTGCGCATAGCCTGCGATGAGGGCAGTCCAGGAGCACACATCCCTAGTGGGCAGGGCGTGGAACAAGCTGCGAGCCCGCTCCAAGCTCCCGCACTTGGAATACATGTCCACCAGGCAGTTCCCCAGCTGCGCATGGGAGTGCAGGAGGCCCCGATCCCGAATGTCTTCATGCAGCTGCAAGCCCTGCTGCAGCGCCCGGGGTCCCACGCTGGCGCAGGCTTGCAGGAGGCACACAAAAGTGACGTGGTCCGCTGCCGGAGCCATCCCCTGCCGCTGCAGGCGGGCGTAGAGCCAGAGGGCCTCCTCGCCATGCCCCTGCCGCGCATATCCTGCGATCATGGCCGTCCATGTCACCACATCCCTGGTGGGCAGGGCGTCGAACACCCTGCGCGCATCTCCCAAGCTCCCGCACTTGGCGTAGCAGTCAACCAGGCAGTTCCCCAGTCTCAAGCCCCTACCTGCTGCTTCCTCCTCTTCCTGCTGCAGGTGCTGCTCCCGCTCCAGCTCCTGGATAATGTGGCCATGAAGGAGCTTGGCCTGCCGCAAATCCCCGACGCCAGCACACGCTTGAAGCAGGCAGACGAAGGTCACCAGATTGGGCTGCACGATTTCGCGGTGCTGCTGCATGACGGCATACAGACGCAGCGCCTCCTGCCCCATGCCCTGCTGCGCGTACCCTGCCATCATGGACGTCCAGGTGACCACATCCCTGACATCCACTGGCACGGCGTCGAACACCTTCCTCGCATCCTCCACGCTCCCGCACTTGGCGTACACGTCCAGCAGGCAGTTGGCCACAAACACGTCCAGATGCCCTTCCCGGGGGAGGTGGGCATGCAGCTGGTGGGCGGCGGCCAGATCCCTTGCCGCACCGCACGCCTTGAGAGCAGCCACGAACACATGGTTGTCGGGCTTCACAGCCGGAAAGTCCCGTCGCATCCGGCTGTAGAGCTCCAAGGCCCGGCTGGGCTGGCCGTGCCGAGCGTGCGCTGAGATGACGGTAGCCCACATGTGCACGTCGGGCTCATCCACGTCCTCGAAGGCCAGAGCTGCCTCCTGCACTCTGCCTGCCCCTGCGTACACGGCCATGATGTGGTTGGCCACGAATGCATCGTGGCATCCGCTCCAGACTGCCAGGGCATGGAGCCGCCTGGCTGCAAGCACATTCCGCTGCGCACTGCAACACTGCACGAGTCCATGGATGAGGGGTCGGCCTCCCTCGACCTCCTCCACTTCCTCCTCCTGCCGCTCCTGCCGCTCCTGCAGCACCAAGAGCTCAAATGCGTGCACAGCTTCGGTCAGCTGCCCTTTGGCCAGGCAACTTTCTACCACCAAATGCTGCTGTTGTTGCTGCTGCTTCCAATGTTGCTGCTGCTGCTTCCAATGTTGCTGCTGCTGCTTCCAATGTTGCTGATGCTGCTCCCAATGCTGTTCGAGGCTCACACTGGCCGCAGGAGGAGCAGCAACAGCGGCAAGGACACGAGCTCCAGCTCGAGCTCCCGCTCCTCCTAGCCCTACCACTCCGGTCGTGAAACAGTCGCTCATTTAGGGTTTCAGAAGGGGGTGGGGAGAAGACGACAGGGCAGCGGCTGCGTCAAAGAGTCGGTGATGTGGTGGTTAGTACATCCCTCTTGAAAGAGAGAGAGAGAGGAGGCGAGACGTCGGTTGGCAGACGGGTACTATGGGTGGTTGGAGAAGGAGCAAGTGTGAAATGAGTTCAAAACTATCTAGACGCAGTGAAGTCGCGTTTCAACCTCTCCTCTCCTCTCCGTTACTCGGGCAGGCCAGAGCCGGTGGTGTGCCAGTTGTGGGTCCTTTCTTCCCCCTTTGCTTTGCCTTTTCACAACCCAGGCAACGGATGCCTGGCTGGCTGGCTGGCGCGCACACATATTCTTACGTTTCCAGGGCAGAAGCCCCGCCTTCCGCCCCCGCCTCATCCGGCGCCTCTGGGCTGTGAGGAGGAGGACTCGGGAGCAGCAACCCACGAAGAGCAATCCAAGGCCCGCAGCTGCTTCCTCCTCCTCCTCCTCCTCCTCCTGGCATCAGCAGCATCTCTCTCTCTCTCTCTTTGCCTGATGATCTCACCAAGCAGCAGCAGCAGCAGGCTGAGGAAAGAAAGGCGTGAGTGAGCAAGAGTAGCAGCAGGAACAGGGAGGAAAAATGGCCTCGTTTTCCTCCTTCTTGCCACAACCAGCAGCAGGGGCTTCACCATTGCTGCTGCTCTTGCTCTTCCTCCTCGTTTCGACGCTCCCCTCCAGGCTTGGTCAGTTGTCATCCACTGCTCATTCGTTCTGCATTCCCGACATTGCGGTTCTGAGCACCCATTGCCTCCTTCTCTTCCTCCTGCTCACACTGCCTCCCTGGCTCCGTTGCAGATGCTCTCGATGCCCTGGACCCGTACGGCACCATTACCATCAAGTGGGATCTCATGATGTGGGCTCCCGACGGTTATGTGGTAAGCAGCATTTCCTTCCCCTCCCTTTGCCTTGGCCTTGAACACCGGTATGCGACGGGATGCAACGCCATGGCATGCAATGATGTTGGGTTGCTGCAGGCCGTGGTGTCCATGTACAATTTCCAACAGTACCGGCACATCCAGTCCCCGGGATGGACGCTGGGGTGGACCTGGGCGAAGGACGAGGTGATCTGGACCATGGTGGGAGCGCAGGCCACCATGCAGGGCGACTGCAGCGCATTTGCTGGCGGTGCCTTGCCGCACTGCTGCAAGCGAGACCCGCAGATCGTGGACTTGCTCCCCGGAGTGCCCTACAACAATCAGATAGGCAACTGCTGCCGGGGCGGCGTGCTCGCTTCCTACTTGCAGGACCCAGCCAATTCTGTGGCTTCCTTCCAGGTCAGTGTGGGGAAGTCGGGTAATACCAACACCACTGTGCTGCTGCCCAAGGACTTCACGCTGTCCACGCCGGGTCCCGGTTACACCTGTGGTCCCGCCATACTGGGCAAACAGACATTGTTCCCTACCCCTGACGGCAGAAGGTTCTCGCAAGCTCTCAGTGAGTGCTCCTCATGCTGCTGCAATGCCTGCTTGCCTCACCATCACCCTTCTTCTCCTCCTGACAGTGGCATTGGCTCTGGCATGCAGTGACCTGGAATGTCACCTGTGTCTACTCACAACTCCTGGCACACAAGGCACCCACCTGTTGCGTCTCCTATTCGGCCTTCTACGACGAAAAGATTGTCCCTTGCCAAACATGCTCCTGTGCTTGCCAAGCAAACATCACCAGTCCTACTGGACCAACTTGTGTGGACCCGTGAGACCACCCCCAATTTCCCTCTCTTTCCTCCCTGTTGCTGCTGCCATCCCCTTCATTGCACTCACACCCTACTGCTTCTGCTATGCTTGCAGGGATAACAAGCTTGCTGTCGCAGCTGCTCTCAGGAGCGGCTTGAAGAATCCTGGGTTGTACTGCACCAACGACATGTGCCCGGTGAAGATACACTGGCATGTCAAAACCAATTATGTGGAATATTGGAGGGTGAAGATCACCATCACCAACAGGAACCTTTTCAAGAATTACACACAGTGGAATATTGTGGCGCAGCATCCCAATTTCGACAACTTCACCCAAGCTTTCAGTTTCACCTACAGGGGCATTTCTCCTTACGGCGACATAAGTAAAATATTTCCTTCTTTGCTTGCCTGCTTGCGTCTTCCTAAGGATCCTTCCTACCTTACCTACCTACCTACCTTCCTTCCTCCCTTCCTTCCTTCCTTTTCAGTTTAGTTGCTTCGCCGGACTTTGCTGCTTTTGGCTGCTCCTCTCGCCCTAGGGCTCTCGTCTTTTATCGCATTCACACTCGCACTCTCTCAAATGTTTTGTACCTTGCTTGCAGATAATACAGCAGTCTTCTACGGGATCAAGTACTTCAACGACATGCTGATGTCAGCTGGGCCTGACGGGAATGTGCAGTCGGAGATTCTGTTTCGGAAGGACCCGTCCAGCTTCACTTTCAAGCAAGGTTGGGCATTCCCTCGCAGGATTTACTTCAACGGTGACGACTGTGTATTACCTGATCCCGATGATTATCCCCAACTGCCCAGCGCAGCCCCCTCACTGCACTTGAGGGGGCCTGCCGCAATCACTAGCTTCCTTTTGATGGTCTTTTCCACACTAACCTGTCTTGTAGTTCTCTGTGCTTGACCAGCCAATAACTAACTGCTAGTGAAAGTCACCCTGCGCTTGCAGTGGTGTGGGTTTTGGGGGTATAGATTCTGCTTTTCTTTGTCAGGATGAATTTGTCACCCGTCAGCCAGGGCAGGAGAGGGAGAAGAGAGGACCCTTTTCCTTCCCTTCCCCTCCCTTCCCTGACAAGCCAACCAAGCCAAAGGGAAGACTCCTGCCTGGTGTTGTTGGCAATCTGCTAGGGAAGAAGAGGTAAACCGTTTGTCTTGCGAGACAGCTTGGCTTCAAGGTTGGCAACCAGTGGACTGCCAGCGGATGGAAGCTCAGCCACCTTGTTATTGGGAGCAGCTCGACTGGGGGACATGGCACAATTCCCCACCTTCACGCGCTACTCTTCTCAGGTGGTGGTTGTTATCGCAGCAGATTTTTTTCTTCTGCGCTATTGGTTAGAGTTGCAGAAGGTAGTGTGGTGGTAAAACATCGAGGCTGGAGTAGCTACATAGCTATTTACGTGTACTCTACCATGAGATTTAGTGTGAACTGTAAAGTAGGAAAATTGATAAGAGGGGAGCGACTTGCTGCTGCTTCTGCTGCAGCAATGGTGTGAGAATAGTTGATCGACTTGCCTTTCTGGTCCGTGCTAAGGAGAATCCCCACAAGAGCAAGCGCCGTCCTTGAAGTGATGCACGCGGTGGGCATCTCTCACAATAATCTCTCGACCTTCTATCCTTGAAATCATCTTGGTGCCGCTGTGACACTGGTTGCACATTCGCAAATTCTTGTCCACAACAAGACTCGTACCAGCAGGGGTATTCAGAAGGCCAAATGCCAAAGCCAGTTTCTCGGCATGCCCACACAGGGCAGCGTCATCGTGCTTGTCGACCGTTTCTTCCTTGTTAACCGTTTCCAGATTCATCAAACTGGACAGCTTGGCAGAAGTGTCGTCCCTCTTCACCCCGACAACAAACTGGTGCACCTTACCCTCCACCTGGATACTTGCCTGGGCAGGCTTCTTCTCAGCACCGGCACGTAGTCTCAGCTGCTCTACCGCCTCCACCTCTTCCCACCTCCCAGCACTGGCAAATATGTCTGACATGAGCACATACCCAGAAGCTCCCTGGGGCTCCAGCTGCACCAGTTGCTCAAAGCAGCGCCTTGCCACATCCAAATGGCCGCCCTGATGAGTCTTGCATGCACTCAGTACCGCAGTCCAACCAACGGTGTCCAGCTTCAATGCTGGCATGCTGCGCAGTAGAGCCTCCGCTTCGTGCAGCCGACCTGACCTGGCAAGCAGGTCCACTACACAGTTGTAGTGCTCAAGCCTGGGTTTGATGCCGTGTTTTGCTTCCATGGCTTCCAAGTACTGCAGCCCCTCACTCACCAGCCCTGCATGACTACAAGCCACAAGCAAGCATGTAAATGTTCCGGCATCAGGCTGCACACCGTCTTGGATCATCTCCTCGAAACACTGCATTGCCATGCTGCCCTCATTGTGCTGGCCGTAGGTATCCATCAGCGCCGTCCAGGTCACGGCGTTTCTTTTCGGTAGCCTGTAAAACACCCTACGAGCATCCTCCAGGCTCCCGCACCCACCGTACATGGTCACCAGGGCACTCCCAAGCACCCACATGCTATCTTTTTCTTCTTCAAGCAGTCCCTCCTTCTGCAATATCTCGGCATGAATGCGCTTGCCCTCATGTAAGGCTCCTGCCATGCCACAAGCCTTCACCATGCTCACCAAAGTCACAAAGTCTGGAGTGATGCCTGCGTGCAGCATCTGTGAGTAAAGTTGGAGGGCTTGCTGTCCATGTCCATGCCCCACATATGCTGCAATCATGGTATTCCATGTCACCACATTCTTAGTCTTCAGCCTGTCAAACACCAGGCGCGTGTAGTGGGGGCTCTCACATTTTGCATGCAGCTCCAACAGGGCATTCCCCACGGACACATCCATTCCATAACCCCTTTTCTCGATTTGGGCATGAATGTCTTTGCCCCTCTGTAGGGCACCTACGCTAGCACACGCTTTCAAGGCACTCACCAGGGTGACTTGGTCTGCTGCCACACCATGCTGCTGTTCCATATCTACATACAGGCTCAGAGCTTCTTGATGACAACCATTCTCCACGTATCCAGTGATCATCGCAGTAAATGTTATAACATTTCTGACTGGCAAGCTGTCAAAGACTTGGCGAGCTTTATGAAGGCTCCCACATTTAGCGTACATGTCTACCAGGGAGCTTCCCACCACCACATCCCATAGTAGTTCTCTGTCCATAATTTGATCATGAATCCGCTTGCCTATCTGCAGGGCTCCAATGCTGCCACACGCCTTCAAAACGCTGGCAAATGTGATGTTGTCCGGTGGCGAGTCGCTAGTCAGTTGCATCCTGTCAAACAGCTTCAGTGCTTCCTCACCCTGCCCGTGCTGAGCATAACCGCCAATCATGGCATTCCATGACACCACATTCCTGCTCGGCATCATGTCGAAAGCTGTGCGAGCATCACGCACTTGACCACATTTGGCATACATGTCAACCACGGCATTCCCCACTGAGACATCTGCACCTAGGCCCCTCTTTCCAATTTCTGAATGAATCCGCTTGCCCTCCTGAATTCCTTGCACACTTCCACAAGCTTTCAAGATACTCATGAATGTGACATTGTCCGGTACCACCTCCTCCGTTTTCTCCTGCAGCATAGCTTCATAAAGGAGCAGGGCCTCCTGAGCACAACCTTGAGCAACATAGCCTGCAATCATGGCATTCCAAGTCACCACGTTACGACAATCCAACTGGTCAAACACTCTGCGAGCGGCCACCAAGTCCCCGCACTTGGCATACATGTCCACCAGCGTGTTCCCCACCAACAAGTCTGCCTCAAATCCCGTTTTGACAATCTGAAAGTGCATCTGCCTGCCTGCCTGGACCGCTCCTATGCTGCTACAAGCTTTCAACAGGTTCACAAACATGATCCTGTCCGGAGCAATGTCATCCTCTTTCATGCTCTCATACAGCTTTAAAGCTTCCTCACTATATCCATGCTGAGTACATGCGGCAAGCATGATGCTCCACGTGACCACATCTCTTGCGAGCAACCCATCAAACACGGTGCGGGCATCCTGGATGCTCCCACATTTTGCATACATGTCCACCAGCGAGTTCCCAACAAAAATGTTCTGCTCCAACCCACAGTCGACCACATGGGCGTGCGCCAGCTTGCCAGCAGCCAAATCACCTGAGGTAGCACAGGCTTTCAGGACCGCCACAAAGAGATGGTCGTCTGGCCTTACAGCAGCTGCCTCTCGCATCCGTCTATACAGTTTGACAGCTCCGTCTGCTTGGCCGAGCTCCAAATGAGCTGAGATAATGGAGGTCCACACAAATGCGTTTGGTGCGGGCAGCTTGAAAAACACTTGGTTTGCTTCCAGCAGACTCCCAGCCGAAGCATACATGCGGATGATGTGGTTTCCCAGAAATGGATCAAGCTCGTACCCGCTTTTCACAATAAGGTCATGAACGCGCCTGCCCATGTCCACGTTCTTGTCCTGAATGCATCCCTTGAGAGCCCCGTACAACACATCGGTGGACAGGAAACTTCCTTGCTGGTCCATAAGGTCCAGTATCTGAAGGGCTTCACCCAGCACTCCATCCTCATCACCCACCTTGTGGCTCCTCTGTAGAGGAGAGCCTCCAGTCCTGCTCAGCCTGTAACTGCATGATGCATGATGCATCAGGACCGGACAAGCATACCCATGCTGCTAGTAACGGCTGCTGCTGCTGCTGCTGCTGCTGCTGGGTAGGATGCATACCTGACGGATTTGCCATACTCATGACGCTGTCTCCAAAATTCCTGCGCTTCTGCCTTTGCCGGGTGGTGGGTCTGTTCCCATCAGGCATGGTCAAATGCAAAATGGCTCGAACCCAGGACCCAAAACATTGGGTAATGTCAAACGTATGTGTACCTTGGCACAACGATGATCGGTACTTGGCTCATCTGCAGCTGTAGCAGTAGCAGTCGCAAGAACTTATCACAATGGAATCGGACCACACTAGGGGGAAGTGTACAACGACAGAAAGTTGTGAGGGAGGAGGAAAGGTGCAGACCCACCCGACTTGCGTCCCGCTGATCCCCGCAGACTCGATAGACTTGTGTACCATTCCTCAATGGGTGACCTGGGACTGCTTTTGCTCTGTTTGAGGCATGACACAAGACGCTTTGTGGCACATGGACCGCCGCCTGTGCTCATCTCGCGCTCCGCCCCCCTCCTTTCCCCTTCTTCGTTGCAGAGCTTTAAGCAAGTTTAGGTGCCTATGTCCCCGGGGTGCCCCCTCCCATTCCGAGTCCCATGGATCCACAAATGGTGTACTCGCTCTTACTCGGGCTGCAATTCAACGATGGCGATTCACATGCCCAAAATCGTCACAGGACCACTGGCAGCAGGTGCAGAGTAGCAGCAGCAGCTGACCGAGATGCAGCTGGAGCAGCACACAACTGCTGGTGGCTTATCAGACGACGGAACATGCCTGCCCTATCGACTATGGTGTGTGTGTCGGTACCGGTGCTGTTGTTGTCTTCTCCTATGTGGTGCATGATGTATGCAAGGCCTATGATAGGTATTGTTGTGACTCTCATCAAAGCAAGCACCTGCAACATGTAGGAGGGAGCGTGGTTGTTGTTCTCGTGAAGCAGGTAGGATGCGAGCCGTGTTGTGGCAGCAGTTCCACACGGGCCCGCACTGGCTACAGTATGAGGTGCCACGCATTACTCTCTTGGAACAAAGTTCATATGTTGGTCCAGCACCTGGACATGGAGGATGGGAAGGGAGCAAACAATGGCCACCCTAGGCTGATGAGAGAATCAGCAGCGCCTGGTTGCAGGACATCTGGGTGTTGGTAAGTATGTTTGATAGTGATACATACTGGGCCTTCCTTTTGATTCTCCCAATCCAGCAGAATGACATGCTTCTAAGTTGTTGCAGCAGTTGGACCTGAACCTGGATCTGGAAGGGAGCACAACATGGCTGCCGATGTCGTAGGTTGACCGAAGCAAGCACCTGATTGCCGCCCACCAGTCTCTCACTTGCCTCTCGTTTCTCCTAAGCCCTGGCAGGAGAATGACATGACAGCAGGGATTCAAGTGGAATGGTCCAGCAGGAATGGTCCAGATGAAGTAACGGACGACCTTCTGAAGAGGTGCTGTGAGGAGGGTGATGTGAAGAAGGCAGTGGATGCCTTCTTGCAGCTGCTGGAGCAGCAGGCCTATATTCCTCCAGTGCACACTTGTAGATATCTCTTGCAGGTGTGTTCGAAAACGAAGGCATTGGCTGAGACCAAACGCCTGTATGCTCACATGTCAAACTCAAGACAAGGCGGTCAGCTGTTGATGGTTTTGGGCGAGAATCTTGTGGACACGTTTGTCAAGTGCGGAGGTCTGTGCGATGCTCTTCAAGTTTTCAATAGCTTGTCCCAGTCCCAACAGACTGTTTCCTCTTGGACGGCAATGCTTTGGGGTCATGCCACTTCAGGTCAAGCTGAGAAGGCTGTAAGGCTGTACGAGCAAATGCAGGAAGCAGGTGTGGAGCCAAATCACCACACCTTTGTGAGCATGCTTAAAGTGTGTGGCATTCTTGCAGACCTGGAGAAGGGCAGGAAGGTACACGCTGACATGTATGCCAGCTGTGGGAGCATTGCGGATGCAATGCAAGTGTTCCGCTCCCTGCCGGGCCAGGATGTGGTGTCATGGACTGCCATGGTTCCGGCATGTACCCAGCATGAGCAGGGCAAGCAGGCCTGGCAACTATTCATGGAAATGCAACAAGAAGGCGTGATGCCAAACAAACGGACGCTTGTGAGTGCTAAAAGCATGTGGAAACCTTGAAGGCCTGGAAGATGCTGCTGAGACGGATTGCCGTCCAACAGAGGGCGACGAAGAGCCTGCTCTAGCTGTAAAATTGAAACTGGCATCCCTGCAAAAGGGAAAGCTGGTACATGCAGAAGCGGTGAGAATGCAATGCGAGTCAGACATGTTCGTGGCCAACACTCTGGTGGACATGTACTTGAAATGTGGCAGCATTCAGGATGCATGGTTTGTGTTCAACAAGATGGAGCATCACGACGTGGTGACTTGGAATGCAGTCATTGCAGGATGTGTCCAGCAACAGGACGTGGACAAGGTCGAGCACCTGCGTGCGGAAATGCAGAAGAAGGGAGTGAGCCCAGATGAACGAACCTTTGTGACCTTACTGCAAGCATGCTGCAGCATGGCAGGCATGGAACAAGACAGCCTTGTGTGCGGGCAATGTGCGAAGGCCGGAGCGTTGCAACAAGGGAAGGTGGTGCACGCCCAAGTTGTGAGTAGAGTTGTAGAATCCAACATCTTTGTGGGCAACACTCTGATCCACCTGTATGCAAAGTGTGGCAGCATTGACGATGCCTGGCTTGTGTTTGAAAATCTGCCTCCACGAAATGTGGTGTCCTGGAACACCATGTTTGCTGGATATGCTCAGCAGCTGCAGGGCCACAATGAAGGATGAAGGAGGAGTGCAAGCGCAGTGAGGCCACATTTGTGGCCATCCTGAAGGCATGCGGCAGCACTGGAGCTCTGCATGTGTGCCGTGAGATACATGAGAACTTCTTGTTGCTCCACCACAGGAGTGTGAAGCTAGCAAACTCTGTCATCCACACGTACGGCAAATGTGGAGGCATGGTGGAGGCGGAAGCTGTTTTTCACTCACTGCCACAGGGGCCAGCCACCTTGAAGCCCAACGCGGTGACGTTTGCATCGCTGCTGTGCGCATGCAGCCATGCCGGAGGATTGGAACAAGCACTATGTGAGCTTGGTGGATCTGCTGGGTCGTGCAGGGCAGACGGGCATTCGAGCAGGCTGTAGCCTTGTATGCGGGACATTCTGCTGCATACGTGCCCATGTCCAGCATCTACTCGCATGCCCATACGTGGGACGATGCGGCCCACATCGACACCATGAGAGTGGAGGCAGGAGCCTGGAAAAAGGCAGGCGAGAGCTGGGTGGAGCATGACAACGGGGTGCATTCGTTTGCGGTGCCACGACAAGAGAAGAATCACTCATCATCGTCGCAGGCCTCATCAGCAGAAGCACAACCACAAGCTTGTGGAGGTAGTTGTCAGACTCACAACTCTAGCAGCAGCTATGGAGCTTGATGCCCGATTATGAGGTCCTGAATATCCATACCAGATGATAGCTAGGACACATGGGCTGGGCGGCCACCTCCCATGATCTTGTGGAGGAGAGTTCTCAGTTTGAGAGGTTGTGTACAGTACCCGGCGAGGGGAAGGTGATTCGCCTTCCCTTGACCATGGTGTAGAGAAGCACTCACACAGCCCCGCTCCAGGAGCTTCTCAAGACGTCTGTGGCGTCTCTTGTCTACAGCGTTGTGGCCAGATCAGCTCTTTGCTTGTATTCCTCCAACCGTTTGCTCTTCTTCATGGTTTCTACCAGCCATATGATACCGTCCCTTACGCCGGAGCTGCGTGCATCCCGACATTGCGTGGAATCAGAATTGGCAACCTGCTTTTGCTGCTGCCAGACCCAGAAGCTTGGCAACAACAACCATCCAATCAAACCCAACCTTGCCGACTGGTTACCCGTCATACGCAGAGATTGCCTTGACCATGGACGCCCGCTCACTCAGCTCTTTGAGACCAAGATATCTGGACAGCTCATCAGCTGTCAAAGCTCCTGCTAGATCCTAGAAGCAAAGCACAGACAAGGCCACGGCGCACATGAGAAAGAGAGAGGCAGCGAGGAGGGGTGCTGCGCACTTGCTGGTGGCGTAACTGAGCGGTAAGACGAAACGGTAGCAAAAGCAACAACCTGCTTGTTTGCAAAGATGAGAATTGGTGCCCCAGCTAAATCTTCATGTCGAAGAACCTTGGCTGCACCCATTCATTCTTTGTTTACTTCCGCTCCTGCACCACCTAGATAAGGAGAAGACGGCAGCACCGTGAAGGGAAGATACATACCTAGAGCAGACTTTGACTCTTCAAGGCGAGGTTGGCAAGCAGCATCCACAACGTAAAGAATTGCATGAGCCTCTTCATAGTATTTCTCCCATATACTCCGCAAGCCAAGCTGCACAGGCCAGGGAAAGATGAGTGGCCATTGAGCAGGGACAAGGGAAAGGAGAAATGGGTGAAGCGAGGGGTGACACCTGACCCCCGAGATCCCAGAAGATGAGCTTCGACTTGAGCGCCTCCACCCTGCAAATGTTGAGCCCTACTGTAGGCACAATCCGATCCGGGGGAAGTCCATCGAGATCGGAGTAGAGTGTCTTGAGTTTCTCCAGCAGAGTCTGCGGGGACATGAAAGGAAAGGAGACATGAGGAGGATGACCCTGCCAGCCTTCGCTGGTGCGTGCTTTGCAGGGCAAATTGCAGCACCGTCTTGCCAGCCTTGTCGATGCCTAGAATGAGCACATGGAACTCCGCTTTGCTGAAGAGATACTTCCACAGACCGTACAGCAGGGAAAACATCCCTCGCTTCTTTCGCTTCCTTGGCTTGGCTTGGCTGCTCGAGACGAGACAAGACGACCAAGGGACGCGTTATCGCCTCAAGTGGTGGAGTTCGGGTACGGTCGGCTAGGGATCAGGGACCGGGTTAGTGGTGATGGTGTAATGGTCGCGGCCGCTGCTCCTGCTGCTGCTTGCTGCTGGCGACTGAGGGCCTCTACGCCAGGGGGAGAAGATGGAAGACAGAAAGGCAACCGGAACCAAAAATAAAACAAAACCAAACCAAAGGAAAGGAAAGGAAATGAAATGAAATGAAAGTGGTATCTTTATTGAGATCCTAACGACATGAGGAGGGCCCATCTACCGTTGAACACTTAAGGGGACCACAAGGATCATGGTAAGACAAGAGTGATTCGGCTCCGTGTCTACTGTGCCTATAACACCTGTATATGATATGAGATGAAAGGCTATATACCTATAAGAGTAGGATTATCGGGACTATATTCATAGCTGATGTTATTACTTTATAAGTTCATTTATGAATCCAAATTATCTATCGTTTTATAGAGTTCTATATGTCACGCACATACACATACGTGAAGTCTCCAACAGTTAGCTTCACACTTTCTTGCCAAAACAATCCATGAAGGAGATCATAACTAAGGTTATCTCTATAAGCATAATTCACTTTGATTATGTACAGCTTTTGTTTACTCAACTTGCAATGAACACTTCAGTCTTCGAAACTATGTTGGTCACCGTTTGTATGTTGGTCATAAGTTGTTTGTAGATTTGCTAAGCTAGAAATAGTTTTCCACTGTGGCATTGAGGGTGAAGAGGCTCGGTGCCCGAGCAATGAATCTGGTGCTACATGAAGGATGGCATGTCTTGCAACCTCTTGTGCTCCTCCAATTCAAACGCCTTCCTATCCTCCAATCCAACCTCCGTCATGGGGACCTTGTGCTTGGTGAGAGCGAGATCTCTCCTAGCTCCAGCCACCTTGTGCTTGGCGAGAGCCAAATCTCTGTCAGCTCCAACCACACTCTAAGACAGCAAAAAAATTGGTGCCTATGTGGTGGGAGCCAGATCTCCGCCACCTCTAGCGAATTGATGCCTACGCGATGAGAGCCATAGATGCAAAAAAATTGGTACCTATGTGGTGGGAGCCAGATCTCCGCCACCTCTAGCGGATTGATGCCTACGCGATGAGAACCATAGATGCCTACGTGTTGAGAGCCATATCTCCGCTAGCTCTAGCGAATTGGTGCCTGCATGTGGTGAGAGCCAGATCTCTCGCACCTCTACTAAGCGATCTAGCCACAACACCACCGGTCGGCATCAGCACAAACAACACCCAACCAAGGATATATGCATCACAAAAAAAAAATCAAGGAAATGAAAGAAGAAGAAGAAGAAGAAGAAGAAGAAGAACCTATTGTAGTCCACAGAGGATGGCATTTCCGTCATGGTACCTAGTACCCAACAATTTGCATCATGGTGTGCCCTGAACTAGTTCCATAGAAAGTTTATATATTTACCGGACAACTTGCATCATTGTTTGTCTAAACTATCAACATATAGAGTATATTTCTACAATCTACCTTGTCTATGTGTTATAGGAAATCGGTTTTCTTCTACATACATATTCTCTAGTAGCCATATTCTCAGTATAAGCATAGGAGCATGCCTCCATAGTACTCACATGTACATATGTACAAACGTAGAAGACTGAATCTAGTTGACTGAGTGGAAGAAGAAGAAGAAAGGACTCTATTCTAGTCCACTAAGGACAACATTTCCGTCAAGGGACTTGGTTGGTACCTAGAGTACCTACGTAGAGTGGATCAGTGATCTATCGAATGGAAAGTCTAAAGTACATAGAGTGGATCAAGACAGTGATCTATTGAATAGAAAAAAGAGATATGTGTGGAACAATCTTGAGTACAATATGTGTGGAACAATCTTAAGTACGATACATGTAGAACAATCTTGAGTACAATACAAGGACGATAGTAAGAGATATATCTTCCACGATCCTAGCGATATCTAGGTTTTATGAGGACAGTAATGGCAATATGAGCTGCACCTTGGACGATTTTATGAGGACAGTAATGACAACATGAGATGTACCTTGGACGACCCAGCAGCATGTTAGTCGTTTTGTCCCCTAGTACATGCATGCCAAGAGATGCATCTGGGACGACCCCAATGGTACGTAGGTCACCTGCTTCTCTCCATTGGGACACTACGACACCTAAGGATAGGAAAAGATGCATCTTGAACGGCCCCAGGCCTGATAAGGTAGGCCGTTTTATCTCGTCGACCATGCAATCCTTACGGATATTATGAGTAGGAAATCGGTCTTGCCAGATGACTTGAATCCTACTTAGGTCCTTCCATTTCTCCGGACATGACATCACAAATATTGGAGGTGACTTTAGGTGTGGAGCCCATTAGTTGCTCTCACAAGTCCCCATAAAACTCCCATAGTTCATTCATCTCTACTTATTCAGCAATTCACCACAAACTTCCTTTTTCTTTCAATAGACCCAAATATCTATTACCATATATATTTTGGTAAAAGATTATAAAGTCATAATAAAGTGAAGAAGTATTTTTTCCCTACTCCAGCAGACTTTGGTCTATCACTTATTATACCTAGACTAGTACAGATTCCAGAGTAGGTATACACATACCTGGTGTCAGCAGCAGCAGCGGTGCAATAAAAGAGGTGCATAAAGGAGCATGAAAGAGCAGTACATCCATGCACATTTATACATACCACACGCCGTGGACTCTCTGCGAAGCTACGCGGGCTCCAAAGGGCGGGTTCACACCACACCGAGGCGATTGGTGGGCATCGTGGTGACATGGATGCCACGGGCCGGTCCCCAAACGTGTCACTTTGGAACCGGCCACAGACAAACTGCTGCGACATGCATGGCTGTGGTCCATGGTCCATGGGCAGCACATAGCAACAAAGTTCAGCCATACGTACGTCCATAGCCATGGTTTCATGGTTTCATCCTTGAAGAGGACGCTTGGATTTGAGACCTACATGTGGAACACCTTCATAAAATTTGAATTGAATTGAATTGAATTGAGTTGAGTTTGTGTTTGAGTTGAGGGGCGGTGGATGAAGATGCCATTCCATGTGAAGGGTAGGGGGTGATGAAAGGAAAGGGGTTGATGGAACCCATGAGCGTGGCATTGGCATTTGCAGATTGCAGAAGCTACGATGCCCGGTCTATTTGTGTCAGAAACAGCTGACACGAGTAAAGCACACCCGGCTGGCTGGCTGGCTGGCTTGGCTGTGGGCTGGAATGCTGGAATGCTGGAATGCTGGAATGCTGGAATGCGGGAATGCTGGAATGCTGGAATGCTGGACTCTGGCTGGCTGGACTGGGCTGGCAAGCAGGCGCAGGCGCAGGCCCAGGCACCCGCACTCTCCTTTCCCCTCTCTCTCTATCTCTCTCTAACTCTAACTCTGTGGCCCGCTCCTAAAAAATACTCCTAATCTCTCTCTCTCTGTTTCACGCTCTCTCGCTCGCTGGCTGGGCCTGGCTCTCTCTCTCTCTCTCTCTCTCTCTCACGCTGCACACGATTATGTATGCATGTAGATAGATAGAGAGATAGATATGGGAGGTTGGTCATGCAGGAGCGGAGCCAGGGAGGAGGAGCTCTCACAAAACTCTTGATACCAGCACACAAGCCAAAGGCTGTTAACAGGCCATCGGGAAGGAAGGAAGGCACGCAGGCTCGGCTTGCCTCGGCTTGCCTAGGCTCGGGGCCTCTTCGGGGCGGATCGGGTCGGGCCGGGTCGGGTCGGGTCGGGTCCCAGCCACCACCATCACCAGCACCAGCACCAGCGGCCCCCTCCCCTTCCCCTACCCCCGCAAGTTGCAGCCCAGCAGCACCAGCTGCAGGCATCAGCAGCAGCAGCAGCAGCATCAGCAGGAGCAGGAGCAGGAGCAGGAAGCCGGAATCAGGAGCAGCTCCTCCTCCCCTCCCCTTTCCTCTCCTCACCCACCTCGTCCTTCCCTTGTTATCAGTCTGCCCAGCAGGCTGGTCGGGGCTGGCCCTCTCCGCCTCTGCTCGTCTCTGCCCTGCTCTCTTCTGCTCTGTCTTCTCCTCTGCGTCGCCTCCGACCCCGTTGCTCGGCTGCTCGGCTTCCATTATGGATGCGTCCTCCTCGCCTCTTGTTTCCAGCTGTAGGAGCTGCTGCTGCAGCTGCAGCATTCAGCATCTCCTGACGACCTCACTGCTGTCTCCCTCCGCCGCCGCCGCCGCCGCCTCCTCCTCCTTCCTGGGTCCTCAGCATTAGCAGGCAGCAGCAGCAGCAGCTTCAGCAGTAGCATCAGCGGTGGCATCAGGATTAGGATATGATGGGGACTCGGGAGGCAGCAGCAGCAGCAGCGCAGCAGACCGCCGGCCGCCCTGCGGAATCCACGCCATCCTGAGTCATCCCGACGCCGCCCACCACCAATTGACCTAGGCTCTGGAGCATTCCGCACCACAGGCACAGGATGGAAGCTCGGCTCTTTATTTGATTGGAAAATGACGGCAGCTGACCGTGCTTCAGAGTCAGATCCTGTTGCATATCATGTCGCGCCAGAACGCATCCTCACACTTTCATCAATCCAAGACTCTCAATGACAAATACGTAAGTGAAGCCACGACATCGACAATGCCCCCACCCCGCCGCCTGCGTGTATGTATTGCCCGACACCTTCAATTTGCGCTCCTCTTGTTCCCCTCTTCATTTAGGTTTTGCTTTCCCTTCTTGCTGCCACAGCTCTTGGGGGATGAAATTGGGAAGGGCGCATATGGGAGGGTGTACAAGGGGCTGGACTTGGACAATGGCGACTTTGTGGCTATCAAACAGGTTACCTGGGAGAATATCCCGGCGGAGGACCTTGCCAGCATCATGGTACCTTGTCTTCTCTTCTTCCCTCGTGCCCGCCTGCCATCAAATCTTCCCTCCTCATCTTCGCTGCCCTGTAGCTGACTTGTGTTCTGCTGCTGCTGATGCCGCCTCAACTGCGCACGTCTTTCTGCAGCAAGAGATCGACCTGCTCAAGGTATCTATCTGCATCGCCCCAGCCACCTAGACTTCCGCCAACTTCACACCTGCCCTTCATTGCTTCCACCACGGAGGACCTTAATCACATTACGACTCTCTGCCTGCAGAACCTGAACCATAAGAATATTGTCAAGTACTTGGGCTCCTTCAAGACGAAGACTCACCTCTACATCATACTCGAGTACGGAATCGTTTCCTCCTCTTTCCACCATGCTTTTGAACATCCACCTATTCCTCTTTCTCAACTGTCTTATCAGCCGTATTACAGGTATGTTGAGAATGGCTCTCTGGCTAATATCATCAAGCCTAATAAATTTGGGGCCTTTCCCGAGTCACTCGTTGCAGTCTACATCAAACAGGTTCCCCTTCCTGCCACCACCGTGCTTCCCCTTCGTTCTGTTCTGAAAGACAAGTCATTGATTGGAACTCACCTTGTTGTTTGACCTCACTTTCTGATGAAAGCATCTGGGAAAACTAGTACAAGCTGAACTTTTATTGCTGTGAATGTGAATGCGAATGCCTCACATAGGATGAGGTAGCCGCCGCTCTTTGAAGCATCTCTGTTCTACTCATTTATTTATTTATGTTTCTGGGGACAGGTTTTGGAGGGGCTTGTATATCTGCATGAACAGGGAGTCATCCACAGGGATATTAAGGGTGCCAATATTCTTACTACCAAAGAGGTGCAGCTTCCATCTGTTCCTGGTTCTAGAAGTTCTGACTTCTAATGTGCATTTGTCGTCACAATACATGTCTGCAACCTAGATCTAACTTCACTCAGTTTTTGGTGTGTACAGGGTCTTGTCAAATTGGCAGACTTTGGTGTTGCCACGAAACTGACTGAGGCTGATGTGAACACACATTCAGTGGTTGGCACACCATACTGGATGGCCCCTGAGGTGTGATACAGATCTCACACAGAACTGTCCTTCCTGCAACGCTTGGCTGTGTTGTTTGTCTGGCTGTTGGTGTTCATCGTTTTGTCTTCGGCTTTCATCTGGGATTAACATTCTGGTTCGGTCACAGGTCATCGATATGTCAGGTGTGAGTACAGCATCTGACATTTGGAGTGTAGGTTGCACCGTGATTGAATTGCTCACGTGTGTGCCTCCCTACTATGACCTCCAACCCATGCCAGCTCTTTTCAGGATTGTTCAGGTATTTTACAACTGTTTCAACTTGAGATGTGTTGACCTGTGGAAAGCGTACATTTGTCGGTCTTGTTTACCACAGACTGCACCCCTACTTAGTTGGAAGTGCACACCTGCAACCCCAGTGGACCCTTAATGTATGTCCAAGAACCAAGAGCAAGTTTTCTTTTTCCACAAGATTCTCACTCCATTCTCTATGCAGGATGATCACCCACCGATACCGGAGCATTTATCACCCTCCATTGTGGACTTTTTGCACCAATGCTTTCGGAAGGTAAGACTTAACCTGGTCAAAGCTGTGGTGGTGCTGTTTGCAGAGCTGGTAAGAATAGTTGGATGAATTGATTCATTGCTCTTCCTGGGGAACAGGATGCAAAGCTAAGACCAGATGCCAGGACACTTTTGGAACATCCATGGATCCGGAGTTCCAAGCGAACTCTACCAAGCTCTGTCCACACGAGAGAGCTGGATAGGGTTCTGGGTGGGGACGTGGGGTGAGTCCTCTCTTCTTAAGGAGTCGTTGAGATCCTCTGCTGGCTGAATGGATTGTCCTGGCCCCGTTTCGGTGCACTTGCAGAGGGATTGGAAAGTTGGAAGGATCAATGGAGTGCGAACGTCTTGTGTGGGCAGAAAAATGGTTGGAGTAGAAAGTGACCTAAGGAGTGTGACTCCGGTGCTGGCATGTCCCATGTAGGTCAACAAGAACCTCACAGGAGCTGGAGGATGGGTTTCCTACTTCAAGTGACCAGAATGGGCTTGAAAGTGGAGCAACATCTGCAGAAAGGGGGCCAACTGAGAAGAGAGGAACAGTGTCAAAGCAGGAAGAAAATGGTGACATGAATGGGGTTCCTTCAAGCAGTCACGAAAATCATCCTACGGCTTCAAATGTGCATGCCACTAGGTCGTCACATCTCCTGCAGGTCTCACATCAAATCTCACCCGTCCAATGAAATTTGTCTTGGGATTCTGCTTTGTGTTTCTTGCTGGTGGGGATAGTTTCTTCGTCTGTGCTTTGGAGACTTGTAGTGGTGAGAGGGCAAACATGAAACTTAACTGTATGAAGTCGCACTACTGAATCAAATCTGCTTCACATGCTTAATTTCTGTTATCCTCAGAGCAGGGATTTGGAACCACATTTTGCAGTGGGCCTGGATAAGTTCAGCGACACACCTGCAGATTCTCAACTGGATGACCTGATTGAGGAGCCCCTTGATGGAGCACGGCAGGGCTCCACTTTGGAGGCAGCTGGTGTCACCAGCTCAACCTCTCACATGGTGCCTGCACGGGGAACTTCACCTTCATTCAGAAGTGGGTCAGATAGTCTGGCAGCAAAGTTGAAGGCAAAGATGGCCAAAAAATTTCACAGGGATTCTGCCCGATCTTCTCGAAGAAGTGATGAGGATGTTCTATCCAGAATTGGTGATGGCACTGAATGTGAGAGGGCAGACATAGACAGCCTGGTAAGAATGGCTGTGAGGTGGTTGATGCCCTTTGTATGCTTGAACTGGGATCCTGATGGCAGACGAATTGTGAATGTCAGGGATACGAAAGAGAAGCTGAGGGGCGGGACTATGTTGCTAAGCAGGTAGCTGTCACCCACCTGGCTGCTGTCACCCTTGGCATTTTTTGGTTTTCTTTTTGGTAGCTGTCACCCACCGGGCTGCTGTGACCCTTGGCATTTTTTGGTTTTCTTTTTGGTAGCTGTCACCTACCCGGCTGCTGTGACCCTTGGCATTTTTTGTTTTCTTTTTCTCTGTAATTCACTTTCGCTGGTACAGGCACTGGAGATCACACGATTGATAGGGCTTCTCAAACCAGATGGGCCGGAAGACATTCTTTTAGAGTCTTGTCAAAAACTTGTAACCATCTTGTCAGAATCCCCGGAGCAAAAGAGCCATCTTATAAATCAGCATGGTGTGATGCCACTGCTGGAGATTCTCGACGTCAACAATAGTAGGGTGAGGATGTGTCATTTGTGCAATTAGTTGTCACTTAGACAATTGAGGATAGAGACAATGTGGAAAGCAATCTTGACTAACACCTGTGAGCAGCTTTGTTCAAAGTCCGACTGACTGTGTGTTCAACTGTTCATTATGCCTCAGGTTGTGCACGCTGTCTTGGTATTGCTGAATGAGATAGTGAAGAACAATATTGACTTTCAGGAGAATGCTTGCCTTGTTGGTGTGGTAAGGCATTTCGACCTGGGTGATGGTTGGTTTCCTCTTGTCTTTACCTACAGGAATGGCTGCCAACTTTGCTATGGTGCAGATCCCCACAGTCATGAATTTTGCTGGTCCAGAAGTTTCAAAAGAGATTCGTATGCAGGCTGCATATTTTGTGCAGCAATTGTGCCATACTAGGTCCCACCTCCTGACTCCACCCTGTGAAGTTACCTGCTCCTCCTCTTCTGCAAGAGCATCCTCATTTCACATTCCAGGCTGAAGTCAGTGCTGTCCCTGTTGGTTGCAGTAAACTAACACTTCAAATGTTCATCGCCTGCCGTGGCCTCCCAGTCCTGGTTGGCCTTCTAGAGACTGACTATGTAAAATACAGGTAAAATCTGATTCCTGTAGTTGTGTCCATTCAATTTTTTGGAACCAGGGTCCTTATTTTCAGGTTGATGAATGTCTGCAGATGTCAGTGCATATTGGTCTCATCTGAATCGCTAAGTTCTTATGTGCTACAGGGATATGGTGCACATAGCCATTGATGGAATGTGGGAAGTTTTCAGACTACAAACTTCAACACCTCGAAATGATTTTTGCCGCATTTTTGCTAAGAGTGGTGTATGTGTAAGACTTGTGGATGCTCTCTACAGTTTAAATGAGTCGACTCGCCTCCCTTCTGCTGGAATTGGAGCAGTTGCTGCTGACAAAAGTCGCCGGCAGTCCTATTCTGGACCTTTGGAAAAGTCACATCCCTCCTTTGTGGGCCTCAAGGAGAACGGGAAGGCTCTCTCTGGTCAATTAGACCCCAGCCGAATCCAGTCTGGCCTAGACAATCAACATGAACAGTCAACATTGATGTCTGAAACTTCCAGGTATCCAACCGCACAACTGCAAAAGTTTTCAGCGAGCCACCAGGAGAATGTGAGACATACACGAACACAGCATTATCCTGTGAGATCAGGTCAAGCAGAGGCTCCACAGCCAGCGTCCATGAGTAAACATCGGCGGCATTCTTCCATGTCTAAGGAGCAGGCTATCTCTGATGTTGCCTGGCAAAAACATGATGGTGAGGGAGCTGTCTTCTCATCAAGATCTGAAAACCACTTCAACAACTTGCTGATGAACTGACAGCTTGGGGGGAGACTTGGGGTATGCAGATTTGTCCGTCCTCACGAAGGAGGTCCTTCAAACCAGCTCTGGCGACTTTTTGCCACTTTTGAGTCTTTTGGAGAAGGAGCCTCCGTCTAGGCCCCAGTCTGGCCAGCTTGACCGCACTCGGCATCTATTTGGAGGTCATGGGAAGAGTGACAGCGCCGGCTCCTATTTGCATCATCAGCTCATGAACAAGAAATTTATGGGTGACTTCGATTCGATTTCCATAGATTCAGGTAAGTTCCTCTCTTGACAGGGTGCTCCATATCTGGGTTGTCGGGTTGCTGGTGACTGATCCATGTACTTCTGTGCTTGCAGAGCCTCAACGAGATGCTGTTTCCACACCCAGCAAGGCTGGATGGATGGGCGCAGGATTACATGGTGGACTGAAGGCTTCTCGCGTGCCATCTTCTGTGAGAAGTAGTCTGTCATCTGACGATGCAAATGGACTATCAGAAATTCCAATCATGGCGGAAGTGCGGTCGCGAGCAGTCTCTGGCATCAGTGCTGAGGTTGCAAAGGATTATGTCTCTAAAATAGCCTGCCTACTATTGGAGTTTTGTAGAGCTGATTCCATGGTGAAGTCCCACCTATGCAGTGGAAGTGTGTTGATACGGCTTTTTCAGCTCCTTGGCAAGCTCGAGCCTCCAATACTTTTGAAGGTTGGTGTTGCTGCTCAGGTGCTGCATTGAATCAATTGCAGCAAAGCAACTGACACGGTTCTTTTGCAGATCCTGGAGTGCATCAAAGAGCTTTCAATGGATCCATGTACATTAGAGTATTTGCAGAGAGCAGATGCAATTAAGCACCTTGTCCCTTTACTGGATCGAAGGGCTGGAGTCCACACTGGGCGCATACATAACCAGGTCAGTTACTGTTGGCCTCGCACGGGCTGTGATGAAGACTGGGATTTGCTTTCTCTGTTCTGACTCTGCACATGTGCAAGCAGGTTTTGAATGCGCTCTACAACTTGTGCAAGATCAACAAGAGGCGACAAGAGCAAGCTGCTGAATGTGGCATAATCCCACATCTTATGCACTTCATTGTCTCGAACTCGCCCTTGAAGCAGTTTGCTTTGCCGCTCCTATGTGACATGGCACATGCATCAAGATACACCAGGGAACAGTTGAGGGCTCACAAAGGGCTAGAAGTTTACCTGAGCTTACTTGATGACGATGATTGGGCTGTCAGTGCACTGGACTCTCTTGCGGTTTGCTTAGCCCATGACAATGAACAGAGGAAAGTCGAGCAGATGCTTCTTAAGAAAGAAGCCTTGCAGAAGCTGGTGGCCTTTTTCCAGTCGTGTGGTGGTGCTGCATTTGTGCACATATTGGAGCCTTTTCTGAAGATGATCACGTATATACGAGACCTGCTATGTGGATTTTACTCGAGTCATGAAGTTGTGTTTGGTTCAAGTACAGATAATGTAGCTTTGACTGGAACTGGCAATTTTTTTCACAAGGTCAAGGAAGGGTGCCAGAAGTTCCTTCTAAGAAGGAAGCAGCTGTGTTATGGAGACGATGAGTTGGAGACAGAATGTTGAAGCTGGGATGATAGTTTGATTTGTAGGCTGACTTGGGTTTACCTTTGTTGCTTGCAGCAAATCGGTTCACCTGAATACAGCTTTGGCTCTTTCTGGGCTCACCCCGCTGCTGGTAGGTAGATTAGATCATCAAGATGCCATTGTTCGACTCAACCTTCTCAAATTGATAAAGGTGTGCCCACCAAACCCGTCCATGATGTGTTTAATCTGTTCGGCATATGTCTGAGAGTGGGCAGCTATCAGCTCACGAGAGCTGGCTTCGTCCTGGCTATAACTTGTGTCTATGTACACTTGCAGGCAGTGTACGACCATCATCCTCGACCAAAACAGCTTATTGTTGAGTATGACTTGCCTCAGAAACTGCAGAAGCTGATTGGGGAGCGGCGTGACGGGGAACGCTCTGGTGGCCAAGTGTTAGTGAAGCAGATGGCTAAAACAGTGTATGACGCACTCCAGCTAAATACACGGCTTTAGCAATGGGTTCATGGTCATCCATTCAGCCTCCGTTCCCATTCAACAACCCATGTAGCATTTACAAGACATAGCGGGAGAGGGTCTTAAATCCTGTCGAAGGGATGAACACTGGATGCTGCCTGCAGTGTTCCTTCTCCCGTTGTGGGTGTATGTATGTATTGATCTCGCCGCACTCGTCTAACATCAGGTTTGGTGTGGGAACCCCGAGTGTTTTGTGCACGCGCGCCCAGTACATCGTGGTTCGGGACTACCGCAGGCCGGGCTGTGATTATGAACATTACGACATTGTTTATTGTGGCTCGTTAGACCATCTAGAATTACCTATTTGATTTTTCGTGGCAGACAAGGAAGCTCCAACCACCAAGGTAGTCAACAATTCAGTGTCGGTCAACATGATTTCCATGACATGGATCTCGATTTCTGCGTAGCGTCCGAACAAAACAAGGTCCTCGAGGTTTTGCCTACAAATATGTTTAGCTTGTGAAGGTGGAGCCTGAGAAGATTATGAGCCCAGGCTTAGAAAGTTTGTATTATGGTGAATGTACGGAGTAAAGAGAGTCAGATCAGACCACATGTCTGGAAAGAAAATGAATTTACAGCGTTTTACAAGCTGTTTTAGTAAGCAAATGTATAGAGTCAACGGTGGCTGCAAAAAAGTGTGCCTCGAATTCTCTAGCCCGATCAGAATTTTGCGAGGAGAAAGCAAAAGTAGTAGTACCGTATGGAATATCGTTCTCATCACGCGGCATCCACATTTTTTTAGGGTTTTGGAAGTGCTGCATGCGGCGGAACTATTTCATTATGTCACGCATGACCACATCAGTCTTGGCTGCGGCCCCGGGGTGTACTGATCTCGTCAAGCTGGTGATGCACACAAACTTTTGACCATGATGCACACAAACTTTTTTTCTATTGCCCACTTGTGGCTAGGGTTTAGGGTTGCATCTGTTCATGGGCATTTGTGTGACCTTGCATCATGCATCTGCTGGGTGGCGTATGTGTGCGCTGCGCTGCGCTTAGCGTTTGCATTTACGTTTGCATTGCACTCAACGTTCTTGCGTGGTCAGTGTTTGGCACCGCTATAGACCCTTGATTGCTCTTCAGCGTAGGTGCGTTCACATAGCAAGATGTACCACAAAACAAGCTTGTACCAGAAGGACCAACACAAGAAGGGCTTCCATGAAAACAATTGCACAGATACAAGGCTTGCACTCAAAAAAGGCCTACACTGCACAAGTGTAAAGTTCAAAGGGCCTAGTGCACTACATAACGGAGCAGGCTGATCCCTATCCACGCCCACAGCGTGGCTTCAGCCTGCGTCCACTGCTGCAGGCACTCGGGTAGTGCCTCCCCCCTCCTCCTGCACTCCCTGCACAATGTCGTCAATGTCAAGTACAGGCGGTACGAGAACAAAGCCTGCACATGAAAGCGAGGCCTTCAGGCAAGAGCGAACCTGCACGCGGACCAAACTTTTGCCCAAAAATTTGTGTATGTGTGCACTGCCGCGTGTTAACATGTATGTGTGGTGATCGGAACGCTAAAACCCCAAGAACAAAACATCTGCATGACACAATGGGAACACCCGGCCAAAACTGTATCGTACAAAGTTTTTTCCCTGCGTACGACCCTACCCAAGCTGATATGGCACGTATTATACATGTATTGTACAAGAGAATCTTAAAGATGTCGTGGCATATTTATTTTGAAGTGGTACAATTGAGAAAATATTTATAACATCATGAAGTGGCACGATTGAGAAAATACTTATAACATCAATCAGCTGCGGAACCTATGGTGTACCGTTCTCATTAGCAGTATACCACATGTTTTTATGGTGGATCACATAACAAAATCAGCAGTATACCACAGGTTTTTATGGTGGATCACATAATAAAATTTACCGCATCATACGCTACAGGGGTCGTCCCCCGTGTACCGATGACGTCAGGTGTGTGATATAAGAATCTTTGATACAACATTTTCTTGTTTCTATGAGTTGGGGTTAGGGTTTGGTATCGATTAAGGTTAGCCTTGGCTAACCTTAACCCACACCAAACCCTAACCCTAACTCATAGAAACAAATGGCTCCAAATGTGTGTCCGAATGGCTTAGTCCAAATGGACACACATTTAGAAGAACGCTGTGATTAAGCATCATGAGCTTAGATCGGTACTTAGATGGGGTACCTAAAGGGAGTGGATGCCCTTGGTGCAAGTTGTTAAGTACCAAGTCCCATGATGGAAATCCATTACATCATGATCGTTTGGCCTACCACCTAACACCTATCTAAGTTTTAGAGCGAGAAGCCTAGAAATATAAGAATTCCCTCATGCAATCAATGTCCTGCTGTCTCGGTGTCATCCGTATTTCTTCGTTGCCAAGTTGTGTACAGATCTCGTTAGTGGGTGCAAAAAAGAACGGAAGCGAAGATGAGCAGGGCCTCCACGCAGGGCCAGACATGTCCATAGCCCGCATATGCATAAAACATCTATATGTATCATGCATGTCCAACAAAAACCATAAACACCATAAGAAAAATTGGATGACTAGATGCGAACACTTATGGCTGAGTTGTGTGATGGAAACTTTTCTGCCACATACAGCCATCCCGAGCTGATGTGGCATGTATAATACCATAGAATCTAGAAGATATCGAGGCATCTATGTGTACAATATAGTGAAAAATAATGTTCATGAACACAAGTCACCTGCTACCGAGAATGGTATTCTATACGACCGTACAGTTTTGACCAATTTTGATTGCGGTTAAAAGTGGATAGAAACGGGTTTCTCGGACCGAAAGGGGTTTTGGCTAAAATTCCTTCCATTTTTGGTCGAAAATGCGCATTTGCGGTTTTTTGGCATTTTCGGACGGTGTTCACTCATCGAAAACTTGTGTTCAAAATCGCGGTATCACTTATATCACAACCAAATGTAAAGGCCTTGAAATAGAAGGGATGATGAAATTCATAACCTTCAGTTTCCTGGCATTTTTGCATTTCTGCCTTTCATTGACTTCAGTCATTTTTGTTGGAAAGCGAACAGTTTGAGGGTGGTGCGCGCACAAGTTTGTGCACCCACCAAGGCAGCACGCACACTCAACATAATGGACAACTAAAATAGCATATTTTTTTAGAAGAAAACTCAACTTTGTGAGGATAAGGGTTTGCAAAATCGTCTATTCTGATTACATGTGGCCTTGACCGGCATGACTTTAGCTAAATCACCACTATAGATCTAGCCTCAAAGCCAAGCACTGAAAATTACCCTTTATGACATTTAAGCTTTTCGCTTTTTCCTTCGCTTCTGACGGTTGTTGGGTACCGGGCTACCCTCAAACATGTTTTCAAAGACACCACTTGCGTTAGGGTTTCCATTTCCTCGGCCGCGCATCCTGTGATAGTTGGGGTAAAACTATTATTTGGTTCGACATCATCTTCGGCAGCAGCACCAAGATTTATTCCCCTTTCAATTTTAAGGTTATTGACCGAGATAACATTATGGTCCATTTCGAGCTCGTATTCCGATTGGTGATCTATAACCTGGCCCTCATCGTCATTCCCTCCCTGCACTTCTTGGACATGTTGAAGTTCATTACAAATCACCAGGCGAGGCCTCGTCGTCATTCCCTCCCTGCACTTCTTGGACATGTTGAAGTTCATTACAAATCACCAGGCCCTCGTTGTCATTCCCTCCCTGCACTTCTTGGACATGTTGAAGTTCATTACAAATCACCAGGCCCTCGTCGTCATTCCCTCCCTGCACTTCTTGGACATGTTGAAGTTCAAATAACGCTAATGATGCTGAAACTCTGTTGAAATTGCTGAAAATCTATGGAACCTGCTTCTAAAAATCTGTTG
Source organism: Anthoceros angustus (assembly GCA_010909165.1). NCBI lineage: Eukaryota > Viridiplantae > Streptophyta > Anthocerotopsida > Anthocerotales > Anthocerotaceae > Anthoceros > Anthoceros angustus. The sequence goes on along the minus strand of MU008168.1, from coordinate 977,656 downwards.
AATCTGCTGCTGAAACTGCTGAAAATCTATGAAACATGCTGCTGAAAATCTGTTGAATCTACTGCTGAAAATCTGCTAAAACTCATAAAAATCTGTTGAAACTATTGAAAATCTGCTGAAACGGCCGCTGAATCTTCTACTAAAAATGTGCTGAATGTGCTGAGTTTGCAAAATCTACTACTGAAAATCTGCTAAATCTGTTGAAATTGCTGTTGAATCTGCTACTTAAAATGTACTGAATATGCTGAATTTGCAGAATCTACTACTGAAAATCTGCTAAATCTGTTGAAATTGCTGTTGCATCTGCTACTTGAAATGTGCTGAATCGGCTAAATCTGCTGAAATTATTGAATGTATTGCTGAAAATCTACAAAAACTGCTGAATCTGCTGCTGAAAATCTGTTGAAACTGTTGTTGAAAATTTGCTAAAATTGAGAAATCTGATGAAACTGCTGCTGAAAATTTGCTGAAATTGCTAAATCTGCTGAAACTGCTGCCGAAAATCTGCTAAAATTGCTGAAACTATTGAAATCGTTGCTGAATTTGTTGTCGTTGGTGTAACTGTTGTGAGTGCTGATGAATGTGGTGTTGAATCTGCTGTAGTTGCTGTGACTACTATAGCAACTTATGTTTGGTGTTGTTGCTGCTGCTAGTGTTAGCTCCTTCCCTTGTGTGTGACACATATGATGCTAGTGCTGTTAGCTCCTAGCCTTGTGTCTTCTAACTTTGTTGTGTGTGATCATATGTTGTATGACAGATGCACTCTGCATTGGTGAGTTTTGTTGGGATGATTGATGCCTGCTGCTGGTGATTGACCTAGTCAGCAGTAGTCTGTTTGGCCATTAGCAGCATTAGTATCATGCTAATGCTCATGCTTGTTGCTGATGTTTGTTGTTGCTGCTAATGCTGATGCTTGTTCTGATGTTTGTTGTTGCTGCTATTGCTGATGTTCATGCATCCATCATTTGCAAACACCACAAGCAAGGACAATCTCAATTAGCGGACACTCTATGTGATGCCTAAAGGTACAGAGAGGGTACTAGAGGCACATGGAGCTGGAGCTGCTGCTGTGTTTGTTGCAGAATAAGCTTTTATGGCCTAAGAGCTCGAAGAGATTCTAGCCTTTATTCGCCAGCTATGTGGAGTTCTTGGATAGTTGACACAATGACATTGTCCGACTTGTGAAGAATAAGGAGGAGGTAAAGAAGTGGCACATGGAGTTGTGTGGGGAATTAGCAGCGAAAAAGTCTTTAGGAGAGAACAACTTCAAGTAGTATGAGGTGAAGGTTGCTCGATCGAGCAATTCTCACAAATCTTTTGAGGAGGTGAAAAAATAGCAAGATGCCCTGATAGTTGAAGTTGCTAAATTTTAGAGGTCTTTGGAGACAGCTGAGAGACATGATGAGGTTTGTTGAAGCTATCAATTGTCAGCTAGTTGTCTAGCTTCCTTCTTACAGTGTTGTGAGGTTGTGGCTTGTTGTTCTTGGGAGCTAGGTGCTAGCACCACTCTACATGTCTAGAACCGCCATAGTAACCAGAAGGACCCTTTACACAATACCTAGTGGTATGTTCACTCGTACCATACTTCTTGCATGGCTATCGTGGTTAGGAACGTGCCGCCTCAATCCTTTCTTCCTCCAACTTTCGGAAGGATACTCGAAGCTCAGGAAGTTCCCATATCAATCGTTTGTTGACATCGTTGTGAGCCAAGTCCTTGGCGTCGTAACTGACCGTTGGTTTTGTTGGTGCAGGCTCAAGAGAAGAGTTGGAGCTCCTTCCACGGTGTCGTGGGTACTCCGGCCTGAACCGAGAATGGACGTTCCTTCTCTCCAAGGCCATCTCAATCACGGCCTTCAAGTCAGCACTATCTTCTTCCATCTTCCTCGAGAAGCACTCGTCACGAATTCCTTGGACGAACTTGTTCTTCACCCGCTTTATCTTGGGTTCGTAGATGGCATGGTCCAACCTCTTCACCAACGTTGCGTACAATCAATATAGCTAGTAATGTTCTCGCCATCTTTCTGGTACAAGCAACTCAACTACTTCTTACAGTATTTCTCAAAGGTCTTGCTTCGGAATTGAGTGAGGAATGTAGTCTGGGGAACCGACCAGTCAATCCTAATGGAGTCACCCAATTCCTCAAACCAAGCCTTTGCCTCCTCGAGGAAGTATTTCATACATTTCTTGTCTGTGCAAATCATCTTGGCTTTCATATATCGTTTGAACAGGTACACGTGTTCGTTCGAACCCATAGAAAGAAGTCAATATGGATGGATCACGGACCTTTTCAAAAGACTCATAGCCTAAGAAGTTCAACATCGCAACAATTGTGTGGGATGAGGAGGAAGCAGCAACAATTGCCCGACACTGCCTTCAGGACTTGGACCTAATGATCAAGCATAAGCATGAGGGTATACACTTTCAGGGCGTTCACAAGCCCCATGGGGACTACTATTGGGACTATTTTTGGAACTCTCTACTTCGTGCGGAAGCCGAGGCAGCAAGTTCTTCTTTTGTGAAGTTGAAAGCCTCTAAGGACTCTGGTTAGTAGAGAGCATTTCATTTCCCAATTGCAAGAAGCAAACTTCTAGAACAAAAGACTAACGGATTTGTTTGTGTGACCTACCAGGCAAACAGGGAGATGTGAAGGAAAGCTCAGCAGATGACAAGCCAACCATACATTATGACATCAAGCCTTTTGGACTTGTGCAAGTCCCGCCGAGAGTGCCATATTGTTAGATATACCTACGCACATGTGTGACATATGGTTACAATAGGGAGCTGTTAGTATGGGACCACATACACATGGGGAACAAATGTATGAGCTCTTTCTTACTATCACTCATCAAAGGATTCCACCAGCAAGATTGCCTCAGGCTTGAGGACTTATGTGATGCCGTCTCTGCACAATATTATGGCTTTGCATCACGGCTGGGTGGTAATCCATTTCCTACAAAGGCTCCACGTACGTATGCACCGTACAGACCAACGCTATCGCAATCCCCCATCTTCAAGCGTGTTGAGACACAACCTCTTGACAATGTGACTACTAGGAGGGTCCTCCAATAGGGTGCTGCAAGGATGCCTCAATGCCTCTGCACTCGCACGCCGGACTGCACCTTTTTCCCATAGCTAGGCTGAGAAGTAGACTCAACCAAGGGATAGCTTGTTGGAGCCAAGGGCCATAGTTCCGTATAAGAACTGGGCTTGTGTTTACAATCAAAAGTCCGCTTTCTTATGGCAAGGCCTGCTTCAAACTTCAAAAGTGCATACGTAGTGCTACGGTTCTGTTCAACTTTCAAGGTCTTCATCTGCTGAAAATTCTGTTGCACGCTCGTGAGCCTCCCATCTTTAGCGGTCCGCCTCCATAGCGTGCACACTAAGGCAGTTAGCCTAAACAGCCTTTTCCTCTCACAATACCCTCTAACTAGTGCTTGAAAGAAACAAAGCACTAATGAATCACACATAAGATGCACGTACATCACTGGAAGGGCGACTATGTAGCAGACCCTCTGAGATTTTACAATGAGGCCTTACAACTCTCCACAACCGCATGTTGAAAGATTTCGCTTCTGCCACAACAAGCCAACAGTGGCCAATTGGCAAAGAAGCACAACAAACCTCCCAAACAACCACATGCATGAGAAATCTTATTAACATAAGAAAACAAGAACATGTAGCTACTTACCGGTTTGCCCCCTCTCATGGCAATGGCTGAGAGGCAGCAGCAGGTAGATCTGCCTTATCCCTACATGATCATTCAAGACACAATTAGAAAAGTAATGGTACAAAATCAAAACCGTAGAACTAAAAGACAAGCCAGATTAGGTAGAACAAGTTGGACTTACTGTTCTTGTGCTACAATATCAATTTGAAACTCTGGTGGGGCTAGAGTTGGTGACTTAACGAAGTGCAGATTCAGATCCCTAGTACAAAAAGGAAGCCAAAAATTAGCTAGGTGCATAAGCATGCATTTCAAAAGTATTTATCTTGCTCTTTTTTTGTTATCGTAAGAGGCTCGATGGATGCCTTTTAGACTCTTACCTTAGTGTCTTCTTTGCGAGTATGTGAGAATGTCTGGCCGGTTGTGCTATGTGGCACCAAGGTCAATGTGAAAATTTGTCAAGTGAAGGCCAATTAAGTGTCTTTCCACAGGAAAAAGAACCTTCAGTATTATGATATATCAGCAAAGAGCAACTAGAACTTTCAAAACCACAAGAAGCTGCACCTTTAGCATAAAAAGCTGCACTTCTAGCTAAACCCTTATATCCTGAGTAGATTGGCAAGGGAACTACAGGATGCATTGGTAGTGAAACAATTTTGTTGCTCCAGCAGCCTTTGACACTCTAATCACGACAATGATGCAAGTAACCAACAACAGGCAGAGCACCCTGCCCTAGTAAGGCATGATGGTTATGCTGAGCTCTGACATGTGGAAATGTGTTGTGATCATGGGATGAAGGATGGCCCTTGTACAAGATGAATGTACAAGGTAGTATCTGGGATTTTAAGGGAAAGAAGACTTTATTATAAAAAAGAGATGGGAAAAACCCATCCACCCCAAAACCCATCCACCCAACGAAGGGCACCATGCCAAGGGGACTAGCCCCTAGTATCGGGATTTTAGTATTTAAACAAATAATTAAAAACATAAAATTTATCATACCGTGTACAAGGTAAAAAAATTACTATATTGGAAAATGGATGTCATCCATAACAACAGACCACACTCAAGTGAAACAAAAACATGGAAGTACAACGGAATTAGAGAATAATAAATTTAAAAGCAAAACCCCATTGTATAATAACCACCCAAACCTCTAAAATAGTTTAGCCATGGTTTATATTTGGATCTTATGCAGATTATTGTCAGCATCACAGCTTTTTTTTGGGCGAGGTAAGAGGGCCCATTTCGATGTAACAAGGTATAGCCATGCTGTAAACAGTTGTTTGGGTTTTTTAGCCAAAAATAATCCAAATGAGTCAATTGTAAATCTCATTTCGGCTCTCACACCGTTTGGCTTGTGCAATGCCCCTCATGCTCTCCAAGCTGCGTTTTGGGCTGTACACGCTGAAATCATTAGAATTAGCAACAAGAAGTAGGTAGAGGTCAAAACAAAAGTTGTTAGACTAGTAACCTCTTACGGTTAACTTAAGATACTTATTTAGGGCTGATTGCCCCTTATTGTACATATGCACATTACTGCCACATTCAATTCAGTTGCCATCACACTCTTTGTTTTGGTGCTCTCACCCTCCAGCATGTTCAGTTTTTCCGCAATTCAGATGCTCGAGGGTCCGAAACATGGTATCAGAGCCGTACGTTAGATACTGACCCTTGTGAGCTTGCTGCCATGCCTCGCAGGAAGGTGGCTGCTGTATTATTGCCACGAGAGTTGCAAAACCGTCGAGAAGTGCAGGGGATTTCTCCACCTTGCCGAAGTCCTTGGGGTCAGGACTATCTCGACGAATATCATCTTCAGCGCAGGGCAATTTGGCACAAGCAAGTTCAAAAACAAAGGGCGTATCGTAATCAATTGCGAGATCTTGACTTGGGTCGTATTTTCCAGACAACAGAAACCATATCCCCTTGCAACCGGCAGGCTGTTCACAAAGGAATTAAAAATCCTAAGTTTCAAGAGAGACTCTGCAATTTGCGTGAGGAGAATATTGAGTTTCAACGAATTGAGGCCCGAATCTCCCAACTACGTTCCAGGCAAGATCTTTTTCTGGAGGCATTACATGATCAAGAGAAACGGCTTCAATACAGCATCACTCAATGCACTTATGAGATTGGTCCTGGGATACAGTGTGTTACGAAGCTGCTGCAGTCCATGAACATTGGACAATCAACTGTTGCATCTGTGGATTGCGCAGGGCATCCTAGCCCTGACGCATATGCTACTTGAAGGTTTTCTTTGCTTGGGGGGGCAGTGTTAGGGCTGTTCCTTTTTCATCCGCTGTGGCATCCTAGCGATTCGGATGCCCTACCTCCCTGCCTTTTGTCTTCTTAGGTAGTTATGACAGTTACCTTTCGAATTCCTGTTTCACAGACATTTCCCATAGCCCTAATTAGGAAAATACGTTAGTTAGGGTTTCCTGATTACCATGACAGTTCAGTTGAATTTTTTGCTCACCTTTATCGCTTCCCTTTGATCTAGCTTTTTGTCTTTTGTCAGTCATGTCTAATCCTGTGCCCCCTCCTCCACCTGGAGCCATATCCCCATCCTTTACTGCAGATTTAAAAGAAAAAGATAGGTTCAATGGCACTCGATATGACATTTGGAAGGTCAGGATGAAGTCCACCCTTGTTGCTCGTGGAGTTTGGGGGGTTGTGGATGGAACGTATCCAAACCCTGGCACACCTACGCATCCCACCATCCCAGGCACCACTGTCACTCCAGCACAAAAAGTTAAGTGGGAATCATCAAATAGCATAGCTGTTGCTCTAATAATTGCAGGCCTAGACTCTGACTTAGTACCAGAGGTGGAATTTTTAGACTCAGCCAAAGAGATATGGGACCAACTGGCTGGTACTTACCAAGTTCAAAATATGATGACCATGTGTGCTGTGAGGGGAGAATTCATCAATCTGAAGATGAAAGAGGGAGACTCCGTTTCTGCTCATGCGAGCAGATTCCGGCACTTGCGTGCTCAGCTGGCTTCCCTTGGCACTATCTATACTGAGATTGATGTGGTGTCTCAGTTTCTTCTTAGTCTTCCCCCAAGCTATCAGACATTTGTCACTACTCAGAATGTTCCCATTCAAGCACCTGGCCAACCTGTTCCTGCCGGCCAAGTTACACCCACCCTTAGTGCTGTTATTGGTGCCCTCTATCAGGAAGAACAAACTCGGCTGATGAGAGGACAAGGATAGCATAAGATCAAAACAGATAAAGTTTTTTCTGCATGGAGAGGCAGAGGCCGGGGCTGTGGGAGAAATTAGTCTCAACGCCCTTTCAGTAATGGTGGCCAGAGCTCTTCATTGAACACGCAGAAACGTCAAGGTAATTGCAATTGGTGCGGATTACCTGGACACTGGGCTCGGGAATGTCGCAAGAAGAAGGCCGGTGAACCTCAGCGGGCTGCACCTCGCCCTGCCACTGCGAATTCAACAGCAACCCAAAGATAAGCATACAGTGGATTTCTCAACACGTACTTCAGGCAAGCCAGTTGTAAGGATTCTAACCATCTGTCTACATACTCTAGCGAGTGAGGCTGATAGTTGGTACCTGGACAGTGGGGCAACAGCGCACATCTGTCGGGATGAATCTCTTTTCACTTGCCTGACTCTTTCCTCTGTCTCAGAGAAGGTTTATCTTGGTGATGAGAATAGTGCCACTAGTTTAAGTATTTTGGGTTCAGGTACTTGCAAATTTCTGTTGCATGATGACACAATGTTAGTTCTTCCTGATGTCTTATACGTACCTAAGATGGCTAAGAACCTAATGTCTCTGAGCAGACTCATGAAAATGAAAGACTTGATCCTTACCGTGTCAGAGGATACCTGTTGTTTCTCTGGACGTAGTTCCCCTGATATTTGTATTTTCAAGGCTTTTCTTGAGTCAGAACTGTATCGCTTAGATATATCCTGCACACAACGAAAGCAGGCTTATTCAACCACGCTTGGTAGCTTAACAGCTGCTCAACTGGCCAGGCTGTGGCATGCACGCCTTGGTCATGCTAACAAGGCTAAACTCTTGGCATCTTCTAGACAGGAATGTTACAGGGAACCCTTACCTTCATGTTTTAAGGAGCTTCCTATATGTGAGATCTGTGCATTGGCAAAACAGCGTGAAGTGCCATTTCCTCGCACACCTGCTCACAGAACAACAACAGTCCTTGATTTGGTGCATTCAGACATCTCAGGAAGACTGGAAGTTCCTTCTCTAGGTGGGGCTGAATATTACCTCACACTCACTGATGACTTCAGTAGATATACTTGGACCTTCCCTATGCACCGAAAGAACGATACTTTTCCTTTGTTCCAAGAGTGGTTGACAATGGTACAAAGGCAAACTGGCCGCCTCCTCAAGGTCTTCAGATCTGACAACGGTGGTGAATTTGTTAGTAATGCTTTCACAAAATTCCTGGAAGACAGAGGCATCATACATCAGCTTATTGTTCCCTACACACAACAACAGAATGGTGTAGCGGAAAGGAAGAATCAGACGCTGATGGGAATGACCAGGTCCATGTTGTTGTGGTCAGGCCTTTCATCTCCATATTGGGCGGAAGCTGTGGTTACAGCTACTTATATCTTAAACAGGCTCACCACCACAGCTTTGCCAAATAAAACTCCCTATGAATTCTTCTGGAATAGGAAGCCAAGTGTTATGCATTTACGCGTCTTTGGCTCCAAGGCTTTTGCTTATGTCCCTGCAGAGAAGCGACGGAAATGAGATAACTAAGGCATATAAGCTTATCAATCCTATCACTTTGCAACCTACAGTTTCCAGAAGTGTTACCTTTATGGAGATATTGCATCCACCTGTACTTGAGCATGGAGCCCTGCCTGGACAGTCCACAGACTTGTTGTGTTCAGAGGAGATGGCTGAATATCCACATGATGCAGATGATGATTCTATCACTCCTGTTGCACCTGTACCTCATGAGCCTGATTTGCAGCCAGTTGCTCCAGCTTTACCCCTTCCTCTTTTGGATGCAGATAATTTTGTTCCTGAGGTACCAGCCACACCTGATCAGCCAGAAGAAAATTTAGAGATCGATGAAGCTGATTCTAATGTCCAGGATGAACTTCTCTCACAGAATTCCACTAACACTTCATCTGATGCTGAAGATAACCATGATCCTGTACCTACACCAGTTGCTCCTGTCCCACCTATACGTCGTTCAGAACGAATTAGAAATCCTCCTGTTAGGTTGCAGGATTATGTGGAGTCAATAGACTTTCGAAGGTCAGTGGGAGTTTGTTTACCCTCAGCTCAGTCTGCTATTCCCTTTGTTCCTCCAGAACCTATCACCCTTACAGAAGCCTTTACTGGTCCTGATAAAGCAAAGTGGAAAGCAGCTGTTGATGACGAGTATAACAGCCTAATCCAAAATGGAACATGGAAGCTGGTCCCTTTCCCAGCAGGCCGACGTCCCATCACCTGCAAATGGGTGTTTAAACACAAGCTTAATGCAGCTGGTGAAATAGCACGGTACAAGGCTCGATTATGTGCACGAGGCTTTACGCAGATACCTGGCCTGGATTTCCAAGAAACCTTCTCTCCGGTGGTACGTTCTCAGTCTATTCGTCTCATGCTTGGCTTAGCAGCTGAGCATGATCTTGAGCTCCAGCAAATGGACGTTAAGACTGCTTTTCTCCATGGTGTTTTGGAAGAGGAACTGTACATGGAGCAGCCCGAAGGCTATGAGGACCCTGCACATCATGACTGGGTTTGCAAGCTTATCAAATGCATCTACGGCTTAAAACAATCTGTAGAACATTGGAATGCTCGTTTGGATACTTGCCTGAAGGGTCTTGGCTTTCATCAGAGTCCTGCTGATCCTTCAGTTTACATTTTTGATGATGGGGCTTTATATGTTTTGCTTGCTGTATATGTTGACGATGCCATTTTTGCTGCAAATGACAAAAATCTGTTAGCTCGAGTTCAGACTATGCTGCGAGGCGAATTCGACATGACTGATGTTGGTGAGCTGAAGTTCTGCTTGGGAATTCAGGTCCTGCGAGTGCGAGAACAAGGCATGATCATTATTCATCAGCATAAGTATATCTCAGAGATTCTGCAGCGTTTTCATATGACAAATGCCCATCATGCTGCTACTCCTGCTGCTACTGGTACAAGACTCAGCAAGGATGATTGCCCTACCTCAGATTTGGATAAAGCAGATATGAAGGATGTGCCCTATAGGCACGCTGTTGGCAGCCTCCTTTTTGTTAGTAATTGGACTCGCCCCGATATTACATTTGCTGTCAACACTGCTTCTCAGTTCCTTGAGTGCCCTGGACGCAGCCATTGGACAGCAGTTAAGCGCATATTCAGATATTTGAGAGGCACACGTTACTTAGGTTTATGCTATAAACGGACTGGGTTAGCTCCTACCTTGCATGGTTTTGCTGATGCCGACTGGGCTTCTGACTTCGACTCCCGTAAGAGCCTTTCTGCCTATGTTTTCCTCTTATCTTCTGCTGCCATCAGCTGGTCCTGCAAGAAACAGACAAGCATTGCTCAGTCCAGCACTGAGGCAGAATACAAGTGTCTCACAGAATCAGCAAAAGAAGCTGAGTGGGAGAGAGTTTTCCTTGATTCAGTCCATGCTACTCAATCCAAACCTACCACCCTCTTTAGTGATAGCCAGTCTGCCCTTGAGTTAGTTGAGCGTCCTCGTTTTCATGCCCGTACTAAACACATAGAAATTCAGCATCATTATATCAGGGATGTCAAATCTAGGGGTGAGGTCTTACCTACTTATGTTCACACTGATGCAAATACAGCTGATATCCTCACAAAGGCTCTTCCCAGACATAAGCATGAAACGCACATTGAGGGGTTGGGGCTCATGAATTTTCTACCTACTTTTCTGCATGAAGCAGAAACAGTCTACAGGAGCTGAGGTCCTTAGTGTTCAGTGATTTTCACATTTTCTACAGCTCCTATACTCCACATACACAGTTCGCTGTAAGTGGGAGAACACATAGCCTGTCTCAGTGGATGAATCTTATCAGTTTAATCTAATTGTGAGCAGAGCTAGCAACTTGAAGCCTTTACCTTTATTTTCCTTTGCAGGAATCTCTTAGTTTTAAAACTGGCTTCTCCCCACTCCTTTCTTTCCTTCTGCCTCGCCTCCGAAAGCCGCACCTGCCGCCGCTTTTCATGCACCCTTCGCACTGCCACCGTCAAGTCTCGTTCGTCCTCCTTGTCAACAAGTCTGACTGCGATTCGGGCACCTTTGGCTTGGTTTTGTTGCTGTGCCCGCACACCATGGTTTTCACCATCCTGGTGACATGTACAGTGGAGATGCTCTTAGCAAGCGCGGGGATGCAGAGTATTAAGAACCCGACTAGGCGGCACATTGCAATGACAACGACGATCATTGGCAGGATTTTGTCTGGAGGAAACCTGATGTTGGAGATCGGGATTATGGGCTCGGCTTAGAGTCGCGAGCTGAGGAGATCGTTTTTTGGAAGACGTTTTTGTTAGTTGCTGCGTTTCTGGGTCCTTGCCTAGAGTTTCTTACCTTTAACCCGTTCGAGGTTAAGTGGGAGTGTTAGACTAGTAACCTCTTACGGTTAACTTAAGATACTTATTTAGGGCGATCGCCTCATCCGTACATATGCACGCATCGCCACATTCAATTCAGTTGCCATCACACTCTTTGTTTTGGTGCTCTCACCCTCCAGCATGTTCAGTTTTTCCGCAATTCAGATGCTCGAGGGTCCGGAACAAAAGTAACTTAGGAAATGGAAGAGGTGGCTTTTTCAGACCCGCCTGGTGCTTGGAAGGTTGGAGTCATGACAGTGCTCCCTTCATTCTACAGATCCCCCATGAAGACCCTCATGAACAACCAAAGCTGGTGCTAGGAAGGTTGGAGTCATGTCAGTGCTCCCTTCATTCTACAGATCCCCCACGAAGACCTTGATGAACACCTTTGGTTGTTTCGCTGGGTCCTCAAAACTCGGATGCTTGGAACTAAGAAAAAATATATCAAGCTTTTTCCAGCTCACACTACAAGAATAGAGGGTCATTTACAAACTTCAAAACCAAGCCCTATCATGGGATTCACATGTGGAGAGTTAGCAGGAAGTTCCTAGGAACAAGTTAGAAAAGAAATTAGATGGGAGAAAATCCCCATCTTACTAGTTCTTGCACACTAGGAGAAATGTAGAATTTGTGGACTTGCTTGCAGGTGAGAGAGGCAGGTGGTTAAGAACGTCCAAAGAAGCGGGATAGTCAGAATGCCAAGTCCTCAAGGACACACACTCAAGTAAGTTCTAATTCAGTGTCGGTTAACATGATTTCCATGAATCTCGTTTTCTGCTGATCCTCCTAACAAAATAAATATATTTTTTCTGAAACCCGGTAGGAAAGGTTTAACCTGACCGACCATACTCCTTGATCCATGGATTCGGACGCTCAAACGCAATTGCTAAAGACTTCGTGCTCATGTTCCAGAGCCATGGTGAATCCACGGGCTGAAGATTTTCGCACTCGCATCGGAACTGTGTGACACGAGCTGGGACTAACGTGCACTGCAATGTGCGAGTGAAAGACATCCCACCATCAAAGCAGCAAACCAAGCGCAAAAGCCGTGGCATTCTCCATGGACCATGAAGCGACTCTATCTCCATAAGCCTTATTCCCGTTGAGATGGAAGGTAGCATCAGTTCCACCACGTTTCTTCCATCCCTAGTGGCATCCTAGCCTGTTGAAAGCTTGGACCGGAAGATTGGGCAACCAGCGGATCATCTTTTCCGCGTCGTGCTCGTAACGCTGCTGCTGCTGCACACACCTTCTCATGTCTGCACCTCCAGTATGTCTGAATGTTCACGCCAAACACGTACCACTCCTACCAGACCACGGCTCAATGGACAAGGTTCAGGGTTTAGGGTTTAGCACTTTGTTCCCCAGGTTGGACAGGTTGGAGGAGGAAGAGGGGAGCTCGAGGATCCCTGCGTACTCCGTTAAAAGCGGAGATGTAGATGAAGCTGGTGAGGTGGACGTAGGCAAATCTCTGGGCTCCCTGGTGAGCAAGGAGTTGGCAGGCTCCTGAGGACACCATGGCGGGGCTTGAGTGGAGCCTGTGTCCTTGCATGAAAGGCAGCAGGAGTGGCAGACGTCGGTTATCTTCGGCTGGGCGCTACGAGGGGAAGGGGAGGCCATCGTCCGTGGCTACGCAGTGCACTATCGCAGGTGTTTCCCCTCTTACATTCTGCAGGATCCCCCCGCTCCCGCATGGCAGGATTGTCCACACCCACAAAAATGAGCGGCCCCCGCTCCGTCGTGCAGCATCGGAGCCGCCGGAAACTGACTTCGTGCCCTTTGAGGAACGTGATTATCCTGACATGGAGGCCACGGAGACCGAGGACGAGGCAAGGAGGAAGAACTGGGTTCTCAGAGGCTGGGCTCCATGGGAGGAAATTTTGACGCCCGAGGCTCAGTTTGCCATCGACAGCCTGGCGGACGGCGAGGAAAATCCGGAGGTGTCCATGGAGGCCATCGAGAATCTCATTCCCAAGAAGCGAGCCGAGAAACAAAGAATTTTGGAGGAGGAGGCTGAAAAGAATGCTCAGAAGCAGGAGAAGCCCAATACATCTATCGAGGGCACGTTCTGGAACGACCCCTGGGTTTTCACCCTCATTCCACCCAGGGATTGGCCTCCCCCCGGCTGGGAGGTTGATCCAGATGAACTCGCCTTCATTCGTGAGGCCCATGCTTTGAGTGCTGTGCCTGTGACACCTGAGGACTTGGAGAATGTACAACCTGAAGGTGCAGAGGTTGCCACACCTAGGTGGGAAATGTTCCTCAAGCAATATGCACACTGGTTTGCCGCCAATAAAGACCGTCTGGACGCGGAGGCACTTGAGGTGGATCCAGAATATTATCCTGGAAGACGGCGAACAGGAGACAAGTATCTAGGCGATTGGATGGTGGGCTTCTTTCCATGACCACAAACTCCTGCTACCCCATCTGTGTGGATCTATTGACGAATACTGCCTGTGCCGATGCTGTTTGAGGAATGCAGGCTTGGAACAATACTAACTCTTATTGCCTCTTGCTCCTCAACAACACCAGTACGAGCTGCCGTTTGTTTACCCTGGACAGGTTGGTGTAGTTACACCCTGGACCGGTTCCTTGCTTGAACTTGTGCACACCTCCATTGCTTTCAAGTCATTTTGCAAGACAGTGGATCATGGGAACTGTTGCACTGGCAGCATTGGTGGGGCGAAGTGAGTTGTGTCAATCTGTACGAAGGGGCTTTCGTCACTATCGGTTGTGTGCATGATGCGTAAGCCACGCCCTGCTGTTTGTCAGTTCCTTTCGATGCGGTGTTGTTATTTGGGATGAGTTCACCGTAAATCACCTTAACAGATCTCGGGATACTGAAGCTTACCCTGTAAATTCTGCAACTGTGCAGTTGGGTTCCAATTCGCGACAACGACTGGTTCTATATAAGGAATTACGTCAAAGTAGGCATGCGTGTTCACATAGAGATACTGGTAAGCAAGGCTGTTCCGCTATCTCTGTTAGGGGTAAGCTGTTCATTTTTGTCCAGATTTTGGCATTCATCTTGCGTTCTTGCAGGCGAAGAGAGACCCGTATCGTTACCGTTTTCCTATCGAGGCTCGGTTTGTGGACCCGAATATCGATGATCTTATGTGCGGACATCTTTCCCATCTCATGCTCTCATGTTGGTTTTCACGATTTTATGATCCATCTCAGTTCATTCCTGGAGGCACATGTATTGCTTCGGTCTCCTCGAGCTCCTTGTTGCTGATGTTGCAGATTCAAGAGATTTGATTATCCTCCCATCATGACAAGGCCTGGAGATGCCAGCTTGGATGACCTTGCTGTAAGCACTTCACTATGACGTTAGACACCATCGTCTGAAGTCCAGGCCAAGCACTTAGCATTTGTCCATGGATGCAGAGGGAAACACACCGGCCGTTCTTGCCAGAGTTAAGGCCAGAGAAGGATGCTGAAGACAGACTCAACGTCATAGTCCATCCACATGTACCCAAAGTAAGGTGCATTGCGTCTTTTAGCGTGCCTTTGGATGCTGGTGATGTTTCTGAAGATTTGACCACCGCAAAAGCATTACTGAACCCGCCGTGAACCTGCCACAGTTGTGGCAGCTACATGTTTCAGAGCAGATGATTCTTGATGACGAGGAGGGGAAGTCGACTGATGATGAGTTTGAAAACGAGAATTGGAAAGTTGTGGATTCTGGGCCTGTGGACCTCCGTGGACCAAATGGAGAGTCAGTTTGGTGGGACTACGGAGAGGACGAGGATGATCTTCCTACATTGAAATTGGTGACACCATTGTGCAGTCCAGCTGTTTTTGCAGTCTTGAACGATGAGGTGGCAAGAGCCTTGACACCTCTCTGTTGTTGTGTTCAGAAAACGGATGTTTCCGAGTTGGATCTAGAGGCAGCCCGTGCAGAGAGAAAGGTGCGTTTTCTGATCTGTTTTCTAGACTTGGATACGAGTTGCCACCCTGGTTCTTGTCCGCAGATTTTGGCTCCCATAACTTATGATGGGCAAAAGCCCTGACTTGAAGTTGTGCGATATGGGCAGTGGATACATAAGCTACAAGACGAAGAAGGTGACAACTTTAAGATGCCAAAGTTACGGCTAGAAAAGAGAATGGAGGAACTTAACAATATGCACAATCGACGTTTCCAAGAGGAAGAAGATGCACTTGCCCGCGACACGGCATGGTTGGTGTTTTGAGTTGGGATTTGTGTGCTCCTTGGGGAGTGAGGTAATATGGGCTAAGCCTTGGGTGTTCTCTTGTCTTCTTCCTTCAGCCGGCTTCAAGTCGGGCTGCCCTTGGAGGAACCTGGACGCTATATGTCTGAAAGTGAGCTTGGGAAGAAACGGTATGACCCGCGTGACAAGTCTTGGAGGAATGATTACTGGGGAAATCCTGCAACTCTGAAGGATGACACAAAGCGAGATAGACAGCCCCGGGCAGCCCGTAGCGGAGATACAGTGGTCGAGGAAGATGAAGAGCTTGAACCATGGGCATCTCCAGCCGGCAAAGATGTTGCAGTTGAGGCAGATAGTGACAGTGATGAGGAAGAGATCGGTGGTGTGAAAGGCAGTGGTCGATCATCCGGTAATTCGTCATCAGGAGGTGTCAACGGGATAGCAACTCTTCGTTTCGATGACTTGTTTAATGAGGTAATGGGTTTGAGAGACGGGTCTGTGTTGTTGCTTGCGCGTGCGTGCTGGTGGAAGCTCACCAAGCGGGTGTGGCGATGCAGGGGGACTGGAGAATCCGAGGTGACGAAGACTCTGGGAATGGAGACGACGTCATAGACGTGTGACGCGTGACCAGCTCTTATTGTGGGGAAACCAATTTTGCAGTCAACAGGGCAGGTCGGAGGAAAACCTCAGCTCCGCTCTCCTCTGTTCTATGGAGCTATTACATTACAGGAGGAATGTGTGAGCCAACTACAATTACAACAGGATGATCTAATGAGAGTTCTTACGCAAAAACGACTTTGCTTCCCATCATTTGTTTGTTCCCCTGGAACGCAAGGAGTGATCGCTCAGGGCAGGAACGAAATTGAGTGTAGGATCAACCAAGCTGGCACCCGTGTAATGTGGTCATAGGTTTGTGCAGCTCTCTTTGCATAAATATTCCGATTTGCAAAATGTTACCTGCTTCCGCTTTTGCCATCCCCAACCAAGAAACTGTGCACCAGTCCGTCCATGTCTGTCCACCAACTCTGGCCTGGTTGCTTCCAGGCCCTGGTTCCTTTCCTCCTCGCCTGAATCTCCTGTGCCTGCTCCCACATGTGCGCATCGGTGAATATGTTCCACATCAACACATATGCTGCGGCATCTCTCTCGTCCAGCTTCACTGCCTCACCAAAGGCATGGCGTCCCACCTCCACGTTGCCCCATTTTCGACAGGCACCCAGGAGAGTGTGCCACACTGCAATTCCAGCAAGTACAGGCATTGCCCTTACAAACGCAAGGGCCTCCTCCACTTGTCCGACACGACCCAGCAGATCCACCATGCAGGTATAGTGGTCTGCCGTGGGGGTGATGCCATGGTGTCTGCTCATGGCATGAAAGTAGTGCCTCCCCTTGCTCACTAAACCCCGATGACTGCATACTGCTAGTACACTCAGGAAAGTGATGCCGTCAGGCTGTGTGCCATCCTCTCCCATTTTGAGAAACAGGTCGAACACCATTTCGCTGTCTCCCCGCCGGGCATACCCTGCAATCAGTGCACTCCAAGTGACAACATCGCGTTCAGACAATGCCTCAAACACCTGCTGTGCATCAACCATGCTACCGCACTTGCCGTACATGTTTATCAAGCTGCCAGCAACGTCAGCTTGAAGCCCTTGCTCTTTGATCAGCGCATGAAGCTGCCTTCCCAGATGCAAAGCTGCCACATTTCCACATGTCTGCAGGAGGCACATATACGTCACACAGTCGGGTGCAACCACGCCTCCTTCTTGCATAGCTCGGTAAAGAGCAAGGGCTTCCGGCACCATGTCCTGTTGGGAATACCCTGCAATCATGGAATTCCACGTTACCACACTTTTTTCACGAAGTACGTCAAACACGGCCCGAGCATCCTCCAGGCTGCCGCATTTTGCAAACATGCTCACCAAACTGTTGGCTACAAACACATCAGTTTCGATTCCTTGGTCTTTAATTTGTGCATGAAGCTGCCTTCCCGTCTCCAGAGCCTGGGTGCCCAAACTTGCACAGGCCTGGAGGAGGCAAACATAGGTCACAGAATCAGGTGCAACGATGCCTTCTCCTTGCATAGCACTAAAAAGACGAAGGGCTTCATGTCCCATGCCCTGCTGGGAATACCCTGCTATCAGGGAAGTCCACATCACCACGTCTTTTTCACCAAGTCCGTCAAAGACTTTCTGACTGTCTTCCAAGCTGCCACACTTTGCGAACATGTTCACCAAACTGCTGGCAACAATAGGATCCCCTTCGTATCCCTGCTCCCTAACTTGAGCATGAAGCTGCTTCCCTTGCTCCAAAGCCGGCTCGCCCACACTAGCACATGCCTGCAGGAGGGACATGAAAGTCACAGAGTCAGGTGCAACCATGCCTTCTAGCATACGCCTGCCAAGACCAAGGGCTTCCCACCCCATGCCCTGCTGGGCATATCCTCGTATCATGGCATTCCATGCCACCACATCTTTTTGAACTAGTCCTTCAAACACACCCCTAGCATCCTCAAGAGTGCCACACTTTGCATACATGTGTACCAGGCTCCCACCAACAACTACATCAGCCTGAATTTCTCCTTCTCTGACCCGTGCATGAAGCTGCTTTCCCTGCTCCAAAGCTGGGGTGCCCACACTTGCGCAGGCCTGTAGGAGAGACAGGAATGTCACATAATCGGGTGCAGCCAGACCTTCTTCTTGCATACCACAGAAAAGACGAAGAGCTTCCATGCCCATGCCCTGCTGGGAATAACCTGTAATCATCACGTTCCATGTCACCACATCCTTCTCCGGAAGCCTGTCAAACACGCCCTTAGCATCCTCTAGGCTGCCACACTTTGCATACATGTTTACTAGACTGTTGGCTACAAACACATCAGCTTGAAGTCCTTGTTCTCTAATTTGGGCATGAAGCTGCCTCCCCTTCTCCAAAGCTGGGGTGCCCACACTTGCACATGCCTGCAGTAGGCACACAAATGTCACGGAATTGGGTGCAGCCACACCTGCCTCTTGCATAGCACTACAAAGACGAAGGGCCTCCTGACCCATGCCCTGCTGGGAATATCCTGCCAGCATCGCATTCCAAGTCACCACATCTTTCTGACAAAGTCCATTAAACACGGCCCGAGCATCCTCTAAGCTGCCACACTTGGCGTACATGTTCACCAGACTGTTGGAAACAAACACATCAGCCTGCAGCGCTTGTTCTCTAGTTTGTGCATGAAGCTCCTTTCCCCTCTCCAAAGCCAGGGTGCCTACACTTGCACACGCCTGCAGCAGGGACACAAACGTGACAGCATCAGGTGCAGCCTTGCCTTCTTCTTGCATAGCGGTGTAAAGATCAAGGGCTTCCAGGAGCAATCCCCGCTGGGAATATCCTGCAATCATTGCGTTCCAAATCACCACATTTTTTGAAGCAAGCCTATCAAACACACCCCTAGCATCCTCCAGGCTGCCACACTTTGTATACATGTTTACCAAACTGCTGGCTGCAAACACATCAGTGTCAAGTCCCTGTTCTCCCATTTGTGCATGCAGCTGCTTTCCCATCTCCAAAGCCTGGGAGTTGCCCAGACTTGCACAGGCCTGAAGGAGGCACAGAAATGTCACAGAATCCGGTGCAACCATGCAATCTCTTTGCATACTGTTGTAGAGACGGAGGGCTTCCAGGCCCATGCCCCGCTGGGAATATCCTGCGATCATGGCACTCCACGTCACCACATTCTTGTGACCAAGTCCGTCAAATACTTGCTGAGCTTCTTCCAGGCTGCCACACTTTGCATACATGTTTACCAGACTGTTGGCCACAAATACATCAGCTTGAGTCCTCGTTCCTTAATGTGTGCATGGAGCTCCTTACCTGGGCTAAAGCCAGGGCACCCACACTTGCACATGCCTGCAGGAGACTCGCAAGTGTGATGGAATTGGGTGCCACGATGCCTTCTTCTTGCATAGCCCTGTAAAGATGGAGAGCTTCCTGCCCCATGCCCTGCTGGGAATATCCTGCTATCATGGCAGTCCATGTCACGACATCCTTCTCACGAAGCGAATCAAACACTCGTTGGGCGTCTTCCAAGCTACCACATTTTGCATACATGTCTACCAAGCAATTAAAAATAAACAAATTAGGCTCCATGCCAGTAGCCAAGACATGAGCATGCACCTGCTGCCCGGATTCCAAGTCTGCTCCCCTTGCACAAGCCTGAAGGGCTGCGACAAACACATGGCCATCTGGCTTCACATTCGACCTGCGCATCTGCTGATAGAGTTGCAGAGCCCGCTTATCTTGTCGGTGTTTAACATGGGAAGAAATTATGGCAGACCAGGTGAAGGCATCTGGTTGGGCGAGCAGGGTAAACACATCCATTGCCTCTTGCAACTTGGCATGAGAGGCATACATTCGCAGGATGTGGTTGCACAAGAACGTGTCCGCCTCGTAGCCCTTCTTGACGGCGAGAGCATGAACCCGGCGACCCAGGAGTAGATCCTTGGTAGCCACACATTTTCTTAGGACCGTGTAGAAGAGAGATCTGAAAACATGAGAGTGGGTGCAAACCAAAAGTCCCAGAGCCTCGACGGCTTCAGGGAGGTTCCCTTGCTGACAGAGTCTGCTCACGTCTTCAGCAGTTGCTGCTGCCCGCCCCTCCTGTTGCTGGTCCTGAGTGTGTGAGAAGGTGACGATCATCCTCCGACACGCTCCTCTGGGACGTAGGGGCACCAGAACCCATGTCCATGTCGATGTCCATATCCAGGTCCAGGTCCAGGTCCACGCAAGCTTGTCAGAATTGGAGAAAGAAGAAGCCTTGGTTGCTTGCATGTCGCTGCACAAGCCATGTTCACACAAGCATACATATCATATGTAACGTATGAGCACCTACTCGACCAGGACAGAAACCAGTATAAAGGACCGGTTGGCAAGCCCAAGTTTAGGAATCGAGGCGTCCTGCACGCCAGCTCTCTGGCTTGGCGGTTCTTTGCGTCTCAGTTGCGGACAAATTCCCGGTGTAGGCACTGCTTCCGCTTCCGCTGTGGACCCAACAGAGTGGAGGGGAGGAGGAGGAGGATGTGTGGGTATTCAGCAGAAGAAGTAGTTGGCGGTGGTGAAGCCCGCTTCAGCAGTAGCAGCAGCATGGGCGGACGCCCATAACGGATGGCACAAAGGAGGAGGCGTCGTGAAGGCTGACACCGTGAGCGCGCCCTGTGCTGTGTCATGATGTCATGACTGTCTGGTGGTGGGACGCTGCTGTTGAGGCTCTGGGAGGTCCATGCTCTGGCGGTGGAAGTGGGGTACGACTCCTTACACGTTCCTCTTCCTATGGTTCAACTACATCCTGCGAATGTAGGTGTGCAGTCTCATGGCAGGTTGCAAGACTCACAGCACTAGAGACACACCACCTCAATCAGAAGAGAGGAATACTGGAGCTGTGATATAGTCACCGTTGCACACTTATCAGAGCCTCCGGTGACAACGAGTGGTCCATCCCCATTGAATTCACGGCACTCAATACACAAACAATTTGGTTTAAGACCAGTGCACAGGGAGCGGGTGTGCTAATCATCTTCACACCTCGAGTACGCTTGCTCATCAAGCGTTGCATAGCCAAAAGCAGAAATATGGAATGCATACGGCAGGGCAGTCAGCATGGATACCTTGTGCTTAACATATCAGCATCTTTGTCATAAAATTGACATACGTTCATAGAAGCATTCCCTCGTCGCAAGCTACCTTGACCAGCAGCAAAAGCAGTGTTTGGGTTTGTAACCCGATCAGGGCTTGAAACCATGGTAGCACCGCACATCTGGATTGGGTTTGTAACCCGATCAGGGCTTGAAACCATGGTAGCACCGCACATCTGGAAAACAGTCCACTTGTGCAAGGAGGCAGAACCGTATATGTACAAGACACGTTGGTTGCCTACCGCCCTCCTCTCCCCCTTATCGTACAAGACAATACTTGAGTTGGGTTGGGTTGGGTTAGGTTGGGTTAGTTGGGTTGGGTTGGGTTGGGTTATTGGGTTGGTTGGGTTGGGTTGGGTTGGGTTGGTTGGTTGGGTTGGGTTGGGTTGGGTTGGGTTGAATATTTTACGGGAAAATATGATAGTATACGTGACCTTGGTATCCTATTTCCATCAAAATATGGACGAAAAATTAATAATGAAATTAAAGATATGATGTAAAATGTGTCATGAAAAACTCAAGTGGAGTGGGTTTTGTTAATCTGGGGTTAAATTTAGGACTTGAGATCCAAGTGCTTAGGACATTTGCCCTAGGCCGGTCGGAGTGTATAGATTATTCTGGTACTCCCCCATAACCGAAATCTGTTCATTGCTTCCGGAAGCTGCAATTGCCTCTGGTCTCACTTTTCCTTGCACTCCAGGTTCTCCTACAATTTGGTACTCATTCAAGCTCCCTGCGTCTCACTTTTCCTTGCACTCCAGGTTCTCCTACAATTTGGTACTCATTCAAGCTCCCTGCGGTCTGGCTCAAATTCGAAGCAGTTGCGGAGTCTTCAGCATCCGCAATCTTATGCCCTACGACAATCTGCAAACCAGCCAGAGATGCATCTTCCTCTTATTTTCTCTACTTTATGGTATAGGCTTTTAGATGCTCCTGTGAAAACGTGGCGGTGGAAGCTGCAATAGATGCGGAAGCTTGGGCGGCTGCTTTCAGAGACTCATCAACAACCTCTCCTTTTTGTGCCTGTTCCACCCTTGAAGGTCTGGTCAGGCAGCGTTAACCGAACAACTGCCCCACAACCTTAACCACATAGTTAATTTTGTCCAACTTTCAATCTTGGGACACCCTTTTGTCCACATGGGGCAGCCATGGGCGAACATAGTTGTGCCAAGCTCCCAAATCCTTCTCCGAAATGAGAAGGTGGAAGTTGCATCATACGTGGAAGCTACGGCGGCTACCCCTCGAGGACTTATCTACAAATTCTCCTTCCTGTGCCTGTTCCAAGGCCTGGTTAGGCATCGTTCCAAACACCTGTCGCACAGCCTCAACTCCCATCTTAAATGATCTAGTATGAACTCCGCAAAGCTCGCCGTTTCTTTCACAGACCGAATCCATGTCATGGTCTAGTCATGATGTTCCCTGGCCCAATTCATCTGCAGAAGTTTAGGACGTCATGTGGCAACCTTGTCCGGATTGGTGGTAAAAGAACCAGGGCTTACACCCATTACAAAAAACAGGAGATACAGCTAAACACGGGCAAGCGCCCTTCACAAAACATGAGGCATGGCCACCATGGCCAAACCCAAATCTAACTGAGGAGACATAAACAAAATGGCGGGCATAAACGCTCGTCTACTACGGTGGCTCTACGACGAGCCTCGAACTTCCTCATCTGTACAGTCATCCACTGAAATAATTGAAATTGATTTGAAATAGCAAATATGAACATGACCACTAGCAAGCCCTAACGGGCGCTTAACTGTGTAGTTCTTATATTTATCTTTTCTTTTCATGTTTGTCAGGCTTGGATGTGCAATCTGTCACACCATGCATTTTGTGACCTAAATACTTTAACCTATATTCACTATGAACTTTGACAAGGTGGCCCGGTATTCTTGTTGATAGAGAATGTTTATTGGGAGGATCAACTCCTTGTTTATACTACAAGAATGGGGTTGGTCTCCCCCTTTCTTATATCGCTGCCTTCTTTAGGCAACTGGTGTCCATCGCCCTGCGGAGGGCATTGGTCAATGAAGTGTACAACATGGCAGCAAGAGCAGGGTATGTGGCATCTTCGGCACCAATGGTAGGTAGGCCCTTTCACATCCCAGACCATGACATTCTCGTAGCAATAGGTAGTTTCAAAATGGGCGATTGCGGGGGCTAGGTCCCTTGGCTTGGTGTTCACTTCAGGGTTTTCCCCTTAGTTTCGGGGTAGATGGGATTTCCCATCACTTTTTCCTACATAAAGTCTACTTAGATGGAATTTCCCATCACTTTTTCCTACATAAAGTCTACTTAGATGGGATTTCCCATCTCTTTTTCCTGCAAAAAGTCTACTTAGATGGATTTTCCATCTCTTTTTCCTGCAAAAAGTCTACTTAGATGGGATTTCCCATCTCTTTTCCCTACATAAAGAAAGGTTACTTAGATGAGGTTTCGCATCTTTTTTTCCTACATAAAGTCTACTTTTTTATCGTTTATACTACATATAGGATTGTCAATAAAGAAGCTTTTTGATTTAAAAAGCTTTCAATTCCAATTTATTCACTTTAATCTTTTTTAACCTTTTTATAGGGTTTGTTACTAAGAAGGTTAGGTTGTTATCAATTAAGAAGTAGTTTTTAAATTAAGAAGCTTAACCCAAGCTCCTCCAACTTCCAATCCGATTCGCTTTCGGGTAAGCACCAATTCTTCTTCTTGCAAAGGGCGCAATTGTCTATCACGGGAGTGTCTATCGGGGGAGTATGCAAGACATGGTCAAGTACTTGAAAGAGATTGGCCGCAACATCAGCACCATCCTTCTTCTTGCAAAGGGCGCATTTGTCTATCATGGGCGTGTGCAAGACATGGCCGGGTACTTTAAAAATATCGATAGCAACATCAAACGTGGAGGAACATTGTTGTTTGCGCCTTGCTCCTCCATTTATGCAAACTTCATGTCAAGTAAATGTTGAACTAATTTCAATTTACATGATATAAATTTGAAAATCTTCCCCTTCTGCCGCCCGAATTCATCATTATCACCACCAAATTTTCAAAATAAAAAAGATCTCTTGCCCCAAGGTCAAAAAAACTCCTCAAAATACAACTAAAGTTCTAAATTCATTATGTTGGTGGATCCGATCAAATTCACTATGCTAGTGGATATCATCGATTGATTTAATATGTTTTGCTGCATATAGAACCTTTGACATGTTTCTCTTGGCAGAATTGCTGGATATATTCAGAAATGTGTTTGTTTTTTCCATTTGATTATTGTCCAACCTTATGAAGCTCTCACATTTCCGACCTCAGAGTTTCCTACTTGTGTATCAAATGAGGCCTCGTGTGGTCTGTCACACACCAGTTTGACAAGATGCAACAACTCCTCATCAAATGAGGGAGAGGGGAAGGTATCCCAGATACATAAGTTGGAAATGAGAGGAGAAGGGGTCTTTCCTGGAGCAAATGGGCGTGATTAAGAGTGACAACTCCAAGAAACTTGTGCACGTCATCACTATAGGGCCATGATATAACATAAATATAAATAATGAATAATTATAGAAAAATAAAATTTAATAATAATAATAATAATCTCAATTATCATGCTCATATATATTCTCCTTATTGTGAACCGCTGATACACGAATGGAACACTAGATCCGAGTAGATATAATAAATTTTCAAAAGAAGAATTCTTGCTCCCCATTTTATGATGAAGTTTTGAGGAGCCCTTTCATTATGAGAGTGCCAATAGCGACTAACATTTTAAGGGAGATATTAACCTCATAATGAGAGGGCTCCTCAAAATGAGTTAGAAGAAGTCTCAAATATTTTTGGATGAAAAATAATTGTTTTTCGGTTTGCTCATTAAATCTCTAACTACGAGAGCAAAATTATGAGCCAAAAAATAACAAGTCATGTTTTTGACATGTTATCACTTTAATTTTTTCATAATACTATGAAATAATTATTTATTAACCATATCCAGAGCTAGGTGCTTGTATTTAGTCAATTATGTAATTTTGAGAAGAATATTATTTAATTTTTTTAAAAAAATATTTTTTGCACCAT
The DNA here is from genome assembly GCA_010909165.1 of Anthoceros angustus. Classification (NCBI taxonomy): domain Eukaryota; kingdom Viridiplantae; phylum Streptophyta; class Anthocerotopsida; order Anthocerotales; family Anthocerotaceae; genus Anthoceros; species Anthoceros angustus. The sequence continues at coordinate 952,522 of MU008168.1, read as the reverse complement.
TTCAAAGAAAATTTAGATGTACCTACGTATTATCGAAATAAGAATTTCAAACTTGAACACATTTGGTCATAATGAGAGGGCTCCTCAAAATGAGTGATTTGCTCATAATGAGAGGGCTCCTCAAAATGAGTAATTTGGTCATAATGAGAGGGCTCCTCAAAATGAGTCATTGGTCATAATGAGAGGCTCTTCAAAATGAGTCATTTTGGTCCACTTAGCAACATTTCCGAATTACTTTGGCATTGGAAATTTTGCTTGAATCGGTGTCCTAAGCTATATGCTCGGAATGACACAATTCGATAACGGTTTCAACATTGAATCGAAGAAAGAGTGCATGAGAAACGATAACGTTTGATTATAATTGAAATGAACAAACCACGATCCTCAACCTTGCTTGAGTGTTAAGCGCTGAATAATCAATTTTTAGTTTACCCAAAAACATAAAACTTATTGCAGAGAGTGTTAACATTTAAAAAATTCTACATCATCGCAATCATAAATTATCATATTTCAGTCTCAATCATCCATCCTTAGTCACTAGGTACCGGTCCAAGTCCAATGGTAGAAGAATTGTTTGGACATAGATGTATATGCATCTCTATTTTCCCTAATAAAAATAGGACTAAATAAAATATTTTAAAGTGTCTAATTAAAAAAATAAAATCTAGTTCCCTTAAGTCCTGACTCAAAAAATATTAGGCTTTCGGCAGCCGGTTAGTAGCTGTATCAACGTATCAACTACGATAGTACGATGGTCTCTCCTGGAAAATACCCCGGTCTCCGCCGGCCTTTCCTTGTAGACACGCCGGCCCCCCTTCAACACAAGCCGGCCCTGCAGTCTGTCGTCCCTGAAAAGTACACATTCCCGCTGCTCACCACGTACCCACAGATCCCCATTCCCTAGACATGTGCGGGCCAGCCGGCGACAGCCTCGAATTTTACCGACTCCCGAGAACGGTCGCACTAGGTATAGTGGGCACAATTCTAACTCAATACGTATTGCTCATTGAATTACCGCAGAGCACAGGATATAAGTTGCTCCCAACCAACCACGTCTTAACACTACTTGTATAGTATAGACCATACCACGAAGGTGCGACAGCCACAAGACCGCGACCAGCCACCGCCCTGCACAGACCTGCTCCTTCCCAAAACTATGCCGCCCTAACCCAGTCCGACGACGCAGTCACCTAGGGCGAGGAGCACTGGAACCTACTCGTCCATCGTACCGAAACGCTCCGGAATAATTACGCCCGTAAGACGCTGCAGGCACCGGGAAATCCAAAACGCTATCTCCATGAACTGTGTCATGAACGACAGACACAGCCAAGCCATCCACTCCCACACCAATCATCGCATGCTGAGACACTTGCCTGCAATCACATAACAGCATCAGAGTGGACCCGCACTCAAGTAGTATGACAACACAAGACACCATAGAAACCTACCGGTTAGGGAGAAGAGTCGGCACAGGCACCACTCCAGCAGGTCTAGGAGGCACCCGCCCTGCTCACAGTTTCACAACCAACGGCATAAATTATATTCCTCTACTGTCCTACGTCTAGCAGCTAGGAAAGAGGCCAACCAGCAAGTACCTTCAGGGGCGAAAGTCTGCGGATGGCGAGGGCGACGTGCGTGACAGCCCAAATAAGCATCAGGGTGCACAGGCTGAGGAAAGAACCGTCAACAATACATCAGGCATAAAACATTAAAAAGCAATTCTACTCATTTAAAGTCACAAATGCACCAAGCCCAGGACCTGCTTTTGTCCATGACCATTAGACTGGCGCATCGAGCCTGTAACAACAGACAAACAATTGCAGTCAGACTTGTACAAGAAAAGCAGCAAATTCTCTACCTGTCTTTGTACGTCTGAAGGCACCAATTCGTTCTACGTCTGAAGGCACCATACGCACACACTTTACCCAGTTTGTCTCCAAACCTATGTACCTGGCTGGATAGCACCATATTTAGTTGCCCGAGGTACTCTGACTATTGTGCCTCGATTATAGTCACCAGGCCCATGCACTCCAGTACATTCCTTTCCAAAGACAGCCTTTGCTTCCAACCCTGCCGAAAACCTCCACACTTTAAACCATTCCAACCTGGAGAGCCCAACCGTGCTACAATTACCAATACCTAATAGCGAGGCCTCACCTTGAGAGTATAATTCATGCTGGAACAAGCTTCCTTGAGACAGAGAAGATGGGATGCCTATACATCCCTGCAAGACAATCCTACCAGCCGGTCAACCACCCGCTGATTATGCAAGCCACTCAACGAAAGACACCACTGCCAAGATATGCCTTAAGAAATCTCTGGGTTCAGAAAGCACACCTGAAAGAAAGGGTGTTGCAAGCATTCTGCAGCTGTCGGCCTCTTGTTGGGATCCCATGCACACATAGCCTTTACGAGTTCACATAAACTTAGAACAAGAAATCACCGCCCATACAGTAAGAGAACATTTCAAACCTCACAAAAGTTTAAAGCTTACAGTCATGAGGTCAATGGCTTCAGCACTTGCTGTTGGTATCAGCACTGACAGGCTAGTTGCTGAGACCTGCAGCAAGCAACAAAGTCACGAGAGAAAGTAATTACAACAACATAATTCCAGGAAAGTGAACCAAAGGAGTTTACCTCAGGAAAGCGGTAGTTCATACATCCAGCAAGCCTTAGGCCTTCACCCCATGTGTGGTGGTTTGGAGTTCCAAGGATATTGCAGATTTTGTAGAGCTCATCTGCCTCACTGAGAGGCCCACGATAGGTCGAGGGTTAGGATTATTCAGGAATATCAAATGGACTGAGGCCTGGAACAGAACCATTGCCGATAAGTGTTCGAATACAAACCTGGCCCCGGGAAACAGGGGTTGCAGAGTGAAGAGCTCAGCCATTATCGCCCCCATGGCCCATATGTCTGAAAAGCAGTATGCCATAAATACAAAAGGACAATTCTTCGCTGACTTTGGGTTAAGGAACCTGAAGCTGCAAGTAAAACGACGTACCAATGGCAGCACTGTAGCTTGAGGATTGCAGTAAAACCTCTGGAGCACGATACCTACGAGATCATCGCCAGTTGATCAATAGAACAGGCCAGTACAGTTTTTTGCCTTCAAGACATAGGAAAGGCGTTTTGACAACAGCGCTTCTGAGTCAAAATAGATGCTACTGAGTCAACATACACAACGAGAAGAGGATATCACCATCTGGTAGACACGTAGTCAGTATATGGAGGCTGAGACTGCACTTCCCTTGCAAGCCCAAAGTCTGCAACCTTGATCACATTCTGGGTCACCAAAAGATTCTCTGCCACACAAGAAAAATGGATATTAACAAACCATACCCACATCAAACGCATCCAAGAAGAACTTTTGGTCCCAGTAGACTATATTTTCAAACCACACCAACATCAGCAGACTAACACTACAGGCTCCCTCTTTTGACTACATGGTACCTGGCTTTAGATCTCGATGGAAGTAGCCATGCCTGTGCATGTAAGCCAAGGCCTGCAAAATTTGATGGCACCAGTTCCGCACTGTTGCTTCTGCAAAATTCCTGTCCTTGTCCTTCATTAGCTGATATAGGTTGCACTTCTGCAGAGATAAGAACGTTGCAATGACAAGGTCAGAAGGCAAGTAAAAAGACAAAGGAGAGAGAGAGAGAGAGACGAACGAAAGGCACCACACCAGGTGGAATCTCCTCCGAAATAAAAAAATCTTACCATATGCTCAAACACAAAATAAAGTTCATCATTCTCCCTAATCACTTCCTTCAACTTCACAATGTTGGGATGATTCAGCTTCCGAAGAGACTGCAAAGAGAAAACAATGTCAGCTAGTACTTAAGTCACCATTCATACTTGAGTCTTCATGGGGTTCTTGTAAAATCTGATGCTGCAGACCAACACTCGTCAGGAATTGAACTCACCTTAACTTCTCGCAGATTCATGCACTCATCCCAGGAGTAGAACTTCCTCTTCATCTTTTTGATAGCAACCTGTGTCACCCAAACATAGAGGTTGTGAATTCCTCATTATCTATGATGAAACAACAAAGGCAGGGGTACAGACACAAGTGATACAGAGAAACAAATCCTGTTCATCCAGGCAAGCTGTAGCACGGATAAAACATACAATCTCCCTGGTTTGACGGTTGTAAGCTTCCCACACACTTCCATAGGTGCCATCTCCCAGCTGCATAATCACTTCATACCTGAAAAACGCTAGACCAGAGGGCATCAACAACAGCTCATGCTCAAAGTCATAAGCAACCAGAATGTGCGCTCCTGATTATTCCTTACCGATCCATGTCGGAAGTCAGCATATATGGGTCTTCAGCAACTTGGGATGGTGTTAAGGTGGAAACGAGGAAAAGCACACAGCACCGATTGATCTGAACCCAGGCACTTGTTCCAATCCCAGATCTGTTGCATGTGCTTCTCTGCCACAGTGCCTCCTACTGCCAACAGCGAAGGGCACACTACCTCCTCCCCCGTAGGAGGAGCCATGGACCCGTTACAGGCGTCGGCTATCCAGAAGAAGAGTAAGCGTGCAGCTGGTCACTGTCCGCGGTCCCAGCAAGATGTATTCACATCCTACGCTATGCAGTGGCACGAAATTCCCAGGCCGATCTAACGCAAAACGCACGGAAGTGGCCGAAACTGCAACCCCTCGATACCCATCTGCTTTACGTTGACCATCACAATCTACACATGCCGACGGCCAGCGAGCCCACGACACCTGGCACATCACAGGAAAAGAAATAAGTGGTGAGAACAAGCAAAACACACCATATCACGGCAACTGGAAGAACGCAATAGAAGAGTTCAGCCGCAGAGGAGCATGATGCTACTCACATGAGACTCATATGACGGCGGAGCTCCAAATCTGAGCCATAAGTTTAATACTCTGGAGCAAAGGAGTCGCGGCGAAGCTACAAAACAAGCAAGTTAACGTCAGAGGAGCTAGATCTGTTGAGTCGGCAAGCGTGATGCACATCCAAGGGCTTCGAGAGGTAGGTACCGCAGGCGACATCCGTGAGCAGGCGCGGGCACGAGCGGGCCAAAGGAGGGAAGGAGAACTTCTTCTTCCCTCGTCATCAGCAGGGCCTGGTCCCCCATGAAAGCAACGACACGGCAGCAGCGCAGGCCCGACTGGAAAGACGGCCTTCATGGACTGATGCAGGAGGCTGTGCTGCTGCTTCTGCTGCTTCCACTGCGCCTACAGTAGCAGGTGTCAAGCACCTGCTAGCTGGAAGGAGCGGCTCACTCGCCCCTTGAGAGTCTCACGCAAGAAAACCAGGGCTGGCGCAAGGGAAGGGGAAGGGGAAGGGGCAGGACAAGGCAGAAGAGAGCAGAGCAAGACAAATCAAAGGATTCTCTCCTCCTCCTAAGAAGACCGCGGGCTCCCACTCTTCCTCGCTTCCCTTGGCAAGCTCATCCCCGGGCGTGCGGCATGCAGGCAGGCGCTGCGAGCGAGACAGAGAGAGGGAGGAGAGCACAATAGCCGGAGAGAGACAAAAAGAGCCAGGCCCCAGGGCGACAACAGCAGCCCAGGCTCCAGCCCAGCCCAAGTAATAAGAGAGAGATAAAGAGCGTGCTGCTTCTGCTCCCCTAATTATATGCATGCATACTGCAGAGTGCAGACTCCTGTCGACCCGGCGAATGGTACCTATTGGTATATACTAAAATGCATGCCGAAGCGTCCATGTACAGACCGTATGTGGGTCCCACGGACGAACGCGTGCACCATGGCCATCCCTTATACATACATGGACACTCGTAGAATAGGGATAGGTGCACCATACATATGTTTCATGCGTCTTACGGCTGCTCAACTCCTTAAGGAAGTCTCGTCGATCTCTTTTTTCTTTCTTTTTTTTTAATCGTGGATTATTTTAGAGCAGTCCCGTGGCGCTTTTACAACACGCGGCCCCAGGCCATCCCCTAGAGCTTTCTTTACCAAAGAAGATCAAGTGTGAACGTTGCTCCAACCCGGTCATTGGGTGCACCCCGGAAGGTGGAAGCTGTGAAGATTTCTAATTAAAGGAATCCAAGAGGTTCATCCTGTCGTACCCTTACGATAAAAGTTTCTAACTATGGAGGGATATTGGAGATGTACATGGGTAGAGGTTTAGCAAAGGACTTCAATAAATTTATAAAAACATGTTTCAAGATTTATGAAAATTATATTTTATTGAGGGAAAAAACGATGGGGAAAAACCCATCCAACACGGGTCATGTTCCAAGATTTATCACACTCTTAAACATGGAGCAGATATGTACCTCTTTTCCCTATTATTGCCGATAGATGCATTCATTACCCTTCAAAATATTTTAAAAGAATGATATTCTAGACAACCACCATGGTTGATAATACTTTTGTGTATCCACTCCTCTTACCTGAATAACTCTTAAGTTTTACTCACTTAAAAATATCATGATAAATAAAGCTACCAACAAATCAAGCTACCTAAAGATGATTAAAAACTAAAATATTCCTTTCAAACGACCTGGAAAGGTCTCATTTTGAGCTGAGAGGTCGCTATGGGGAAAGTCATTTGTCCTAATGTAGACCTACTACTACACGCTCGTCCACGAGCAAAGTCTGACTCCCAACATGCCCACCGGAACGGAAGGGCCTAAATGGCAAATAGCACGGGGGTAGACTAGAGATGTATGCTGCAGGCCCGGCCCGGGCCGGGCTGGCTATCAGCGACGAGGGGCTGCCGAAGCGCTCTAACCTTGACACGCCACTTGTCACAACGTACACGTCCCCCCATCCATTCGATATTGTCAGTCAAATAAGTACGTAGCAGATAATGGCTCCGTTCTCACTTGCATGCCACCATGCCAGCACCTTGCCTTGCACACACCAGACCACATGCGTATGAAGTCTGAACCCGAGGAGATTCATCCGATCCCGACAATGTCCGTTGTGAAAAGACGTGGGTCAGCGTTGGCGGTCCATGTCCATGTACCTACTTGGACAGGGATGGAGCTATATTCAGGAAGCACAGTCACCCATCAGAAGAAAAAAAAGCAAAATTGTCTGGCGTACACATTTCAGCATTGGCTAGCTCTTCATTAATCTCACGGTCGACCCCTACAACTGCAACAACCATTCGCGAATCGATGCACACGGTATCCATCCCTTACAACAATGTCTCTGTTCAAGCCTTGACATGATCTCCGTGGAACTGTGGCAGTCACTGCACATGCGTAGATTCTTCGTTACCACCAGAGGTGTCCCACTCGGAGTGTTCAAGATTTATCACACTCTTAAACATGGAGCAGATATGTACCTCTTTTCCCTATTATTGCCGATAGATGCATTCATTACCCTTCAAAATATTTTAAAAAGAATGATATTCTAGACAACCGACCATGGTTGATAATACTTTTTGTGTATCCACTCCTCTTTACCTGAATAACTCTTAAGTTTTACTCACTTAAAAATATCATGATAAATAAAGCTACCAACAAATCAAGCTACCTAAAGATGATTAAAAAAACTAAAATATTCCTTTCAAACGACCTGGAAAGGTCTCATTTTGAGCTGAGAGGTCGCTATGGGGGAAAGTCATTTGTCCTAATGTAGACCTACTACTACACGCTCGTCCACGAGCAAAGTCTGACTCCCAACATGCCCACCGGAACGGAAGGGCCTAAATGGCAAATAGCACGGGGGTAGACTAGAGATGTATGCTGCAGGCCCGGCCCGGGCCGGGCTGGCTATCAGCGACGAGGGGCTGCCGAAGCGCTCTAACCTTGACACGCCACTTGTCACAACGTACACGTCCCCCATCCATTCGATATTGTCAGTCAAATAAGTACGTAGCAGATAATGGCTCCGTTCTCACTTGCATGCCACCATGCCAGCACCTTGCCTTGCACACACCAGACCACATGCGTATGAAGTCTGAACCCGAGGAGATTCATCCGATCCCGACAATGTCCGTTGTGAAAAGACGTGGGTCAGCGTTGGCGGTCCATGTCCATGTACCTACTTGGACAGGGATGGAGCTATATTCAGGAAGCACAGTCACCCATCAGAAGAAAAAAAAAAAAAAAAGCAAAATTGTCTGGCGTACACATTTCAGCATTGGCTAGCTCTTCATTAATCTCACGGTCGACCCCTACAACTGCAACAACCATTCGCGAATCGATGCACACGGTATCCATCCCTTACAACAATGTCTCGGCGTTCGAGCTTTGACAAGATCTCCGTGGAACTGTGGCAGTCACTGCACATGCGTAGATTCTTAGTCACCACCAGAGGTGTCCCACTCGGAGTGCTCAACAGGCCAAACGCCAGAGCTAGCTTCTCCGCATGCCCACAAAGCACATCTTCCTTTTCCTTTTCAGACAGTGGCTTCAACACCAACTTTGTCTGTGGTACATGTCCCCCTTCCTGCTTCAGCCGCGCATTTGTGCTCTCGACCTTTACCTTGAGCGCAATATCATCTCTTCTTTCTCCCACCGCGAATGTGTGTATTTTTTTGTTCACCTCAATGCTGGCGACTGCAGGTTTCTTGTTAGCTCCTGCTACGATTCTCTCTGTTTCAATTCTGTCTACATCGATCCACCTACCTGCATCTGCATAGGCATTAGCCATGAGCACATATCCCGATGCATGCTGGGGTTCCAGTCTAACAAGGCTTTCAAAACACCACACCGCCCTCTGTATATCCCCGTGACCTTTGCAGGCATTGAGCAAAGACCTCAATCCTACAACATTACCTTGGTGCTCACATGATAATAGCATGTTCTCTGCCTCATCTAAATGGCCTGCACGCCCAAGGAGATCAATCATGCAATTGTAATGCTCAAGGGTAGGTTTCAGGCCATGCTGTTCAGCCATGAAAGCAACGACACGGCAGCAGCGCAGGCCCGACTGGAAAGACGGCCTTCATGGACTGATGCAGGCTGTGCTGCTGCTTCTGCTGCTTCCACAGGCCTTCAGAAGGCAAGCAAAAGTAACACATGGTCAGCCAAAATGAGGCCCTCCTGCTCCATTTGTCCATACACAACAAGCGCCTTGGCCGAGTCTGCATACCCAGCAATCAGGGCATTCCATGTCACCACATCCTTTGTGGCAAGCTGTCAAAAACCTGGCGTGCATCTTCCAGTTCACCACATTTTGCATACATGTCCACCAGGCAGTTGCCCACCAGTATTATCCAGCAGTCCTCTTTCAACAATCTGTGTGCAGCTGCCCTTCTGTGTAAGGCACCAGTGCTTGCACAGGCCTTCAGAAGGCAAGCAAAAGTAACATGGTCAGCCAAAATGAGGCCCTCCTGCTCCATTTGTCCATACAGAACAAGTGCCTCATGTCCGAGTCCTTGCTGCATACCCAGCTATCAGGGCATTCCATGTCACCACATTCTTTGTTCATGCTGTCAAAAACCTGGCGTGCATCTTTCAGTTCACCACATTTTGCATACCCAGATATCAGGGCATTCCATGTCACCACATCCTTTGTTGCTGTCAAAAACCTGGCGTGCATCTTTCAGTTCACCACATTTTGCATACATGTCCACCAGGCAGTTGCCAACAAACAAGTCAGGAGGAATGCCACTGTGCAACACATCACAGTGCACTTTTCTGCCAGATTCCAAGTCGGCGGCAAAATGCACAAGCTTGAAGGGCAGGACAAGGCAGAAGAGAGTGAGCAAGACAAATCAAAGGATTCTCTCCTCCTCCTAAGAAGACCGCGGGCTCCCACTCTTCCTCGCTTCCTTGGCAAGCTCATCCCGGGCGTGCGGCATGCAGGCAGGCGCTGCGAGCGAGACAGAGAGAGGAGGAGAGCACAATAGCCGGAGAGAGACAAAAGAGCCAGGCCCCAGGGCGACAACAGCAGCCAGGCTCCAGCCCAGCCCAAGTAATAAGAGAGAGATAAAGAGCGTGCTGCTTCTGCCCCTAATTATATGCATGCATACTGCAGAGTGCAGACTCCTGTCGACCCGGCGAATGGTTTATTGGTATATACTAAAATGCATGCCGAAGCGTCCATGTACAGACCGTATGTGGGTCCCACGGACGAACGCGTGCACCATGGCCATCCCTTATACATACATGGACACTCGTAGAATAGGGATAGGTGCACCATACATATGTTTCATGCGTCTTACGGCTGCTCAACTCCTGAGTCTCGTCGATCTTTTTCTTTCTTTTTTAATCGTGGATTATTTTAGAGCAGTCCCGTGGCGCTTTTACAACACGCGGCCCCAGGCCATCCCCTAGAGCTTTCTTTACCAAAGAAGATCAAGTGTGAACGTTGCTCCAACCCGGTCATTGGGTGCACCCCGGAAGGTGGAAGCTGTGAAGATTTCTAATTAAAGGAATCCAAGAGGTTCATCCTGTCGTACCCTTACGATAAAAGTTTCTAACTATGGAGGAAGATATGTGTACATGGGTAGAGGTTTATAAAGGACTTCAATAAATTTATAAAGTCATGTTTCAAGATTTATGAAAATTATTTTATTGAGGGAAAAAACGATGGGGAAAAACCCATCCAACACGGGTCATGTTCCAAGATTTATCACACTCTTAAACATGGAGCAGATATGTACCTCTTTTCCCTATTATTGCCGATAGATGCATTCATTACCCTTCAAAATATTTTAAAAAGAATGATATTCTAGACAACCGACCATGGTTGATAATACTTTTTGTGTATCCACTCCTCTTTACCTGAATAACTCTTAAGTTTTACTCACTTAAAAATATCATGATAAATAAAGCTACCAACAAATCAAGCTACCTAAAGATGATTAAAAACAAAATATTCTTTCAAACGACCTGGCACCTCTTGTTTCAGAGGTCGCTATGAAGTCATTTGTCCCAATGTAGACCTTACTACCACACGCCTGTCCACGAGCTTCTCAACATGCCCACCAACGGAAGGCCTAAAACACAGACGGGGTGCAGACTAGAGATGTATGCTGCAGGCCCGGCCGGGCTGGCTATCAGCGACGAGGGCTGCCGAAGCGCTCTAACCTTGACACGCCACTTGTCACAACGTACACCCCCCATCCATCTGATATTGTCAGTCAAATAAGTACGTAGCAGATAATGGCTCCGTTCTCACTTGCATGCCACCATGCCAGCACCTTGCCTTGCACACACTATCATAGTGTAAAGGAAAAACCTGAGGAGATCAACCGATCCCAACAATGTCCGTTGTGAAAAGACGTGGGTCAGCGTTGGCGGTCCATGTCCATGTACCTACTTGGACAGGGATGGAGCTATATTCAGGAAGCACAGTCACCCATCAGAAGAAAAAAAAAAAGCAAAATGTTCATGTACAAATTTCAGCCACAGCTCTTCACACCCCAGTCGACCTCTACAACTTGTGCAAAAGCACCGATGCACAGCATCCATCCTCATACAACAATGTCTCGGCGTTCGAGCTTTGACAAGATCTCGTGGAACTGTGGCAGTCACTGCACATGCTGATTCTGTCACCACCAGAGGTGTCCCACTCGGAGTGCTCAACAGGCCAAACGCCAGAGCTAGCTTCTCCGCATGCCCACAAAGCACATCTTCCTTTTCCTTTTCAGACAGTGGCTTCAACACCAACTTTGTCTGTGGTACGTGTCCCCCTTCCTGCTTCAGATGCGTATTTGTGCTCTCTACCTTGAAAGCAATATCATCTCTTCTTTCTCCCACCGCAAATGTATGTACCTTGTTCTTCACCTCAATCGTCGCCACCGCAGGTTTCTTAATAGCTCCTGCTTCCATTCTCTGTGTTTCACCCAGTCTACATTGCCCACACCCATCAGGCATTAGCATGAGCATACATGCATCTTGGGCTCAGTCTCAAGCGCTTTCTTCAAAACACAGAGTCGCCCTCCTGCATCCCTGCACTTTTGCAGGCATTCAACAAAGACGTCAAGCCCACAACATTACTTTGGCCCTCACATGATATAGCATCTTCTCTGCCTCATCTAAATGGCCTGCACGCCCAAGAAGATCAATCATGCAATTGTAATGCTCAACAGTAGGTTTGATGCCATGCTGTTCAGCCATGGACACAAAGAGCTTACAACCCTCATCCACCAGTCCTCATGACTGCATGCTACTAAAAGGCAGGTAAAAGTAGCATCATTAGGCAGAATACCAGCAACTAACATCTCCTCAAAACAAGCTAGTGCCCTGTGACCTTCATCACATGCACCATACCCAGATATCAGGGCGGTCCATGTCACTACATCCTTTGTGGCCAAGCTGTCAAAGACCCGGCGTGCATCCCCCACTTCACCACATTTTGCATACATGTCCACCAGGCAGTTGCCCAACACCACATTATCCAACATTTCTCTTTTGACAATCTGTGAGTGCAGCTCCCTGCCCTTCTGTAAGGCACCAGTGCTTCCACAGGCCTTCAGAAGGCAAGCAAAAGTAGCATCATTAGCTAAAATCAAACCCTCTTGCTCCATTTGCTCATACACAACAAGCGCCTCTTGGCCGAGACCTTGCTGTGCGTACCCAGCAATCAAAGCATTCCATGTCACCACATCCTTAGTGGACAAGCTTTCAAAAACCTGGCGTGCATCTTTCAGTTCACCACATTTTGCATACATGTCCACCAGGCAGGTGCCCACCAGTATGTCACACAGCAATCCTCTTTCAACAATCTGTGTGTGCAGCTGCCTGCCCTTCTGTAAAGCACCAGCACTTGCACAGGCCTTTAGAAGGCAAGCAAAAGTGACATGGTCAGCCAAAATAACGCCCTCCTGCTTCATTTGTTCATACAGAATAAGTGCCTCATGTCCAAGCCCTTTCTCGGCATAGCCAGCTATCAGGGCATTCCATGTCACCACATTCTTTGCTTTCATGTTGTCAAAAACCTGGCGTGCATCTTTCAGTTCGCCACATTTTGCATACCCGGCTATCAGGGCATTCCATGTCACCACATCCTTTGTGGCCATGCTGTCAAAAACTTGGCGTGCATCTTTCAGTTCACCACATTTTGCATACATGTCCACCAGGCAGGTGCCAACAAACAAATCAGGAGGAATGCCACTGTGCAATACATCACAATGCACTTCTCTGCCAGATTCCAAGTCGGTGGCAAAAGCGCAAGCCTGAAGGGCAGCTACAAAGACGTGACCATTCGGCTTCACTCCTGCCCTACGCATCTCATGGTACAGTTGTATGGCCTCATTAGGTTTCCCATGCTTAGCATAAGCAGAGATGATGGAAGACCACATGAAAACATCTGGTTTGCCTACCCTGGTGAACACATCCATGGCCTCCTCTAGCCTACCTCCAGATGCATACATGCGCAAGATGTGATTCCCCAGGTATGCATTCGACTCGTACCCAAGTTTGACAGTGATATCATGAACTCGTCGCCCCACAGCCACATCCTTCTTCGCTGTACACAGTTTTAGCACGGTGTAAAACAGAGACTGAGAAATAGCAACGTCTGTCTGCGCCAGAGATTCCAGGGCTCCAATGGCCTCAGAAAGCTTCCCCTGCTGACATAGTATGCTCACGGTTCCAGCCGTCACGACGCCCAATTCCGGTCTTGCACACCTGCCAGGTTCAGGCTTATCCGGAGAGCTCGACTTGGTAGGAGAGGCATCACGACCCATCTGCATATCCAAGGAGACGAGCTGGCCATCAACCCAAGCTGGCTTAAACAAGCTGTTTAACCACAGGACCTCGCCGGACCCCTTACGGCGGAAGTCAGGCGAACGGTAGCTTTTGTTATCTCGTCTGTTGTCCCACCACATGGCAGGGTCCAGAAAGAATTGTAGCCACAATTGCTCCTGCTCCTGCAGACGACCATCGCTGGAAAACCCGTCGGCACCCACACACTTTCTCGGAAGTGGCAGTGCTTGGCTCCTTACACTGCTGAACCTGGAGGCTTGGTTGTTTGCCAGGGGTTGCCTCCCTGAGGTGAGGTGAGAGGGAGCTCCTGGCAGAATCCCTGGAGACGCACCAATTGCAATTTGTTGGGTCCACAACAGGTCTGGTTGCCTCACTGAGGCCATCGTTCAGGGACCACTGTCGGGAAATGAGTCTAACAACAGACTGGCAGGATGCCCATGTATTGAGTACGACCACACCACCCTGAAGCAAGGTGCACACGATCTTTCATTGGTACCGAGGTGGACAACGCAAGTTTGATGAAGACCACCGCAGACGCCATCGGGATTCGGCTATATTAATCCAAGATATAAAAAAACCGAAAAATATCAATATTATGTCCACCTTTTGTAGACATGTCGAAATATTCCAGAGAGATTGGGAACGCCACGAGCCTATAGAATACCGAAAGGGTCACGGAACCGGATGGGACAAGGACCACGTTGCTCATAAAATATGACCATATTTCTTGCAAGAAAAACTTTGTTTTGTCCCAATTGGTGCGAGTGCCCAAGCGCGGCCAGCAACTCCAAGCACAAAGAAGGCCCCCTCCCATTGTAGGCCAAATGGACACACATTTATAAGAACGCCGTGATTAAGCATCCTGAGCTTGGATCGGTACTTAGATGGGGTGCCTAAAGTGAGTGGATGCCCTTGGTGCAAGTAGCTTAGGCACACCATGGTACAAGTTGTTAAGTACGAAGTCCCATGACGGAAATCCGTCCTTAGTGGACTTAAATAAAATTCTTCTTCTTCATTGCCATATCTTGGCACCAAATCAAGGCACTTGCCAGCACAAGGCAAGGTGCCAACACACCTAGTCAGACAGGGCAGCAGGCAATGGCGGGAGTCGGAAGTGGAGTAGGCTGGCACGCGGCCATAGTAGAAGAAGAGCTCGTGAGGCAGGTAGCCATGCCAAGAGTTGGAGCATATAGGCATCCGATAGGCGGAGAAGTTGGAGAAATCAGGCTGCTCGCAACATGAACTGTTGATGACAGACTTGAACAGGTGAGAAGGGGAGCGGAAGGACTCAGACTGACAACATTAGGACTTACTCGGACGGAAGTGGGGACGATAGCATCTGCCATGCCACCACAGGCAACCATAGCAGGAGTTGGAGTAGGGGGGCAAGCGGCCATGACAAGAGCAAGAGCAGACAGGTAGGTGGCCATAGCACGTGCTGGAGCAAACGAGGAAGCAGCCAGGGCAATCGAGCAGGCGGCCATGGCAAGAGCCATGGCAGGAGCCAGGGCAATCGAGCAGGCGGCCATGGCAAGAGCCATGGCAGGAGCCAGGGCAATCGAGCAGGCGGCCATGGCAAGAGCCATAGCAGGTGGAGGACTTAGGCTGGCGGCGGACATAAAGGAGGATGTGGGCACAGAGCAAGATATGGCCCAAGGTGTAGATGGAGAAGAAGGTGCAGGACGGACAGTGGAGGATTTCTAAGGTCAACAAGAAGGAGAGGGGGAGGAGGTGCGAGGTGAGAAGGCAGCAGAGGGACTAGGTCAATCTGACCCTACAAGCGACGAGGCAAGGACAAACAAAGAGGAGGGGACGATGTCCCCGAGGCTATACCACGTTGACTCCAAAATTGGCAGGAAATGTTTTTTAGATACAGAAAAGAGGGGGTCCTTGAGGAAAACGTTCATAACAAAGGATGAAAGCGTCGAGCTCTGGGACATTGAAGCCAAGTTGGTAAGAAAAGGTGTCATCAAATTAGAAGGTTCAATGGCAATGGATAATAGGAGTGAACAATCTAGGCCCAAAAGCACAACGGAGTGCAGGAGCACACCAAGCTAGAGGGAAGTATCGGAAGTAGTGTTGCCGCAGAGAAGATCGCAACTGCGGCAAGCCAACAAGCGCCAAAGGCAGCAGGACTCAGTAGTGTCAAGCATAGAGTGTGCCAATATCGGGAATAAGTATTTGCAGTTGACAATAAATGTGTGTTGTTTACCAGCGATAGTGAGAGAGATGTTTTATGTAGTTTGTCATATATATGGCAGAAGTGGTAACTATTAGGGCAAAGTTACTGCAAGATGCGTTGGTAGCAAGAGCGCCGAGCTCACGTGGAGGGTAGCTATCAACACGCTAGAGAATGGAGCCGAGCTAGAGCAAGAGCAAATTACACTAAGCAGAAGCATAAGAGCAGCTTCCAAGATAAGTCTAGTACCTGCAAGATGATCTTTCTTGTGTATCGTCATGGTAAGTGTCCCGTTTATAGGTTCATAGCAGATTGAGCAACCCATGACACCGAGGGCAAAGATATATATAAAGATATCACAAAAAGGTTGAGGGAAACAAGTAATATGTCCTAGCTACATGAAAAACGGTTACAACTACCAACTAGCATTCATCTAGGGTTATGACTTGCCCTAGGTATATACAATGCTCTATAAGTATTAATTAAATAATCAACACCCCTCTCATTGGATATACGGATATAACAATTAACCACCTGCAAAGCAAGGTAGATGTACGCCTGCATGCTTCTCTCGCGTCGAACACACCACCACGCAGCTCTTACTCCACTGGTAATGGCGGCAAGAGCATTGACTTCCCTCGACGATGCCAACCTCGGCGGATCCCAGAGCGCCTCTGAGAACGGACCACTGCCTTTACAGCGCCTCTCTGCAGCCGCCTCAGCAACAAGAGAAACACTAGGGATTCGAGCCATGAGACACGGAATCTGCTCATGTCCTGCTGCAGATCTGCCGCCGTGTCCGGTCCATCCTGATGGGGAACCTGCTTGGAGAGTGGCTGACAGAGGTGGAGCCAAATACTGGCAGAAACTGCTACGGGAAGCAAAGGCGAGGGAAGAGAAGCTGGCCAAGGAAGTCTCTGACCTAAGGAGAGCTGGTGCTTCGACCTCTAATTCTGCTCCTCGCTCCTTCAACTATGGGAAAACTAGAGAAGCTAATCAAGGTCTTGACCAGATTGTCGCCAGAGGACTTCTGTGCTCGGAGTACAAGCTCTGTGGCATCCGTACTGGGAAGAAGAGTAGTCACGGTGGTGATTGTGTTGACGACCGAACGGGAGGTGTACATCCCAACAACTAAAATCATGATGTTTGACAAAATTGGTGGAGATGGGGAGGCCACGGAACTTCATCTCCTTCTACAGATGATGACAAAATTCACAGCTTGTCTATGCTACTCCCACTATTGTCGTGGTGTGACCTGCTGCAGTAAAGTTCTGACCAAATGATTCACTTATGACAACAGTATCCAGGGAGAGGATGGCTGAAGAGGCTGGTGTCAACTGGACTGATGAAACAGACGAAGAGACCAGTGACGAAGGGCCAGACTTTGATCCCAATTTTGTTGGCCTGCAACAGAGAGGCAAATCTAAATTCCTGTCACCTTCCAATTCTGAAGACAAGGGATCATCATAGGCTGGCACTAGTAGGTAGGACTTAGAAAGTAGCATAAGTTTCTGACCTTGACACCTACTTATCAGCCTCACAGTAGTTTCCTCACTTACGGCTGGACTTGTCTGTGACGTGAAGTGGAATTAAGACTCCTAAAGACTCTTTGAATTGATGGTGCTTCAACCTAGGTAATGCTTTGGTAAATATCTCGCGATTACCTTTCGATTGGAATATACTCTAACCTCACCGCTTGGTCTCAATCGCATGCCTCACAAAGTGGTGATGCACTTCTATGTGCTTAGTTCGGGCATGGTAAACTGGATTCCGAGCTAGAGCAAGGGCAGACTGGTTGTCACAATAGATAACTGTGGGACTCTTCTGCTCCTGACCCATATCCGCTAGGAGTCGTCGCAGCCAGATTGCTTCCTTCGCAGCTTGAGTCAGAGCAGAATATTCTGCTTCGGTGGAAGATAAGGAAACAGTTGTTTGTTTCTTCGACGACCATGTAACTGCTCCACCTGCAAGCAAGAAGGCATAGGCGAAACTGACCTTCTCGTGTCTTGGTCCGGTGCCCAGTCAGCATCACAGTATCCTATGAGGGTAAGGTCTTCCTCTCCATCGCTTCGTCTTGTGTAGTGAATTCCATGTCCACTAGTCCCTTTGAGATACCTCAGAATTCTCTTGGTTGCTGACCAATGGGCTCTGCCTGGCTCCTTCAGATATTGGGACACCAAGCTAACTGGCAGAGCAACATCTGGTCGAGTGTGATTTGAGCAAAATATGAGTGACCCCACATGTATGGCACCTCCATCTCATGCTTCTCTTGGGCAGTTTGTGGAGGCTAACGGGCAGACAACAACGCTTTTAAGAGGAGTGAGGCATCTTGGCTTGATAGTTTGTACTTGAACAACATATCATAGATGTACTTTTCTTGATGAACTGACAATGTTCCGCTGGCAGTGTCTCTCTGGAGCTGAGTTCCAAGGCAGTAGGAAAGCTCTCCAACGTCCACCATGTCGAAACGACCCGACAGCAGACCTTTAACACGGGTAATCCCTTCCATGTGTGTTCCCAGCAAAATACAATCATCTACATAGAGTGCCAAAATAACAAAACCACCTTTCTCTTGCGGAGATACACGTTTGTGTCAGCAACGCTTTTAAGGAAGCCTAGACCTATCAAGAATTCATCTATGCACTCGTACCACGCACGAGGACTCTGTTTGAGACCATATAAGGTCTTCAAGAGCTTACACACCCAATCCTCACTTCCGGTAAGCTCATATCCCTCAGGCTGCTGCATGAAGATCTCTTCCTCTAATTTCCCATGTAGGAATGCCGTTTTAACATCCATTTGGTGGATGTCTGGAAAAGAAAGCACATAGCAGCAAGAACTCTTAGGGGAGCCTTTACAGAGGGAGAAGGTGTCATGATAGTCTAAACCGAGGACTTGTGAAAACCACGGGCTACTAACCTAGCCTTGCACCGCTATGCTTCCATCAGCTTTGTATTTGAGTTTAAACACCCATTTTGAGGTAACTATCTTCCTCCTGGCGGAGGAGCCCCACGTATTGTTTTGTATAAGGGAGTCCTCCATATAGCCGCTTTCAGGTATGGCATATATCTTGTCCGCTAATGGCCTCAAAGATAGGTAGAAGGCTCATAGCCGGATTGATAGAAAGATTCACCATGTCGACAACCACCTCATCGAGCGGAACCATGGGGACGAGTACTTTTCTTGAAATCTTCACTCGTAAGGCTCTCTCCACTGCTCGGTGGTCTCCGACTGCAGAGCGCTAGGGGTTCTCCGAGGACAGGAATAACATACTCCGGGTCATCCATGCACCAGCCTCGAGCCTCATCATGTAACGGACAGGACAGGATCATCAACATCCGATCGATGTGGGAGCAAGGAGGCTGATCATCTCCATACCTCATGGGTCGGCGGGGCTGTGGTCCGATTGGCGGCGGAAGGGCACCGTGGGGATCTTGTCTTGAATCGAGAAGGGTCTATCGGAAAACTAACGATATCTTGTGGTTCCTCCTGCATCTACAGAGTGCTCAAGTTCAACAGCTTCACGAGAAAGTCACTAAAGGAGTGTGAAGGAACGGAGACAAGACGCTCATCAAACGCATGCCCTTGCATGGATCACCTTCCTTGTGACAGGTTCGAACAATTTGTAGCCATGAATACCTGGAGTGTATCCTATGAAGATGTGTCTTTTAGACTTAAAGGAAAACTTATGACGTAGCTGATCAGGAATGTGCGAATATGCAGTGCTGCCAAAGACTCTAAGATGTGACAAATCGGGTTTGCTTCCTGTCCAGGCTTCAAAAGGTGTGATACCCTGTAAGGAAGAAACAGCTGACCTATTCTGCAAGTAAGTGGTTACCTGGACAGCTTCTGCCCAGAAGCATATTGGCAGCCTCCCTTGATAAAGAAGTGACCTTGCAGCATCTTGAATAGTCCTGTGGCGGCGTTCAGCACGCCCATTCATGTCAGAATGATACGGGATTGTCAACTGCCTGGTAATCCCCTTCTCCTGACAGTACTCTTGAAAAGCATTGGAAAGGTACTCCTTCCCATTGTCCGAACGTATACACTTAAGCTTAAAGCCTGTTTGTCGTTCTGCATATGCCAGATAACGCTTAAAGCTGGAGAACACCTCACTCTTGTGACGAAGGAGCTCGGTGGATGAAGTGGGATCATCATCTTCAAATACAACGAAATACCGAGCTCCTCCCCATGAAGTAATCGACATTGGTCCACAAATATCGGTATGAACGGATCCAGCGATTAGCAGCTTTCGTGGATTTCCGCCAAAGTGTGACTTAAGCTGCCATGGACACAGGCAACACATAAGTCAAGATCAGGTAACTCACTCTCAATAAAACCTGTTACCATTTTCTCCTTCAACAGTCGCCTCATAGCTTTGATATTCGGGTGTCCAAGTCTACAATGCCACTTAAAGGCATTTGAAGGTTGCTTTATAACATTGTCTGTGCCGGTGCAGTAAAACTCGACGGCAAGTCCGAGACAAAATCCAGTGATCACGATGTTGAGTTTCCCCACGGTAATGATGATCAAGGTCAAATGTCGACCTATAAATGTGAAGGTTTCTGATAACAGTGACCAGACCTCGTTTGAAGACTGCGTCAACTTTATATGAGGAATCATTTCCTGCGAGACAGAGGCCACCAAGATGGTACGTACTTCTTGTCTTTGTATGTCCACTCAAGCTCATCTTTTCCCCGTCTGTGGTACTTGATTTACCCGTTGGGTGTCATGGTTCCGGATAGGCGACCACCTTTTGGGAGCAGTGCCATCAACCACTTCCATCGACAATTTCTCCTCAAGGATGCAAGCACCAAGCTCAGGCGCAGGGTACCAGTCACCGGTCCTTATCTTGCAACCGGTTCGATCCGAGTCGATTAGTTGATCCCGACATGATGCTCGCAGAGCCGAGAACAAATTAGTTTGGTGCGGGCGGTGAAATTTGCTCGAGAGGCGCTAATGTCGCTCTCTTGCTTTGCCATCGTCATGAGGTCTGAAATTCTCAGCCTTTCAAGTTGCTCCTGCCTAATTAGAACAGAATCTATTCGAGATGTGTATTCCAGAACAGTGCTCTTGATATTCATGATTGAGTTAAGAATAGCGATGTTATAGAAAACTTCCGGGCGTGGATTTACCGATGTTGAGAGTTTGGTTGAACGTTGAATAGCTGTCCAGGATCAGATGCTGATGCACGGCTGTTTGCTGTAGATGCTTGTGAGTCAAGAAATGCGCCAAGAAACCGGCTCGTCTTGATTTGGCAGACATTCTTATAATATAGCTTCTCAAAGTCAGGCTCAGAATAGCGTCTTCCTTTTTCCTTATCAAGATCTGGCCAAGATTGCTCGCAGATCTGCCTGCGAGGCATCTTGCCTTGTATGCTAGGGTTTGAGACAAATTGCCATTAGAAAAACAAGCAATTTTACAAACACACCAAAGAAGCAAACTGCCTATGCATAGCAGAACCAGGCGATCAAGCCACAGGGCTCTGATACCATGTCCCGTTTATAGGTTCATAGCAGATTGAGCAACCCATGACACCGAGGGCAAAGATATATATAAAGATATCACAAAAAGGTTGAGGGAAACAAGTAATATGTCCTAGCTACATGAAAAACGGTTACAACTACCAACTAGCATTCATCTAGGTTATGAACGGTGCCCTAGGTATATACAATGCTCTATAAGTATTAATTAAATAATCAACAGTAAGTAATAAAACATCCATGTATTCAGTTGAAAGCAACGAGATTGCACGAGTGTTAGTGCGCTTGACTGATGTGTGGATGCTTAGCGCAGCTCTAACGCGATGCAGATGATTTGGTTGAAACAATGAAATTGATATAGGCAGAAAACATGGCAGACTTGTCAACGTGCAGGCAATGGGACTAACATTCTGGTCGTAGGGCGGTAAACGAGCACGGACTGAGTCAGGTGCTTGTGTCAGAATAAAAGCGAGATGAAAACCCTAAACAAAGAGTGATTTGTGGCATACCAACATCTTTATGACTAGCTTTTCGCGTAATTATGCGAGCAAGGTGCAGCTTGTGGGCAGTAGTTGTCGACAGATCCAGACAAATTTATTAATCTATTTGAGCACGTGTACCACTTAGCAGCTTTGCTAATTTATCGATCATGGCTAAGTAACTAGGTGTGATTGTCAGCTGAGAGTGGCTATGCGTGTCTGTGTGCGTGAATTATGAATGATAATTAGTAACTGACTTTGGAACGGTGTGAGTTGCTAACACGATATTGATGAAGCAGTTCCAGGACTTCCAGAGCATCGAGTAGCTTGAGCTATTCCACAGGGAGACAGGCTGGAGTGTGGAGGAGTGCATAGACAAGGTGGAGTTAGAGAGGTTTGAGGCTATCACATCGACGTCGATCAGGGTGAGCGACAGGTGGAGCCACCTTGGGTTCAAGACCTCACTGGCCGACATGAAATTGAGAATCGACACCAGCATAAGGTAGCAACAGCAGCCGCACATACTAAAGAATACATGTTGTTTCCAAACATTCAAGGAGTGAAGTGGCTAGCTAGGAGTGCATCCTTTTGGGACATAATCCCAGTGGATTTCGCAGACCTCCGGTTTCGCTACAAAGAGATTTAGAAGGTGTATGAAGATTGTGCGTGTGAGGCAGGTGCCTTTGAGCACTGGTCGAACTCAAGTCATTTGTGCCATCCGTGAAGAACCATCGTACAAATACGATAACTAATAAAATACATACCAATTTAGGGCACTATTCGTTAGAGCTAAGAGTTAGGTCCTACTTAAAGTTAGCATCCAAAGTTACCGAATGTACAACAAGCGGCAATGGAAAAACATAGGGCCTCGATCCACGTAGACCAATGTTTAGCTGAATTGTAGCGGAGGATAGAGCTACACAAGCATGTGATGCCTATGGCAATGCAGAATTGGGCTGTAGCTCAGTATCGAGATAAGTTTAGGTGTGCTCATACCAAAGGAGGTACTAAAAAGCCGAAGGCAAACAAGTTTGAGCCAGGGGATTATGTGCATTTACCTCAGCAGCCAGTTGACACTTTGGAATCTAGCACCATATTATCTACCAGCCTTGGATCAAAAAATCCAACCTAGCGTGTGGACTCCACCAAAAGACTTACTATGCGAAATCTGTGGCAAGTGGGAGGACGAGGATGCTATGTTGCTATATGATAAGTGCAACAAGGGATATCATTTGTTTTGTCTGCAGCCTCTGCTCAAAGAAGTGCCGCAAGGGGACTGGTTTTGCAATGCTTGCAACCGATCCCCATGAGCATACATGAACAGTGCCCGGAATCCTGGGGAAGCATCAACCAACAAAGGGGAAATGGTGGCACTAAAATCAGGATGTGTGTGTCTGACAGCAGTAGAATCAGCAATGAAGTTGTCAGATGCACCAATAAAAAGGGACAGATAGCAACTGGTAGCTGGTCTGTTTAGCCAGTGTGAATGTGTGAGTTGCAGAGTGGTGTGAAAGGGGAGCACAATGTGCGACTGCGGCTGACAAATGTAGCAATGAGTGTTAGCAAGCAGCAGCTAGCCTAATGACATTGATTGTTTTTAGACTGAATAGTTGGTATGCAATGACAACCAGATGGTGGCTTTTGACACTAGGTAGCGATGGCATGACAATAGCACTATTTTCATGCCATCGATACCTAGATGCCATCTTGTTCACGCCGCATGCGTAACAATGCAATCTTCAGCACTTGATATAGTACTGTAATATACGTTTGCAGTTGTCATCTCCTTTGTTGAAGGTTGCATTGTTACGCATGCGGCATGAACAAGAAAGCTTGAATGTGAATCATGTAGCTGCAATATTCGTCACGCAAAGCAATTTCCAACCATAAATCAATTGCTTGCAAGCTACACAGCTCGGTATAGTGCAACACACTATGGAAGCATGCAGATGGGGAAATAGAGGCCCCAAACAAAGACGAAGGAGATAAGGACATAGAGCGGGAGGTAGAAGGAGGTGGCAACGACGAGTAGGATGGAGAATAATAGTGTAGATTTTGAATCAGTAGTGGCTTTTGTAAAACAATAATATAAAATTTGAATTATCAATAGTGCTATTATATTAGCAGTTATGTTTTGTGTGCGCTTTGAGGGATGGAAGTCTTAAAAACATGTTTCATTAAATTCATGTCTGGCCATATATCCACCAGAGCACCCTTGCCAACAAGTGGCGCTATGCGCGTATCCCAACTGTTTGGGGAGAAGTTGAGGCCCGTCCTCTACTTGCTAATACAAGACAATATTCAAGACGCCTCTCCCCTACCAACTATACACGATATTATAATAACTCATTTAAGCATCCAAGTGGATTGGTTCACAAGCACTTACTCTGTAATAATAACCCAAGTTCACAAACAATTAGCATAAAAGAGGCATTCCTCAATCATAGACTAAGTGTGTTTAGAGCTTATGTCGAAGTTTTGACTGATCAAGGTGTGGAGTTCATGGGAGAGAGTTTGATGAACTAATGCATGAGTATCTTATTGACCATAGGATGACATCCAGGAATCATCGTAAGGTTGACGCTCTGGGAGAAAGGATGGCTCAAATGTGTAAGAATGAGTTTAGGAAGTATTGTTTCGTGATGGATAAAATTGAATGAGACAAGATGTTACCTTTTTTTGCATGTGTTATAGAATGAGTAGGCAAGCATCGATCCTTGGGAAAATTTTCACCTTCTTTGTTATTGTTTGGTAGGAGACCTCAACTATCTTTGGAATGTTGGAGGATAAGGTGAACACTATTCTTGGGTTGGATGACCCTAATCAATGGCGGAAGGTGGTCAAGCATAAGGTGGAGTTGTTCAAGAGGATTATGCCCATGGCCTTGAACAATTTATTGATTGATCAGCATAAGGATGAGTTGAGATATAAGAAGACAAGAAGTGGGCATTTTAGGCTCAAGATGAGAAAATTTGAGGTTCGAGATTATGTCTACCTACAAAAGAGAACTATGACTACAATGTGCAAGCAAGATAATATAAAGGCGAGTGGCATTTTGGAGCTAGAGGGAAGAGATGGCACGACATGTTTGGAACACATGAAAAATTGTGCTCAATGCCATTTGCCACATTTGAACCCAACGATTGATTTGCGAGCGTTTGTTCCTAAAAGGATTTACCTAAACAGGGTAAGGAGACCCTGGCAATGATCATTACATGTTGTTGTGGATGACATATCTATTATCTAGAACCTCAGTTGGAGGCTGTGCCTGTTGTATTGTGGTTTTGTCCAATGTGCATTACCTTTGATGTGATGTGATGAACAAAGTTGGATGGTGTTTGTTAAATTGTGTGAAAAGTTTTGTTCATATGGCTTGTTAACAAACGCAGATTAAGGGGGAGGTAGGGGGGAGAAGGGGACGAGTAGTGAGACCCAGATAACAAGTGTAATAGAAAATTTCTCAGATAACAAGTGTAATAGAATATTTTCATACATACAAATTTAAAGTAGGGGGCCAAAGTAAGTTGGGTTCCCTTGTGGCTGTTATATGTTGTGACCTACCATTGAGAGTGGATGATGACGAGTAACTTTACATTAGACGGAGAGGAAATGCCCAAGGGAAAGCATTAGATAATGTGCACTTATAATACACATATACATCACTATGGGGCTGGCCTCCCCACTATACATACATGTAAAAATAAGTATAAAATAAAATATATACGAGAAGCTTTGTTAAATCTTAGATATTTAGAAGCAAGACTCTTCAAAACAGAATATCAATTAGACAGCATATCAAGGTGATACCAAGACTCTTCAAAGCGCCTACACATCGATACCCGATGGAAGTTAATGCTTGCCATGTACCGCGCGGTTGTGCAGTTGGCTCACGGGTGCCAAAAGCCATTGCTTTACCAACGACGCGGCCTTACCAGTTCTCATCCTCCGTCCGTGAGCTATTCCGTGCGGTGTGGCGGTGCGGGCATCAAACCATGCGCCAATTACGCTTACAATACCTACCTTCGTGGCAACCACCATTAACCCTAATGTTCATTCAAGCGATCGTCTGCTATGTTCAAAGTTTCGCCACCACCAAAGGGGTTGATTAGGCGATGATCTTACTTGTCAAGGGCGCTTTGATTGAGCTTAGTGTACATGGATCGACTGAGTGCAAAAATTTTGAGGAGCGGCTGGGATACACCATTCGTGGTGCAATTGCCTAAACCTGGACACTTCTCAGCTGTAGATTTGGAGTGGGTGTGCTCCTCTCAGAGCCATTCGGAATGGGCACATGGGCATCAGCGGATGATTCGTGTTGCTCACATCTTGATGGACAGAGTGGTGGACTTTGTAGCTGGTATGAGCGCAAACAAAGAGCATCCAATAAATTTCTATAAGAAGGATTCAACGGGACCCAACAAGCTCTTGAAACCTATAACAGTCTCATCCACACAGCCCTTTCCTACACAGGTACCATCCTGATTTTTTCCGTTGACTTTAATCGGTAGTCTTCACTTCACCTTATCTTACATGTGGCACTCAACAGACAAAGGACTTGTGGGATTTAGGGTAGCCTTACTTATACCGCCATGTGAGGAACTCGATGACGCTCAACGCTCGCGGTGCATCGGTGTTCATATGGGCCCGAGGATTTTCGGCAATCTAGTCCTCAAGGCCTCTTAAGTGTTCAAATAAGTGCAAAATTGCGAGAGGAGAGAGTGAAGCATGGATGTCAAGCTAACTTTCGTAAAGCGCTTATTGTGGCCCATGGTTGCCGAGATTGGCTTGTATGAAGACAATCATACCGATGCTATTTGTCATGGTTCCGCTTCAGCTCGCCGAGATGTTCGAAACTGGCTTTCTCATGAGAAGAAGGAGGTCCGCCATCGCTTGCAAGGTGTCCGTCGAAATTATGCGTCGACACAAGGATGCCGTGTTCATGAAGGTAAATAATTCAGCAGAGCCATACGAACACGTTAGAGATGACTACATGTTACGCAAGATGTTTTGAACATTGCTACTCGCTTGGATATAGGTGAATACAAGCTTCATGTTGATGATTGCACCTCTGTTTCCATGTGGCTTTAAAAATGCGTCTGGTATTTTACTTGGCACGATGACAAACCATTCGCTTGGGAATTCGGACCCATTCATGTTGGAGGCTATGGTGATGGAAATAATAGTGTTTTAGCTATGGATGCCACATTCGGCATGAACAAGTACAAGTACAATTTGTTCACCGTGATGGTGTTTGACCCTCATTTTAACGGAGTACCGTTGCTTGGGTGATTTCCAAGGAGGCAACAATTGCCTCGATGGTTCCATGGCTTTCGTACCGCAGTATTCAAACGTGACCGCATGGATTCCGAGCTCCTTCATCGTGGATGATTGCCAAGTCGAGATAACACTATCCAACAAGTTTGGTCACATAACATGCCGATCATATTGTGTTTGTGGCATGTTCGTAAAGCTTGGACGCCAATCTAAGCAAGGTACGTGACATGGATGACCGGAAGCAATTTGGGCGTAACTAGGTGGAATTATGTATGTCCAAGGTGCAACCACAATACCATTTGTTTGAGCACCGCAAGGTCTATGCTATCTCGCATTCTATGCCAAGTGGAGGTCAAACAACCCGCTTACGCTTCGTATTTCAAAGCTCGGGATTCCATAATGGGTTAGTTCATTTTCACGCACTTCATGTTTTTGCTCTACCTTCGTGAACCCCGACACTTCACCGCAGATTTGGAGTGGGTGTGCTCCTCTCGAGCCATTCGAAATGGGCACATGGGCATCGGATGATTCGTGTTGCTCACATCTTGATGGATGTAGTGGTGGACTTTGTAGTGGTATGAGCGCAAACAAAGAGCATCCAACAAATTTCTATAAGAAGGATTCAAAGGGACCCAACAAGCTCTTGAAACCTATAACAGTCTCATCCACACCCTTTCCTACACAGGTACCATCCTGATTTTTTCCGTTGACTTTAATCGGTAGTCTTCACTTCACCTTATCTTACATGTGGCACTCAACAGACAAAGGACTTGTGGGATTTAGGGTAGCCTTACTTATACCGCCATGTGAGGAACTCGATGACGCTCAACGCTCGCGGTGCATCGGTGTTCATATGGGCCCGAGGATTTTCGGCAATCTAGTCCTCAAGGCCTCTTAAGTGTTCAAATAAGTGCAAAATTGCGAGAGGAGAGAGTGAAGCATGGATGTCAAGCTAACTTTCGTAAAGCGCTTATTGTGGCCCATGGTTGCCGAGATTGGCTTGTATGAAGACAATCATACCGATGCTATTTGTCATGGTTCCGCTTCAGCTCGCCGAGATGTTCGAAACTGGCTTTCTCATGAGAAGAAGGAGTGGGTCCGCCATCGCTTGCAAGGTGTCCGTCGAAATTATGCGTCGACACAAGGATGCCGTGTTCATGAAGGTAAATAATTCAGCAGAGCCATACGAACACGTTAGAGATGACTACATGTTACGCAAGATGTTTTGAACATTGCTACTCGCTTGGATATAGGTGAATACAAGCTTCATGTTGATGATTGCACCTCTGTTTCCATGTGGCTTTAAAAATGCGTCTGGTATTTTACTTGGCACGATGACAAACCATTCGCTTGGGAATTCGGACCCATTCATGTTGGAGGCTATGGTGATGGAAATAATAGTGTTTTAGCTATGGATGCCACATTCGGCATGAACAAGTACAAGTACAATTTGTTCACCGTGATGGTGTTTGACCCTCATTTTAACGGAGTACCGTTGCTTGGGTGATTTCCAAGGAGGCAACAATTGCCTCGATGGTTCCATGGCTTTCGTACCGCAGTATTCAAACGTGACCGCATGGATTCCGAGCTCCTTCATCGTGGATGATTGCCAAGTCGAGATAACACTATCCAACAAGTTTGGTCACATAACATGCCGATCATATTGTGTTTGTGGCATGTTCGTAAAGCTTGGACGCCAATCTAAGCAAGGTACGTGACATGGATGACCGGAAGCAATTTGGGCGTAACTAGGTGGAATTATGTATGTCCAAGGTGCAACCACAATACCATTTGTTTGAGCACCGCAAGGTCTATGCTATCTCGCATTCTATGCCAAGTGGAGGTCAAACAACCCGCTTACGCTTCGTATTTCAAAGCTCGGGATTCCATAATGGGTTAGTTCATTTTCACGCACTTCATGTTTTTGCTCTACCTTCGTGAACCCCTGACAAGTGAATGATTGTTGCTGCAGAAATGTGGATTTGTAATGCTCGGCTATTCCCTCATGCCGGGCAGAATACTACCGGCGGAAGCATTTCACCGCTTCTTGAAAGAACGTGTATCTTTTTCCAAAGCTACTATGCTCGCACGCAGATTGGATTGGTTACTACCAGCTGGTTTTGTGGTATGAGCGCAAACAAAGAGCATCCAACAAATTTCTATAAGAAGGATTCAAAGGGACCCAATAAGCTCTTGAAACCTATAACACCGCTCCCACCTTTCCTACAAGGTACCATCCGATTTTTTCCGTTGACTTTAATCGGTAGTCTTCACTTCACCTTATCTTACATGTGGCCCTCACAGATAAAGGACAGGGATTTAGGGTAGCCTTACTTATACCGCCATGTGAGGAACTGATCACGCTCAACGCTCGTGTAATCGGTGTTCATATGGGCCCGAGGATTTTCGCAATCTAGTCCTCAAGGCCTCTTAAGTGTTCAAAACAGTGCAAAATTGCGAGGAGAGAGTGTGAAGCATGGATGTCAAGCTAACTTTCGTGTAAAGCGCTTATTCCGTGGCCCATGGTTGCCGAGATTGGCTTGTATGAAGACAATCATACCGATTTTCGCTATTTGTCATGGTTCCGGCTTACAGCTCGCCGAGATGTTCGAGCAGCTTTCTCATGAGAAGAAGGAGGTCCATGCATGCAAGGTGTCCGTCGATGAAATTATGCGTCGACACAAGGATGCCGTGTTCATGAAGGTAAATAATTCAGCAGAGCCATACGAACACGTTAGAGATGACTACATGTTACGGCAAGATGTTTTGAACATTGCTACTCGCTTGGATATAGGTGAATACAAGCTTCATGTTGATGATTGCACCTCTGTTTCCATGTGGCTTGCGCAAAATGCGAGAGAAGAGAGTGTGAAGCATGGATGTCAAGCTAACTTTCGTGTAAAGCAGTTATTGCTGTGGCCCATGGTTGCCGAGATTGGCTTGTATGAAGACAATCATACTGATTTGGGGGCTGCTATTTGTCATGGTTCCGCTTACACAGGCCTGCCTCGAGATGTTCGAGCAGCCTGGCTTTCTCATGAGAAGAAGGAGTGGGTCCGCCACTGCTTGTACTGCAAGGTGTCCGTCGATGAAATTATGCGTCGACACAAGGATGCTGTGTTCATGAAGGTAAATAATTCAGCAGAGCCATACAAACACGTTAGAGATGACTACATGTTACGGCAAGATGTTTTGAACATTGCTACTCAGTTGGATATAGGTGAATACAAGCTTCATGTTGATGATTGCACCTCTGTTTCCATGTGGCTTGCGCAAAATGCGTCTCTGGTATTTTACTTGGCACCTAATGACAAACCATTCTGCTTGGGAATTCAGACCCCATTCATGTTGGAGGCTATGGTACAAAGATGGAAATAATAGTGTTTTAGCTATGGATGCCACATTCGGCATGAACAAGTACAAGTACAATTTGTTCATGATGGTGTTTGACCCTCATTTTAACGGAGTACCGTTGCTTGGTGATTTCCAAGGAGGCAACAATTGCCTCGATGGTTCCATGGCTCAGTCCTACCGCAGTATTCAAACGTGACCCTGCATGGATTCCGAGCTCCTTCATCGTGGATGATTGCCAAGCTGAGATAACAGCTATCCAACAGGTTTGGTCACATAACATGCCGATCATATTGTGTTTGTGGCATGTTCGTAAAGCTTGGCGACGTCAACTGCTAAGCAAGGTACGTGACATGGATGACCGGAAAGCAATTTGGGCAGAACTAGGTGGAATTATGTATGTCCAAGGTGCAACCACAGACCATTTGTTTGAGCACGCAAGGTCTATGCTATCTCGCATTCTATGCCAAGTGGAGGTCAAACAACCCGCTTACGCTTCGTATTTCAAAGCTCGGGATTCCATAATGGGTTAGTTCATTTTCACGCACTTCATGTTTTTGCTCTACCTGTGTGAACCCCGACAAGTGAATGATTGTTGCTGCGAAATGTGGATCCGTAATGCTCGGCTATTCCCTCATGCCGTGAATACTACCTCGGCGGAAGCATTTCACCGCTTCTTGAAAGAACGTGTATCTTTTCCAAAGCTACCTGCGCACGCATTGGATTGGTTACTATACCACTGGTTTTGTGGTAGCACGACATCGGTACCAGCACTTCACTAAAGAAGGAGGCTATGTTCTAAATAAGAAACAAGAGTTTCGATGGGGCATGCGGTTCTACAAGCTCGGAGATTCCACCGAACTGTGAATTCTACCATGCCCTACAAGAGGATTGCTTGGGCGGCTCACCGCTTGTCTTCCTCCATTGAGTCTACTTGGTATGTTATAGATCATGCAGATTCACCATGGGCAACGTGCACATGCCCTATGGGCCTGAAAGGGTTCATATGCAAGCATATTATTAAGGTTCAGCAATTACTTGTCGCCTGCAAAGATGGAACTGCACCTGTGAAGGAGTGTGTGAAGGAGTGTACTCCCGTTCTGCTGCATATTGCCCTGATGGGCAGCAACGTCTACTTTAGCAATGTCCTATTGGCTACAGGACCAGGAAAACCCGAAACTTGTCATCCCTGACAGCAGTTTGGTGGCAACAAGTGCAAAGACCTCACGTTTCCAGCAAACTCAGCAGCGAAGGATGGACACAATTGAAGCAGGATGTAGGGAGATTTGTGAGGTTGCTTTCCATCACAAGGATCTGTGTTTTGATATTGCCGCTATCATGGAACAAACCTTACATCAAATTCGGATACTTACAGAGAGAGAGACCTTGGTCACAAATGCCATTACAAGAGCTGCTGCGAATGAAGGTTCAAACAGTTTGCAACGGTTGAGAGGGTTTGATGAAGTGCCAAGGAAGAAGAAAAAGTAGTGACTTGGAAACTGTGACCATTGTTTCAAAGGCGCTTTCCGTAGTAGCTCTGTTGTCCTTGATCGAAGCCAAGTAGCCTGCATACGCTTGTCCGTCTCGTAAGATTTCTTTTCATCGATGTATGACAGGGGAGCATTTGACTCTTCTGGAGACAGCGGGTAGACAAAATGTGAACTGCCTTTCAAAAGCTTCTTCGGTTCATATCTCCTTCATCTTTGATCGAAACCAAGCGTGCTTCATACCGGCTTGTCCGTCTTGTTGTAAGCTTTCCATTGAAGTATGATAAGAAAGCATTTGACTCATCTGGACAAAGCGGGTAGAGAAATAGATTGCATGCCTTTCAAAGGATTCCTTTGCTCATATCTCTGTCACCTTTCATTGAAACTGAGCGTGCTTCACACCGGCTTGTCCGTCTTGTTGTAAGCTTTCCATCGAGGTATGATAGACAAGCAATCAACTCTTCTAGAGGAAACGGCGAGACAAAAGATGAACGCGCTCTCAAAGCCAGCGTTCCATTAGCGTTCCTTCCGCTCTCAACACATTAAGTTCATCATAACCGGGAAACTCTACAGGCTGATAAGCGCATGGTTTATTATCGCGTGATCCAGGCATGGTTCATGCACGCATGGTTTACCATCGCGTGATCGCACACTGCAAGACCGCGTTCAACTCACAGGACGGAGGATGAGAACTGGGAAGGCCGCGTGCTAGCGAAACGAATGGCGCCAGAAGGCTCACAACAGCGACGTGGCAGGTGCATTAACTTTCATCGGGTATCGATGTGTAGGCCTTCAAAGCACGACAACATGGACCACGTATCCAGGTGATACCAAAAATATAGAAAACACTTACTTGAAACCTCTTCCTCCATCCGCACCCCGAATGACTTCTAGCTCCGTCGCTACTCCAGCTTGGGGACACGCACCGGCATTCCGACTCCACCGTCACACAGCTCGGGCACAGTTTAATTAAGACTCCCGCGAATAAACAGCTCCGTTTCGTGTGGGCAGCCCCCTCGAATGTATCTACGTCCAGTACGTACCTGGATTACTCTATCCCCGGATAGCAGACCAGGGTTCGACACTGTCGTGCCCAACCCTTTTATTTTAATTTTTGGTACAAGTTCGGCCGTCTAAAACATTATCTTCATTTTAATTTTTGAGGCAGGTTCAGCAGTCTTTACGCAGAGGAGTCAGCTACACTAATCAGGGACCAGGCTATCACCAATCCCGGGACCCGAAGTGCGTGCGTCGAGGACTTGGCAATCCTGATGGCAGCCCCAATGCGTTGAAATTATATACCTACCTGTTCTTGGTTTTTGTCACGGTCGACCCTTACAACTGCAACAGCCATTTGCGAAGCGATGCACTCGGTACCCATCCCTCACAACGATGTCTCTCTGTTCAACCCTCGACATGATCTCCGTGGAACTGTGGCAGTCACTGCACATTCGTAGATTCTTCGTTACCACCAGAGGTGTCCCACTCGGAGTGTTCAAGAGGCCAAAAGCCAGAGCTAGCTTCTCAGCATGCCCACAAAGCACATCTTCCTTTTCCTTCTCAGACAGAGGCTTCAATACCAACTGTGTGTGAGGTACGTGGCCTCCTTCCTGCTTTAGACGGGCATTCGTGCTCTTTACCTTCAGCGCAATATCCTCTCTCCTTTCTCCCACCACGAACCTATGTACCTGCTTGTTCACTTCAATCGTCGTAACTGCAGGTTTCTTGTTAGCTCCTGCTACCTTTCTCTGTGTTTCAATCCTGTCTACATCAGTCCACCGACCTGCATCTGCATAGGCATTGGCCATGAGCACATAGGCGGCCGCTTCCTGAGGGTCCAGCCTGAGAATGCTTTCGAAACACCACGTTGCCCTGTCTATATCCCCGTGACTTTTGCAGGCATTCAACAACGACGTCAAGCCGACAATATTACTTTGGCCCTCACATGACAATAGCATCTTCTCTGCGTCATCTAACTGGCCTGCTCGCCCAAGAAGATCAATCATGCAAATGTAATGCTCAATAGTAGGTTCGATGCCATGCTGTTCAGCCATCGAATCAAAGTGCCTGCGACCCTCGTGGACCAGTCCCCCGTGACTACATGCTACTAAAAGGCAAGTAAACGTAACGTCATTAGGCTGAATGCCGGCAACTAACATCTCCTCAAAACAAGCTAGTGCCTTGTGACCTTCATCACAAGTACCACACCCAGATATCAGGGCGTTCCATGTCACCACATCCTTTCTGTTCATGCTGTCAAAGACCTGGCGTGCATCTTCCAGCTCACCACATTTTGCATACATGTCCACCAGGCAGTTTCCCACCAGTATGTCATCCAGCAGTCCACTTTTGACAATCTGGGAGTGCAACTGCCTGCCCTTTTGTAATGCACCAGTGCTTCCACAGGCCTTGAGAAGGCAAGCAAAAGTGACATGGTTAGCCAAAATGAGGCCTTCTTGCTCCATTTGTCGATGAAGAACAAGCGCCTCATGTCCAAGCCCTTTCTCGGTATACCCAGATATCAGGGCGGTCCATGTCACCACATCCCTTGTGTTCATGCTGTCAAAAACCTGGCGTGCATCATCAAGTTCACCACATTTTGCATACATGTCCACCAGGCCGGTGCCCAACACTACATCACTGATGAGTCCTCGTTCCACAATCTGCGAGTGTAGGTGCCTGCCCTTCAGTAAAGCACCACTGCTTGCACAGGCTTTGAGAAGGCAAGCAAACGTAACCTGGTCAGCCAAAATAACGCCAACCTCCTCCATAACTCCATACACAAGAAGTGCCTCTTGGCCGTTTTTTTGCTGTACATACCCAGATATCAGAGCATTCCATGTCACCACATCCTTTGTGGCTAAGCTGTCAAAAAGCTGGCGTGCATCTTCCAGTTCACCACATTTTGAATACATATCCACCAGGCAGTTGCCCACCATCACGTCATCCAGCAGTCCTCTTTTGACAATCTGCGAGTGCAGCTGCCTGCCCTTCTGTAAGGCACCGGTGCTTGCACACGCCTTCAGAAGGCAAGCAAAAGTAACACGGTCAGCCAAAACGAGGCCAGCCTCCTCCATTTGTCCATACACAACAAGCGCCTCATGTCCAAGCCCTTGTTGAGAATACCCAGCCATCAGCACCGTCCATGTCACCACATCCTTTGTGGCCATGCTCTCGAAAACCTGGCGGGCATCTTTCAGTTGGCCACATTTTGCATACATGTCCACTAGGCAGTTGCCAACAAACAAGTTAGTAGAAATGCCACTGTGCAAGACATCACAGTGCACTTTTCTGCCAGATTCCAGGTCGGCTGCAAGTGCACAAGCCTGAAGGACAGCTACAAAGACGTGAGCATCTGCCTTCACTCGTAACCTACACATCTCATGGTACAGTTGTATGGCCACATTAGGTTTTCCATGCTTAGCGTATGCGGAGATTATGGAAAACCACATGAAGACATTTGGTTTGCCCACCCTGGTAAACACATCCATGGCCTCCTGCAGCCTACCTCCACATGCATACATGCGCAAGATATGGTTCCCCAAGTATGCGCGACTCGTACCCAAGTTTGACAGAGGTCATGAACTCGTCGCCCCACAACCAGATCCTTCTTAGCTGCACAGTTTTAGCACAGTGTAAAACAGAGACTGAGAAATAGCAGAGTCTGTCTGCGCCAGAGATTCCAGGTCGGCTGCAAGTGCACAAGCCTGAAGGACAGCTACAAAGACGTGAGCATCTGCCTTCACTCCTGACCTACGCATCTCATGGTACAGTTGTATGGCCTCATTAGGTTTCCATGCTTAGCGTATGCGGAGATTATGGAAAACCACATGAAGGCATCTGGTTTGCCCACCCTGGTGAACACATCCATGGCCTCCTCTAGCCTACCTCCACATGCGTACATGCGCAAGATATGGTTCCCCAAGTATGCATTCGACTCGTACCTACACATCTCATGGTACAGTTGTATGGCCACATTAGGTTTCCATGCTTAGCGTATGCGGAGATTATGGAAAACCACATGAAGACATTTGGTTTGCCCACCCTGGTAAACACGTCCATGGCCTCCTGCAGCCTACCCCACATGCGTACATGCGCAAGATATGGTTCCCAAGTATGCATTCGACTCGTACCCAAGTATGCGTTGGACTCGTATCCAAGGTTGACGGCGAGGTCATGAACTCGTCGCCCCACAACCAGATCCTTCTTAGCTGCACACAGTTTTAGCACAGTGTAAAACAGAGACTGAGAAATAGCAGAGTCTGTCTGCGCCAGAGATTCCAGGTCGGCTGCAAGTGCACAAGCCTGAAGGACAGCTACAAAGACGTGAGCATCTGCCTTCACTCCTGACCTACGCATCTCATGGTACAGTTGTATGGCCTCATTAGGTTTCCATGCTTAGCGTATGCGGAGATTATGGAAAACCACATGAAGGCATCTGGTTTGCCCACCCTGGTGAACACATCCATGGCCTCCTCTAGCCTACCTCCACATGCGTACATGCGCAAGATATGGTTCCCCAAGTATGCATTCGACTCGTACCTACACATCTCATGGTACAGTTGTATGGCCACATTAGGTTTTCCATGCTTAGCGTATGCGGAGATTATGGAAAACCACATGAAGACATTTGGTTTGCCCACCCTGGTAAACACGTCCATGGCCTCCTGCAGCCTACCCCCACATGCGTACATGCGCAAGATATGGTTACCCAAGTATGCGTTGGACTCGTATCCAAGGTTGACGGCGAGGTCATGAACTCGTCGCCCTACAACCAGATCCTTCTTAGCTGCACACAGTTTTAGCACAGTGTAAAACAGAGACTGAGAGATAGCAGAATTTGTGTGCGCCAGAAACTCCAGGGCATCAACGGCCTCAGACAGCTTCCCCTGCTGACATAGCATGCTCACGGTTCCAGGCGTTACGACGCCCACTTCCGATGCACCCCTCCTAGGTTCAGGCTTATCTGTAGAGCTGGACTTGGAAAGAGAGGCACCATGATCCATCTGCATATCCAAGGAAACGAGATGGTCGTCGACCCAAGCTGGCTTCAACATGTTGTTTAACCACAGGACCTCGCCGGACCCTTTACGCCGGAAGTCAGGCGAACGGGAACTCTTCTTATCTCGTCTGTTATCCCACCACATGGTAGGCTCGTGAAACAATTGTTGCCACAATTGCTCCTGCTCCTGGCGACGACCATCGTTGGAAATCCCGTCCCCACCCACACAATTTTTCAGATGCGGAAGTGCTGGGCTCCTTACTCTGCAGCTGCACCTGGAGCCCATTTCCGATTCTGCACGCATCCCATATTCAGGAGAGCTCGACTTGGAAGTAGAGGCACCGTGACCCAGCTGCATATCCAAGGAAACTAGCTGATCATCAACCCAAGCTGGCTTAAACATGCTGGTTAACCACAGGACCCCGCCGGACCCCTTGCGCCGGAAGTCAGGCGAACGGGAGCTCTTCTGATCTCGTCTGTTGTCCCACCAAATGGTAGGGTCCAGAAAGAATTGTTGCCACAAGTACTCCTGCTCCTGCTCCTGAAGACGAGCGTCGCTGGAAACCCCGTCTCCACCTATACATTTTCTCGGAAGTGGCAGTGCTTGGCTCCTTACACTGCTGAACCTGGAGGCTTTGTTGTTTGCCAGGGGTTGATTCCCTGAGGTGGTGTAAGCGGGAGCCCCATGCAGATTCCCTATGTATGTACACACACCAATTGCATTTCGTTGGGTCCGCAAAGGGTCCGGTTGCCACACTGTGGCCATCGTTCAGGGAGCCGTGTCGTTCAGGGAAGATGTGTGTAACAATACATACTGGCAGGATGACCACGGAAGTATGTATGTGCATATATACAAGCCATAATGGCTTGCCAATTGCCTCTGTGGAGGACCCACACCCTCATCAGATCAGGTTTCACTTTCGCTGTGACAGGGAAGCATTCCATCTCACGGCAGATGTGCATGTCGGTAGATCTTGGGTACGGAGTGAGGTTATCAACTCCAAGCACGGGATCAGAGTGGCCACAGGCGCGCACCCATCATGAAATCACAGGCCGCTGACCGCATAGGTGCGGTATGTGCCATAGGCAGCAATTGCAACCCGAGCTTGGCAGTGGGCACATGAAATTCAAGTAAAGAGGCGGGTGGTAGACTTAAGCAAGTTCTTCTGTTTCAAGCAAACCAACCCAAGCCCATCACTTGAAGCCCCTTTGAACATGGCAGATCTACGAGGAGATTGCCGGGTATGGTGAGAACTGGACACCGTAAGTACCCTGAATGCAGGTAAGGCCGCATGCAGGTGTTGCACCCAGGGCCTGTTTCACCAAAGCGTTTCAAAGTATTTCAACACAAGTCATCAAGTAATATGCACATACAATTACACACAAGACAGTTGTAGGCTACATCAACGTGCAGCTATAAAACAGAAAACACAAGTCATCAAGTAATAGGCAAGTGTAATTACACACAAGACAATTGTAGTTACATCAATATGCTGCTATAAAACAGAAAACACAAGTCATGATAGAGTCTATAACATGACCAAAAATCCATTGGAGGTGGCAGTTGCCATTAATTTCCCATAGCAAAGTTCCCAAGTCAAGCATCGGGCCACAAATTTTTAGCAGAGATTCATGTTGCATATTTATCTCAAACATCATGTCATACCATCAAAATTTCCAGCATAAAGAATCATGTCACAGCATTGAATTTCTACCCAAAAGCATCATGTCACAGCATCAAATTTCCAGTAGAAAGCATCATGCACTCAAAGATGCTGCTACATCACACCCGTCACACATTTTGAGAAATGCCCCAAAAAACCTTGGAAAACATGGCACTCTACCTGAAAATGCATAGGTTCAATGCCATGACACTCTTTGCATAGCGTAGTCATTCACATCCAAAGATATCTTGAAAAACTAGTTTGAAGTGTACACAACCACTCTTAAGAAACCGACAACACACGGCATGTCCCACAGATCCAATTACATGTCACATATGTTTGATATGAAACAAGAAATCAGTATCAGCAAAACAACCTGCAAGAGTGTTCCAAGTACACCAAGCTAGCGGATGTCCTGGAACAAGGTCTCCTAAGATGAAAATGAAACCCTGTTTTGAGGGTTTTCCCCCCAAACAAGGCCCAAAAACACACTTTTCGGAGGACCCAGCGTTGTGAAAAGCACCTTTTCCAGGTTCCTCATGCCAACGGACCCTGCTCAAAATGATCCAGGATTGAACCTTGTTTGAAAAAAAAATGGCTTTTTCACGTTTTTTGAGCAGATTCCAACCACAGCAGACAAATGTTTTTAATCGGCATATTTGTAGCGTTAATACTGAATATATGCCTCATTGCAAACCCCGCACTCCAACAACATTAATGACACAAGGCTATTTTATAAATTAGTTGAGGCAAGTCGTATACGCTGCCGATGCTATATATAAAAAGTCGTTTTCCAAGGAAACGGATCAGATATGAGTATAAATATCACCGTAATTTCAAAAGTACATATCATCATGTACACACTCGGAATCTTATGTCAAGGAAAACGCAAAGAGCATGGGAAGTAATAACCATTCCCGGTAACTGCCGTGGCACCGGATGTCCGGTGCCGCGACCCTTCTCTTTCATTTCTGAAAGGCTTCATAAGCCATTTACGGAACGCTGTCCTTCACACTGTCTACCCAGTTGTTTGTAAAACAATCGGTGCCATTTCCCATGACATACAAGTATCCAAAACCTGGTGAACTAAACTTCCCGATCACATCCTCAACTTAAACCCACAAACGTGAAAATAACCATGGATGGAGGTCCTTGAGCTCACCCTCAACTTAGTCCCACATAACTTAGAAAGTATATATGTGAACAAAAGACCAGAATGTCTATCTCATATGTGCCTACTCAAAATTTGTCTGACTATCCTAATCTACACTGTACCCCTCCCCTTGCTGAACAGCGAGATCTACATAGAACAGCATACATTGTCAGCATAGCATACACAAGAGCAAGGGCTGAAGCATACAAAGGCATCAAGAGGAGCATACAAAAGTAGCATGCTTGTGTGTCATGTTCACTGTGGCTCAGTCTTCACGGAAGCACCCTCCACAGTTGCGGCCATCACAAGGGCCAGCTCCCTCCATCGCCTTCTCGCAGACCACACTGCATCTTCCGCATCCTTCTCCTCCTGGGAAAGCTCCTGATTTTCAGCCTTCACTACCATGTAGGGCCTGAACTTGCGAAGGTTCTTCTTCGCTGCTGTGAGCTCCTACCTAGCCATTTGTAGGTCATGCGAGATATCCCACGGTTCCCCATATGCACCCTCCTCGGGGAAGGGGTCCAGTCCCCCCCCAGGCTCGTGCACTACAACTCGTATTCCCACCTCATCCTTGGAAAACAAGCACTGGCATTCGGGGATGAAAACAGGTGCCACTTGAAAGCAGGGTTTCCTCCAGAACGTGAGGATTCCTCCTCGCTTGCCAACACCCAGCACACCTACGCCGAGGACCTCCTCCTGGCCCTCTTTGCTTGTATGTCAACTTCAGTCACCGCGGGGGGGACTGGTATCCTGAACCACTCCTTGTCCTCATTGTCCAACGTTTGGGGTCTGCAAGCATCAACACCAAACACGATAATTTTTGAAGGGGGGGAATATAGTAACCCCCTTCGGTCGAGACAGCACCCCCTTGTCACGAAGAACACCTTTCCTAAAACAGCATATGTGCCCTACTTTGATAATGCACACACCCTTTCTGAGGTCATACATGTGATAAAAGACGCACTTTCAAGTCTACACCCGAGAACTGGAGCATGAGTGTGGGCTGCTGTAGAATGCATAGAGGGCTGCCATTTTCATATGTTTATTACAACCGAAAACTTTTACTTTCAAGTGGTGGAACACAATGAAAACAATCTTGTACTAGCGGAGTCTTATTTCAATGGTCGTGAGAACATTGCAACAAACAATCGCTAAAGGAAGAAGTGGTCATCAAGATCGACAATAGTCATTCAAGAGTGCGGCTGGCGACTCATCCATGCCTTGCGCAAACCGAGTCAAGTACCACCGCCATATTCGGAGGCGGTCCATATCCTCCGCCTCGTTGTCGCTCCTCCATTGCTTGCTCGCCTTCAATAGTATCATTCTTGGGCCTGGGCCCGAGTCGATCGCCACACAAAGATCTAGGTCACGACCTCATCCAAAAGGTCGCCGTGTGGTCTTCAACCTTCCGCACTCAATGCAACCACTTGGGCTTTAAGGCAATGCCACCGTCCTTAAAATGAACAAAGTTAGTTGCCCATGCGCCCATGCAAGCATCCTTAAAATCAACAAAATTGAGTTGTTAAGGAGATACGGGTTTTGAACACAATCTATTCATTACTACACTTATTTCCCAAACACTTGACCAGCGGTTCCAAGTTGCAAGACCTTTGAGCCGCTAAATATATATTTTCTTGAAGACAGCCTATGAGGAGCCCATGGGCGCCGGCCGGCGCCCATGGGTAGGGCGGTGTGTTAGGGGAGGCGCCGGCCGGCGCCCAAGGGGCAGGGTGGGGAGGCGCGCCGGCCGGCGCCCAAGGGTGCTAGGGAGGCGGCCGCCGGCGCCCATGGGCGTGGTGCGCCGGCCGGCGCCATGGGCGGTGTGCTAGGGAGGCGGCCGCCGGCGCCATGGGGTGGCAGGGGGGCCGGCCGGCGCCATGGGTGGTGTGTTAGGGGAGGCGCCGGCCGCGCCCATGGGCAGGGAGGCGCCGGCCGCGCCCATGAGTGGCATGGGGAGGCGCCGGTCGGCGCCTCCCTTAGCACCATCCTACGGTGCATGCGGGTGAAGCTAGGGGGACAAGAAGGAACGGTATCCTATCACCGATGGAAGGTGTGGCCCATTTGCAGGAAGGGTTAAAAGATTTGCATCCATAGGTGATTGTTGAAGAGTACAAGTGGTGGGAAGCCTTTTGGGTGGACCGGAAGGAGATTGCTATCATTGTGGAGAATAACATTGGGCTAGTGCTACTATTCCTTGGAAGTGGTTTTCACGCAAGTGGATCATACATGACCACTTCAAGTGCGGATGAAGCTTTGCTAGATGAGGCATTATTGAGGACCTCCACGTGATATGTACTTGGGGGCATATCAAAATGCGGAAGGCAACTGGAAATGGCACGATGAATGGGGACATAACGGAACCGAGAGGGATGTTTCGCGCTGCTGCAATACGGACACGCATACAGGCCATTCGGATTGGGAGGTCATTGACGTGAAGCTAAACGCACCACGACCTCACTTTCTTATCCACTATCGGACCGAGCACACAGATGCGTATGAAGGGAGATATGTGCAGGAATACATAGTCCGCCAGAGTGGTAACCCATCTGGTCCAATGCCGAGGAAAAAGGGAATAAGATCCATTACCTAAAAACATACAGAGGTATTTGTGAATGAAACCATCCTCAGACATGGGTTTGTGTTGAACGACGGAAACATCCGTATGCGGTGGACAAAAAGCGATAAGGGATAAGCTCATGAGTTGCGTGGCTTCATACAACTGCGAGTCAAAGTGTCAAGATAGTGATGACAATGGAGGAGAAGTCGGACCAAGTGATGACGATGGATTGAACTCGGGATGAGTGAACCGAAATCTCGCTTTTTCCCGGGTCCCGAGTTAATGTTGTAAGTCCGTTGTCGATGTTTCGTGTTAGGGAAATACCCTGTCCGTGGCTTTTGTGGTGTCATAACAAAACCACATTTCCATCCCAAAATTGAGTTTACAGTCGTCCCTGCCCGGCAGGAACGGCCTTCCTCACCGCTCCTACTTTGCATCATTCCCTAGGTTCGAGTTTCACCACCATTCGACACAAACATTGCCGGATGGAAAGTAGTAACTTTACCGGTGACACCTTTTTTCGAGTGTTTTCCAATGCCTTCAAAACGCTTTTTAGCGCCCATCAAAAACCCCCTTCAGAGATTATTTGCGGAAAACCCCCTTCGAGATTATTCACCCCCTTCAAAAATTATCGTGTTACCAACAAAGATGAATCCATGAGGCACATTCCTGATGGGCGGAACTTGAGTTCAAGAAGACCACCGCCATGGACTGCCAGCATCAATGCGAGCTAAACAGTGGCAACAAGGAGGGCAGTCAAAAGCAAAGCTGCCGAGAACACAGGTAGGTGAGGCTAGGAGGAGGCAATTCCAACAGGCATGTGTGCACCTCCCCATGCACTCACCTCAATTGCAGCCAAATTGAGTGTGCCTTGGACCACCGGTCATCCAATTTAGCCGCTTGCGCAACGCCACCGCTTGCCCAACAACAAGTCCCTTCCTGGAATTGATAGCCTGCAACCGCCTCCCCGCCAACAGAAACGCGCACAAGGAGGCAAACACAAACTACACTTGCAAGCGGAAACCGGCCGTAAGGGGGGAAGGGAAATGGGAAGTAATTGGAGAGTAAGAAGAGAGTAAGGGGAAAGAACCCTGCTTCGGTTTGGGGTTTAACCTCATGACTCTATCGCAGCTAACCTCCAAATTTAGAATCTTGGGTGGGTTACGATCTGGCTCCTCACCAGAGTCCACACCTTCAAGCAAGTACACCAAATAATCGATGGATGTGTGGACAGACTTTCACTGGCGCACCAGCCGGAGGCACACTAATCCCGTATCGTGTAATATGGGGTTCGATCCCAAGGGAATGGTCCATTCTGTTTGCTTACTGTTTACCTACTCCATGCCCCTAATTAATCTAGGCTGCTATTGTTACCCAATCCGTACCGCCGGACTTGCTTGGTTGCGAGGGTGGGTGGTGGACCTCACCCTTCTTGCAATCCCACTAGTCCGACTGCTATCGTTGCTCAATGCCACCGCCGGACCTCCACTTGCAGGAGTGGGAAGCGAACCACGGACGCAACGTGACCCCCAGTCGAGCTCTACTACGGCGATCGCCTAGCGACGCGGGCGTGGTGCCATAACGATGCTCAAGGTACCATCAACCCTTCTGACGAATCGAAACGGGGTGCGAACCACCCTGTGTAACGTCAATGATCGGAGGTTACAGCCTCGGGCCTAACCGTACCACCGCCCGAACCTTCTACTTTGTACCCTTTGCTCACTTTCCTTCATGTTCCATAACCAACACTACCGTACAGGCCCGGTATGACCGAACGTTTAAGGACTCGTACATGTCCTCGTATTCACCCCCGTTCGGAGCTCTTCCCTTCCACTCCTCTCGCCGCCCACTCGCATCTGTCGTGTTGTGGTCGTGCGCCCAAGAATGCCGGCCGCACTCCACGTCCGCTGCGTCCAACCTGCTTCGGGCTCTACACACCCTCGTTAGCCGTCCGGCTTCTCTTGTTCG
Organism: Anthoceros angustus; assembly: GCA_010909165.1. Taxonomy (NCBI): domain Eukaryota; kingdom Viridiplantae; phylum Streptophyta; class Anthocerotopsida; order Anthocerotales; family Anthocerotaceae; genus Anthoceros; species Anthoceros angustus. The sequence continues at coordinate 908,308 of MU008168.1, read as the reverse complement.
CTCAGGTCCGCTTGTCACCAACGCCCCGCCCTTGAGGAGCAAGGGTCGGAGTTCCTCAACACCTGCAATCACCTCCACACGTTAGGGGATTCGTTGCCAGAACCTGGATAGACCTCTCTGGAGTAGTTCGCCCGCTCGGTGACTCGGGCCTTGCATTAGCACTTGGCTCACAAGAGTTAGTATGCACAATACGGTATCAACCCCAAAAGGAAAATCACATTATGGGGGCGGCAACCCCCCTCTTACACTGCCTCTAAGGCAGTGCCTTTATTATAACCCAAAGACTGGCCCTACTACCAGCTACCTATACACGCGTGAGGAACACCGGATCCTTACGCGTGGCTACCTACGTCTACGGCGGTGGGGCTGCTGTTGACTCCGGCTGACTCCCGCACATGACAGCCCAATTCCCAACCCTGGCGCTTGAGGTGCGCCCAGCCTGGTAGGGGCCCAAGTTCCCCCTCGACCTTAGTTGGGCCTCACGCCCGGAGGTGCGCTGACAACTGCTGTCACCACCAGGTCCTCCTTTGGCTCTGTTGACAATTGCACCAGAGTTTCAGCATTGCCTCCCTCCGCCCTGGTGGGCCCCCCATCCACTTGTTCGTCCGGGGAAGGGACTGGAGTCCGTTCGCCCCGAGGCCGCTGGGCCTTTTCTTTGTGCGCCAATGGGTCCGTCCTCAGCTCCGAAGGCCGGACCTCTGGGTCCGTCCTCGACTCCGGAGGCCGGGCCTCGGGGTCCGTCCTCGACTCCGGAGGCCGGGCCTCGGGTCCGTCCTCGACTCGGGCCTCGGAGGTCCGTCCGGCCGGGCCTCGGGTCCGTCCTCGACTCGAGGCCGGGCCTCGGGTCCGTCCTCGACTCGAGGCCGGGCCTCGGGTCCGTCCTCGACTCGAGGCCGGGCCTCGGTCCGTCCTCGACTCGGGCCGGGCCTCGGGTCCGTCCTCGACTCGAGGCCGGGCCTCGGGTCCGTCCTCGACTCGGCCGGGCCTCGGGTCCGTCCTCGACTCGGGCCGGGCCTCGGTCGTCCTCCACTCGGGCCGGACCTCGGGTCCGTCCTCCACTCGGGCCGGGCCTCGGGTCCGTCCTCCACTCCGGAGGCCGGGCCTCTGGGTCCGTCCTCCACTCCGGAGGCCGGGCCTCTGGGTCCGTCCTCCACTCCGGAGGCCGGGCCTCTGGGTCCGTCCTCCACTCCGGAGGCCGGGCCTCTGGGTCCGTCCTCCACTCCGGAGGCCGGACCTCTGGGTCCGTGCTCCGGAGTTGCATGCATATACATAACATCTGGCGTCTCGATCTGGGCAATCCATTGTTGCATTTAACGGTCTGCAGCCGCCATGAGCTGTAGCCACAAATCAGTCATCCTTGTTCATTGTCGTCGGTCATTCCGAGATATCTAGGCATGTCTTAGAAAAGCTGATCAGCTGTGCGTCTCCAACTCTGAGCACAATGCGACCATCACTTTTGGCTTACAGTGTCCCATGTTAGGGGTCCGGATAGGGCTGAGGGATCAGCAGAAGAGGGAGCCGCCAAGAATGCCATATTAGAGTGGAGGGCTACTAAGTTGCTATGGGTATAAGGAGAGCAAAAATTAAGATGAGCTATCATCAAGGTGCAAATCCCAAGAACCAGGTGTTGCATAGAGAATGCATCACAAGACATGAGGCTTTTTACTGGCTGCAACATGGCGGCAAGGTAAGTCAACAGCCGCCCAATATCTAAGAACCGTCGGTATCATCGATTGCGGTATCGATAAACAAAAATTGAAGCCACGTAATGGCCTGTGGCACGGCAACATAGTGTAAGTGATGCTTTATCACATACACCGGGCTAGGGGTCCGGATAGGATTGAGGGATCGGAGTCCGTTTCGCCCCGAGGCCGGGCCTTTCTTTGTGCGCCAATGGGTCCGTCCTCGACTCGAGGCCGGACCTGGGTCCGTCCTCGACTCCGAGGCCGGGCCTCGGGTCCGGCCTCGACTCGGGAGGCCGGCCTCGGTCCGTCCTCGACTCGGGAGGGGCCTCGGGTCCGGTCCTCGACTCCGAGGCCGGGCCTCGGTCCGTCCTCGACTCGAGGCCGGGCCTCGGGTCCGTCCTCGACTCGAGGCCGGGCCTCGGGTCCGTCCTCGACTCGAGGCCGGGCCTCGGGTCCGTCCTCGACTCGGGAGGCCGGGCCTCGGGTCCGTCCTCGACTCGGAGGCCGGGCCTCGGGTCCGTCCTCGACTCCGGAGGCCGGGCCTCGGGTCCGTCCTCGACTCGGGAGGCCGGGCCTCCAGGTCTCCTCCACTCGAGGCCGGACCTCGGGTCCGTCCTCACTCCGGAGGCCGGGCCTCCTGCCTCCACTCGAGGCCGGCCTCCGGGTCCGCTCCTCCACTCGAGGCCGGGCCTGGGTCCGTCCTCCACTCCGGAGGCCGGGCCTCGGGTCCGTCCTCCACTCCGAGGCCGGGCCTGGTCCGTCCTCCACTCGGAGGCCGGACCTGGGTCCGTCTCGAGTTGCATGCATACATAACATCCGGGCGCCTCGATCCGGGCAATCCATTGTTGCATTTAATGCCGCCATGAGTCGTAGCTACAAATCACCATCCTTGTTCATTGTCGTCGGTCATTCCGAGATATCTAGGCATGTCTTAGAAAAGCCGATCACCGCGGCCTCCAACTCGAGCACAATGCGACCATCACTTTGGCTTACAAAGGTCCCATGTTAGGGGTCCGGATAGGGCTGAGGATCGCTAAGAGGGAGCCGCCAAGAATGCCATATTAGAGTGGAGGGCTACTAAGTTGCTATGGGTATAAGGAGAGCAAAAATTAAGATGAGCTATCATCAAGGTGCAAATCCCAAGAACCAGGTGTTGCATAGAGAATGCATCACAAGACATGAGGCTTTTCTTGGCTGCAACATGGCGGCAAGGTAAGTCATGACCGCCCAATATCTAAGAACCGTCGATTACCGGTATGCGAACAAAAATTGAAGCCACGTAATGGCCAGCTGCTGGCAGGCTGGCAACATAGTGTAAGTGATGCTTTATCACATACACACTGACTGGCTAGGGGTCTGGATAGGATTGAGGGATCAGCAGGAGAGGGAGCCGGCAAGAATGGTAGATAAAAGTCGAAGGCTACTAAGTTGTTGTGGGTATAAGGAGAGCAAAAAGTAAGATGAGCTATCATGAAGGTGCAGATCCCAAGAACCAGGTGTTGCACAAAGAATGCATCACAGGACATGAGGCTTTTTATTGGCTGCAACATGGCGGCAAGGTAAGTCAACAGCCGCCCAATATCTAAGAACCCGTTAGTATCATCACAAAGAATGCATCACAGGACATGAGGCTTTTTATTGGTTGCAACATGGCGGCAAGGTGAGTCAACAGCCTCCCAATATCTAAGAACCCGTTAGTATCATCAATGCACGGTATCAGAAAACAAAAATTGAAGCCATGCAATGGCCAGTGCTGGCAGCTAGCAACATAATGCTTTATCATATACATACATACCAAGTATGTATGTATATACAAGCCACAATGACTTGCCAACTGCCTCATTTGAGGACTTGCATGACTCGTTGGAATCAGCTCAAACTTTTTATGGTGCCCGAGATTCAGGGGTAACTAGCGGCAACTGATCGTGGATGGGCAAATGAAATACATTGCACGTGAAATCAACAAGAGTTCAGAGCAAAGACCAACAAGTAGCTAGCCAAGAAGTGGCAACCACCATCTTTGGAAGTCACCAAAAAAGCCTGTAAAAGAACACACTGTATGTATAGAGCATGAGTTCATCCAGGTTAGTCATGGAACATTATACCACAAATGCCATCATCCAAAGCAAGTGTGGAGTGTGTACAATCATGTTGTTTAAGAAACATGAAACACACACCATAACCTACAGACCTCATGACTGTGATGAGACAAAAAATCAGCAGTAAGGAAACTCCAGGAACATCCCAAGCACACCAAACTAGGCGTCCTAACAGAACGAGGCCACCGGTGGGGCAGCTCCTCCGTCCCTCCTTCATCAGCTCCAAAAGGGACCTCCTTGGCATGGATTTCTGGCCGAAATGGAGGGTCCATGGCACCTGAGCAACAGTGAAAACCAAACCCTACCACATGTATTTGCAAACACATTGCTAGTTGCAATCAAAGGAAAACCAGCGGTCAGCAAGCAAGTACCTGCCAGCAAAGGGAAAATCCAGCACAACAAATTGGAACAAGAGCACATGAGCAGACCAGCAGATCAGCTGCACAGAAAAATTGCAAAGGTTTGAACGGTGAGCAAACTCACTTGCTGAGCCATGTAGGCCACCAAGTTGGCAATCTTCCCAAGAACACCAAAGTGACAAAGAGTCCCAAGCTAGGGGTCCGGATAGGGCTGAGGGATCAGCAGGAGAGGGAGTCGGCAAAAATGCAAGATTAGACTGGAGGGCTACTAAGCTGCTGTAGGTATAAGGAGAGCAAAAATTAAGATGAGCTATCATGACGGTGTAGATCCCAAGAACTAGGTGTTGCAAAGAGAAAGCATCACAGGACACGAGGCTTTTTATTGGCCACCCAATATCTTAGAACCCATCAGTATCAGAAAACAGAAAATTGAAAATTGAAACGGTATCAGAAATTGCACGGTATCTGAAAACAGAAAATTGAAGCTACGCAATGGCCAGCTGCTGGTTGGCAGCCAACAAAGTGTAAGTGATGCTTTATCACATACATACATACCAAGTGTATATGTATGTATGTATGTATGTATGTATGTATGTATGTATGTATGTATGTATGTATGTATGTATGTATGTATGTATGTATGTATGTATGTATGTATATATGTATGTATATATGTATGTATGTATGTATGTATGTATGTATGTATGTATGTATGTATGTATGTATGTATGTATGTATATATGTATGTATATATGTATATATATATATATGTATATATATATGCATATGTGTATTACCATGGTGCAGAGGGTCTATCTTTGGGAGTTCTAAGAGAATAGTTTAAGATGTTTGATTTTCAGCACACTTCTAAAGTATTTCGTTCTAAATAGGTGACCATGGTTTTCGTGACCATAGTCACCATGTATTTTCAAGACCATCGCAAACAAACTCCCGGAACCGGATAGATTGAAAGTAGGTGGGTAGGTACTTGTTCTTGGTTTTCGTCATGGTCGACCTTCACAACTGCAACAACCATTTGCGAAGCGATGCACACGGTAGCCATCCCTTACGACAATGTCTCTCTGTTCAAGCCTTGACATGATCTCCGTAGAACTATGGCAGTCACTGCACATGCGTAGATTCTTCGTTAACACCAGAGGTGTCCCACTCGGAGTGTTGAGGAGACCAAACGCCAGAGCTAGCTTCTCAGCATGCCCGCAAAGCAGATCTTCCTTTTCCTTCTCAGAGAGCGGCCTCAACTCCAACTTTGTCTGTGGTACATGTCCCCCTTCCTGCTTCAGCCGTGCATTTGTGCTCTCCACAATAAGCGAAATATCATCTCTTCTTTCTCCCACCACAAAAGTATGTATTTGCTTCTTCACCTCAATGGTGGCCACTGCAGGTTTCTTAATAGCTCCTGCTACCATTCTCTGTGTTTCAATCCTGTCCACGTCGGTCCACCTACCTGCATCTGCATAGGCGTTGGCCATGAGCACATACGCACGAGCCCGCTGAGGGTCCTGTCTAACAAGGCTTTCAAAACACCGCATCGCCCTCTCTATATCTCCATGACTTTTGCAAGCATTCAGCAGCGACGTCAACCCCACAGCATCACTTTGGCTCTCGTATGATAACAGCATGGTCTCTGCCTCATCTAAATAGCCAGCACGGCCAAGAAGATCAATCATGCAATTGTAATGCTCAGTAGTAGGTTTCATACCATGCTGTTCAGCGATGGAATCAAAGTGCTCGACCTCATCCACCAGTCCTCATGACTGCATGCTACTAGAAGGCAAGTGAAAGTGGCATCATTAGGCTGTATACTGGCTCCTAACATCTCCTCAAAACAAGCTAGTGCCTTATGCCCTTCATCACAAGCACCATACCCAGATATCAGGGCGGTCCATGTCACCACATCCTTTGTGGCCATGCTGTCAAAACCTGGCGTGCATCTTCCAGTTCACCACATTTTGCATACATGTCCACCAGGCAGTTGCCCAACACGTTATCCAGCAGTCCTCTTTCCACAATCTGTGTGTGCAGCTGAATGCCCTTCTGTAAGGCACCAGTGCTTGCACAGGCCTTCAGAAGGCAAGCAAAAGTAACATGGTCAGCCAAATGAGGCCCTCCTGCTCCATTTGTCCATACACACAAGTGCCTCATGTCCGTCCTTGCTGTGCATACCCAGCAATCAGGGCGTCCATGTCACCACATCCTTTGTGCCAAGCTGTCAAAACCTGGCGTGCATCTTCCAGTTCACCACATTTTGCATACATGTCCACCAGGCAGTTGCCCAACACGTTATCCAGCAGTCCTCTTCCACAATCAGAGTGCAGCTGCCTGCCCTTCTGTAAGGCACCAGTGCTTGCACAGGCCTTCAGAAGGCAAGCAAAAGTAACATGGTCAGCCAAATGAGGCCCTCCTGCTCCATTTGTCCATACAGACAAGCCTTGGCGAGCCCTTGCTGTGCATACCCAGCAATCAGGGCATTCCATGTCACCACATCCTTTGTGGCCATGCTGTCAAAACCTGGCGTGCATCTTCCAGTTCGCCACATTTTGCATACATGTCCACCAGGCAGTTGCCAACAAACAAGTTAGGAATGCCACTGCAACACATCACAGTGCACTTTTCTGCCAGATTCCAAGTCGGGCAAATGCACAAGCTTGAAGGGCAGCTACAAAGACGTGAGCATCCGCCTTCACTCCTGACCTACGCATCTCATGGTACAGTTGTATGGCCTCATGATAACAGCATTCTCTGCCTCATCTAAATGGCCTGCACGCCCAAGAAGATCAATCATGCAGTAATAATGCTCAGTAGTAGGTTTGATGCCATGCTGTTCAGCCATGGAATCAAAGTGCTCGACCTCATCCACCAGTCCTCATGACTGCATGCTACTAGAAGGCAAGTAAAGTAGCATCATTAGGCTGAATACCGGCAACTAACATCTCCTCAAAACAAGCTAGTGCCTTGTGACCTTCATCACAAGCACCATACCCAGATATCAGGGCGGTCCATGTCACCACATCCTTTGTGGCCATGCTGTCAAAACCTGGCGTGCATCTTCCAGTTCACCACATTTTGCATACATGTCCACCAGGCAGTTGCCCAACACGTTATCCAGCAGTCCTCTTTCCACAATCTGTGAGTGCAGCTGCCTGCCCTTCTGTAAGGCACCAGTGCTTGCACAGGCCTTCAGAAGGCAAGCAAAAGTAACATGGTCAGCCAAATGAGGCCCTCCTGCTCCATTTGTCCATACACACAAGTGCCTCATGTCCGTCCTTGCTGTGCATACCCAGCAATCAGGGCGTCCATGTCACCACATCCTTTGTGCCAAGCTGTCAAAACCTGGCGTGCATCTTCCAGTTCACCACATTTTGCATACATGTCCACCAGGCAGTTGCCCAACACGTTATCCAGCAGTCCTCTTTCCACAATCTGTGAGTGCAGCTGCCTGCCCTTCCAAAGGCACCAGTGCTTGCACAGGCCTTCAGAAGGCAAGCAAAAGTAACATGGTCAGCCAAATGAGGCCCTCCTGCTCCATTTGTCCATACAGACAAGCGCCTCGAGCCCTTGCTGTGCATACCCAGCAATCAGGGCATTCCATGTCACCACATCCTTTGAGGCCATGCTGTCAAAACCTGGCGTGCATCTTCCAGTTCACCACATTTTGCATACATGTCCACCAGGCAGTTGCCAACAAACAAGTCAGGAATGCCACTGCAACACATCACAGTGCACTTTTCTGCCAGATTCCAAGTCGGGCGAAGGCACAAGCTTGAAGGGCAGCTACAAACACGTGACCATTCGCCTTCACTCCTGACCTTCGCATCCCATGGTACAGTTGTATGGCCTCTTCAGGCTTCCCATGTTTAGCATATGCAGAGATTATGGAAAACCACATGAAGGCATCTGGTTTGCCCACGCTGGTGAACACATCCATGGCCTCCTGCAGCCTACCTCCAGATGCATACATGCGCAAGATATGGTTCCCCAAATATGCATTCGACTCGTACCCAAGTTTGACAGTGAGGTCATGAACTCGTCGCCCCAAAACCGTATCTTTCTTAGCTGCACACAGTTTTAGCACGCTGTAAAACAGAGACTGCGAAATAGCAGAATCTGTCTGCGCCAGAAATTCCAGGGCTTCAACGGCCTCAGACAGCTTCCCCTGCTGACATAGCATGCTCACGGTTCCAGGCGCTACGACGCCCATTTCCGATCCTGCACACTTCCAAGGTTCAGGCTTATCTGTAGAGCTGGACTTGGAAGGAGAGGCACCATGATCCATCTGGATATCCAAGGAAACGAGCTGGTCATCAACCCAAGCTGGCTTCAGCATGCTGTTTAACCACAGGACCTCGCCGGATCCCTTACGCCGAAAGTCAGGCGAACGGTAGCTCTTCTTTGCACTTCTGTTGTCCCACCACATGGTAGGGTCCAGAAAAAATTGTTGCCACAAACGCTCCTGCTCCTGCCGGCCAGCATCTCTGTGAAATCCGTCCCCATCCACATATTTTCCTGGAAGTGGCAGTGGTGGGCTCCGAGTCCTTACACTGCTGCACCTGGAGGCTACAGGTTGACTCCCTGAAGTGAGGTGAGCGGGAGCTTCTCGTACACTCCCTGTACACACACCAATTGCAATTTGTTGGGTCCATGATGGGTCCGGTCGTTTAGGGACCGGTGTCCGAAGATGTAGTCCAACAACGGAATATGGCCGAATGTCCAAGTCCTGCCCTGCGTATGACCACACCACCCTGAAGGTAGGACACGGTTTTTGCAAGGTGACCAGCACATGACTGATGAGTGTCAATCTTGACTCCTGAACATTCAGGAAGGTGCACGAGACGAGACCCTCATTGTCACGACAGACGTTCAGCTCCAGCCACAAATCATTCTCTAACGTCGTGACAGCATTTGGATCACTACACTCCCATCTCTTGAGAAGGTTACATGTAGACTACTTTTGGTACTTCTCTGACAACCTGTCCTCGAGTAGACCATCCGTGGTCCAAACGTCGTTACGGAAATCGGATCCCTTCAAAGCTGAGGGTTCTAGGTTCAATGCTCTTCATGCAACCCGTCCTCGAGTAGCCAATTCACTCTCCAATATCGTGGTCTTCTTCTAACCCGCCCTCGCCCTGCAATACAAGACCTCTGCTGACATGTCCTTGACAATTTTGTTACGGGTACACACCTAGTCGGTAGGTAGGTATTAGTTTTACAATGTCTGAACATACAAACATATGTACATAGATAAACAATGCTCAGTGAATGCATCCACTGGCAAATAGGGTGGCTATGAATGAACGTTCGATTTTGAACGCGTCATGACCATGTTATAAAGAGACATGGTCACAAAGTGCCCCCAAGTCTAACAGCGACCCCCTACAAGAACCAGCGTCTGATACATTCTCCTACACTGTCATGCATCATTCTCACCTGCTGCTCAGCCCTTCTTAATTTTCACGGTCGACCCTTACAGCTGCAACAACCAGCTGCGAATCGGTGAACTCGATACCCATCCCTTACAACAATGTCTCTCTGTTCCAGCCTTGACATGATCTCCGTGGAACTGTGGCAGTCACTGCACATGCGCAGATTCTTAGTCACCACCAGAGGTGTCCCACTCGGAGTGTTCAAGAGACCAAACGCTAGAGCTAGTTTCTCAGCATGCCCACAAAGCACATCTTCCTTTTCCTTCTCACACAGTGGCTTCAACACCAACTTCGTGTGAGGTACGTGACCTCCTTCCTGCTTCAGACGTGCATTCGTGCTCTCTACCTTAAGCGCAATATCCTCTCTCTTTTCTCCCACCAGGAATCTATGTACCTGCTCATTCACCTCAATGGTCGCCACTGCGGGTTTCTTGTTAGCTCCTGCTACCATTCTCTGTCTTTCAATCCTGTCTACATCGCTCCACCTACCTGCATCTGCGTAAGCATTCGCCATGAGCACATAGGCAGACGCCCACTGAGGGTCCAGCCTAACAATGCTTTCAAAACACCACATCGCCCTCTCTACATCCCCCTGACTTTTGCAGGCATTCAACAAAGACGTCAAGCCCACAACGTTACTTTGGCTCTCACATGACAATAGAATCTTCTGTGCCTCATCTAAATGGCCGGCACGCCCAAGAAGATCAATCATACAATTGCAATGCTCAATACTAGGTTTGATGCCATGCTGTTCCCCCATGGAATCAAAGTGCTTGCGACCCTCGTGGACCAGTCCATCATGACTGCATGCTGCTAAAAGACAAGTAAAAGTAACATCATTAGGCTGAATACCGGCACCTAACATCTCCTCAAAACAAGCTAGTGCCTTGTGACCATCATCGCAAGTACCATACCCAGATATCAGGGCATTCCATGTCACCACATCCTTTGTGGCCATGCTGTCAAAAACGTGGCGTGCATCTTCCAGTTCACCACATTTTGCATACATGTCCACCAGGCAGTTGCCCAACACTACGTTATCCAGCAGTCCTCTTTCAACAATCTGTGAGTGCAGCTGCCTGCCCTTCTGTAAGGCACCAGTGCTTGCACAGGCCTTGAGAAGGCAAGCAAAAGTAACATGGTTAGCCAAAATCAGGCCTCCTTGCTCCATTTGCCCGTACAAAACAAGCGCCTCATATCCGAGTCCTTGCTGTGCATACCCAGCAATCAGGGCATTCCATGTCACCACATTCTTTGTCACCAAGCTGTCAAAAACCTGGCGTGCCTCTTCCAGTTCACCACATTTTGCGTACATGTCCACCAGGCAATTGCACAACACTACGTTATCCAGCAGTCCTCTTTCACAATCTGTGAGTGCAGCTGCCTGCCCTTCTGTAAGGCACCAGCTTGCACAGGCCTTCAGAAGGCAAAAGTAACATGGTTAAAATCAGGCCCTCCTGCTCCATTTGTCCATACAGAACAAGCGCCTCTGGCTGAACCCTTTGCATACCCAGCAATCAGGGCATTCCATGTCACCACATCTTTCGTGGCCAAGGTGTCAAATACCTGACGCGCATCTTTCAGTTGGCCACATTTTGCATACATGTCCACTAGGGAGGTGCCAACAAACAAGTTAAGAGGAACCCCACTGTGCAACACATGGCAGTGCACTTTTCTGCCAGATTCCAAGTCAACCGCGAGTGCACAAGCTTGAATGGCCGCAGCAAAGACGTGAGCATCCGCCTTCACATCTGACCTGCACATCTCATGGTAAAGTCGGATGGCCTCCTTCGGTTTCCCATGTTTAGCATATGCGGAGATTATGGACCCCCACATGAAGGCATCTGGTTTGCCTACCCTGGTGAGCACATCCATGGCCTCCTCTAGCCTACCTCCACATGCATACATGCGCAAGATATGGTTCCCCAAGTATGCATTTGACTCGTACCCAAGTTTGATAGCGAGATCATGAACTCTTCGCCCCACAACCAAATCCTTGTTAGCTGTACACAGTTTCAGCACAGTGTAAAACAGAGACTGAGAAATACCAGAGTCTGTGTGGGCCACATATTCCAGGGCGGCAACGGCCTCAGAAAGCTTCCCCTGCTGACATAACGTGTTCACGGTTACAGCCGTGACGACGCCCATTCCCGAGCCTGCACGCTTGCCAGGTTCAGGCTTATCCGGAGAGGTGGACTTGGGAGGAGAGGAGGCACCATGAGCCATGTGCATATCCAAGGAAACGAGCTGCTCATCAACCCAAGCTGGCTTACACAGGTTGTTTAACCACAGGACCTCGCCGGATCCCTTACGCCGGAAGTCAGGCGAACGGGAGCTCTTCTTGTCTCGTCTGTGATCACTCCACACGGTAGGGTCCAGAAAGAATTGTTGCCACAAGTGCTCCTGCTCCTGGCGACGACCATCGCGGGAAAATGTATGCCCACCCACACATTCTGTCGGAAGTGGAAGTGCTGGGCTCCGAGTCCTTACACTGCTGCACCTGGAGGATTGATTGTTTGCCAGGGGTGGACTCCCTGGGCTCAGGTGAGCCGGAGCGCTTCGTGGAATCCCTGTGTATGTATACCACACACCATTTTGATGGGTCCACAACGGGTCCGGTTGCCATACTGTGGCCATCGTTCGGGGACCGCCGTCGGCCGTAGGAAGATTGTTGAGTCTAACAACACACTACCTAATGCAATCTGCCCCAGGCAGGGGCAGGTAGTGTGAATCACCTTTGCCACCCTGGGCAGACGGTTTGATATTGGGCTCCCACAATAACAAAGACCGTTCCGTTATGCTTTCGAAGTTTTGCCGATATGTAGGTTTCATTGACTTTTTTTTTTTGTCTAATATGATAGAGGTTCCGGCTGGGTTTGGTCCAACTTATGATGGCGTGTTGTCTGTGAGCCTCCAGCTGTGGGCCCCTTGACGACTCAGGGTTCTATTTGGCTTGTTGTTCAATTGGTGGGTAATATATTATTATGCATGATGTCATTCGTAACGTCATATTCTCGATGGCCAACGAGAGTGGTTATTTTCCATATGGGAGCCTCCATATACCGTGGGTAATGGGGTATCTGTTGGAGAACAGCAGCGCGTACGCCACGGATCAGGGTTTTAACGATGGCCAATGAGAGTGGTTATTTTCCATATGGGGAGCCTCCATATACCGTGGGTAATGGGGTATCTGTTGAGAAGCAAAGGCACGCCACGGATCAGGGTTTTAACGATGGCCAATGAGAGTGGTTATTTTCCATATGGGGAGCCTCCATATACCGTGGGTAATGGGGTATCTGTTGGAGAACAACAGCGCGTACGCCACGGATCAGGGTTTTAGCACTGTGGGTTTAAGTCATGTCGCCATACACACTTTAGGGCACGTTCCGTGCATGGGCCCATAATCGTTAGGTTATCAGATGGGCATGTCGTTATGAACCATAACCGCGCAAGCGGTTGAAGAACCGACTCTATACATTATAAGAACAAGCTTTCATGTATTAGTAAATTACACTCTCACCTCGTGACATGGGCCGAATGGGACCGCTTTATGGTATCGAGCCACTGGCGCTACTGCTCGGCCTCTGCACCCCGACCGGCTTCAAGGCATCCGTCGCAATGGAGCTACAAGGCACACACGGCAATCAGCGCTTGCAATCCTAAAACCGGCAACATGGCTTGAAAGCGCAATCCGGCAAGCTACTCACCTTTGGGCCGGGCCCCGCCCCCAAGGCAAGTCATCTACAATCATTGCATCGCAGAGATGATGATACAGCCAACTACCTCAAAACAAAGCCTCCTACAAAGAGCCGCTGTACAACCCTTCAGTGGCCGGATTGGTCACAAACCCTGAATCTCTCACCTCCGTGATCTTCGGGGCAGCCTGCTTGCACATGTCCCAGATGCTACTCGTCGCAAATGGGATGACAAGAGCCTCAAGCTCCTCCTCATTGGCTACTCAGATCAAGTAAAAGCCTACCGCCTTTTCGATCCCGCCACTGTACTGACCTTGAGCGGGCCACATCTCACTACGAAGAAGATGACACACAAGCTCAAGAGGAAAACCAGATTATCTATCATGCTCTAGGTCCACCACCCCTACTCTTGCACCCCCACCCTATCCCGCTCAAGCACCACCGCCATCCACCTCGTTCAACCACCATGTGGGCTATGCACCGGGAGTTAAGAACAAGTAGGGTTTCGCTTTTTTTAGGATTGAAGGATAAATAAGGAAAAGGAGGAATAAATTGGGGTAGGCCGGACGAGGCTCCGGAGTATACTCCGACTGAGTGAACAACGGACCCCCACCACTATGGCAAGCTGACCACCGAGTAACGGATAAGTCCGAACCCACCTGTGTCAAAACAGGATAAGTACGCCAGTGAAAGTAACCTAGGAGCGAGGCGTGAGGATGACGAGGCGGCGCCACGCGGACGGCCCCGAGTGGAGGTCGCATGCATGAGGCCAGACCGTAGAATTCGCTGCAGGCCGCGCAGGGGTATTCACGCCCGCTGGCGCGCGCAAGGCCGTGGCGCAGTAAGCGAAGCGAGGGTCGAGTGCGCATGCACTCGCGCACGGACAACGAAGAGGCGCCTTCCGCGCATTACTTCCACAAGCGCGCCAAGGAGGGAGGTCACGCCGCGCCTCCGCAATCCTCATAGCCTTGCGCCCGCAATCCGGCAAGCTACTCACCTTTGGGCCGGGCCCCGCCCCCAAGGCAAGTCATCTACAATCATTGCATCGCAGAGATGATGATCTGACCAACTACCTCAAAACAAAGCTTCCTACAAAAGAGCCGGTACAACCCTTCGAGTCTTGGATTGGTCACAAACCACGATCTCTCACCTCCGTGATCTTCCATCCACCTTTGCACATGTCCCGTGATGCTACTACCGCAAATGGGATGACAAGAGCCGCAAGCTCCTCCTCATTGGCTACTCAGATCAAGTAAAAGCCTACCGCCTTTTCGATCCCGCCACCAGGTAATTTCCCCCTTGACCTTGAGCGGGCCACATCTCACTACGAAGAAGATGACACACAAGCTCAAGAGGAAAACCAGATTATCTATCATGCTCTAGGTCCACCACCAGCTACTCTTGCACCCCCAGCTATCCCAGTTCAAGCACCACCAGCTATCCCAGCTCAGGTTCAACCACCATGTGGGCTATGCACTTCCCTGGGGAGTTAAGAAATAAGTAGGGTTTCTGTTTTTTTTTTAGGATTGAAGGATAAATAAGGCGGAAAAGGAGGAATAAATTGGGGTAGCGCGGACGAGGCTCGAGTATACTCCGGACTGGAGTGAACAACGGACCCCGGTACCACTATGGCAAGCTCGGACTACGCCGAGTAACGGATAAGTCCGGAACCCACTCCAGTCAAAATAGGATAAGTACGCCAGAAAGTAACCTAGGAGCGGGCGTGAGGATGACGAGGCGGCGCCACGTGGGCGGCCCCGAGTGGAGGTCGGGCATGCAGTGGGCCAGACCGTAACCTTGCAGGCCGTTATAGCGGTATTCACGCCCGGGCTGGCGGCGTAAGGCAGTAAGCGCGTAGGGTCGAGTAAGCCATGCGGACCCTGGCGATTCGGACAGGCGCCTTCCGCCCTTACTTCCTGGCGCGGCCAAGGAGGAGGTCATTTAGTGACCTCGCAATCCTCAGCCCTTGCGCTCGCAATCCGGCTCTCGGCGCTATCTTTTGGGCGCCCATCGGCTTAGAGCGCCGTCAGGTTGGAGCAACAACGCGCGAAGGAGGAACATCGTGCCGGCGGACTCGGCCAGACGGCAACAAGGAGGAGGCAATGGCACCCAAAAGCGGCGGAGTGGGAGCCATGGACCCTGGAGCGCAACATTGTGACCCGGCGCTATCCGGACTTCGGGCCCCGGCCGGAGGAAGCAGGGAATTGGTGGAGTGGCATGGGCGTGTTCCAAATGGTCGGACCTTTGACGTCACTCTAGTCCGGAGTTTGCCCGGAAGATCTGGCGATCAACAAGGAGGTCCGATCCAAGAACCTCCGGAGGACCCGAGGCGATGGACCTTGAGGTCCGAGGATGGCCTACAACCGCCCAAGGAGGAAGAAGGGGCGTGCCGAGCCCTTAAGGCGAAAGATAGGCCAGCCGGGCGGCCGAGGCTCGAACGCAGACAACCAACGGATGGTTGATATCCGATCCGGACAATGAGTAAGGGCGGTAGCCCGGATCATTGTCCATTGGCCACCAAGGTGGATCACCTTGGTGATAACTGCTGGTATGCGCCCAGCTGGGGAAGAGAGCGACCGGGGAAGGATTATCTTCGCCCGGCCAGTGAGGCACGCAAGCTAAGGAGCGAGAAGCCTCGCTTATCGGGGTCGACCCCATACCGATTCATGTATGGGGACATTTCGAGCTCAAGGAGGAGAGCTTGAGCGGCGCCGGAAGGCCGGAGGCCTGTAAGTAGAGCGTGCAAGGGCGCCTGAGGTGGGGGTCGCCCTTCAAGACCAAGCGACTGGAGGAGGACGATCGAGGATTCCTGACTCCATACGCCTGAGCGAACCCCTCACCACCTGTGGAAGTTTGGGAGGCGATTCCCCTTCCTCCTTTTGGTGCCCTCCGAGCAAGACAGAGGGAGCCGATGCCGAGGGGCGGCCCGACCGCAGATGCAACCCAACAACCACGACACGCCGAGCCCCGACGAACTCAACGGGAGCCAAGAGGCGAAGACGGCCGCTTACCAACGCAAAGACCGGTGCTTACCCCGCCTATGAGTGGCAAGAGGTCAAGAGGCGGTAAGGAGAAGGGACGTGGCCCAAGGAGCAGGAGGTCACCGCGCAGCCCCACCCCGACCCTGCCCCGGCTGTGAAGGGGCAAAAGAGCTTGCTCCCGACCCCTCACCTCCTCCGAGCCCTGTGAGAAAGAGGGCACAAAGGAGTTAGAGGCCAAGAGGGCCAAGAGGGTGAGACTGACCACCACTGTGACCCGAGGGTCCCGATTAGGTCCGAGAACCCACCGACTTACCCGGATCCGGTATGGAGGTCCTCGGATCGAGAAATGCCGGCCCCACTACGGACTTTGTGGGGCCTCACTGGCCGTGGAAGAAACACGGCGAAGTGCTACCGCCATGGACGGAATGCTTTGGGGTCTCTGGTATGCAGAAGACCTGTGAAGTGGAGGCCACCCGAGGAGGATGGTGGAACCCAAGAGCAAGTGAAGGGCCGAGGGGCAAAGGAAAGGCGGAGTCCCTCGCCGGATCGAGGAAGGGAAACGCCGGGCGGAGCGAGGCCCGGCGGTTCAGCAGATCGGGTTAAGGTTCTTCACCATGCACAAGCAAGCTCAGAGGCCAAGCGGAGGACCGCGAGAGGGGAAGCGCAGCAGAGGCGGAAGAGGCCCGGCACAGAGAGAGCTCGGACCTGGAGGCCCGGCCAGAGCAGGCCAAGTGGGCGGCCTGTAAAGGCGGCGAAGGAGTCAAGCCGCAAAAGAGCGACCGGATCACCATGCGACGTGATCGAACCGTGGAGAGAGTCGCAGTACCGAGGCACCTGGCCGCAAAAGGCCATGGAGTGCAAGGCCAGGAGGAGATGGAGGCCAGACTCGGGAGATAGAGATCTCCGAGTACAGCAGGAAGTAGAGGAGAGGCGGCAGCAGATGGAGGATGAAGGACACGCTGGAGCTCCAAGATGCGCTTGAGCAAAGCAGTGATTCTCAACGAGAGAATCCACGACCGAGCACGAAATAGAGTGCCCCGTCTCAAGACGGAGGAAAATCGGCGACTATCCAAGGAGTTGGACGCTGCTGCTGTATGAGCCGGAGGAAGTCCGAGCGGACGAGGTATCTCACCTGGAGAGGGAGTCATGAGCTAAAGGCCGTAATGAACGGAGGAGCGCGAGCACCGGAAGCGTAAAAGAAGCCGGTCCAGAGAAAGGCGGAAGGGAACGCGCTATGGCGGTAAGTCAATGGAGAGGAAACGACGGAGGAGCAAGTGAGCAACAATGCAAGGAGGTGACCGAGGCGATGGACCTTGGAGGTCCGAGGATGGCCTACAACCCAAGGAGGAAGAAGGGGCGTGGTGCGAGCCCTTAAGGCGGAAGATAACCCACGGGCGGCGCGAGGCTCGAACGCACGGACAACCAACGGATGGTTGATATCCGATCTGCGCGATCGAGTAAGGGCGGTAGCCCGGATCATTGTCCATTGAACTGCTCACCAAGGTGGATCACCTTGGTGATAACTATGGTATTCACATGCGCTCGGAAGAGAGCTGACTGGGAAGGATTATCTTCGCCGGTTCGATCGAGGCACGCAAGCTAAGGAGCGAAGCCTCGCCATCGGTGACCCCATACGATTCATGTATGGGGACATTTCGAGCCTCAAGGAGGAGAGCTTGAGGCGCCCGGCCGGAGGCCCGCCAAGTAGAGCGTGCAAGGCGCCCGAGGTGGGGGTCGTCCTTGACCAAGCGGACTCGGAGGAGGCGAGGAGAGGACTCCATACGTCTGAGCGAACCCCTCACCACCCAGGGAAGTTTGGGAGGAGATTCCTTCCTCCTTTTGGTGCCCTCGGGCGGTAGCACGGGAGGAGGCGATGCCGGGGGCGTTGGCGGCTCACCGGGGCAACAACCACGGCGGCTGCCGAGCCCCGACGAACTCACGGGAGCCAAGAGGCGGAAGACGGTGCCGCCTACCGCGACCTCGGAAGGTGCAGTACCTTACCCCGCGGGTGGCAAGAGGTCAAGAGGCGGTAAGGAGGCGAGAAGGGACGTGGCCCAAGGAGCAGGAGGTCAGCGGCACCCAGAGCCGGTCCCTCCGACGGGAAGGGGCAAAAGAGCTTGCTCCGGACCCCCTCACCTCCTCCGAGCCCCGGAGAAAGAGGGCACAAAGGAGTTAGAGGCCAAGAGGGCCAAGAGGGTGAGACTCGGACTCACCACTCTCGACCCGAGGGTCCCGATTAGGTCCGAGAACCCATCGGACTTACTCGGGGCTGGTATGGAGGTCCTTGGACCGAATGCCGGCTCCCACTACGGACTTTGTGGGGCCTCACTGGCCGTGGAAGAAACACACGAGTCCTACCGTCATGGACGGAATGCTTTGGGGTCTCGTGTGCAGTGAGAAGACCCGAAGTGGAGGCCACCCGAGGAG
Organism: Anthoceros angustus; assembly: GCA_010909165.1. NCBI lineage: Eukaryota > Viridiplantae > Streptophyta > Anthocerotopsida > Anthocerotales > Anthocerotaceae > Anthoceros > Anthoceros angustus. The sequence goes on along the minus strand of MU008168.1, from coordinate 889,621 downwards.
GATGGTGGAACTCAAGAGCAAGTGAAGGCGGCCGAGGGGCAAAGGAAAGGCGGAGTCCCTCGCTCGGATCGAGGAAGGGAAACGCCGGTGGCGGAGCGAGGCCCGGTTCAGCGGGGCCGGGCCAAGGTTCTTCACTGACAGTGAAATCAGAGGCCAAGCGGCGGAGGACCTTGCGCGAGAGGGGAAGCGCAGCGAGGCGGAAGAGGCCCGCACAAGCGAGAGCTCGGGACTGGCGGGCGGCCCTAGCGCGCCAAGTGGGCGGCCGTAAAGGCGGCGAAGGTCAAGCGGCAAGAGCGACCGGATCACTACGTGATCGAACCGGTGGAGAGAGTCGGTAGAGAGGTCGAAGGCCGCCGCTATGGAGCGAGCGGGCCATGGAGGAGGAGATGGAGGCCCTCGGGAGATAGGAGATCTCCGAGCATGCAGTAGAGGAGGCGGCGGGATGGAGGGAGAAGGACACGGGAGCTACAACTCCAAGATGCGCTTGAGCAGCAGTGATTCTCAACGAGAGAATCCACGACCCCGAGCACGAAATAGAGTGCCCCGTCTCAAGACGGAGGAAAATCGGCGACTATCCAAGGAGTTGGACGTTGCCGAGCTCTGAGAAGGAGGAAGTCCGGAGCCGGACGGAGGTATCTGGAGAGGAGGTGGCGGAGCTAAGGCCGAGAATGAGCGGAGGCGAGCGAAGCGAAAAGAAGCGCTGGTCCATGAGAAAGGCGGAAGGAAGCCTGGCTATGGTAAGTGGCAATGGAGGAAACGACGGAGTGGGCGGAGCAACAGCGGCATGCAGGAGGTGACCGAGGCCGCCTTGTAGCCTCGCGTGATACTGACCCGGCTCCCAAATCAGCGGAGAGGTGGCCCAACAAGCCGGGCACGCCCGGCTCCTTATGGCGGAGGAGTATCGGTGCTCCGCACACGTGGAAGAGGCAATTCAACAAGTCGATTCGGACTTTGCCTATTACCACGCCGAGCCCCGGCAGAAGCCTCTACGCCGCAACGGACGGACCAAGGCTCAAGGAGATGAAGGCCACGGGACAAAGACAGGGACCCTAGTGGCCTGTTTGAGATGACGGAGCGGCGGAGGAGCAGGAGGAGGCGAGCGAGGAGGCGGATGCGGCGAGGTAAGCACCGCCTCACCATGGAAGGAGGGGCCAACGAGTCACGGGCCGGGACAGGAGGACTTGAGGGAGAGCCACGGAGGTCCGTGAGGGAGGAAACCTGGGTGGAGTCCGACTTTGTCCGGACCGGAGGAGGCCGGACCACAAGTCCGGACCGGTAATAAGTCCGGACCACAAGTCCGGACCTGTGTCCGGACCCCGAGGTCCGGACCCCGAGGTCGGACCTAGCCGGCCGGACCCGATAAGCCGGACTCAGTTCGGGAGTCGAGGCAGACCTCGAGGGCCGGGCGGCGATGGAGCCCCTTCGACTTACGCTAGGGGAGCAGATAGGGTGGCCCCACCGCGGCGACCTGTGGAGGCCAGGGAGGATGACGTCGTGGTAACGGCGGTTGTCGGCCAGCCAACCCGGGATTCCGGAGAGGAGGGCCCGCCTCACGGATCATCCGATTGGGTGCGCCTGTGACGGGATTGGACCACCCATTCCGAGGCGGGCCCAGACCTTCCCTGACGAAGGAGATAGGGGGAAAATAGGATGGCCGATTAGGGTATCTGGGGCTGCCTCGAATAGGGGTGTAATAAAGACGCCTTGGGCGCAGATAAGAGGGCCGAGGTCGCCTAGTAAAGCATCTTTCTTGGTGTTGATGCCGCGTTCTTGCACCTTGTGAGTCTTCTTGCTAACGTGAGTCCCGAGTCACCGAGCGAGCCGACGACTCGGGAGATTGATCAAGGTCCCGTGACGGACTTAACGCGTTGTGGTGTGTGCGGGGAAGGGTGATTGGTGACCGTGCTCGTCCGGGGCCGGTCACACCGACCTGGAGCGTGAGCCGGAGGAACTCGGGAGGCGTGTAGAGCCGGACGAGAGGCCCGGCGAACGGAGGAGGTCCGGTCACGTAACCGCGTCTTTTCTAAGACAAGAGTGTAGCGTGAGGAGAGAGGAAAGGACGGATGCGTGAGGGATGTATGTGAACGATACGGACGACGGGTCCAAACGCTTGGCCATACCACTGTCACGGTGAACGTTGTGAGTAGTTAGGAGTATGTGTGTGTTGAGGCGAACGAGCGCTAAGGACGGTAGAATCACAAACGCAGAACGGGCCTATCATTCCCTTGGGAACGGACTTCTTCCTACAACGACACGGATTGTGCGCGCCATCGCAAAGTCACGCCACATTTTGGCGCTGCTGCGGGAATGAAATCGTGTGGTCGCAGTGCGCCCTTAGGAAGAGAAGGTAAGTGAATGCGTGGCGGCGGCGGTCAAGAGTGAACCGTCGGGAGGATCGGACGGTCACCTCGCGTGCTCTCCGAGCCGTGAGAGAGAGACGTCAAACCCAGAGAGCACCCGATCGAGGAGGGAGAACGTGGTCGAATTGTCGGACCAAGACGAGTACGGGTACGGGGGCAACGGAAGAAGGTAGGACACCACGCCTAACCATCGATGGCGCAGCCATGGCCCCTACCTCGACCAAACAAGCGTACTCCATATTCGGAGGGAAGAAGGAGCGGATGCGAGACCTTTGTGGAGGACTTCATGTCCAAAGCCAACTTCAACGGAGAGAGGAGCCGGCTCATCCAGCTTTTCCAAGGGGTTCTCCGAGGGGAGCTCAATGGTATCGGAGAAAGTACCGACCACGGAGAATGCCCCACCCGCCTCGTTTGAAGCTTTGAAAATGCCTTCTTAGAACGGTTTCGAGGATCGACCGAGGGGTATGTATTATCAAAGTTGGAAAATCAGCGAGGAAGAAGGAGAAGCTGGGCTCGACATCGAGCGGTTCTATGCCCCGAGGATCGGCATCCAACCCATACCACGATGCAAGCGTGCGGTGGTTCGGCCGGTCTAGCCAAACCCATGGCCACGCGTCCGCTGGCCGAGAAGGACGTGGGCAAGGCGGTCGAGCGGCCGAAAACTACGAGGAATCGCTACATCGAGGATAAAGAAATCCAAGGAGGCAAGAAGAAGAAGAAGCGGGGTTCGGACTCAGGAGGAAGAGTCTTGAGAGGAGGAGGAAGACCAATGGAGGTGTCTTCGGAGGAGGAGCAGTCGTCCGAAGAAGAGACGGAGGTCTCTAGCGAGGAAGAGTATCCCCGCAAGAAGAAGAGCAAGAAGGCCCCGGCTAAAAAGAAGCAGGGTAAGAAGGAGGTGGTGACACCAGCACCGGTCCGAGAAGCTCCACCGGACCCGACTCCCTCAAAGGAGGTAGCAGGTCTGCGGGAGGACCTGGAAAAAGTGATAAAGAGAGTAGAGGACCTGGCGATAAACCAGGTTAAGGACCGAGAGCGGCGGAAAACACCGACTACGGTGCGAACGCATCTCTGGTGTGCCGTGTGCCACGGCCATTCATCCAACCGCCTCAAGGCCGGTGCATCAAGTGGACTACGAATACGAGGAGGAGGAGCAATGGGAAGAGGCCTATCAGTCAGAAGCCCTCGGGCCGCGATATCCCAAAACCATGTATCCGCCAACCGGAGGTCCGTCAATACAACGGGCCCCACCGATGCAAAGACCGCATGGGAGCCCTTCGTATCCTCCGACGGCCGTGGTCTGGGCTGCGGAATCCCGCCATTACTCCAACGCGTGTCCGTACTCCCAGGCATGGGGACTTCGAGCGGGCATGTGGCGGTCAAGCGGTGGGCATATGACGCTATGTCCCAACCCCGCACAAGGGGCAGTGCGATATGCCACACCAAGCGGAGAACCACCAACGCCACCTCCTAAGGCTGCCGTCGGCAAGTCAAGATGCTCGGTTGGCGGAGTGGGAAGAGATTCAGTACGCGAGATGGAAAAGAACAAGAAGGTACGGTGGGGGTGTCGAAGGAAGGGAGTCGGGTGGAAATCTTGGAGGTGTCTACTCGTGGCCAAGGAAGGAGCGACGAGAAAGGCGCCAGAAGAACAAGATCGAGGAAGCGTCACGACGGAGGAAGGCAATCAACGGAAATACCAGAGGATCCACCGATGAAGGAGGGGTGGGACCGCTCTGCGGAGGGATTACCGAAGGAAGTTCTCCGTGCAGAGACGGAGAAGGAACGGTGCCTCCGCGGCGGCGATTTCCACCGGACGTAGTCCAGGTGACCGAGATGTTGCAGGAGGAAATGCAAGCATCCGGAGAATACCGTAACACGAAGTGACCGGGAGAGGATGAGGGCAGCAGGATCCTCGATTGGGGGAGCCTCGCCCCCAATGTGGCGGACGATGATGAATCGGCCTTGTGTCCTTTCGCGAGGATAACCCAAAAGACAAGAGGTCCGTCGGGCCGTTAGGGAAACCCAGCCTCGGCGGAGCACCAAAGCCGGAAGGGTAGCAGTGGAAGTGAGGGTGGTGTCCCATACGGACCAGGCGCCCATGGTACAAGTGGAGATTGGATGTATCATCAAGGATGTACCGTTGGACACGGGTCAGTCAACCTCATCACCGAAGCCGCACGAAAATTGGGCTTCACATCCTTCAACCTCAACGAAGACTCGAGAATGGCGTACATGTCAAGAAGAGATCCGTGGGAGTTAACCGAGTCTTGGCCACCATAGCGCACCCTACAAACCGGATTTTGTTGTGATCAAACCGCCGGACCATTAGGGTATGAGGTGTTGGGCCATGGTGGGGTTGGCCTGACGAGCTACACTTTGGAAGGAAGGAGATTCACTTCAAGCCGGTGGGTGGGACCCTAAGGTGCGAGAAGGGAGGTTGCTATCACACGGAGCAAGGACACCTATTGTGGAAGCTGAGCACTACCGAAGGGTATACCTCGGAGGACTCCAGCGACGAACAAGATAGTTCCGAGGAGGCGTACTTTCGCCAAGATCCGCCGGTCCGAGGAGGAGATGGACTACGTGGATGCCTTTGGCGGAAGTGGTTGATTGTTTTGAGTAAACGCCATACGGGCGAGGAAGGAAGTGAAGAGGTCGGACCCGGACAAGGGAGGCAGTCGGACCAAGGAAAAGCGGACATCGAAGGAGTAACACGATTCACCTCACGAGCTCTTGGAGAATGGGGATGCGAGAGGACGATCCCGAGGACGAGGGGTTTGGGCCTGACAGGAGCAGGAGGCCGGTGAACCCGGACGACGTGGAAGAAGTGGAGGTCCGGCCAAATTCACAAGTTTAAGAAAGGCATGCCTCCGGACTGAAGGACTAAAGCACTGGGGAGTTTTGCGGTGTTCGCCTTCAAGGTCACGGACATGAAGGGCATTCAAGAAGTGGGAGCATAAGATCGATTTTGAAGCCGGAGCGGTGCCATCGAATCCGACAATACAAGCTCAACCCCAAGTATTCGATCAAGGTGAAGGAGGTCCTTGATAAGTACCGGAGGCGGACATCATTTTCCCCATCGTCACAGAGTGGGTCGGTGTGGTGGTTCCCAAGCAGCCACAAATTCGGTATGCCAAGATTGGAGGAAGCTCAACGCAAGCGAGAAGGACCACTTCCGATGCCATTCGTGAGACGACATTTTGGACAAGGTGGTGACGGACTACTTACTCCTTCCTGGATGGCTACTCCGGATATAACCAATTGCACCTAAGGGAGTCTGGGACAAGACGACCTTCACTACGGAGTGGGGTACGTTTGCCTACAAGAGAAGTGCCTTTGGGATGACCGAGCGCCGTGGTCGTTCATGCGTATGGTGACCAACGCCTCTTGGTGACTTCCGAGGGACTTCATGGAGATATTCTGGATGATTTTGTGTGCATGGGGAGCAGGCAAACACCTTGGGCATCTAAGAAGGTGCTTGAGGCGCGAGACTCAATTGAGCCTACACCCGAGAAATGCTACTTTGGAATGACGGAGGGAATCTTTGGGACATCGTGTCGGTGCGGGAATCGAGGTGGAGACAAGGTCCGGTCATCCGCTCTCCACCCACGAACCTAAAGGAGGAGGTTTCACAATGGTGGGATACTACCGCGGTTTATTAAGGACTTTGCGAAGAGGGCGGCTAAGTTGGCAACTCTGCGGAAGGAGGAGGTTTGGACCGTCACGAGCGAGAGGAGGCCTTCGATTCTGAGAACACCTTGGTAAGCCGGTTCTAAGAGGACCGGATGGAGCAGAAATTTCATGTGTATGTAGAGTGTCCGCTTTGCTATCGGAGTAGTCTTGAGCGGAAGGACGACAAGCGAAGGATTATCCCGTATACTACGGACGGCTCACCCACGAAAATACACAACTACAGGCCGAAGCAGGTATGGTATATCTGTCAAGAAATTCGACACTACTACTACCCAGTGAGTTTGTGTTCTATGTAGACCACTTTCACAGCATCCGGTGAATAAAGGCGGACCTGGGACGGATAGCAAGGTGGATATTGTTGCAGGAGTTCACGTCAAGTGGAAACAAGACAAGGGAGGCACCACGATTTCTGTCACGATTGAAAAGCAGTGTTGAGAGATCGAAGATGCGTTCCGGATGAGACATTGGTTGCCGCATAAAGTACCGGAGGAGCCCGGCCGAACCCCAAGCTACGAGGCGGCTTAGCGAGCGGAGAAGGGAGGGTCCGTCCGTCCGACCCACGAAATAGAGCGGTACCTCGGGAATGGAGCTTCCAAAATCGACTCGTGAGGGAGGCATTCGTGCACTATGCTCGACCCTTCAATGTACAACGGTGTGTGTTCAAATTAGGGCGGAGTAGAACGAAGGTACTGCCGGCAGAGGCAGGAGGCGTCGTCAGGGAATGGGGGAGGACACTACGCGACAGTCACCACCAAAAAGATTTGGATAATCGGTGGCCAACAATGTATGGGGACACCCACCGGTTTGTGAAGAAGTGTGATGCTTGTCGGATCGGAAAGCCAACCCCGACGACACAGTGGCCGCTAGTACCGATATTGGCACTGGCACCTTTCGAAAAGTGGGGTATTGACTTTGTTGGACCTATACAGCCTACGACAAGACACACACAAAGGAGATACATCCTGGTGGCAACGGACTACTGCACCAGGTGGGTAGAGGCGGTGGCGACAAGAACGGACTCCGCAAATACCGTGGCCAAATTCCTGTACGAGAACATCATAACCCGGTACGGATGTCCGCTGCAGTTGGTAAGTGATAGGGGAACCCATTTCCTTAATGATGTGGTGGCCGCCATGACGGAGTATTTCGCATCAATCATCGCAAGACGGCACCTACAATCCTAAGGCCAATGGAGAAGACAAATGGGCTCATCTGGGATCTGAATAAACTCACGATGAACTACGCCCATGGGATACCAAGGTATCCCGTGTGGGCGTTAGAAGGTGACCACACAACGGACTGCTTACTTGACCTGGACACTCTCCGTAATGCCGGTGGAGTTTGAAGTGCCCACTTTTCGAGTAATGATGGAAGGGAGCGGAGGAGGAAAGCCGCTCGGCGACTCTTGGGGTTTGTTCAAGCCACGAGGACGGGGAAGAAGCTCGGTGAGATGCAGTGCAAAACCGAAGATTTGGCGATCGATCGGAATCGGGAGTATGTAAAGGAAGGGACTGGCCCTCCTTTATGATAGTCGTTACATGCATTTTCCAGCAAACTTCACCGAGATGGATGGGTCCGTACCAAGTGGTGCAAGTATATGACAACGGGTCCGTCCACGGCGCTAGATGGAGAGGCTGCCCACTCGGGTGAGCGGGTGGCGGGTGAAGAAGTATCATGCTTAGTGTTGGCGGAGGCGCCAAGATGAGAAGGGAGTATGTGGGCTATGCACTTCCCGGGAGTTAGAAATAAGTAGGGTTTCGCTTTTTAGGATTGAAGGATAAATAAGGCGGAAAGGAGGAATAAATTGGGGTAGCGCTTGGACGAGGCTCGGAGTATACTCGGACTAGTGAACAACGGACCCCGGTACCACTATGGCAAGCTCCGGACTACGCCGAGTAACGGATAAGTCCGAACCCTCCAGTCAAAATAGGATAAGTACGCCAGAAAGTAACCTAGGAGCGGGCGTGAGGCGACAGGCGGCGCCACGTGGGCCCCCGAGTGGAGGTCGGCATGCGTGCAGACCGTAACCGCGGCCGCGGTATTCACGCCCGCGGCTGCGCGGCGCGTAAGGCAGTAAGCGAGCGTAGGGTCGAGTAAGCCATGCGGACCCAGCGATTCGGACAGGCGCCTTCCGCCCGGTTACTTCCCACAAGCGGCCAAGGAGGGAGGTCATTTTGCTGCAGCCTCAGACAATCCTCACGTCCTTGCGCTCCGCAATCCGGCTCTCTGGCGCTATCTTTTGGGCGCGCTTAGAGCGCCGCCGTCAAGGTTGGAGCGGCGAGCGCGAGGAACATCGTGCGCCGGACTCGGCAGCCTACAAGAGGAGGAAGCAATGGCACCCAAAAGCCGGCGGAAATGGAGCCATGGACCCTCGTGGAGCGCAACATTGTGACCCGCTATCCGGACTTGCCCCGGGAGGAAGCGGTGGTGCGGGAGTGGCATCGGGCGTGTTCCAAATGGTCGGACGACACGTCACTCTAGTCCGGAGTTTGCCCGAAGATCGGCGATCAACAAGGAGGTCCGATCCAAGAACCTCCGGAGGACCATGGACCTTGGAGGTCCCGAGGATGGCCTACAACCGCCAAGGAGGAAGAAGGGGCGTGGTGCGAGCCCCTTAAGGCGAAGGAAGATAGGGCCGGCCACGCGGCGTCGAGGCACGAACGCAGCGGACAACCAACGGATGGTTGATATCCGATCCTGGACGATCGAGTAAGGGCGGTAGCCCGGATCATTGTCCATTGAACTCGCTCACCAAGGTGGATCACCTTGGTGATAACCTGTATTCGCATGCGCTCCGGTGAGGAAGGCGGACCGGGAAGGATTATCTTCGCCGGTTCGATCGAGAGGCACGCAAGCTAAGGAGCGAAGCCTCGCCATCGGTGACCCCATACGATTCATGTATGGGGACATTTCGAGCTCTGAAGGAGGGAGAGCTCGGAGGGGGGTGGAGGCCCCCAAGTAGGCGTGCAAGGGGTGGGGGTCGTCCAAGACCAAGCGGACTCGGGAGGAGGGCGGGGAGGATTCCGACTCCATCGTGAGCGAACCCCTCACCAGGAAGTTTGGGAGATTCCCTTCCTCCTTTTGGTGCCCCCTCGGGCAAGGCAGGAGGGAGGCGATGCGGGAGGCGTTGGCGGCTCCCCCGGCACCAACAACCACGACGGCGAGCCCACTCGAACGGGAGCCAAGAGGCGGAAGGCGGTGCCGCCACCAACGGCACCTCGGAAGGTGCCGGTACCCTTACCCCTTGCAGTGGCAAGAGGTCAAGAGGCGGTGGGAGGCGAAGGGGCGTGGCCCAAGGCAGGAGGTCAGCAGCCCCACCCGAGCCGGTCTGTCCCGGCGGAAGGGGCAAAAGAGCTTGCTCCGGACCCCCTCACCTCCTCCGAGCCCCGGAGAAAGAGGGCACAAAGGAGTTAGAGGCCAAGAGGGCCAAGAGGGTGAGACTCGGACTCACCACTCGGGACCCGAGGGTCCGGTAGGTGAACCCAGTCGGACTTACTCCTGCGGTATGGAGGTCCTTGGCGGACCGAGAAATGCCGGCTCCACTACGGACTTTGTGGGGCCTCACCGGTGATGGCCGTGGAAGAAACACGGCGAGTCACTGCGTCATGGACGGAATGCTTTGGGGTCTCGTGGTACAGTGAGAAGACCCGAAGTGGAGGCCACCCGAGGAGGATGGTGGAACTCAAGAGCAAGTGAAGGCGGCCCGAGGGCAAAGGAAAGGCGGAGTCCTCGTCGGATCGAGGAAGGAACGCCGGGTGGCGAGCCGAGGCCGGCGGTTCGGGCCAGGCCAAGGTTCTTTGTTGTCGGCAGTGAAACAAGCTCAGAGGCCCAAGCGGGCGGAGGACCTGCGGGCGAAGAGGAAGGCAGCGAGGCGGAAGAGGCCCGGCAGAGAGCTCGGGACTGGCGGGCGGCGGCTAGCGGCGCCAAGTGGGGAGGCCAGTAAAGGCGGAAGGAGCGCGGCAAGCGGCGGATCACTACGGGCGTGATCGGGCCGGTGGAGAGAGTCAGCGGCCGAGGCTAACTCGAAGGCCGCTATGCGAGCAGGAGGCAAGGAGATGGAGGCCGGCACTGGGAGATAGGAGATCTCCGAGTGCAGTGAGAAGTAGAGGAGGCGGCAGATGGAGGGCAGCAAGGACACTGGAGCTACAACTCCAAGATGCGTCGGAGCGGCGGTGATTCTCAACGAGAGAATCCACGACTCGAGCAAGCAGTGCCTCCGCTCGGAGGAAAATCGGCGACTATCCAAGGAGTTGGACGCGTTGCCGGGGCTGAGGAAGGAGGCGGAGTGGTATCGACCGCTGGAGGGAGGCGGGCGGAGCTAAAGGCCGAATGAGCGGAGCGCGAGCAGCTGGGCGAGAAGGCTGGTCCGGTGAGAAAGGCGGAAGGAAGCGCGCTATGGCGTGGTGGCAATGGAGGAAGCAGCGGAGCTGGAGCGGGCGGGCAGGGGAGGTGGAGGCCGCCTTGTAGCCTCGCGTGATGACCCGGCTCACCAAATCTGGCGGAGAGGTGGCCCAACAAGCGAACGCCCGGCTCCGGAACACTTATGGCGGAGGGAGTATCGGTGCTCGGGCACACGTGGAAGAGGCAATTCAACAAGTCGATTCGGACTTTGCCTATTACCACGAGCTCCCGCGAGAAGCCTCTCGGCGCGCTGGCCGGACGGACCAAGGCTCAAGGAGATGAAGGCCACGGGGGCCACAGGGACCCTAGTGGCCTGTTTAGATGACGGAGCGGCGGAGAGGAGCGGAGGAGGACGAGAGGAGCGGATCGGAGGTAAGCGCACCTCACCATGGAAGGAGGGGCCAGCGAAGGAGTCACAGGCGATCGGGAGCGGAGGACTTGAGGAGAGCCACGGAGTCCGTGAGGGAGGAAACCGGGTGGGCGTGAGTCCGGACTTTGTCCGGACCGGAGGCCGGACCACAGTCCGGACCCGGTAATAAGTCCGGACCACAAGTCCGGACCGGAATAAGTCCGGACCACGAGGTCCGGACCCGGTCGGACCTGCCGGGACCCGAAAAGCCGGACTCACGAGTTGAGTCGAGGCGAGACAGGGGCCGGGGGCGGCGGTGAGGAGCCCCCGACTTACGCTAGGGGAGCGATATGGTGGCCCCACCGAAGGACCGAGGAGGCCAGGAGGATGACGTCGTGCGCGGTTGTCGACCGCCGCCAACGCAGGATTCCGGAGAGGAGGGGCCCGCCTCACGGATCATCCGATTGGGTGCGCTTGTCGGGGGGATTGGACCACCCATTCCGGAGGGGCCAGGACCTTCCCACAGTCGGCGAAGGAGATAGGGAGATAGGATGGCCGATTAGGTATATGGCTATCACTCGAATAGGGGTGTAATAAAGGCGCCACCTTGGGCGCGATATAAGAGGGTGAGGCTCTAGTAAAGCATCTTTTCTCTTGGTGTTGATGCGCGTTCTTGCACCTTTGTGAGTCTTCTTGCTAACGTGAGTCTGAGTCAGCGAGCACGGCGGCTCGGGAGATTGATCAAGGTCCGTGACGGACTTAAGCGTTGTGGTGTGTGCGGGGAAGGGTGATGGTGACCGTCGGAGCCGCGGTCCGACAAGGCAATTTGGGCGTGAGCCGGAGGAACTCGGGAGGCGTGTAGAGCCGGGCGGAGGCCCGGCGGAGCAGCGGAGGAGGTCGGGGCTGGCGTCTTTTCTAAGAGGCGAGTGTAGCGTGAGAGGAGAGAGGAAAGGGGGATGCGTGAGGGGATGTATATGAGCGTCTGAGACACGGGTCCTTAAACGTTTAGCCATACCGGGGCACGGTGAAACGTTGTGAGTAGTTAGGAGTATGTGTGTGTGTTGAGGCAGGCGCTAAGGCGGTAGAATCACAAAGCAGTGGCAGGCCTATCATTCCCTTGGGAGCGGACTTCTTCCCTACAACGACACGGATTATGCTTGGCGCGGTGGCCATCAGCAAAAGTCACGCCACACACCAGACGACCATGTGGAACACCCTCCTATTCAAAACCAAGCAGACCATGAGGTAAATATCCTCGAACTCAACCACCACCTCTCAGGCGATCTACTCGCCACAGCCGCCTAGCCATCAATGGAGGAATCCACCTTTGTCCCCATAGACTTTTTCTCGCCATTCCATTCCACCCAAGAGGTTCATGTACAAGCCGACAATGCAGATCCAACCCCTCATCAAGCTCCTTTCGCAATTGAGATGCGTGATGTCTCCCCAAGCATAGAAGAAGCCCTTAGTACCAGTGGGAAAGCATCCTCTCCAATATGACTCACTAATTGCCAATAAGACCTGGAAGCTCACTGACCTGCCTGCTGGGCGCAAATGACAATATTGCTTACAGAGAACAACAAACTTGAATAATGAATAATGATATTAATGATTACAAAGAGTTGGTCTTAAATACTAAACCCTAAGTAATATATTTAACCCTAGTTTAAGTAACCCAGTGACCATGGTTACTATAATAAACTATGGAGTTTAACACACCCCTTAACCCATATTTGGTTACACTAAGGACGTGAGCGAAAAAGCGAAGATGGCGGTAGGAAGCAGCTTAGTGTTGAACGATTATGTGTGCAGTAAGCTTCATCCGTCGAGCACCCGGCGCCTCCACCTGCAACTCAAGGCAAGTAGGAAGAATACTCTACCAGGCCCATTGCCTCCATGTGGAAAACATGCTTGTTTGTCGGTAAGCTCTTTGTAAGCATATCAGCTGTGTTCAACTCTGTTGATATATACTCGATCTTGATCACCTTGCGCTCCACAGAATGTCGAACAAAATGATGGTGAATTTCTATGTTTGGTGTGCGTGAAGCCAGGATTCCCGCTATAGTTGACATGTTGTCACAGAAAATGGTTGTAGGAATAGCCTGTGGAAAATTCAAACTAGCAAGGAAAGTCCGCTCCCATTCGGCCTCCTTGGTGAATCATAAAACCTTATATTCGGCCTCGGTGGATGAGAGAAATGGATGTACGCTTCTTGAACTCAATTACATGTCAGATAGGAGGCGTATGCGAGAGATGCTCTTACGTTGATCCGGTCGTTAATCCGCATCCGCTATCCCGCCAAGGTGAGGTCATTGTCTTGCCCTTGAAAGCAGTCCAAAAGTAGAAGTCCCTTTAGATATCTTAAAATCCGTTTAACAGCCATCCAGTGTTCTTGGCCAAGATTCTCCAGATATTGTGAGCGCACTCCGCGGAATCTTTGGATGTCGGTCGTGTCCGGTGATATAGTTGAGGCGACGGCATGTCGATAGAATCGGCTCATGGCTTCTCGATCATCATCATCACGAGGACTTTGAAGGTAGAAAGCTTAACACCAACACATCCGGGGTACTAAGCGGCTTAGCATCCACGAAGATTAAAGCGGTGTCTCTTGATGTACTTGGTTTGATGAAGAATCAAAGTACGTGTTTCCCTGTCCCTAAGAAGCTGTACGCCTAGAACAAAAGTGAGAGGGCCAATATCTTTCATATCATACTGTTTATGAAGCATGCCCTTAATCTAACTCTCGATTATTTGGCCTTGATGGCATCATCTACATAAAGAGCTAAAATAACCAGGTAACCACCCTTGTGTGAAGCGTACACATTAGCATCTGGGTTACTGCGAAACCTATAGGCGAAGATACTTGCATTTGTACCACTCCATGGGCACTCTGTTTGAGCGTGGTCTTTCTGGCTTACATACCCAATCTGGGTGCTCAGGATCCACGAAGCCCTCGGGCTGATCCATATAAATGTCTTCCTCCAACTCGCCATAGAGAAAAGCTGTGGAGACATCCATTTGTTCCAGATCCCAATCCCTAGCTGCAGCCAAGGCTAACAGCATCCAGATAGATTGAGTCTTCACAACCGGGCTAAAAGTTACGTTAAAATCAACACCTGCTACTTGAGAAAACCCACGAGCAACAAGTCGTGATTTATAACGTGCTATTTCACCTTTGGCGTTGAGTTTGTGTTTGAAAACCCACTTGCAACTTACGGTTCTCCTTCCAGCAGGTAGAGGGCAAAGCTCCCATGTTTCATTCTTCATTAGTGAGTCGTACTCATCCTGAATGGATGGAATCCAATGAGCCTTATCCGGACCAAAGTGATAGCTTCTAGACAAAGTAGGTTCTACCTTTGGATGATTGTCAGAGAGGGCTTCATAATATGCGGATCGAGGAAGACGAAAATCCTCTGGTTCATATGGTCTTGTGTTCAAATTTGTCTCGCGGTGACGAGACCTAGTAGGATACCTCCGCTCTCGTGCGAGTTCGAGGAAGTGTCTCCTCGGTGAGTTGTATCAAAGCTACCGAGAGGACCGCCAGTTCATCTTTCTGGCCGGTCGTGAACATCGGATGGGTGTCCACATGTTGTGTGTCAAATTCTGGTTCGTCATCTTGCTCAAGTTCTGCATCCTGCTGCTCAGGAAAATCCACAACAGGGTCAGCACTAACTGTGGCTGTGGGTGCAGGAGTTGGTGGTGCAAGTGCTTGCACGGAACTCGTGGTCGTGATGGGGGGCTCATGAAACGCACATATCACGAATTCCACCCCTAATCAAGCGCTAGGCTGCTGATCAAAACGAGGTGGCGGTTCATAAGCGACTGTGAGGATACTCCGTGGAGGGGCATCAAAATCCGCGACATCAAAGTGAGGAGGCAGGCGGGCGAGAGAAGATGTCGACGGTTGGGTGAGCTCCTTGAAGTGACGCCCGAGCAAAGACCGAGGATCCGTGGAGGGGTCATACAACTTGTAGGCCTTCGCCTCCTCACCATATCCAACAAAAATAAGGGTCGAGCTCGATCTTCCACTTCTTCCTCTCCTCATGGATATAGGCATAGGCGGGGGAGCCAACACCACGATGGAGCAAGCCTGCTTCCAGATCCGTTGAAGGTGTACAATCAGAAATACGTGGTAAGCAACCTGCTGAGTATGTAGGTGGCGTCCCTGCTATACACGCCTTTACTCAAGCTGACCAAGCTAGCATACTCCGAGTCATGCCGAGCAAAGTTTGTTTCGCGCCAACAGCTTGCTTTTGTTCTTGAGTGTCTGGGAATCTCGAAATGATCCTTGTCCGTGATAAGTACTCATCAAAAGGTCCATTCACAAACTCCGCACTGTTGTCGGACCTCAAGCATCAAGAGAGCGCATCATCTTTGAACCATGGTAAGCCATTCCCAAAATAGGCAAAGGTGTCCACTTCTTTTCATGGGAAAGGTCCAGGAATAGCAGCTAAAATCATCAGTAATGGTGAGGTAATAGAGGGAACCACCTAAAGAAGGAACATGTATTTTTCCAGAGATATCTGCATGAACTAGGTCTAGGACGGATGTGGTCCGTGTAGCTACAGTGGTCGGAAACGGGAGTTCTTTCTGCTTGGCTAATATGCAAGAATCACATATGGGAAGGTCCTTAAAACACTTAGGTAGTGGTTCTCTATAACATTCTAAGTTGGACATTTTTATGAGTTTATCCTTGTTAGCATGGTCCAAACGGGCATGCCACAACTGAGCTAGAGCTGTCTGAGACCTCTCAGCCACACGGACACTCTTAGCAGGTACACAGAACATATCTAGCCGATATAAATCATGCTCTAGCAGGCCCTTACCAACCAGGGAAGGTGAAGGACCAGATGTGGTGAGCATGCAGCCGTCAGAGGTAAAAGTTAGCTGAAAACGTTGAAGCTGCATAATTTGGCTTACGGACAGAAGGTGCTTGGCCATATCAGGCACATAGAGGACGTTGTCAAGTCGAAGGAGCTCTCCATCAGATGACTGAAAAGAGCAAGAGCCGCGTCCAAGAATCTTGAGTCCTGTTCTGGTAAGCTCATCTCCCAAAAGTACCCGTTCAGCGGTGTGTAACGAGACAAAATTGCTCATCAAAGTCCGGTTGTGACAGATGTGTGTTGTTGCGCCGGAATCCAAGTACCAAGCGTCATCTACCCTGGAAGCAGTGGAAAGACAAACTGTCATAACAACGGGAGGCTTGCCAGATGTGCTGGCCTTAGAAGGCTTGGAGACTGAATGAGCCTGAGGAGTCTTCTCGGCTTTCTTAGGTTCTCCAGACTTTTTCTTTCTACATTCTCGTTCCCAATGACCAAGAGATCCGCACCAATTGCAGGCACCTGTCCTCTTGACCTGTCCTGACTTGGAATCCTTAGAAGGGCCAGCTGCAGAAAAATGCTTGCCACGGCCTTGTGGGCGGAACTTGGATGTGGAGAGAACCTTGTCAGTTTTGGTCCTGCCAGAATTAGAGTGCGATGGGTTGCGAGACTGCTCTTCCTGAAAGAGAGCTCCAACTACATCCGCAAAGCTAATCATCACTGGCTGACCTGCGGCTGCAGCCCTACCAGCATCACGAAGTGTGGCACCATAACTAGTGACAAAAGACTGGTAGCTGGTGGGAAGGCTGGTCAAAAGCTGTACTACAGCATCAAGCTCAGGCATGGGAAAACCAAGTGAAATCAAGGTAGCTCTAAGTTGCTGAATTTTCCAACAAAAGCAAAGAACTTTATCACCATCACGCGTAGAAGTACTACCGGCGCATATGGTGAGTACATTCTTCACATCGTATGTTTGTGCAAGCTGTGTCCAGATGTCCTCGGCCTTGGTAAGGAAAGCGACGTCTGGCACTAACACTTCATCAAGCCCACTAATGATGAGGGCTCGGGCTACGTTGTTGGCATTCTCCCATCTCTCCTGATCAATTTGTGGAGCAGGTGATGCAGTGGTTTGGATCATCCACTAACAACACCCCACACATGCCGTGCATCTAGTGCAGCACGCATGCGAACACTCCAGACGGGATATTTAGTCCCATTAAACCTATCCCGCTCCTTGAACTCAATTGTGTATTAGAAGGATGATAGGCTATTGGCGCGCTCGCATGTGATTTGTGAGCACCTTTGTACTAGACCAGTCGTGGATCGCAAGGATCCTTGCACGACCCCGGTTCCTTGTCCAAGCCCAGTTCCATATCCACTCACGGGATTCCCAAATCCAGCCCAAACGCGTCGGTGGGTTGGCGAATCCAGCCTCTGGTAGGCGTGATTCCCAAGTCCCTCCGTAGCTTGGCAAAGGTTGTAATACCGTGCTTGAGGGAAACCTGGGTAGGTTGAACCTGATGCTTGTGCTGAAGAAAATCCTGCTCCAGCCCCAGTGAAAGTAAAGTTCGATCCTGTGCCTCCTCCTGACCTTGTTGAGAAAGGTCCAGGTGCAAAATTAGGAAAATTGCCTGGTGGTATCCATCCTGATGTTGATGTTGTTGGGTTTCCTTGCGACAGAAAAGAGCCAAATGCTGTCTGACCAAAAGCGGTCTGTGTAGGAGAACCAGGCGCTGATCCAGCAACTCCGGAGGCGGCACCTAAAGAGATGACATTCGGATCAAACAAATAACAGTGTGAAGGTGCATCATGTGGCGTGCTTAGAGACGATGCAAAAGGCAAGAGCAAGAAGCATGAAATGAAGAGGTGTATTGAAAGGGAAAATAGCCTTGGCTATATGTCCAAGGAATACGGTTATTAAACCTCATAACGAAAGTTGTAACTAAAATGTAGAACTAACTCTTAACCTAGTGTAGAAGTATGATTCGCTAACTAGGTTTTCTACACTCCCACTTAGTTTTAGCATTTTAGTAGCCAAAAACGGGAAGCAAGAGTAATTACAAAAGTACAACTAAAGAACATCATGAGTCTCCGGACTCCTGCTAAACGTGAGAACTGTCCTACACCTTTCACTCCAGTTGCACTCCAGTCCTTACGCTCATCTTGTTACGCTCCATCACTCCGAATAAAAGGCGCCCACTGTGAGCCAGGGACGTGCCACTTTGGCTGGTGGACGGCTCAGCGGGCGCCTCCGTGTTTCCTGTGGTGCCTCGGTCCAAGGTGCTGAGGGACAAAGAGCGAAGGCTGGTGGTGGGCCTGGGTGTTGATCCAAGGCAAGAGGAGGCGCGTGGCAACACTCCAGTGATTCCACTTCCAATCGACTCAGGAAGGCAAGGTCATGGAGAAAGAGGGGGGAATAAAAGTCCAAAGGTGCAGTAAAAGGGAAAAGAGAAGAAGAAGCCTTAACCTCAAGACAGGGCTGCGGTGACATGGATGTAAGTGCCTAGGCAAAGAATCTTCAAACCGTATGTATTCATACTAACCCACTTTCGTTATACAGATTGAGGAGTTTGCGGCAAGAAAAGCGAGCGAGGAACCGACAAATCATGACAAACTCGGCAAGCTCCCACACAAGGGTTGACTAATGGGCAGTACCCTTATGACCAGGAATCAGGACAGGCAAACACCGGCTGTAAAGTATGTTTGTCATGAGAAGGTTTAGATAAGGCCTTTGTAAGCAGGTCCGAAATGTTGTCCTCAGATGGAATATAGGAAACTGTGACTTCTCCATTTCCTGTTGCCTGTCGTATGAAATGATGGCTGATCTCTATATGCTTCGAACGAGCATGAAAAACTGGGTTCTTCGTGAGAGCAATCGCCGACTGGTTGTCACACCATAGAGGAGTAGCTCCAGCTTGCTGGAGTCGAAGGCCCTTGAGAAAACTCCTGATCCATATAATCTCCTTTGATGCTTGAGGCATGGCTGCGTATTCGGCCTCCGTCGAGGAGAGGCAAATGGTTGGGATTTTCTTGCTTGACCAGGAGACAACTGAGGTTCCCATGAACGAGCAATATGCAGCTACACTCCGTCTGGTATCAGGGTCCCCAGCCCAGTCAGCGTCACAATATGCTGTCAAATTTAAACCTTCCTTCAGCTTTCTAAAGCGCAAGCCTTTCCTTGCAGTGCCCTTCAAATAGCGAAAAATCCGCTTGCATGTGCCTCAGGTTCTCCAAAATCACACGCTCCCATCGCTCGTGTAATATCTAGCCTGGTCCAGCTAGAAAGATAGATGAGGGAGCCTACGGCTTGCCTATAAGGAGTCCCATACATGGCCTGCTTATCTTCTAAAGTAACTGGGCACTGTTCTAAAGAGAGCTTCTCACCAACAGCCATGGGAGTAGCTATTGGCTTTGCATCTAGCATCTTAAAGCGCTCTAACAGCTGGTGAACAAAATGCTCTTGGTGTATGTCTATTGTCCCATCAGACCTATTGAAATGAAACTGAACACCCAATGAGAATGTCAGATCACCTAGATCAGTCATCTCAAACTTGGACAAAAGTACAGCTTTAACAGTGGCCATCATAGCAGGTGAATTGCTAAAGAGAAAATTGTCATCGACATACACTGTGAGTATGACAAACTCATCACCTTTCCACAGCACATACACACTTGTGTCCGCATCGAGGCAAATGAAACCAAGCTCAATAAACAGCTTATGGAATACCTCATACCAGGCTCTTCAAGCCTGCTTAAGCCCATATAGGGTCTTGAAAAGTTTGCAAACCTTGTCTGCATCAATAACAAAACCTTCGGGATGGCACATGTATATGTCTTCTTCAAGCAAGCCATTCAGAAACGCTGTTTTGACATCTAACTGATGCACAAGTAGGTTGTAGTGGGCAGCTACAGCTAAGAGAATTCTTACAGATGTGGACTTGACAACGGGTGCAAAAGTCTCATTGTAGTTGAGTCCAGGAATCTGGCTATAGCCCTTTGCTACAAGGCGAGCTTTATATCTTCCAACAGTACCATCAGTATTGAGTTTTTTCTTAAAGACCCACTTACATTCGACGGGTTTCCTACCCTTAGGAAGGTCAACTAATTCCCATGTGTGATTCTTTATGAGTGATTGGTATTCAAAGTCTATGGCTGCTTTCCAAAAAACAGACTCTGGACCTTCAATAGCTTCCTTATATGTGGCCGGTTCTCCTAATGAGGAAGAAACGCTAAGAGCAGTGGCTAAATGGGGATCTGTATTGACTAGACCAGCTTGAAAAGGAGGTTCATTCCACTCATGCATGGGTCTTCTAATACGGGAGGAACGTCTAAGGGTGACTTCTTCTTCAGGATTAGATGCGATCAAAGCGTGATGTCGGCAATGACGCATCGTCACAGTTCGTAGATGTCTGACTCTATAGGTGCATCAGCTGGGTCAGGCTCATTAAGATTTGAAATACCGAATCACCAATCATCATCATATGGCCTGTAGTTGAAGGAGATTCGTGTTGAGAGAGCTGACGTTGAGTGTTACCGGTGGTCCGTAATCCAAGAAGGAGGGTCGTTATCTTCATAGAAACTGACCTCATCAGGTAAGGTAGAATCAGAATCTTCAATGCCGTGAATGGAAGGTGGTTGTGGGTCTGCTTGAGGCTGAAGAGTGGCCAGATGTCGGCGAAGAAGAGCAGCTTCATTGAAGATAACACTTCGAGCAAGAGTGAGTTGGCGAGAAGTAGGATCAAAAAGCTTATACCCTTTCACCTCATCAAAGTAGCCAACAAAAACATGTCGAGATGCTCGCGGGTCCAACTTGGTACGTTGTACCAAAACATAGGCAGTGAGCCAAAAATTCGTAGATGTTGTACCAGGTTCTTGTCCAGTCAAAGCGGTCGCCTTCCCAAGATTCTTCGTTGGAAGGCGATTCTCGACATAATTAACTGCCATCAAGGCCTCATTATAACCATTGAGTCCGGAAGGTAAGTGATGCTAAAGAAGCCTCTTGCAAGGTTCTATTCTTTCTTTCGTAAAATGCATTACGCGAGGTGTATATGGGACTGTGAGTTGATGCATTCCTCTTTCTGCAAAAGGAGTTGAATGCGCATCGTGTACTCACCACCATTATCGTCCTCAAAATTGTGCACTGCAAGATGTCCGCCGAGCAAATCATATGACTTGAAGCGTTCGATTACCTCACTCTTGTATGAGAATGTAGATAATACAATATCTGCTCCACTCATCAATGAAAGTGATGAAATAATTACCGCCTCCAAATGAACTAGTTGACATAGGGCCACAAATGTCGTTGTGTACTGTGTGAAGTAGACCATCAGCTCGACTAAGATCTGTGTCCTTGTAGGGCAGACTATGAGCTTTACTAGTGGCGGGGCCTCACAAAGACATCGAGTCAAAAGTAAAATCGAGGGTTCCCTATACGCTCTCCTTTGACAAGGGTGGCAAGACGAAAATTCACATGGCCTAAGCAACAATGCCATATGTGAGTAGATGGTGTGCTTGCAACATGAGCATAGGTACTACTCGATGATCGCAGAGAGACGTCTAACAAATAGAGATCAGAGCGAGGTTCCACTAAATATTAACGACTTTGTTATGGTACACCGATGATCAAAAGACACTGAGGTTGTGGTCCTGTGCAAGCTTCATGACTGACATGAGATTCTTCGTCATTGAAGGTACGTAAAGGACATCACTCAAAATGAGGTGAGTAGAACTTGGCAGAAGTACAGTCACAGAACCAGTCCCTTTGATAGAGAGTCCACTATCATCACCCAGAAGTACAAGCACGCTATCGCTGGTACAAAGTGGAAAAAGTGACTTATCAAAGCAAATATGTTGGTTGCACGAGTCTAAAACCAAGAGGTTGACGGTGGTACTTAAACAACCGCCAAGATTGTTGGTCAGCCTTGCTCCTTTGTGAGGTTGCTCTCGTGTGATGCGGTGTCTCGTCGTGGCTCTCCTTGTTTCTTCTATTACGATCGCGTTCATAATGGCCGGGAATCTTACACCAATTACACACAAAGTCTTCTTGGTATTCCTGATGTTGTTGAAACGCTGGTTGTGTGGAGAACCTCGCCCGCCACGGCCTCTGCCCAAGCCAATGTCCTCTTGAAGAGTAAAGGACCTTGCTCCTCCACTAGAGCTTGAAGCTCGTGGTTTGTGACATGCAGATCTTTCCAAGAAGTGCTCCAATAATCTCTTCGAGAGTGATCGCAGAAACTGGCTGCTGCACTGCAGCATAGCTGCATGTATGTATTGTGGAGTTAAGCTACTAACAAACCGTAGGCCCATGTAATGAGGCAAGGAGACCTGACGGCTCGCTTGAACCTCGATGAGTGGTCCCCACAAGCAAGGTTCGCCCTATGGGCTCTATACTTGTTAATGTAAGCCTCAATGTGCTCATTTTCCTTCATCCTCAAATTGAAGAAACTATCGCATGAACAAGGGATGCCGAGCTCTTATCCGATAGATAGATCAAATACCTTCCACACGTCATTGGCGCTTTGGCTCCTATAGTGGGGTAACATATGGTCTTGTCTAGAGAAGCAATGAGAATTGAACGAGCTCTTCTATCCTTCCGCCGGGCTAGGATATCATCACCGCTCTAGCACGAATGTTACCTTTTAACCATCCCATCCACGATGGAAAAAAGCTCATTCTCCTAAAAAATTTGGGTAAGTCTTAAAGCCCAAATCTGGTAGTCTGTGCCATTAAATCTATCCTTGTCTCTGAACTCTATTTTCAGAGGAACTAGGGCTGCTGCAGCAGAGTGCTGAGCTGCCATGACAGGTGGGTTGAGGATGGACTGAAAAACAGTTTGAAATTGTATTTGCCTAGCTCTCTCTAGCAAATTGGAAGGAGAGAAATCCCAAGAGGGGAAGGTAAAGGCATCAGCAAACAAGAAGGCAATGTCAAGAGGCTCATCATTTCCTTCCTGGTTCTGAGCTTGCATAGGAAAAAGGCAAGCTAAAGCATGGCATGGGGCAGGTTGACATCAGATAAACCAGAACGAGGAAGGTCATTGACGAGGAAATTATCACAGAAGGAGTGCAGAAGACGAATACCCTCGCAGATTCTCCTAATAAGAAGATCTCTTGACGCCTCCGATTGCTGAGTTCACGGAAGATGGCGGTTTCGTTGCTCCCTCATGACGGGTGTGTCCTTGGGCGCGATTGAAGACGCCCTTGGCAACTTCGCAGTCGAGTTGATTTCGTGTGAATATGATCGCGCAACCGAAAGTGCAAGGGTGTAGCAGATCGGTAGGTGCTCCTCCGGTGGCCCTCGTCCCTTCGTGCCGGTGCGGGACATCTGGTTGTGGGGCGTCGCTTTTGATCACAATCGTGACAAGCAAGGGAGATGAGTCCCCTGCTTCCGCTGATCGGCACGAAATTGATCAGTCTGCCTAGGCATCTTGAAGATTAGGTGCCAGGGTGATCCACCGCTAGCACACTCGCTGAAGTAGGCTCTAATACCATGAGATGATGACCGGATCAAACAGTAGCAAGTGTGAAGGTGCATCATGTGTGATTTAGCAGGGCGATGCAAAGAGGCAGAGCAAGGAAGCATGAAATGAAGAGTGTGAAAGGGAAAATAGCCTTGGCTATATGTCCAAGGAATACAGGTTATTAAACCGTCATAAGCGAAGTTGTAACTAAAATGTAGAACTAACTCTTAACCTAGTGTAGAAGTATGATTCGCTAGCTAGGTTTTCTACACCGCATCCCGTAGCATGGCCTCCTGAAATTCGGGAGGCAGCGCTAATGTCCTCATCCTGCCAATTTCCGGCCATGATGTGTTGCAGGTTGCACGAGGCAGAAGTGGATATGGGCACGGGCAGATCCAAGGGTTGATCCTCCACTCCATGCGACTGATCCCGGGCTATGCGGGCATCCTGGCCGTGCGAGTGGTGCCGAGGAATACGATCCCTGCGCCCTTTCTCACCGTCGGAAACCAGTGCAGTCACCGTGAGGCCCGTGAGGGCGTCGTTGCGCCGTGAGGCCGTGAGGGGCGTGGCGCGGCAATCTGCTGCAGGTGAGGCGTGAGGCGTCTGCGGTGATCTGGTGAGGCCGTGGGCGCGTGCGGGCTGATCTGCTGAGGCCCGTGAGGCCGTGGGGCGCGCCGTGATCCTACCGTGAGGCCGTGAGGGCGTGCGCCTGGCTCGTGCCGTGAGGCCCGTGAGGGCTGATCGATCTAGATGCCCGGCCACTGGTGTGTGTGGAATGTAATGAAAAAGCTGGTCCTTTTGCAAATTGGCGGATCTGGCTTAATCACATACAATCCCTCCTAAGTGTGCAAAATAACCCTAGTGGCCCCTGCTTGAGATGACGGAGCGCGGAGAGGAGCAACCGAGGAGCAGAACAGGGAGCGGATGCGATCGAGGTAAGCCCCGCACCTCACCATGGAAGGAGGGGCCAACGGAGTCACCGGATCGGGAATGGGAAGGACTTCGAGGGAGAGCCACTGAGGAGTCCCGTGAGGGAGGAAACCCGGTGGGCGGAGTCCGACTTTGTCCGACCTCAGGAGGCGGACTCAAGTCCGGACTGGAATAAGTCCGACCAAGTCCGGACCTGTAATAACCGGACCCCGAGGTCCGGACCCGAGACAAGGTCGACCTAGCCGGCCGACCTGTGAAGCCGACTCAAGTTCGTGAGTCGAGACAGACCTCGAGGACCGGCCGCAAGAAGGAGGAGCCCCTTCGACTTACGCTTAGGGGAGCAGATAGCCGTGGCCCCACACCGGGCGACCTGTGGAGGCCTGGGAGGATGACGCCGTGGCGCGGTCGACCGCCAGAGCCCAACCCGGCTGTGATTCCGGAGAGAGGAGGCCCGCCACGGATCATCCGATTGCACCACAACCGCCGTGACGGGGATTGACCACCCATTCCGAGGCGGGCCTCAGACCTTCCCACACAATGAAGGAGATAGGGGGAAAATAGGGTAGGCCGATTAGGTATACCGTGGCTATCACCGTAATAGGGGTGTAATAAAGACGCCACCTTGGGCGCAGATAAGAGGGCCGAGGCCGCCTAGTAAAGCATCTTTCTTGGTGTTGATGCCGCTCTGCGCACCTTGTGAGTCTTCTTGCTAACGTGAGTCCCGAGTCAGGTGCACGCCTACCGGGAGATTGATCAAGGTCCCGTGACGGACTTAACGCTGGGTGTGTGCAGGAAGGGTGATCGGTGACCCGCGCGGAGCCGCGGTCCGGCACACCGAACGGATCGAACGCGTGAGCCGGAGGAACTGGAGGGGTAGAGCGGAGAGGCCCGCGAACGAGGAGGTCCGGATGGATCAGAATCGCTTTTTTCTAAGATCAAGAGTAGCGTGAGGGAGGAGAGAGGAAAGGATCGATGCGTGAGGGATGTACGGAACGATACGGACGCGAACGGGTCTCAAACGCTTGGCCATACCGGCCCAGAGTGAACGCGGAGAAGTTAGGAGTATGTGTGTGTTGAGACCGAACGAGCGCTAAGGACGGTAAGAATCACCAAACGCGTAAACGCCTATCATTCCCTTGGGAACGGACTTCTTCCTACAACGACACGGGATTGTGCGCGCCCGGCTGGCCATCAGCAAAAGTCACGCCACACACCAGACGACCATGTGGAACACCCTCCTATTCAAAACCAGCAGGACCATGAGGTAAATATCCCTGAACCTGAACCACCACCTCTCAGGCGATCTACTCGCCACAGGCCAGCTAGCCATCAATGGAGGAATCCACCCTTTGTCCCCATAGACTCTTTTTCTCGTCAAGCAGCCATTCCACCCGAAGAGGTACCAGTTCATGTACAAGCCCTTGACAATGCAGATCCAACCCAGCTCGCCCTGCATCAAGCCCTTTTCGCAATTGAGATGCAGGATGTTCCTGCAAGCATAGAAGAAGCCCTTAGTCGAGTGGGAAAGTATCTCGCTCCTAAAATCAATATGACTCACTAATTGCCAATAAGACCTGGAAGCTCAATCGACTGCTCGTCAAGTTAAATGACAATATTGTTTACAGAGAACAACAAACTTGAATAATGAATAGTGCAAAGATCAAAGCCTGGCCTGGTGCACAAATCAGACCCTGTCCGGATCTTCTCCAGTCTGAAATTCTCATATTCCTGGGTGCACAGATCGAATCCTGCCTCAAGCAAGTTGGAGCAGAATCCTGTTCGCCTGACGGTCACAGGAAGGTGAAAGGGTGGCCAATGGTTGACGGTTGAGAAGCGATACGGCATGTGCCGGTTGAGCTTTCGGCTTTGCTCATGGGTTAAAAATCAATCAATTAATTAATTAATTAATTAAACCCTCGTGCTGACCTGATCTGCACGATGTTGCCGTGCCGCTTCAACTTAATTGCCGTCCTTTCGGTTTCTAGCTCACGACTCTTCGAATCTCCCGTCCCTTTTTGCAAATTTGTCAAATTTGCTAGGTAGGGAGGCCGGGCAATGCCCGCTAAATTCACAAGATCGTGTGGCGATGCCCATCAACTATGGGCCATCAATTCGGTCATTGAATTGCCTTGCCGAAAGGGATTCTTGATTAATGCGTTGATTTCGTAAAAATTTGTCCCGTAAGTGCCTGATTGCGAGTTGTGTGTCGAAACAGCATCACTTGCAAGTCTCCTAAGGTAACAACGGGTTCATCATAAACCTCACTAAGCAAAAATCGCCGCGAGGCTTCCTGTGCTTGATTGCCTTGGCTGCAAGGTTGCTCACAGCCCTATGTTATTTGTGAATTCCTTCTATCCTGTGATACCCTAAACCTGTTCAGTATGGCAGGGTAATGTGGAGATGTAGAAGGCCGATTGCGCCGCGGAACCTGTGGCTGAGCAGGAGTTCTGTTTAATGAAGATGATCGTGATAGTTGGCCTGTGCGCCCTAGACGATCCCTCTCTCTGATATATCTATCAGTGATGAAATTAAAGAAACTCTTGTTTGCAGGCACACGGTTCCTATTGCGGCGAGGCATTTTCCACCGTAGGAAATGTCTGCATGTCTCTCTTAGCAGTGCAGCGGAAGATAGATGATACCGTGCTCTGATACCATGACAATATTGCTTAGAGAGAACAACAAACTTGAATAATGAATAATGATATTAATGATTACAAAGAGTTGGTCTTAAATACTAAACCCTAAGTAATATATTTAACCCTAGTTAAGTAACCCTGACCATGGTTACTATAATAAACTATGGAGTTTAACACCTTAACCACGACAAATTGTTACACAAGGACGAGACTTAAAAACGAAGATGGTCAAGAGGAAACGAGCTTAGTGTTGAACGATTATGTGTGTGCAAGAAGCTTCATCCGGCCGAGCACCGCCTCCACCGCAACTCAAGTAGGAAGAATACTCTACCGTGCCCATGCCTCCATGTGGAAAACATGCTTGTTTGTCGGTAAGCTCTTTGTAAGCATATCACCGTGTTCAACTCGTTGATATATACTGATCTTGATCACCTTGCTCCCATGTAATGTCGAACAAAATGATGGTGAATTTCTATGTGTTTGGTGCGCGCGTGAAACCGAGGATTCCCTACCAACGCTATAGTTGACATGTTGTCACAGAAGATGGTTGTAGGGATAGCCTGTGGAAAGTTCAAACTAGCAAGGAAAGTCCGCTCCCATTCGGCCTCCTTGGCTGAATCTGTAAGAGCCTTATATTCGGCCTCGATGGATGAGAGAGAAATGGATCGCTTCTTCAACTCCACTAACAATTGCTGTACAGAGTAGGAGGGGTGATGCGTAGATGCTTTACGCTTGATCCGGCCGGCCGTCCAATCCGCATCAGCATATCCCGCCAAGGTGAGGTCATTGTCTTGCCTTTGAAAGCGAGTCCAAAAGTAGAAGTCCCTTTAGATATCTTAAAATCCGCTTAATGCCATCCAAAGGTTCTTGGCCAAGATTCTCCAGATATTGTGAAATTGCACTCATGTATCTTTGGATGTCGTCGTGTCCAAGAATGATATAGTTGAGGCAACGATGTCGATATGAACTGCTCATGGCTTCTCGATCATCATCATCCTGAGGACACTGAAGAGTAGAAAGCTTAACACCAACACACCCAGGAGTACTAACTGGCTTAGCATCCTGAAGATTAAAACGCCGAATTGTCTCTTCGATGTACTTGGTTTGATGAAGAACCAAAGTACGTGTTTCCTTGTTCCTAAGAAGCTGTACGCCTAGAACAAAAGTGAGAGGGCCAATATCTTTCATATCATACTGTTTATGAAGCATGCCCTTAACCCAATCTAACAGCTCTCGATTATTTGACGCCAGGATGGCATCATCTACGTAAAGAGCTAAAATAACCAGGTAACCACCCTTGGCGTAGACGTACACATTAGCATCTGCTGGGTTCTGCAGGAAACCTATAGAGCGAAGATACTTGTCTATGCATTTGTACCACTCACGCACTGCTTGAGCCCAGACATGTGGTCTTCTCAAGCTTACATACCCAACTGGGTGCTCAGATCCACGAAGCCCTCGGCCGATCCATATAAATGTCTTCCAACTCGCCATAGAGAAAGTCATGGAGACATCCATTTGTTCCAGATCCCAATCCCTAGCTGCAGCCAAGGCTAACAGCATCCGGATAGATTGAGTCTTCACAACCGGGCTAAAAGTTACGTTAAAATCAACACCTGCTACTTGAGAAAACCCACGAGCAACAAGTCGTGATTTATAACGTGATATTTCACCTTTGGCGTTGAGTTTGTGTTTGAAAACCCACTTGCACACTGGCCTCCTTCCAGCAGTAGAGGGCAAAGCTCCCATGTTTCATTCTTCATTAGTGAGTTGTACTCATCCTGAATGGATGGAATCCAATGAGCCTTATCCCACCAAAGTGATAGCTTCTCCAGATAAAGTAGGTTCTCACCGGATGAGCAAAGGTTTGCTTGTAGAGAGGGCTTCACATAGCCTTGCGCATCGAGAAGACGAAAATCCTCCCGGGTTCATATGGTCTTGTGTTCCCTCGCGCGTGAAGACCTAGTAGGATACCTCCGCTCGATCGCAGTTCGTGGAAGTCTCACCGGTTGTATCTCGTGCTCGAAGGACCGCCACCAGTTCATCTTCTAGCCGGTCGAACATCAGATGGGTGTCCACATGTTGTGTGTCACCGGTTCGCTATCTTGCAAGTTCTCGTGATCCCGCCGCCTGTGAAAATCCACAGGCAAGACTAACTGTGGGTCAGGGTGCAGGAGTTGGTGGTGCAAGTGCTTGCACGGAACCTCGGTCCGTGATGTGAGCTCATGAGACATATGCGGAATTCCACCCCTTAATCAAGCTAGTCGCTGATCAAAAACGAGGGCGAGGTGGCGGTTCATAAGCAGCATATTGAGGATACTCTGTGGGAGGGGCATCAAAATCCGCAGCATCAAAGTGAGGAGCAGGGGCAGAAGCAGGAGAAGATGTCGTAGCCGGTTGAGTGAGCTCCTTGAAAGTGACGCTCCGAGCAAAGACTGAGGATCTGGTGGAGGGGTCATACAACTTGTAGGCCTTCGTCTCCTCACCATATCCAACAAAAATAAGGGGTCGAGCTCGATCTTCCAGCTTCTTCCTCTGTTCCTCATGGATATAGGTAGGCGGTGGGAGCCAACACACTAAGATGGAGCAAGCTCGGGGCGCTTCCAGATCCGCTCGAAAGGTGTACAATCAGAACAGCGTGGTAAGCAACTGCTGAGTATGTAGGTGGCGTCACAACCGCCTAACATTTTACTCAAGCCGCACCAAGCTAGCATACTCCGAGTCATGCCGAGCAAAGTTTGTTTCGCGCCGAACACCGCTTTTGTTGCCGAGTGTACGGAATGCCTGCTGCCGAATGATCCTTGTCCAGATAAGTACTCATCCCGAATGGATGGAATCCAATGAGCCTTATCCCACCAAAGGATAGCTTCTCCCAGAGCAAAGTAGGTTCTCTGGATGAGCAGTGCTTGTAGAGAGGGCTTCACATAGCCTTGCAGATCGAGGAAGACGAAAATCCTCTGGTTCATATGGTCTTGTGTTCCAAATTGCTCGCGGTGACGAGACCTAGTAGGATACCTCCGCTCTCGATCGCAGTTCGGAAGTGTCTCCTCACCGTTGTATCTCAAAGAAGGACCGCCACCAGTTCATCTTCTAGCTGGTCAGGAACATCAGGATGGGTGTCCACATGTTGTGTGTCAAATTTGGTCGCCTGGGTCTTGCTCAAGTTCTCGTGATCCCGCCGCCGTGAAAATCCACAATGTGGTCGCACTAACTGTGGGCTGGGTGCAGGAGTTGGTGGTGCAAGTGCTTGCACGGAACCTCGTGGTCTGATGTGGGGAGCTCATGAAATCGCACATATGGAATTCCACCCCTTAATCAAGCTAGCTGCTGATCAAAAACGAGGGCGAGGTGGCGGTTCATAAGCAAAGATATTGAGGATACTCCGTGAGGGGCATCAAACTGCAGCATCAAAGTGAGGAGCAGTGTAAGGTGAGAAGATGTCGAGGGCTGAGTGAGCTCTTGAAAGTGACGCCCGAGCAAAGACCGAGGATCCGTGGAGGGGTCATACAACTTGTAGGCCTTCGCCTCTCACCATATCCAACAAAAATAAGGGGTCGAGCTCGATCTTCCAGCTTCTTCCTCAGTTCCTCATGGATATAGGCATAGGCAGGGGAGCCGAACACACGAAGATGGAGCAAGCTGGGCTTGCGTTTCCAGATCCGTTCGAAAGGTGTACAATCAGGAACAGCTGTGGTAAGCAACCTGTTGAGTATGTAGGTGGCAGTCACAACTGCCTCTGCCCAATACGCCTTACTCAAGCCAGACCAAGCTAGCATACTCCGAGTCATGCTGAGCAAAGTTTGGTTTCGGCGCTCAGCAACACCGTTTTGTTGCTGAGTGTACGGAATGCTCAGTTGCCGAATGATCCCTTGTCCAGATAAGTACTCATCAAAAGGTCCATTCACAAACTCCGTACCATTGTCGGACCTCAAGCATCGAAGAGAGCAGCCAGTCTGTCTTTGAACCATGGTAAGCCATTCCTGAAAATAGGCAAAGGTGTCCGACTTCTTTTTCATGGGAAAGGTCCAGGAATAGCAGCTAAAATCATCAGTAATGGTGAGGTAATAGAGGGAACCACCTAAAGAAGGAACATGTATTTTTCCGTAGATATCTCGCATGAACTAGGTCTAGGACTGATCCGTAGCTACAAGTGGTCGGAAACGGAGTTCTTTCCGCCATAATATGCAAGAATCACATATGGGAAGGTCCCAAAACACTTAGGTAGTGGTTCTCTATAACATTCTAAGTTGGACATTTTATGAGTTTATCCTTGTTAGCATGGTCCAAACGGCATGCCACAATCGAGCTAGAGTCCTCGAGACCTCTCAAATACACTGACACTCTAGTACGTAATATATCTAAGATATATAAATTATAAATGAAAGGTGCCCTTACCAACTGTGGAAGGTGAAGGACCAGGTGGTGAGCATACCGCGAGGTAAAAGTTAATGAAAACTAGTCGCATAATTTGGCTTACTTGAAGGTGCTTGGCCATCAGCTGCACATAGAGGACGTTGTCAAGTCGAAGGAGCTCTCCATCAGATGACTGAAAAGAGCAAGAGCCGCGTCCAAGAATCTTGAGTCCTGTTCTGGTAAGCTCATCTCCCAAAAGTACCCGTTCAGCGGTGTGTAACGAGACAAAATTGCTCATCAAAGTCCGGCCAGATGATGGTGTTGCGCCTAATCCAAGTACCAAGCGCCATCTACCCCGAAGGTGGAAAGACAAAATTACAATAACGGGAGGCTTGCGATGTGCCGGCCTTAGAAGGCTTGGAGATAATGAGCTGAGAGAGTCTTCGGCTTCTTAGGTTCTCCACTTTTCTTTCTACATTCTCGCTAATGACCAAGAGATCCGCACCAATTGCGTGCACCGTCCTCTTGACCCATTCCGACTTGAATTAGAAGGCCAAAAAAATGCTTGCCACGGCCTTGGGCGGAACTTGGATGTGAGAGAACCTTGCCGCTTTGGTCCCCGCCAATTAGAGTGCGATGGGTTGCTAGACCGCCCCAAAGAGAGCTCCAACTACATCCGCAGCTAATCATCACTGGCCGACTGCTACCGCAGCTACCAAGCATCACAAGTGTGGCACCATAACTAGTGACAAAAGACCTGGTAGTCAGTGGAAGGTCGGTCAAAAGTCAGATTTGCCAAAGATCCGTGTGCATGGGAAAACCAAGGAAATCAAGGTAGCTCTAAGTTGCTCAATTTTCCAACAAAAGCAAAGAACTTTATCACCATCACGCATAAGAGTAAACAGACCACTCGACAAAAGACATATGGTGAGTACATTCTTCACATCGATGCAGTTTGTAAGCCGTGGTCCAGATGTCCTCGGCCTTGGTAAGGAAAGCGACGCCCGCACTAACACTTCATCAAGCCCACTAATGATGAGGGCTCTGCCACGTTGTTGGCATTCTCCCATCTCTCCCGATCAATTTGTGGAGCAGAGTCGCAGTGGTCGGATCCGTCCCACTAACAACCCCACATGCCGCGGTATCTAGTGCGCAAGACGCGAACACTCCAGACGGATATTTAGTCCCATTAAACCTATCCCGCCCTTGAACTCAATTGTGTATTAGAAGGATGATAGGCTATTGGGCGGCTCGCATGTGATTTGTGAGCACTGCACTCCAGACCAGTCAGCGGATCGCAAGGATCCTTGCACGACCCTGCCTTGCCTGCCCAAGCCCATATCCACTCACGGATTCCCAAATCCAGCCCAAACGCCGGTGGGTTGGCGAATCCAGCCGTGGTAGGCGTGATTCCCAAGTCCAGCTCCGTAGCTTGGCAGTGGGTTGTAATACCGTGCTTGAGGGAAACCTGGGTAGGTTGAACCTGATGCTTGTGCTGAAGAAAATCCTGCTCCAGCCCCAGTGAAAGTAAAGTTCGATCCTGTGCCTCCTCCTGACCTTGTTGAGAAAGGTCCAGGTGCAAAATTAGGAAAATTGCCTGGTGGTATCCATCCTGATGTTGATGTTGTTGGGTTCATGGCATAAAAGAGCCAAATGCCTCGACCAAAAGCGGTCTGCGTAGGAGAGAAAGAGCACGATCCAAGAATTCGTGAGGCGGCACCTAAAGAGATGACAGCCCTGGATCAAACAGCGCAAGTGTGAAGGTGCATCATGTGGCGGTGCTTAGAGACGATGCAAAAAGGCAAGAGCAAGGAAGCATGAAATGAAGAGTGTATTGAAAGGGAAAATAGCCTTGGCTATATGTCCAAGGAATACGGTTATTAAACCGTCATAACTGAGTTGTAACTAAAATGTAGAACTAACTCTTAACCTAGTGTAGAAGTATGATTCGCTAACTAGGTTTTCTACACTCCCACTTAGTTTTAGCATTTTAGTAGCCAAAAACGGGAAGCAAGAGTAATTACAAAAGTACAACTAAAGAACATCATGAGTCTCCTGACTCCTGCTAAACGTGAGAACTGTCCTACACCTTTCACTCCAGTTGCACTCCAGTCCTTACGCTCATCTTGTTACGCTCCATCACTCCGAATAAAGGCAGCCATGGCCACACTCAATGCAGTCGAGCTCACTTTGCTGGTGGTGACGGTTCACCGGGCGCCTCCGCTTGTTGTCCACCGCCTCCCGCAACAAGGCCACACCTGTAATCGCCAAAATGGAAGACTCCATCCGTGGTCCGGGTGTCTGGGTGATCGCCTGTGATCCCAAAGGCGCAAGTTCTCCGAGAGGCAGTCGTGTCTCCACGCCATGAACTGCCCGGACTCCAACATGGTGTCCTTCAACTCCCCTGTGGGTGATCCACTTCCTACGGATACGTCCAAGGGCAAAACAGCAAGGAGAATACAGAACTTTGACAACAGAGGCAACCCAAAACAAGTGTTTGCGGCTGCCTCAGCAGACTTCAATGGTGCAACAGTGAGGGAGACAGAGAAGAAGAGCAAGAAGGCTGGTGTAGTGGACGTAGGAGTTGATCCAAGCAAAGAGGAGCTGCTGAACTACATCAAAGTTCCACTTCCAATCGACTCAGAAGACGAAGCCTACATGGAGAAAGAGTGGGGACGAAAGCCTATTAAGACTGCAGCGAAAAAGGGAAAAGAGAAGAAGAAGCCTTAACCTCACATGACGGAAACTGGCCTGCTGGTGACCTATGGATGTAAGTGCCTAGAAACTGAATGCTGCTAAGCTTCATATGTATTCATACTAACCCACTTTCTGTTATGCAGCCCTTATTGAGGAGTTTGCCAGGGCAAACAGAACGAGGGAGGAACTGATCAAATCCCTGGACAAAACTGGCAAGCTCCCACACAAGGGTTGACTAATGGGCAGTACCCTTAGCAGCAACAGCAGGAATCAGACAAACACCAGCAGCTAAAGTATGTTTGTCATGAGAAGGTTTAGATAAGGCCTTTGTAAGCAGGTCCGAAATGTTGTCCTCAGATGGAATATAGGAAACTGTGACTTCCATTTCTGCTCGTCGATGAAATGATGGTCGATCTCTATATGCTTCAAATCATGAAAAAATCGGGTTCTTCGTGAGAGCAATCCGATCGGTTGTCACACCATAGAGGAGTAGCTCCACTTTCGGAGTCAAGGCCCTGAGAAAACTCCCGATCCATATAATCTCCTTTGATGCTTGAGGCATGGCTGCGTATTCGGCCTCCATCGAGGAGAGGCAAATGGTTGGGATTTTCTTGTTTGACCAGAGACAACCGAGGTTCCCATGAACGAGCAATATGCGCCTACACTGCCCTGCATCGTGGTCCCCAGCCCCGGCCACAATATGTCAAATTTAAACCTTCCTTCAGCTTTCTAAAGCGCAAGCCTTTCCTTGCAGTGCCCTTCAAATAGCGAAAATCCGCTTGATCGCCGCAGCAGTGTGCCTGGTTCTCCAAAATCAACTCGCTCCCATCGCTGTGTAATATCTAGCCTCGTCCGCCTAGAAAGATAGATGAGGGAGCCTACGGCTTGCGGTATAGGAGTCCCATACATGGCCTCGCTTATCTTCTAAAGTAATGGGCAATCGTTTAAAGAGAGCTTCTCACCAATGCCTATGGGAGTAGCTATTGGCTTTGCATCTAGCATCTTAAAGCGCCTAATTGTGAACAAAATGCTCTTGGTGTATGTCTATTGTCCCATCACCTATTGAAATGAAATAATCTAATGAGAATGTCGATCACCTAGATCACTATCTCAAACTTGGACAAAAGATGCTTTTAATAAGTGGCCATCATAGCAGTGAATTGCTAAAGAGAAAATTGTACCCATATACACCGTGAGTATGACAAACTCATCACCTTTCCACAAAGACATACACACTTGTGTCCGTGATCGAGGCAAATGAAACCAAGCTCAATAAACAGCTTATGGAATACCTCATACCGTGCCTCTTCAAGCCCGCTAAGCCCATATAGGGTCTTGAAAAGTTTGCAAACCTTGTCTGCATCAATAACAAAACCTTCGGGATGGCACATGTATATGTCTTCTTCAAGCAAGCCATTCAGAAACGCTGTTTTGACATCTAACTGATGCACAAGTAGGTTGTAGTGGGCAGCTACATTAAGAGAATTTCATGATGTGGACTTGACAACGGGTGCAAAAGTCTCATTGTAGTTGAGTCCGTGAACTGCCATAGCTACTACAAGGCGAGCTTTATATCTTCCAACAAGCATTCATCAAGATTGAGTTTTTTCTTAAAGACCCACTTACATTCGACGGTTTCCTACCCTTAGAAGGTCAACTAATTCCCATGTGTGATTCTTTATGAGTGATTGGTATTCAAAGTCTATGGTCGCTTTCCAAAACAGACTGGACCTTCAATAGCTTTTATATGTGGCGGTTCTCCTAATGAGGAAGAAACGCTTAAGAGAAAGGGCTAAATGGGGATCAGATTGACTAGACCAGCTTGAAAAGGAGGTTCATTCCACTCATGCATGGGTCTTCTAATCACGGAGGAACGCCTAAGGGTGACTTCTTCTGGATTAGATGCGTGATCAACAAGAAGTGTCGACAGCAGATCGCTGTGTCGTAGATGTCTCGACTTATAGGTGCATCACCGGTCAGCTCATTAAGATTTGAAATACCTGAATCAGCTGAATCATCATCATGGCTGCTGGTAGTTGAAGGAGATTGCTGTGTCACAGGAGACTGCTGTTGTAGAGTGTTACTGGTGGCCCCCTGGTAATCCGAAGAAGGAGGGTCGTTATCTTCATAGAAACTGACCTCATCAGGTAAGGTAGAATCAGAATCTTCAATGCCGTGAATGGAAGGTGGTTGTGGGTCTGCTTGAGGCTGAAGAGTGGCCAGATGTCGGCGAAGAAGAGCAGCTTCATTGAAGATAACACTTCGAGCAAGAGTGAGTTGGCGAGAAGTAGGATCAAAAAGCTTATACCCTTTCACCTCATCAAAGTAGCCAACAAAAACATGTCGAGATGCTCGCGGGTCCAACTTGGTACGTTGTGAGGGAGGTACCAAAGCATAGGCAGGTGAGCCAAAAATTCGTAGATGTTGTACCCGGGGTTTCTTGCCTGTCCAGCGCTCAAACGGGGTCGTCTTCCCAAGATTCTTCGTTGGAAGACGATTCTGGACATAATTAGCTGCCATCAAGGCCTCAGCCCAATAACCACGTGTGAGTCCAGCAAAGGTAAGTGATGCTAAAGAAGCCTCTTGCAAGGTTCTATTCTTTCTTTCAGAAAATGCATTCTGCTGAGGTGTATATGGGACTGTGAGTTGATGCAGAATTCCTTCTTCTGTGCAAAAGGAGTTGAATGCGTTACTGGTGTACTCACCACCATTATCAGTCCTCAAAATTCGTACCTTGCAAGATGTCTGCCTCTGAGCAAATCTTACATATGACTTGAAGCAGTTCAGTGCCTCACTCTTGTGGCGTAGAATGTAGATAATACAATATCTGCTCCACTCATCAATGAAAGTGATGAAATAATTACCGCCTCCAAATGAACTAGTTGACATAGGGCCACAAATGTCGTTGTGTACTGTGTGAAGTAGACCATCAGCTCGACTAAGATCTGTGTCCTTGTAGGGCAGACTATGAGCTTTACTAAGCTGGCAGGCCTCACAAAAGACATCAGAGTCAAAAGTAAAATCGAGGGGTTCCCTATACGTCTCTCCTTTGACAAGGGTGGCAAGACGCTGAAAATTCACATGGCCTAAGCAACAATGCCATAGCTGAGTAGATGGTGTGCTTGCAACATGAGCATAGGTACTATCAGATGCTGCAGTAGAGACGTCTAACAAATAGAGATCATGAAAGCAGGTTCCACTAAATAGGTTCTGACCTGACTTTGTTATGGTACACCCCTGATGATCAAAAGACACTCGGAGGTTGTGGTCCTGTGCAAGCTTCATGACTGACATGAGATTCTTCGTCATTGAAGGTACGTAAAGGACATCACTCAAAATGAGGTGAGTAGAACTTGGCGAAGCATCCAGCTGCAATCCATTTTGATAGAGAGTCCACTATCATCACCCAGAAGTACAAACTGCTTAGCATCGTCAGCGGGTACAAAGCTGGAAAAAGCAGACTTATCAAAGCAAATATGACTGGTTGCACCAGAGTCTAAAAACCAAGAGGTTGACTGGGTCTGGACGGTACTTAAACAAACTGCCAAGATTGTTGGCTGCTTGGCCTTGCTCACTGTGAGGTTGCTCTCAGCTGGTGCAGTGTCTCGTCGTGGCTCTCCTTGTTTCTTCTTGCGACAGTCGCGTTCATAATGGC
This sequence comes from Anthoceros angustus, assembly GCA_010909165.1. NCBI lineage: Eukaryota > Viridiplantae > Streptophyta > Anthocerotopsida > Anthocerotales > Anthocerotaceae > Anthoceros > Anthoceros angustus. The sequence continues at coordinate 852,271 of MU008168.1, read as the reverse complement.
CGGGAATCTTACACCAATTACACACAAAAGTCTTCTTGGTATTACTGATGTTGTTGAAACGCTGTGGTTGTGTGGAGAACCCTCGCCCCCGGCCACGGCCTCTGAAGCCACCTCGTCCTCTTGAAGAGTAAAGGACCCTTGCTCCTCCACTAGAGCTTGAAGCTCGTGGTTTGTGACATGCACGAGATCTTTCCTCAGCAAGAAGTGCTCCAATAATCTCTTCGAGAGTGACTGCAGGAACCTGGCCTGCTGCTGTCGCCTTAACTGCGGCATGTATTGTGGAGTTCTGGCTACTAACAAAACTGCTGTAGCTGTCAGGTAATGAGGCAAGGAGACTGACGGCTGCTTGAACCTCAGTGAGAGTGGTCCCACAACAAGCAAGGTTCGCCCTATGGGCTCTATACTTGTTAATGTAAGCCTCAACAGGCTCATTTTCCTTCATCCTCAAATTGAAGAAATCCTTGTACGCATGAACAAGGGATGCTGAGCTCTTATCCTGATAGATAGACTGAAATACCTTCCACACGTCATTGGCAGTTTTGGCTCCTATAGTGTGGGGTAACATGGTCTTGTCTAGAGAAGCAATGAGAATTGAACGAGCTCTTCTATCCTTCCGCTCCCAGGCTAGGATATCATCAGCCGTTCTAGCACGTAATGTTACCTTAACTTCTGTCCCATCCACGATGGAAAAAAGCTCATTCTCCTAAAAAATTTGGGTAAGTCCCCAACCGTAGTCTCGTGCTATTAAATCTATCCTTGTCTCTAACTCTATTTTCGAGGAACTAGGTCTGCAGAAGAGTGCCGAAATGGCCATGATGTGGGTTGAGGATGGATGAAAAGCTTGAAATTGTATTTGCCTAGCTCTCTAGCAAATTGAAGGAGAGAAATCCCAAGAGGGGAAGGCAGCAAACAAGAAGGCAATGTCAAGAGGCTCATCATTTCCTTCCTGGTTCTGAGCTTGCATAGGAAAAAGGCAAGCTAAAGCATGGCATGGGGCAGTTGACATGAGCAACTAACGAGGAAGGTCATGCAGGAAATTATCGATGAGTGCAAGACTAACAATACCCGCAGATTCTCCTAATAAGAAGATCTCTTGACTTCACACGCCCCCTCAGATTGCTGAGTTCACGGAAGATGGCGGTTTCGCTGTTCTCATGCGACTAATGTGTGTCCTGGCGCATTGAAGACGCCCTTGGCAACTGTCGCAGTCGAGTTGATTTCGTGTGAATACAGATCGCGGCAACCGAGTGCAAGGGGTGTAGCAGATCGGTAGGTGCTCCTCCTGGCGGCGCCCTTCGCGGCAGGATGTCCCCGGTCGGTGGGGGCGCGCCAGATCTGCAATCGTGACAGGCAAGGGAGATGAGTCCCCTGCTTCCGCTGATCGGCCCGAAATTGCAGCCGCAAATCTTAGGCATCTTGAAGATTAGGTGTGTGGTGATCCACCGCTAGCACACCTACCAAGTAGGCTCTAATATAAAGAGATGACCGGATCAAACAACAGAAGTGTGAAGGTGCATCATGTGCTTAGATTTATGCAAAGAGGCAAGAGCAAGGAAGCATGAAATGAAGAGTGTATTGAAAGGGAAAATAGCCTTGGCTATATGTCCAAGGAATACGTTATTAAACCGCTATAACGAAGTTGTAACTTAAAATGTAGAACTAACTCTAACCTAGTGTAGAAGTATGATTCGCTAGCTAGGTTTTCTACAGACCCGTGATCCGTAGTGGCCTCCTCGCCTGAATTCGGGAGCAGCGCTAATGTCCTCGCTATCAACCTTGGCTCTCGAATTTCCAGCCATGATGTGTCTACCGGGTTGCACGAGATGGCGGATATGGGCACGGCATATCCAAGGGGTTGATCCTCCACTCCATGCGACGATCCCGGGCTGCGGGCAGATCCCGGGCCGTGCAATGAGGCGGCCGAGGAATACGATCCTCGGCGCCTTTCTGCACTGATCCCCGCTGCCGTGAAACCCCGAGGTCGTCCGCCGCTGAGGCCGTGGAGGGCGTGGCGCGCGGGCCGATCCTCGCCGTGAGGCCGTGAGGGCGGCGCCGCGGTGATCTCGCTGTGAGGCCGTGAGGGCGTGCGCCGCGCCGATCTCGGCTGAGGCCGTGAGGGCGGCGCCGCGGGCCGATCTCGCTGTGAGGCCGTGAGGCCGAGGGCGCCGCGGGCCGATCCTACCGTGAGGCCGCGAGGGCGGCGCCTGGGCTGATCGTGCCGTGAGGCCGTGAGGGCGGCGCTGATCCCATCAGATGCTCACCGTGTGTGTACGGAATGTAATGAAAAATAAGCCCGGTCCTTTTGCAAATTGGCGATCCCCGCTTAATCTCGCATGCAATCCTGCCTTGCGTGTGCATAAATAACCCTAGTGCAAAGATCAAAGCTCGGCTCGGTGCACAAATCACTCACCGTCCGATCTTTCAATCAAATTCTATATTCCTGGTGCACAGATCGAATCCGCCAAGTAAGTTAGCGTAATCCCGTCACCGACGGTCACGGAAGGTGAAAGGGTGGCCAATGGTTGACGGTTGAGAAGCGAGACGGCATAAAGCCGTTGAGCTTTATTTGCTCATGGGTTAAAATCAATCAATTAATTAATTAATTAATTAAACCCTCGTGCTGACCTGATCTGCACGATGTTGCCGTGCCGCTTCAACTTAATTGCCGTCCTTTCGGTTTCTAGCTCACGACTCTTCGAATCTCCCGTCCCTTTTTGCAAATTTGTCAAATTTGCTAGGTAGGGAGGCCGGGCAATGCCCGCTAAATTCTAAGATCGTGGCGATGCCCATCAACTATGGGGCCATCCAATTCGTATTCGCCTCGAATTGTTTTGCCAGGCATCAAGTTGCCTTGAATAATGCCGCTGATTTTCGTAAAAATTTGTCCCGTAAGTGCTGCAGTTGTGTCGAAACAAAGATCACTTGCAAGTCTCCTAAGGTAACAACGGGTTCATCATAAACCTCACTAAGCAAAATCGCCAGGCTTCCGCGGTTTGATTGCCTTGGCTGCAAGGTTGCTCATAGCCCTATGTTATTTGTGAATTCCTTCTATCCTGTGATACCCTAAACCTGCTCAAGATGGCGGTAATGTGGAGATGTAGAATGACAGCCGGAACCTCGGTGGCTGAGCAGAGTTCATGAATGAAGATGATCGTGATAGTTGGCGCCCTAGATTTATCCCTCTCTCTCGATATATCTATCGTTGATGAAATTAAAGAAACTCTTGTTTGCAGCACACGGTTCCTATTAAGGCGAGGCATTTTCCAATCGTAGGAAATGTCTGCAGATGTCTCTCTTAGCAAAGGCAATGAAGATAGATGATACCGTGCTCTGATACCATGACAATATTGCTTAGAGAGAACAACAAACTTGAATAATGAATAATGATATTAATGATTACAAAGAGTTGGTCTTAAATACTAAACCCTAAGTAATATATTTAACCCTAGTTTAAGTAACCCAGTGACCGTGGTTACTATAATAAACTATGGAGTTTAACAGCAAACCAATTTCCTGTAAATGGACCTTTAGAAGAAAACTTAACCCTGATGGGACTGTTTCGAGGTACAAGTCCAGACTGGTGGCCCGTGGTTTCACCCAGGTACAAGGCTTCGACTACGAGGAAAACAGACTATTCAGCCCAGTCGTCAAGGCAACATCCATATGAATTCTCTTAGTTTTTGCTGCTCATCATCACCTGCACATACACCAGGTAAACGTCAAGACTGCATTTTTATATGGGACTCTACATGAAGACATTTACATGCTTCAACCACCAGGGTTTGTGAAGGACAACAGCAAGGTATGCAAGCTGCTTAAATCCATTTACGGACTGAAGCAGTCAGCACAAGTGTGGAATGAGACTGTTGATACATACCTAAAAAAGTGTGGTTTCACCCCTCTCGTCTCCGACACCAGCGTCTACATCTTGAAGACAAAGGACAGACTTGCAATCGTCACCCTGTATGTAGATGATAACTTCATTTTTGGTGATAACCTTGAAGTCATACAGTTTGTCAAAGATCTGATATCAAAGGAGTACGACGTCGTCGACATGGGACCTCTGCGCTATGCTCTAGGAGTACAGTTCGAATTCAAGAAGGAAGAGTACACCTTTTTCATCCATCAAGAGCATTACGCCGCCCACCATTCGGAAAGATTCAACTCGAAGGGCCAAGCCAAGAGATCACCAATTGCCTCGTGGAGAGAAGAGGTAGAGGACCCGCCTCAAGACTCAGGAAAATGCAAGAGATGAGAAGCATCCCTTAACATGGTAATGTTTGAAGGGGCTGAATATACGAAGCCGCTTCCAGAAACCTCGGACCACTTTTCTATGTGCTCCACGGTCACAAAAGCGGCTTTTTTCATTCATCAGGTTTTTTGGCCGCAGGTTCCTGAATGGTATACAGTATGGTTTTGTCCGATTTCATCGTATATACTAATGCTGGATACGGTCATGAGGAAGTCTGCGTCGGCGCATGCAACGAATGTATGTGAACTATGAACACGGCAATGGCACAGAACAAATGCACAAAAGTATTCGTCCAAATCCACGAACATGTATATATAGTCAACGGTACGCATGCCGGCGCTTTTGCACTATAACGATTTCGAATCCACGGACGTACCTTTCAGCTTTGACCTAATTGCCCAATTAATCCGCACAGGTTTGGGACTCCAATGGGCACTGCCCAGACACGCTATCTAAGACTACTTCCGTACTCTTAAGCCTTGCCTCCTCCGCGTCTTCGAAGTTGTCATTCTCCCTCATGGCATTCTCTGCATCCAAAAGGCCACCATCATTTCCTTTCCCTACTAGAAATGGCAGGCCATGTTACAGTCGTTGTTGCAATTTTATGTTACACTTCCAAATTGCAACAAGCTATGTAGGCTTGGTATTAAGTTTGACACTATTCCTTCTCATTTTGTCACCATCTTAACACGAACCCCGACTCTCTCCTCATCACCTCACCCTCCTAAGTACACCTCTCTCTCACAAGCATTGTTTATGATTTCAAACATATACTATGCAAACTCGCTTATGTTAGAGTCCTTTGTTACAATTTCATGTAACACTTTCCATTTGAAACACTCATTAAGTTAGTTGGCTTGGTGTTAAGTTTGTAATTTTCTTCTCCACCTTTTCTCACCATCTTAACAACATGCAAGTGGTCTGTTGACCTTACACCTCACCATTAAGAGCCTAGCATTAAGTTTGTTGGCTTGGTGTTAAGTTTGTGATTTTCTTCTCCACCTTCTCTCACCATCTTAACAACCTGCCTCTGGTCTCTCCTTTCACCTCACACTCCTAGTTAATGCTCAAGATGACACCCATTTTATAATTTTTCCTCTTGTGTTGCAACATGATGTGATTGAGCTCCTCTCACGCTACTATTTTATTCTTCCCTCTTGCTTTTCCTACATGACAAGAACTGAACTCTATCTCTCTCCGTGGTTGTCATTCTCTTTCCATTTTGCCTCCTTTGCATAGCTATGCATTTTATAATCTACCTTCCTCTTCAATGCACCCTTGTGTCCACATCCGGTTTTGTTTTTAAGCTCCACATACACAATTGAAAACTCTTGTTTTACCGATTATGTATAGTAGGATTCTAGATTATTTATATGTCTATCTATATATATGGTTTGTGCCCACTTGTTGTGTATATTCCTATATATATATGATTGAAATACGTATTTATGTATATATATATATATATATATATATATATACTTGTATATACTTGTAACCTAAACATAATATTATTTACCTATGTCTAAGTTCGTGGTGCGAGGCTCACTGCCTCGGAGGCAAGGAGGAGGAGGAGGAGAGAGGAAGAGGAGGAGAGGAGGAAGGGGAGAGGCAAGGAGGAAAAGGGGAGAGGGATCCGAGGTGGAGGAGGAGGAGGGAGAGGACGAGGAGAGGAGGAGAGGAGGAGAGAGGAGGAGGAGGGGAGGAGGAGGAGGAGGAGGAGGAGGAGGAGGAGGGAGGGGAGGAGGAGGGGAAAGGAGGAGGGGAGATTATAAGGAGGAGGAAGATGGAAAAGAAGAGGAGCAAGAGGAGGGAGAGGGGAAGGAAGAGGAGGGGAGATGGGAAGGAGGAGGAGGGGAGAGGGAAAGGAAGGAGGCCCTTCCTCCCGCTCCATGCCGTGATTTTCTTCTCAATTTTTCAGGCGCGTAACCAGGTGACGTGACGCTGGTGAAGGGATGGTGGTGTCATACCGCAAGCCTCTTGTACTTGCGAGCATTGCAAGGTCAAGCCAAGACCGCTCCAATACGTGATTTTCTCTCAAATTTTCACTGCGTAACTAGCTAGTGTGATTTGATGTTAGAAGGCGATAGTAGCATGGCGGGTGTCTCGTACATGTACAATTGCAAAGTAAGTGCCAAGACCCATTCCATGTCATTTCCTATCTCAAATTTTCACCGATGCGAACTGACTATGATGTGAAGTTAGGAAGGCGATGGAAGAATGGCGGGTCTCATGTATGTATACAGCAAGGTGAGGCCAAGACCCATTCCATGCTGTGATTTCCTACCTCAAAATTTTATTTGATGCGTAACTGACGTGATGTGACATTAGAGAAGGCGATGCTAGTAGGGTGGTCTTGGGTGAATAGGGAGTGACGAGGCCGTAGTAGGAGGGACGTGTTTGAGGGCTGATCCGGTGTCAGAGCACAAAGAAGGCGAGCCACAGCAAGCAATGTATATGTGTTGAGTGTGGAAAACAACGCAAGGGAAGAGGTGGGTGGCGAGGGGAGGATAGAGTGAGCAACCAACAGCAGCATGGTCGAGGCAAGGGCAAAAAGGCGATACATGAGGCAGCTTGTCTAGGGGAGAGAGAAGGAGGGAGGACTTGAGCCAAACAACCCCACAAGATAGCAAACATGGGTCCGAGCACAAACTCAGGCACAAAAGGCACCGAGTGCTCAAGGACAAACCGTAAACATATCGTGGACGGTACAAAGTATGTACGTTATCCGTGACGATATGCTTATTTTATACAAAATAGAATATGACCATATCATGTGAAATTACCATATAGTATATGTGGCCATGAACAATACATGTATTTTACGAAGAATATATTCGTACATGTATTTATGTATATGTGTATTCATACGAGTATCAGTGGGAACTACTAAGTAAAACTAGGTATTCCATAGGGTAATAGTAGTAAAAGGAGGAAGGTAGATGGGGAGGAGGTTCTATCAAGCCTCCAAAAGTGTTACAAGACTTTTCTTGTAACATTTATATGTTGCAATCTTGTTGCAATCTTGAGAGGACAAAAGCACCTCTCACTTCATCTCAACAAATTGTAACACCATTGCAACATGGTTGCAACAAACGCCCAGCTTTGGTTTCCAAGCCAAAGTGTAAATAAGAGGCCCAAAAGTGTTACATGACCCTTAATTGCAACATAAGTGTTACATCCAGGGGTCCAAATCTTAACATAAAGTGTAACATGGGCTGCCATTTCTAGTAGGGTTTCCCATTGTACTCAGGCTGCCATAAGGTGGGCAAGGTTTGTTGGCCATCGTCCAGAATATCTCCCGTGATCTCCTTCATCCTGTTCAACCCCAAAGGAACCACCTGAGCCTGGGATGTCATGGAAAGAATGGAAAATGGTGTTCACCTGAGCCTGATCCATCTTCACATCATGTTGTCCCTTATTGAATCCCCTAGGCACATCCATCAACAATAGTGTGTACCTTCGAACCCGTAAAAACCCCCGCATGTCCAAGGCATCTCTGGATACCACCTGGTAGTTCACAATATTCTCCGTTTTTGGCACTGTGAAAGATTGGAGCCCTTCCTCCATGTCCATGTTTGCAAGTGCCCTTTGCTCGTCCTCCAAGCCTTTCCATGTGTGCACCTCTAGTATGAAAGCTTGAAAATCCTCTGCAATTTCGTGTCTTCAACATCTTTTACTTCTGCACGAAGACAACAAATGCTAAAGCTCACAATCACACGCCGAGAGAAGAGGGGGAAAACGACAGATGCAAGCCGCCTTCAACCAATCTAATCATAGACATAGAAGGACATACCTTTCCTCAAAAGCGCTTTGAACTCGCGACATCGTGATCCGATGAGTGTAGTGGGTATTCGCTCTCACCATGTCGAATGAACTACACCCCGATGCTTTGCCATAGCCACTTGTATGACATGAAATTTCTTCCGCAGGTCACCTCCTTGACATTCCATCTGTGTCTAGAAGACCCAACACCTTCTCGGGCCACACTAATTAGCATCTTCGCCCCGCCTCGGAGGAATACCTTGAAATCGCGCCATGGCTTGCCCTCGCATTTCTTTGGGCTTCGTAAATACACCTTCAGACTTTTGTTTCATCACCAACTTTATGCTTCCTTTGCTCTTCTTGGGTCCCGCCACATGCTTTGCCTCGCCTCCTAGCTCCATGGCCTCCCACTTTGTGAAAATACTATCAACATTCTTCCAAACCTTTCCTCCAATCGCAATGCATAGAATAGAATATGTTGTCCACCTTGTTCTTATATTGATTGACCTTCATCGTTATCTATTAAAAGCACCTTATCAAGTTTTGAGCTAAGAAGTACGTGATGGAGTCCTAGGTGGTAATCATATCTCGCCATGAAATTCATCTTTGTCGACATCGTGTGGAAGGCAAACCAATGGATGGAGGCCCATGTTTTCCTTACTCAGACAGGATATTGGCAATGCTCACAACATCGTCTCATAAGAGGAAAAACATGAATTTTATCCATTGTTACCCCTAGATGAGCTCCAAATTGCAAAGCGAGATGGTGTGACCATGATATGAACCTAAGTTTAATCATAAGGTGCTTGGGCTAATAGAGGACATGAAGGGGAGGATCTTTGTCAAGGTTTGATCACATCGCCAAATAGTTAGCCCAGCCTCATCCACATTCCGGATCCGCATCGGAGTCGAATGATGCAGCCTCAAGTTCTCGAGCTTCACAAGAACAGCTCGAACCACCTTTTTGCATACGCCGATTCTCGCAGTTTGCTCAAATAATCTTCATCCAACATAGATGCCTCGCAATGCCCCCATCCGTGGCACATGTACATTGAATGTCATTACTTCCAAGGCGCGACGCGCTTTCCTTTCTTCCGCCAGACCGCTGGCATCCACACCGTGAGTCCGACTGTTGCCCAGGGCCGGGAGGAAGTCTTCCCCAGCCCCGGGTTCTCCATCTCCGCCATCGTGGGCATGCCGGCCCCGCATCCCCACCTTCCACTGGCGGCCGCATGCCGCGCCCACATCCGACAGCGAGGGAGGGGTGCCGCATGCTGCCCCCGCCTCCTCCACCGCCTCCCCTTCCACCGCCGGATGGCGCCGCATGCGCGCCCGACCCACACCATCGGAGGGAAGGGGCATGCCGCGCCCCTTCCTCCGACGCCTCCACCGCCTCAGTGACATGGGGCGCGGCGCCGCCGCACCCACATCATCGGAGGGAAGGAGGGCGCCGCATGCCGGCGCCTTCCTCCTCCGACGCCCACCCTGCATAGAGAGCTCCATGGCTCCAGATGTTGCTTTTCGCCTGTGGCCGGCTCCCCACTACCACTAGCGGCCGGTGGTGCCTCCGATTGCACACCACCCAACGTGCTAGGGTGCCTTCTCGCTTGGGAAGGCACGCCGGCATGCCGGCGCCTCCTCCCCTCGCCTCGCATCAAAGCCCGATACAAACCAATTGATTTGCGGGCTTCCCACTCGGTTGTCGCTAAGAGGAGGGTTCCTCCCGCCCCATCTTCATGTGAACGTATGCTAACTTTGGCACAAGCAAAGAAGCCCTTGTCCCTTTTCCTCCTCTTGGTCTTCGTGAGGCTTCCTCATCCGACTGCCCTAGCTGCTGCCTAATGGGACCATCCTCCTCATCCGAGGGTCCAAACTCGCTCTCTTCTTCCTCGCATTAGTAAAGGCAAACCGGAAGGGCCTTTGTCCTCCGCAAAGACATCTCAAGCGGTGCATTTTCATGGAGTCTCAATCACCGACAAAGAAACCTATAAAATGATCTTCCACCTCGACATGGTTTTAACACAAGACATGTGTTACTTTTATCGCCTCTCAAATACACACCGATCATGTTAGAGAGAGTTGAGGGAAACATTTGCACTTACATTTTCAATTCGCCAGCATCCAAGAATTTCCTTGATGATATACTTGGTGAAAGCTGCCTTAGCACATACACATTGTAGTCATCTGTCGGGCAACCCTTCCACTGTAAGGCTTGATGTGCACAAACCCGAACTCCGTTCACCATCCACCACATCCATTGTAGCCCAGAACCCATCCCGCCTAGCTCCTCCGACAGTGCAAAGCACCATTGAACCCAAAAATCCATTTTTAATAAGGAGTCCACACCATTGTGTCCTCTTCAGTTCCTCCGATCGCGTGAACAACCGCCTTTCTCCAACAAAACAACTTCATCAACTCGGCTTGTGTGCTCGCTGTCGCACCGCCTCCTCACGATAAGGAGATGGGATGGGATCCGGGAGGAGCCTTCGAGACTTGGGAAGGCCAACCTTTTCCTGTGCCCTTGCGCCCCTTTGCAGAGCTTGGTTTCTCGAAACGTGGAACCAGATCAAGGGACCCTTTGCCCTCCACCGCTATGCTCATGGGCAGCCGCGCTGCCTCCTCTTCCTTCTTCGAGTGTCGCTTATGCCGCTTTGGCTTGTCCACAAGCTCTACAGATCCGCCGCCAGCCCCTTCCGCGCCCACTTGCCATATCCGCTCACGAAATCACACAAGACGGGTCGGGCGTAATTGCCCATCCAAAACAATGGTTGTGTGGGTTGAAGAAATACCAACCTCCCGCCGCGCTGCACGGCGCTTGTGGGCCGAATTTGATGCCACCGCCGAGACGGCCGACTTGGTCGCTAGACCGACGCAGTTTCGCGCCGCACCAATTCCACTGCCTTGCCGGAGCAAGTGGAATTGGCTTGTGCCCAGATGTGTGCCGGAATTGCTGGAGCACAACATAAGTTCTCCTCACAAGCACTTGTTGCCTTCCGAACCAACAAAGGAAGAAGATGGCGCCATTACGCCACTTCGTAGGTCCGACAACAGACACCCTGCGGCTTATAATACGGTGCCGACATGTGTATGTATGGGAGGAAACCCTAAATTAGTTATGGCGAAGATGGAAACGCCGCTTTACCGTGGTTAAAACCATAAATTGAGCCGATTCGATCCGCTAGATGTCAGAATGATGCATGCCTTGTGGAAAAATATTTTGCCCACTTACTTCTTGTAGAAGGGATTGGCCCTGTTGTTGCTTTGGCTTTCAAGAAACGTGAAACCCGTTTTCCACCCATTCAATGTTCCATACATGGTCGAATGTGAGAGAGGTACAACACGAGAGCAAGAAAGCAAAGGGCTATAGTTTGAGGTTGGCGACTATTGGTGTCACCGGCGAGGTCGTCAAGGTTCTAGTCCCACATCATGCTGCAAGCTACGCACATTCTTCATGACGCCGAGGTGATACCACTGTGCCGCTCGCTTCTATTGCCCTTTGTAGTGAAACTTTACGGCAATGTGGGTCACGTGGTTGCCGATTCACAAGGAACGTGATGGCGATGTTGATTTTGGAGGCGAAGATGCCTCCCAATTCATAGAGCTCGATTTAAAGAAGAACCAAAGCGAATTTTGCACGCCAGATATGACTCGCCCTTTTGCGGCGTGCATGCCTCAATCTTCTCAGCAAAGTAAGCAATTACAGTAGAGCATTGGTGACATGTGTTAAAGCGTGAAGTGGAATTCTCTGTGTGTGGACATATCTTAAGGTGGCCGAAGGACTTAAAAGAGGACAACAAGATTACAGTGCATGTAGTGGGTTGCATGATTCATAATTACACATTCAAGGCGATCTCCACTATGAAATTTGAGGAATGATGCAAATTTGACGATTTCTATTATACAGGTGATGATCCTCACTTATGAAGGGTTGCTTCCTAAAGTTTTATATTTGCAAATTGGACACATGTAGGAGAACAAGAATCACCGCTCTTTGCTTACCTCAACATGCTCGTCGACACAGGAGCGTTTGAGAAGGTGAAGTTGGTTTTCTTCTTGTTGGGCATACACACGATCAAGTCGACCAAATGTTTTCTTGTTTCTCGAAACATAAACACAAAGAGGCTAGAACCCTACCAACTATATGGACATTTTGAGAGACAACGAACCAGAGTGAAGGTGGTGACGGTTGCATTTCCGTTCATTTGTGTGGCCGTGCGATTAGGAGGAAGGAGGTCGAAGTACAAAGTCAGTAGCGGAAGTTGAACAACCTTCGCTCCAACAGTTCAAAATTACCCAAGAAGACAAAGTGGGACGGAAAAGGTAGCAGTCATTCCGGAGTAAACAATACTGACTTCTCCATTGTGGGAAGCGAAGATGGCCTGAGTTCTTGTCGTTTGTGCCTACAAAGATCATCGGCCCAACTCCCTTAATGGCATTGCAGCGAAAGACAAGAAAGGGATTGGAGGAGGCTTGAGCGCATGATGGCGATCACTTGAAGAAAGGGATGCTGAAGTTACCAACTTATGTGAATCTTTGTTGAGGGGAGTGGTGGGATGATCGGAAGGATCAAGAGGAGATCGCAACGATTGTGGACCATAACATCGGACTTGTTTTGAAAAACCCGTGGAAGTGGTACGATAGGGCAGAGGCAGAAGCAAATGTGCCTCCCTTGCTGGTTCCGGATGAAGCTCTCCTAGACAAAGCATTATTGCGGGATGTACCACAACAGGACATGTACCGAGGAGCATGTCGAGCGTTGAGCAGCGTGAAGAGGAAGTGGAGAGGATGAATGGTGACATCATGGAGATTAGAAAAGGTATGTTCATTGTAACGCCTTGTGAGGGCGATACTCACAATAGGGCGTTCTGGGTGGCCAAGGTTGTTGGTGTCCACCTCACCGTCCCTGACCCCTATTTCTTTGTGCACTGGTGGCGGACCGAAACACACAGATGCTTTTGAAGGGAAGTATGTAGGGGAATACTTTCTCAGGTCTGATAGCGACATAGCAGCACCTTTGAAAGGCAAGGCGGGAAAAGGTTTCGAGGCCTCCAGACATCCGAGCTCTTCGTCAGTAAAACCATTATTGTATATTATGGGTTCAGTGACATCCGAGAAACATCTCTTACAGCAAGACAAGCGATCGGAGAAATTGAATGCTCTTCGTCCTCACATCGTGCCCTCCACCCTAGATGCAGCTATCGATAGTGAAGATGATGGTGATGAAGTAGTCCTGTCCGAGGAAGAAGGTTTACAGTCAGGCGAAGAGTGAGGATGTGATTCTGATGGTTGGTAGAAGATAAGTGAGATCTATTGGATGGTGTTGTCATGGCCAATGGGAAGACGGGAGCGTAGTATTGAAGAAAAACCTAAGTCTTTTAGGTGTTGTTAGCATGTTAATAAGTTAGGGTTAAATTAAGTTGAGTCAGCTTACCCTTTCATTAGGGTTACGTCCCTTAGGCGAAAAGTCATATCGTTTCGTAAAACCAATATAGGTGTTTAGCACTTATACATTACTTACTTCTTTATGATTAATATGATGTAATTATTGCTTGTTGCTTAATTAATCTGCGTTATATTTGCTTTTCGTCATGGTATCAGAGCATATATTAGCGTGGATTGCATTCTAGAGAATGCACATCAAATTGTGCATCTTAGGGTGTGCACAAACATATATATTTTGTTCTTATCTTCTATAGAAAATGGTTTCTTTAAAGGATAGAGCAAATAATCAAGAAACAGGATTTTGATTGTTTTCTTTGTATTTTTAATTTGCCTTTTCTTGGAATCTGCTTTATGAAGATCTGAATAGCATCCTAACGCACCTATTCTAGATTGCTATTTGAGCAATTCTAAAATAGGCACGCTAGGACACCCGTCAGATCCCACAACAAGCATTTTCAAAGGCAATTTATAAAATTTAAAAGAGTTCAAGAATGTATTCTAAATGCATTTGTACAATAAAAAATCTGGCCATTTTACATGGCAAACAACGGCGGGGGCCAGCAGTGGCAGCCTCGCGCTGAACAAATTCAACAACGCCAGAATCGCCTGAGGACTAGGGCTGCTGATAGGAATCTTGCTGAAAGATTGCATCAAAGGACCTACGAATGGACTGTGAGAAATCAAGACAGACCATTCCAGACCTTTGAACTTGAAAGGGCCTTCAATACATTGGTTGAGACCCTCTACCCAGATTACCAGCACCTAACTTTTACTACAGATCCTAGGCAACTTCAACAGCGTGCTCCAGAGGCCGCTCCTGGCCAGTTTGGTAACCCTAACAATTTTCTCACTCCGCAATCTGCACAACACATTTCTGTGAATCAGTTGGCTCAAAGATTAGAGACCCACGCAGCCTATGTTGATAGGCATCACATTCACACAAATAGGTCTATTGCAACCCTTGGTGTAGATCTGAAGGACGTACAAGAGCAAATAAGGCACATAGATTTCAAATTACATACCTTGCTGAAGGCAGAGTTGCTGTGTAACCCCGTGTTTAGATCAGCAGCTATGAAATCTGTCAAGAAAGTAAACAGTAAGTATAGGTTTTATGAGCCAAATGCTTGCCCTTCATGTTCAACATATGCACACAATCGATGGGAAAATAGGTGAAATCAGATTGCACAAAGAGAAAATCAGCAGTTGTTAACCCTACATGATCCTGTTGGGCCTGCTGAAGCTTTGTGGTTGGTGGATTAGGTCTTCCTTTAGGCTGCCCCGTAATGAGCAGCAAAAATTACTCAGGAATCCCTCATCAGCAGCATAAATAGATAGGTGCAGATTTTAAAAAAAAAAAACAAACTCACCTGTCTAACGTTTGGCTTGAAGAGCCGATAGTCTCCTCCTAAAATCAGAGTTTAGACATCCTTGTTATGCCCGTTGGTAATACTAGTGATTCTGATTTAGACTTCTCCTGGCTGGATTGGATTACAAGTCCAACAGTTAGAAAAGTAACAATGGGTGACGCAGCCTCCACCTCTAGTGGAGTCTCGTTAGAAAGCTTCAAGGAAAAGGATAGGTTTGGGGGACATGACTATGACATTTGGGTCATGAGGATGAAGGGAGCACTCCAAGCAAAAAGGCTTTGGGAGATTACAGATGGAAAGGCGAAACCAGCCTCACAATCGCAGGATGACAAGGATGCATGGACAGTCAAAGATGACGCAGCCATGTATCTGCTCCGAAGTGGCCTTACAGCTGATATGCTGAGGCAGACAGTGGGAGCCAAGACTGCTAATGAGCTGTGGGTTCGTCTCCATGATCTGTATTCAGGCTCCAATCCATCAACCCAAATGACAGCCCTCAAGTACCTTACTAACCTGAAGATGAAAGATGGAGAGTCCATTGAAAAGCATATTGGGCATTTCAGGACTCTGGTCTCCAGGCTTGAGGCGTTGTCTAAGGACCCCATGGGGGACGAGCTATACATCATGTACCTGATGCTGTCCTTACCAGCTTCCTGGTCACACTTTGTGACATCGTACAATACCTCATATGCGCAGACACAAAAATTAGCCAAGGCAGCTAATGTGACACTCCCAGCACCTACATTCTCTGAGGTAGTGGGAGCATTTCTGCAGGAGGAAGCCACTAGGGGAACCACAAGTACACGTTCAGGAAAACAGCAAGCCCTTTACACTTCAAACAAGGGTAAAGGAGGAAATACTAGAAATAACCCTCGAGGAGGAGGAGGAAATTCTCAAAGGGGTAGCAGTGGCTCTCACTCTGCTGGCTTCTCTTCTAGCAACACGAAGAAACCCAAGAGGACTGGCAGCTGCAATTGGTGCAAAATGCCAGGTCACTGGGAGCGTGAATGCAGAAAGAAACAAGCTGGACAGCCTCGAAAGGAAGGCAATTTAGCTGAAACGAATGTTGTGGTAAAGAAAAATAATACCCCTTCTGCTCTTACAGTTGGCACCAGGGAATTTTCTAACCCACTTCTCCTTCCCACGTGTTTGTCCAGCAAAGTAGAGGTTAGACCATTGATAGAATGGTACCTAGTGTGCTACAAGCACATCTGCTTTTGACAGAGGTATAAAACATGCTGTGCCGCCATCGGATCGATGTTTACCTAGGGGATGATCGTTCACTTGTCTCACCCGGCATAGGCACGGTTTACTTGCCAGTTCCTTCTGGAGTGACCCTCATTCTGAACAATGTTTATTATGTACCTGACATGACTAGGAATTTGATCTCAGTTAGGCAACTCAACTCAGATAATAATAGTCATGTTCTGTTTACAACTACAGAATGCCAGGTGATAGATGCTTTTGACCATAGAAAAATACTTGCCTATGGGTCATCAGATCACGATCTCTTTCGTCTCCATATTCAGAGTGGAATGCCAGTTTCACATCTCACACAGGACACATCCCTAGCCACTGCACAGCAAATAGCTAAGAGTCAGCTGTGGCATGCTAGGTTAGGCCATCCCCATAGTGCTAAGTTGCAGAAATTGGCAACCAGCGTGGCCCCTTGTCGCAGCCTTCCCTAGGTGGTGGAAAATATTTCCTCACCTTCACCGATGACAAGACACGTTTTGTCACTGCTTATATACTCCAGGCCAAAAGTGAATGCTTTTCACACTTCAAAACTTACCTTAAGTTTCTTGGTGACTGAATGAAGCAGTGAAGACACCGTTCGCATAATGGTGGGGAGTTCACTTCCAAGGAATTCCGCACCACTGCGCAGGAGGGCATTGGGCTTACTCACGATGTGTACTCCACATGGAGTTCTTGAGCATATGAATCTCACACTTCAGGAGATGACAGCGTCACTCCTTCATTATGCTCATCTCCCTTTGCCATATTGGGCAGAGGCCCTAACCACAGCGGTGTACCTCAGGAATAGGTTGCCTACAAATTCAGTTGTGGGTATGACACCCTATGAAGCCTTTTGTGGTCGGAAGCCCTCTGTCCTTCACCTTCGAACCTTTGGCTGTGTAGCTTATGCTTTCATTCCTAAGGAAAAACGTAAGAAGGTGTTAGATAAAGCACAGAAACTTCTTATGCTTGGGTACACTGAGGGCATCAAGGCCTACAAACTCTATGATGTTTCAAAGGACAAGGTCATTTACTCCAGGAGTGTTACCTTTAATGAAAAGGTTCCTTGGGCAATGGTAGTTTCCCAACCAGGTGGGGACCCTTCTGCTGAGGCAGATGAAGACGAAATTGCCTCACATTTGGTCGATTTTCCCTTTGAGGATGCTGGTCCTGTTGGTGGGGACGAACAACCAGCGGTTGAAAGTTGACCAGGATGACCAGGCAGTGTTAGTTGATCTGGAAGGCGAACCAGTGAATGAAAATCAACCACAGCCTGTCAACAATGAACAGGAACCAGACCCTGAAGATGAAAACGAACCAGCTGCGGAAGATGATATGGCTGATGCTGCAGAAGATGAAGTTCTTGTTGAACCTAAACCTGAGCCTCAGCGTCGTTATCCTGCAAGACAGAGACGTGCTCCCGATTACTATCAATCAATTGATTTTAGGGCACAGGCTCATGCAACTTCCCTTGATCCTGTTGAGCCTCAGTCATATGAAGAAGCTCTTTGTAGACCTGATTCAGCAGAATGGAAAAAGGCCATTCAATCAGAATATAATTCTCTAATAAAAAATGGCACATGGGAACTTGCACAGTTACCTCCAGGTCGCAAGATGGTGTCCTGTAAATGGGTCTTTAAGCTCAAGGTTAAAGCAGATGGCACCTTTGATAGATATAAAGCTCGACTCGTTGCTAGAGGCTTTACTCAAATGCCAGGCCTTGACTACTTCGAGACATATGCACCTGTTGTTAAGATGGCCACTTTTCGTACTCTATGTGCTGTTGCAGCACACAAGGACTACGAGCTGCAGATGTTCGACGTTAAGACAGCTTTCCTACATGGGAAGCTTGACATAGAAATTTACATGCAGCAGCCACCTGGATATGAGGTAAAGGGAAAGGAAGACTATGTATTACGTCTGATTAAAACTCTGTATGGTCTCAAACAATCGGCACTAAAGTGGAACGAGGCTCTTGATGAGGAGCTTCTTGCTCTAGGCTTTGTCAAATGCAAGGCAGATGGAAGCCTCTATGTATATAGGAAAGGGGATACTGTTTGTTATCTCGCTGTCTATGTGGACGACCTAATACTAGCTTGCAACAGCCCCAAATTTATCACAGACCTGAATGGGCTGTTAGCAAACAAGTTTGAGATGACCAACTTGGGACCACTTCAGAGTTGCTTGGGCGTTCATGTTCAAAGAAACAGGGACAGGAGGATCATTACCTTAACCCAACCTAGGTACCTGCTGGACTGTGCTGAACAGATGGGCCTTAAGGACGCAAAACCAGCCTCGACCCCTCTTCCTACTGGCCTTAAACTCAGTCGAGAAATGAGTCCAGAAACTCAAGATGAACAGGAAGCAATGGCTAACATACCTTACAGGAAAGGAGTAGGAAAGCTAATCTACGCCTCCAATACCACAAGGCCAGACATTTCCTTTGCCACAAGTGCCCTGTCGCAGTTCTTAGAGAACCCTGGACAAGAACACTGGCAATGCTTGAAGCGAGTCTTCAGGTATTTAAAGGAACAAGACCGCCTATCAAAAGACGCCTACCTAGACTTTAGACTTAGAGGTATTCATGCATTCGCATCATGCTGGGATGTGGATTCTAGAAGATCGGTCTCTGGCTACGTGGTTTGTTTTGCTGGAGGACCCATATGTTGGAGCAAAGAAGAAACTTAATCGTAGCAACATCCAAGATCGGGTTGAGTATCGGTGCTAACGGCAAGAATAAAGAAATTCTGTGGCTGAAATTGCTGTTCAAGGAAATGGGGATCAGCCTACCTACCTGTACGATTATCAACACTGATAATCAGGGTTCAATGGCACTTGCTAAGAACCCTGTGTTTCACTCGCGTACAAAACATGTGGAAGTAGAGTACCATTTCATACGAGAGCTTGTGCAAGCAGGGAAAATAGTTCTTGACTACGTACCTACAGCTGAAAATCCTGCCGACATACTTACCAAGGCGTTGGGCAGAGACTTGCACATGCGACATGTAAAGAGTCTTGGCTTGGGGAGGTCAAAAGACTTCCTCCAGCATCACAAGGTCTGAAAAGACAAATTCAAAAGGCCTAGCCCCAGCTGAAGTGAGAACTTGAGCAATCATTGTCTTCATCACTGAGAAATCCTGGAGACTTGGGAGGATCTCCATCAGAATCTTCACTATCAGAGTCTTCTACAGACTCTGGGTCTTGGTACTCTCATCAGACCTAGGGGTGTTGCGCCTGCGCCTCTCCTCGTACGAGATTCTCTCAGGGGAGACTAGGCACTCCTCCTCCCTGAGTCTCATCTCAGAACCTATAAAGAAGACAATTTGCCACTTTTAGCAAACAGTGGGAGCTATGGCTCAGAATTGCTGCCAAAGGTAGCATTAAACAGGAAAGTAAGCAAGGGCGTGACAGAACTTACGGTATGAGCTGACAACATGACCGGGGTACTCTCTACAGACTTGGATCCTCACGCGCTTCATCATCAGCTGGCTAAACCTGCACTGGTACCAGACAGGGGTGCCGGGATTAGTGACGCTGCCAACGCTCACTATCTTGGTCTCCTCTAGGTAGTCGTTTGTCTCAGGGAACATAAAAGGCTTCTTGGGTTGTGTCTCGTGGTCATTATACTCGCACTCCACCTCCCGGTTCCTAGGGTGAACAGGTCTTGGGGCAGCTGCAGCGGGGCGTGATGGGCCTGGCATGCTTGAGGTGCCAACAGTTTGAGCCCCTCGCCCCCTAGTTGAAGCTCTGCCTGGTGGGCGCCCTCTTGGTCGCCTTGCAAGTATGGAGCCTCGAGCTGCGCCTGCACTGCTTGTTCCATGTACCCGCCTACAATTTCATCACATTGCCGACGGTGTCCGAGCTCCCTTCCGCAAAGCGCCACGCTCATAGGTGCGCCCCGAGCTTCAGATCCGCAAGACGACATGGTGAGCTTGTGTTTCTCGAACAAGAGCTGGACAATTGAGGTGAGGGCGTAGGCCACGCTTATAAAAGAAGCGCACCTCAGTGGAAATGGCTCCATATTGTCTGGATCCATGGTTTTCTAGGCGCAAGCTGGAGCGTAATGGTTTGCACAAGGTACACAATCGTGAAGACACTGGAGAAGCTCAAGAGACTGTCATGAGGCGATGCTCTGGAGGATAGTCCTATACTTAACCTGCTACAACAAGTGGGAGTGAAGAAAAACCTAAGTCGTTTAGGTGTTGTTAGCATGTTAATAAGTTAGGGTTAAATTAAGTTGAGTCAGCTTACCCTTTCATTAGGGTTACGTCCCTTAGGCGAAAAGTCATATCGTTTCGTAAAACCAATATAGGTGTTTAGCACTTATACATTACTTACTTCTTTATGATTAATATGATGTAATTATTGCTTGTTGCTTAATTAATCTGCGTTATATTTGCTTTTCGTCAAGTATCAGGTTGTGAGTGAATTTTATTATCTCCCGTATCACAAAGAAAATGTTATTACTACGGGCATGCGGGGCCCCCCTTACATGAAAATGATCGATTTCTTCATTGAACATTTTCGCAGTGAAGTAGAGATCCCAAATCCCTATTGTTCATCACACTTTGTTTCCCCAACCCTAGTTTGAGGGGTGTTGCTCAAAGAACAGGACACGGGGATAAAACTACGCTCCTCCGCCTCATGTGACCAAAAACAGAGAATTACCAGTATGGCATCGGTTGATCGACCGCACTATCTCATTTAGATGTTGCAAGGAGAGCAGGGGTCATGGCTAAATGCGCCTGAATGCCGGCGCATATACCCCCGACCCCTGCTCTCCTTGCACATTCGAATGAGCAAGTGACCATGGCGTTAGAGCGCCGACATGAAAATGGGCGCCGGCATGCCGGCGCCCTAACCCTCTCACCCGAATTAGACCACGGTATCCTGCATATTGCGAGGTGTTCAGCCGATGTATTCCCTTTTCCGAAAGTCCATGCATTATAGTTTTTGGGTTGGCGAGGCCGTGAGGACATACATAAATAAGCCGCAATTACTACAGCGCACAGATTCATACGTTCTGCGTCTATGCACTTTGTTACGGCATGGGTCTCCATTCCCTTGGAATCATGTATGTATGCATGCACTATTCTTCTTGTTCCAATCGTCATCCATGGATCCTATGATCCACATGTTGAACAGCATAATTTTTTAGTGTTTTCCGCTAACTATGTAGCATAGAACCAATTTGATACCCATCACGAACCCTGTTCAGCGTATATTGGCCTATGAAGCTGTGGAAGACCACATGTACACTAACCCTCCCATGGACTGTTCTAGGCTGTGGTCAAGAGAGACGGGCAGTCAAGAAGGCAGAGGGCCCATCAAGGGTGGTAAAACAACCACCGCTAGGAAGCCACCACGGTGGTGGAGCCAGCCCACCGTGAAGAAGGACCCGAGGTGGGGAAGCCACCGTCAGGAGCGTTGTAGGAGGGGATGCAACCCCTGACTCAAGCAGCCCACTGGGATTGTCCATGGAGCCGGCATACCCTTCATGGCTTTTGAGG
Organism: Anthoceros angustus; assembly: GCA_010909165.1. NCBI lineage: Eukaryota > Viridiplantae > Streptophyta > Anthocerotopsida > Anthocerotales > Anthocerotaceae > Anthoceros > Anthoceros angustus. The sequence goes on along the minus strand of MU008168.1, from coordinate 830,699 downwards.
GCGCGACTTAGCTAAGGTACACAAGTACACACCTTTGCAGGACAGCCATGCCTTCATCTCCCTCGCCATTGAGAGTCAAGGGGCTATGGACAAGGAGTTTTCCCGGCTCATTAACGATTGTGCTAAAGCCTACCACAGTCGTCGGAACGGGGTGGGTCTCCCTCTTTCCTCGGTGGTCTATTTCTATCGATAGCGTGTATCCATCGCCTTGCAGAGGGCATTGGCCAATGCTATTTACAAGATGGCAACGAGTATAAGAGACGCGGCATCAGCGGCACCAGTTGTAGGTAGGCCTTTCCTCATCTCGGACGACGACATAATCGGGACGGTAGGGAGCTTCGGGTTGGCATTCGTGGGGCTAGGCTAGCCCCCCTAGCTCTTGGCCCTTTAGTGGGTTGTCCCCCCTCGGTTCGGGGTAGATGGGTTTTCCCATCTCTTCTTCTTAATAAAGTCTCCATTGTTTGTTTTCATTAAACATAGGTTCATTGAACTTCCTAGTTAAGCACCCTTCATGATCGATGGTTCAAAGAGGTAACATCGAGACCTATAGGGTTCATTGAACATGGGTTCATTGAACTCCCAGCTTAAGCGCCTTCGATCGGACGGTTCAAAGGAGTGACATCCAAGCATAGGGGTCATTGAACATGGGTTCATTGAACTCCCTAATTAAGCGCCTTCGCAATTGGAATCAATGCCGATAGGGTGTTACTAATCCCGCCTTCATAGATCACGGAGCTATCGGTTCTAAACATCCTACCTTGCCTTGACTCGCTGTGCGGGAGTTGCCGTGAGTTAGTACCTACAAGGGTTCCCGCAGCTCAAACTCTGTGAGAACTTGGATGTATACTTTCAAATATCTATAAAGTCTTTGAATTCTCTAAAAATATTATTATATAGATTTTGATTTCTTTTCACTACTTAGTNTTTTCCGGCTCATTAACGATTGTGCTAAAGCCTACCACAGCCGCTCGGAACGGGTGGGTCTCCCTCTTTCCTCGGTGGTCTATTTCTATCGATAGCGTGTATCCATCGCTTGCAGGGCATTGGCCAATGCTATTTACAAGATGGCAACGAGTATAAGAGACGCTGACATCGTGACACCAGTAGGTAGGCCTTTCCTCATCTCGGACGACGACAATCGGACTGGTAGGGAGCTTTGGCATTCGTGGGGCTAGGCTAGCCCTAGCTCTTGGCCCTTTAGTGGGTTGTCCCCTCGGTTCGGTAGATGGGTTTTCCCATCTCTTCTTCTTAATAAAGTCTCCATTGTTTGTTTTCATTAAACATAGGTTCATTGAACTTCCTAGTTAAGCACCCTTCATGATCAGATGGTTCAAAGAGGTAACATCGAGACCTATATAGGGTTCATTGAACATGGGTTCATTGAACTCCCCAGTTAAGCGCCCTTCGTGATCGGACGGTTCAAAGGAGTGACATCCAAGCATAGGGGTCATTGAACATGGGTTCATTGAACTCCCTAATTAAGCGCCCTTCGCAATTGGACAGATCAATGCCCAGATGGGGTGTTACTAATCCCCAGCTTCATAGATCTACGGAGCTATCAGTTCTAAACATCCTACCTTGCCTTGACTCTGTCGTGTGCGGAGTTGCCAGTAGTTAGTACCTACAAGGGTTCCTGCAGTTCAAACTCTCGGTGAGAACTTGGATGTATACTTTCAAATATCTATAAAGTCTTTGAATTCTCTAAAAAAATATTATTATATAGATTTTGATTTCTTTTCACTACTTAGTTTATTATAATGTGAAATATCCATGGTTCTTGAAGTTATGGAAAAGCAACTTCCCAAGAGTGAAAATACCAAAATCCAACAGGTTTTCCACGTGCTCACTCGCAGTCTCAAGAGCACAATTAGGAACCCCACAAATCCGATCAAGGTAATTGTTACCACTTTCGGGCTTGACATGCATGGGAACTTATGGAATGGTTTTCTTGAGTGGGGAATGGTTGTTTTGAACTCGAGGCTTTATGGGCAAGATCCCTATAACCGGTCTTACGATCTTTGTATGATGGGATGGGTGACGCCAGACCGTCCCCACATATGCAAAACCCTTGGGATGAAACCCCGAGGCCACCAGACATGTGGACGCCGCCGGCCCTGGAGGCCAAGAACCCTATGGTGCGTTGAAGAGCACCGGAGATGGCCACGCCCACCTCCAGTGCTCTTTAACGGCACCATAGGTTCCTACCGAGGGATACCAATCGCCAACGCCCACATGGCGAAGGACCATAGGGTCACCCTACAATTTATACATGTGGCCGGCCGCCGCTCCATAACCAAAAGCCGAAGGCATGGATTGTGGTTGCTCGAGTACGCCACCCAATTGTTCGCAAATGCGCTTAGGACGGAACATGAAGGTTCTTCCTCCGTTGATTTGGGACGTCGCGCGTCTCAAAGATAGGAGGGTCCTTCATATCTAATCGGATGTCTCTTCAAATGTACCGACGAGTGTGTATGTCAAAACAAAAATATCAAGCGGCTTTAGATGCCCATCGCTTAGCATCGTGAGCGGTCAAGATGGCAGGAGCAAGAGTTATGTAGAACCACATATGTACCTTCTACTTTCAATCGATGGAATGGACCAAAAGAAGACGGAGATTCCCATCTACTTGATGGCCAAAGAACTTGGATGAGGAGTGCCGATTCAGTTCATGTGGTTGGGTGCATGATCCACAATTACACGCTTTAAGGCAAGAGCTTACTTGCATTATGCGAACTTGGAATGATGCCAATCTTACGATTACCATCATCCGTGATGTTATTCATAACTACGAAGGAGTATTGCCGAAAGTGTTATATTTGCAATTGGACAACACTGCAGAGAACAAGAATCAATCATTGCTTTGCATATCTCAACATGCTCGTGGACATGGGGACGTTTGAAAAGGTGAAAGTGGGGTTTTGTTGGTGGGGCATCGCATGATCAAATCGACCAAATGTTTTCATGCTTTTCAAAAGCTTAAAACACAAGGAAGCTCACACTCTTCCCGCCGCCGAGATTTTGATTAGTGCGTACACTCCACAGGAGGTGAAGATATTGATCAAGTTCGGACTTCGGTCATATGTTTGGCCCATAAGGGGAAGGTGGACACGCATACAAGGCTAAAAAATTAAACAACCTCTTTCCAAAGACCAATTCAAAATTACGAGAGAAGCCAAAGGTGACCGTGGGTTTGTAATCACATCGAGCAAGCGATTCCACATCAGCCTATTGGGAGACAGAGAGGCCGGGTTGAGTTTTTGACATTCGTGCGTTGGACACAATAAAGCCTTTAACCGCCTCCGGTCAAGGGATAGAAAAGGAAAGTTGGTGACTTATCACCTACGGATGGTGTGGCTCATTTGAAGGAAGGTCTTTCGGCCCTTAGGCCTTATGTGACATCGGAGGAATACAAATGGTGGGAAGCTTTTGGGTGGACCAACAAGAGATTCTGTTATTCAAAACAACATTGGGCTCGTCCTCCATCCTTGGAAGTGGTATTCGAGGTCCAGTAAATGCCAACCTCTGCGACTTGATGATGAAGCTTTATTACGAGGCGTTGTTGAGGACCTTCCACAACGAGATATGTATTTGGGACGATACCAAAACTTGGAAAGACAATGGGAGGAATGACACGTTTGAATGGTGATGTGTTGAAATAAATAAGGGCATGTTCATTGCGTTCCAGCGAGGACACGCTACAAGACCATTTTGGATTGGGAAGGTGATTGACGGTTTTGTTTGATGACCCACCTCACTTACTTGTTCCAGTACAGGCGAGCACAGATGCGTTTGAGGGTAGGTACGTTGAAGAATACATAATTGGGGGATGCCGAGCCAAGCAACAAACCGGGGAAAAGGGGTCGAAGGGTTGAACCTAAAAATATTCAGAAGTTTATGTACACAAAACCGTCATCTTGTATTATGGTTTCACCTTGAATTCTAAACATCTGTCACGGTGACAAGAAGGCAATCAAGGACAAGTGAATGAATTGCGGGCTTCATACAACCAGCAAGTCAAAGTGGCACAGAGGATGTGAAGATGACGGTGATGATGCCGAACCTACGAAGATGACGGCGTCAATTTAGAAGGAGAGTAGATTGCACTTGAATGTTAAAAGTGCGGTAGCCTCATTTTCTTTGAGAAGGGAAACACATTACAATCGTTCATTGTAGTAGTCATTGGGGAAAGTTTGAAACGACTGTATATTCTACAAGATGGTAGATGGAAACTCCACTCCAAGTCTTGGGCGGTTTAGTCCTAAAAAGCCAGATTCGGGACACCCTTTTTAAATTTGCACATTTAGAGCATGTGCACATTTAGGGCTTCGATGCATCACTAATAATGCATCCATACCCAGCACTTTCATTTTGATCACGGCTAGTCACATGACTATACATAGCATCTGTCGGATGGTTGGTGACACACATACTGACCCTCTTGTCTCAAAATCGATTCCTCCAACCTACCAAGGGATAGGAGATGACATATCACTTTCGGGATTGTGGGAGGCGGTGCGGGCGCCGGCTGGCGGCGCCACCCACCATTCCATGAATTCCATGTCGTGCAGAAGGATTCCTATGACCCATACCACCACCCCGTGGAAGCGTTCTGGGGAAATAGAGTTCGACATTGGTTGGACCATGTTTTCCCGATTGTTTGTGGGGCATCGTCAAATGTACTCATCTTCACAGCGATCATGGTGCTCCATTTTGGGTCTGTAAATGGGCTCTAAAGTCGGCATAGGTGTAAACTACAACCATTGCTCCACATGTCATCGGCAAGCTATGCAGTGTTGGTGTTCACCCTTCTTTCTGATCATCTTTTCCAGCACAAGCGGTGAACAAAGGATTCAACACCCATCCAAAACCCCCTTCGGCAAATAAAGAGCAGAAAACCCTCATGCTGAATAATCACCCCCTTCACTAAATAGCATGTTACTAATACATCCTTGAAGTTGCACGCAAGTCAACTAGCGAAAGGCCAAAACCTGTTGGCAATTAAAATGAATGGAACCTAAAAATGTACTGGTCTGGAGTCGAGCCCAAGCGTATGGCTGAATATACACCGGCGTGACTATACACCGGTGTGGACCGTGGGCTCTCCCCCTTAGGAAGGTAATGAGCTAGTTTTTGTTTTTTTGTTAGTGGGGAGTGGGAAATAAGGCGAGAAGGGAGATATAAGGTCAGGACGAGTAAAAAAGGGATGAACGACCGAAGCGCATAAGGATAAGGTGACTCCGGACGGCACTCTGGAGTGGCCTGGGTGACTCCGGGCCGCACTTCGGAGTAGACCGGGGTGAGTTCGGACTGCACTCCGGAGTAAGTCACGATAAGTACGCCGGGAAAGGTAACTTTGGAACGGGGAGCGTGTTTTGGCAAGGGGGCCACATGGACGGTGCTGGGAGGGGGACAAGCATGCAATGGACCAGGACCATAGGGTTGTCAGTGGCCGTTATGGGCAAGTAACCACGCCCTGGGTACATGCGCTAGAGTAAGGCTAGAGTATGCGAGCAGCGGCGACGGCAGCGTAAGGCTAGAGTAAGCAATGCAGGACTCGGCGATTCACCCGGCGGCGGGCGCCCTCCGCGCTTGATTCTCCCAGGCGTTCGGCCGAGATAAGGCCATTCTCCGACCGTCAGGCGATTTCGCGATCACTGCTTTTCAGCACCACCTCTCGCACTATCTCTTAGGCCAAAAGCGCCGAGCGACCCTCTTTCGTGGCGGGCGCTCGGCGCGGAGCCGCAGTAAGAGAATTGTCGGCCATCAAGCCACAACGGCCGGACGGGCCGGCGATTATGGGACCCAAGAAGGCGGCGGTGCAGGAACCCTAGCGTGGAGAAGAACATCAAACACGATAATATTTGAGCCGGAATATACATCAAGCGGCTTTATGCATGAATATCACGCTGAACGGGTTGTGGATGGTCACTAAATCGCTGTTCATGTATGTAATCGCGGATAATGTGTTCAAAATTATGGTCAAAATCACATTCTACTTCAAATTTACCGGGAGCACCAGTACGCAAAAAGGTCAGTGGGGACATTCCCGGTTTGCAATGATTTAGCACCGACTTCACACTCCCTTTGTGCTGGGATGCGGAAACCCGCCGTGATGTTTACAATATATTGTCTTATCTTTGAAGGAATGAAAGCCACTTTGCATCCGGTTCACATTTACGGTGGCAAGGTATGGAAAATGTCGCGGTTCCTCTATGGTAGAAAGGTGAGGAAACTACACAGCCAGCGATAGGCGCCGGATGCAGCGCCCATCATACACCTACTATGCGTGAGGCCCTTAGCCATTCACTGCGCACCAAACGGGTCCAACATGGCCTTTTGATATATCTGTGGCGGAGAAATCTCTTGTAGTGTACCATGTTCACGTGAACCCTCAACAAAACCACAATTTGGCATCTTGGCACGGAAAGGGGCTGCCAGTTTCACTCGGAAACATTGGGTTGGCACCACCATTAAGCGAATTCCACTAATCGAAGCGAGCCATGGCAGTGCCCCGTGACAATGGAAGGGGCCACTAAGAATAGACGCACAAAATGTGGTCCTAAGGAGGTCGGCGGCCATCATGCAAAGGGTGTTACAAAAGGTTGCGCCATAAGTTCTTAGGACTGACCATGCCATAAGGCCAGTCACCAAGACACGAATATCCGGATCTCCTTCTATTAACGTTGCCCGCCACCACAAATCCATTACGGCTCTACGATTCGAAAGCACCGTTGTAGCCATAAATCCATAATTTCAACATTGGTGTCCACACCACATTGTCTTCATCTGGTTCTGCACTCTGTGTCAAAAGCCAGTCCTTCTCTCGGACAATCGTCATCAATCTGGTTAGTGTGTCTGCGCAATTGAACAGTCTCCTCAAACGTAAAAGGCGAAGGATTAGAATTTGCGGCAGCTGTCTTCTGTGAGTTTGCCATCCCTGATTTCCCTCCCTCCTTCGTTGTGCTCACCTTGGCGATCCCGGGATCCGAGTTCGCCGCGCTCCAACGCGTGCCTGCGTTCGCCTTCAAGGTGCGCCTTAGTTGGAAGACCAGTCGGCCGAACTGGTGTCCATCATCTCCTCTTTGCGGGTGTGATCGCCTTCTTCCTTTCGATTTCTTGGCGCTTAGGTTTCTCCACATGCGGCGGGCCTTCTTCTCCCACTCACCTTAAGTCCTTCTTCTTTCCGCCCACTTGCCATTGCCATCACAAGCAACGGATGCATACGGTGAGACACCGTCTCCTTCAAGGCGCACACGTTAGGCGTGGCGCGCACCTCCTGGTCAAAATCACGGCGCGCAATGGCCTCCTCCTGCGGCGGCTTGGAGGCGAAGGCCTTCCTTGGTTTGCGGTGGGCGCAACTGTGCGGATGAACACGGTGTGAGCCGGTGAGCGCTCCATTACGGAAAGGAAAAGCTTACAAAAATCGGGGCAAGGGTTAAATAGGGCGGTGAGCGTGTCGGCGTTGTCGGTTTTTCCACTTACCCTTATTTGGTGTGGCAGCTATCTTTGCCACGATTTTATTGCGGTGGCCCATGTTTTCCAACCGTGTTGCGCATACATTAAAGCCTTCCGATCCCTAACGGCAAAAGCCGCAACTTTAATGAGCTTGTGAATAAGCGTCGGATCACGTAGATAAATCTTCTCCCAAGTCTTTGGAAAGATGCCACTCCGAGGCATCCGCGATAGTTGCTATGTCTAATATGATTGTGCGAGGCTTGTATTCCTCCTTGTTCACGGTCTTTGGGATCGCGTTCCGACGCGTCTCTTCGCATGCTCCACTCCACCCATACCGATGAAGACACGAGGTAATTTTCATATCGCGTTCGCCTCCATTCGAGTCCCTTGTCTCGTGGGTTCATAAGTGGGTGTCATGCGGCTTGACTCTGCGGATGGCGGGAACTTGTTGGCATCACGGGAATGCCTGCCCTCACAAAGAGACCATGCGATCGAAGGGGCATTCAGCGATCATTTTAAGCGCGAACTTTGCCGATGAGGACCGAGTTTTCCGAATGCTCTTTGTGGACAACTGTGTGTATGAACACAAGCTTATGTAGACAAGCTGGAAATTCGGGAGGCAAGCGGATGGCGATGAGTGGTGTCGTTGTGGATGACGATGTGCTTCACCTTGTTCGTGAAAATCGTATGCGAGCTCGGGATGGCGAAGGACTCATAACCATTCGTGCCCCCTATGTGCCACGGCCCGGAACTGAACTTGTATGCGGCTATGGAACTTAGCCGGAGGCGAGATCGCCCGCCCGGTCGAAATGAGCGTGCCATGAGGTCTTTCGCCCCGCCGTGTGGAGTGTTTGGTGCATTGGGGAGCGATATTCTGGCGATAGCGTTCCCCTCCCGTTCCCTCCCTCTCGGCGTCGTATCATCGAAGCCAATGTCGGAGACATTGCAGGCGAGCGACAGGTTTCGTTTGCAAAGGCGGTGGTGTCTCCTTGAAGAAGAAGGCGGACACGGTTACGCAAGATTTCGGAAACCGTGTTGCAACAAACTATGTATCCAACGACTTTCGAGGGTTTCCAAGAAGAGAGGCAAAGGTTTCTTATGTTGGGAAGGTCGGAGACATACTTAGAGACCCTTGTAAGGCTGACCAAGGATCGAAAGGAAAGAGTGCATGCTTTCACAGACCGTTCCAATCAAGTGTTGCACGAAATCCTTGGAAGGGTGTATTGCATAGGGTCGGAAAGGTATGAGGAGGTGAAGGGTAATCTTGTTGAATTCACCATGGGATGGTAGCAAGCCAAACCCCGGTGAAATCATCTCATGCATTGGGCGCTATAGCATGGATGGATGCAACATTTCGAAGCAGGCGGCCGCCTAATGTTGAAGTCTACAATCTTCGACACTTTCACCAAGCTAGAAGTGTGGACACAATACAAATGTGGCATGGAGCAAAACGGGCTGATATTTCGTGACGTATTTTACGAGACTATGGGAGAACTTCAAGCGTGAAGATACCCAAATCCAATCGATTTTCAACATGTTCTCTGCGTCTAAAGTTCAACATCCGAGCAATCGGATCGCGCAGATCATGCTCATCGCCGCACACCGTTTTCCGCATGGTATAAAGGGGGGGTTGGGCGTCACACGAGTGGGCCATCCGATACGCCCGGTGGTTGTGATGGTGGATGTTGACCCTTGGTCGAGGTACGATCGGTCGGCCCTTGCGGAAGGCATGTTCTCTAGAATGCGCCCGAGTTTGGAGAGAGGAGGAGGCGCAGATGCCGCGCGCCTCCGGCCGGGGAGGGGAGATGGAGGCGTCGGCATGCGCCCCTCGGAGGCGAGGGCGCGCCATGCCGGGCCCGCAGGGAGGATGAGGGCAGCATGCCGCGCCTTGGTGGAAAGGGCACGGGACGGCATGCCGGGCCTGCAGGGAGGAGAGGGGCGGATGCTGCCGCCGGTGGAAAGGTGGAAGGGGATGGGAAAGGGGAGGAGGAACGGGCCCGGCCCATATTGGGGTTGAAAATGAGCGGGCTGGACACTTTCGCCAAGATTTTCAGAGCGCCTGGTTTCGCCCTAGCGTTGAGGACCATTGAGGGCCTCAATGCGACCACAACACCGGAACCCTAGGTTCGCTTAGGTTGACCTCTCGAGGCGGTTAGGTGCCCTTTGCCCCTACGGACAATCGCCTAGACCTGACTTATAATGGTCGACCCTTCGCCTATTGCATTTGAAATGAGGCGTTAGTGGGAGGGTCGGTCGTGAATGATGGTATATGTCCTTGATGGACACCCATGACATTTGGTTGTATGGCGATATATATCGGAGGCATTGAACAAAACATCGCATAAAGCTTATGGAGGAGCGGAAGAAGTTGACAAAACATCGAGCGAAAGGATACCGAGCCTCACAAGTACATGTTATTATGTATCGATGGTATGGATCGAGAAAAAACATCTTTACCGCATATACTTAGATGGCCTAAGGAGCTAAAGGAAGATAGCCGTGTTTCCATGTGGTGGGGTGTATGATTCACAATCACACGTTCAAGGCGTGTCTGCACTACGCAAATTTGAACGATGCTAATTTAACCATATGCATTATACAAGATGTGATACATACATATCTTACTTCCCAAGGTTCTATATTTGCAATTTGGACAACACATGTCGGAGAACAAGAATCAAGCTGTTTGCTTATCCGAATATGCTCGTGGAGATGGGGACATTTGAGAAAGTGAAGGTGGGGTTCTTCTTGTCGGTCACACACATGACCGATTGACCAAATGTTCTCGTGTTTCTCCAAGCATTTGAAGCACAAAGAGGCCAAAACTCTTCCGTTATGCGGGATATATATTGACCAAGGCGTTCACGCCAAACCCAGTGAAGGTCGACCGAGGTTCCGGACTTCCGTTCTTTCGGCCGTTGAAAGCAGGCGGTGCTCGGAAGTTTAAAGTGTCGCAGTAACAATCTATCATTCCAACACCAATTCAAAATCACGCGGAGGAAAAAAAGCGGGGGTAAAGTTACCGTTCCGAGTAAGCGATTCGACCTCACCGTTATGGGAAAGCAGGAAGATGGGCTGAGTTCTTGTCTTTTATTCCAAATCTTTGAGATAGGACCCACAACCACCTAGCTCTGAGGCCAAGGACAAGAAAGCGATGGAAAGCTCACTGCGGGAAGGAGTAGAGCACTTAAGGAAGGGTTTGCAAAACTTTCCACATATGTTAACCCGGCGGAGGAGGTGGTGGAATGACTTGGAAGGATCAAGAGGAGATTGCAACTATAGTGGACAATAGCATTGGCCTTGTGTTGAAAAGTCCGTGGAAGTGGTATGATAGATCTGCAGCGGACTTGCACTTGTACACTGCGAGTTCGAGGCTATCTTGGGCGAAGCCTTATTGCGAGATGTGCCTCAACGGACATGTACTTGGGTGCTTACCAGTGTGGAGGCAGGGAGCAAGAGGTCGAGCGCATGAATGGTGACATAACGGAGATTAAAAAGGTATGTTTATTGTCACCTTGTGAGGGGACACACACAAGGCATTACGGGTTGGTGTTGAGTGTGCACCGACCCGATGACCCATACTTGCGGTGCGGTGGCGAACCGAGCACCGATGCCTCGAGGGGCAAGTATGTCGGAGAATACTTGGGGCCAGGAGGGTAGACAATTTCATCTTACCAACAAAGGTGCAAAAGCATGGAAGCCACCGCGTTGAGTTGTTTGTACATAAGGCGGTCATTGTGTACTATGGGTTCAATCTCACTTCTAGGAAACATCATCTGTGGCGGATAAAAAGCTATCAAGGAGAAGTTAAGTGCCCTCCGTCCCCATCTTCAACCACTCCCTCGGCGGTGGGCCGGCGAGGATGATGGTGATGACGCATTTATTCCACATGGAGAAAGCGGTGCAGGTCGGGGAGGAGTGAAGGACCGAACGGCTCGACATATATCCCACTCATGGTCCGCTCCTTCCAAATTACGCAACTCTTTTTCCACACCCTTTGTGGTGGCATGCTTAAGCCCATCACGACAACATTTTCTCAGTTCCTATTGACACCCTTCATTTCTTACCTGCCATGACTTCGATTCGTTGGATTCGTTTAGCGGTGCGCCCACCCAGTGTTCGTGAAACTTGGCAGCTCTTTTTCCAGCCCTATACCATGTCTTTGGTTTCTTTGGGGTGAAGAGGAACATGGAGCAGACAGACAGACTCTCCTCAAGGATATTAAAAGGCCATGTTGGGCATATTTGCAAAGGGAATGGATAAAGTTTCGTCGGTGTACATGCGATGGGCCGCACGGTGGTCTTGTGATGTAGTTTGCACACCCTTGTACACTTATATAAACAGCTCATTTTCTATACCTTCTTACCATAAATGGGAACCAGTTGCAAATCCTGGCTTCCGTTCCCCTTCACTATAAGGCAGAATAATGTAAAGACTCTCGTCGGGTTTCATTATCCCGGCACAAAGGGAGTTTGAAATCGGTGCTAGACCAGTGCAAACCCCATTGGCATGTCCCCACCATACCCTTGTTGGCGTGTGTGCTCCAGGCAATTTTAAACCGGAATGTGGATTCGACCATAATTTTGAACACATTCTCCATGACTACATGCAGGAACGGCGATTTAGTGACCATCCAGAACCCGGTTCAGCGTATATACATGCATAAAGCCGCTTGATGTATATTCCGCCGGTTCAAATATTATGGTGTTTAGTGCATTCCTTGCAGATTGCTTGAATGCTCCGTTGAGCTCTCCTCAGCTGTGCTACTACAGCTAGCCATTGGGAGCAATGAGCACATCTACTAACTGATCACGAAACAATGAAAGGGTGAATTTTGAACATTACCCATTTTCGTAATAATTTGTACATGTCCTTGAGAGAAGGTTTACTTGTGTATGTGTCACTGCGTTGTAAACCTCTTCTCAATCTTTATTTATCAGGCCTAAATGCTCTTAATTCAAAAATCTTGACGAAAGCCCGAACACCCTCGGTCCATCGTCGGCTATACACAAGCTTGCCGACGGACGGAGTGCGAATCCAATGTGAACATTACTTCAGAAAACGGTTACATTATTACATACTTTTCCATTTTCACATCGGGTTTGGGATTTGGTTTGCTGGTGCTTTGGACCCTGTGAACAACACAAGACAACTTTTTGAGGCTTTATATCTAAAAAGAATTGTATTTACCCGAGTCTTGTGATAGACATAAACCCTGAAGTAAGGGAAGAGGAATATCGGACCTCCCTGGCTAGGTATCTAACCAAACTAACGGCACAAGATAGAAATCTAAGGGATGCCCGAAGACTGACCAGACTGCTAGGTCATGAGGTTGTACATGCCGGGCATAAGGCAGAAGAAAACCGAGACCAATAGACTGCCGACAAGGCAACCTCAGAACCCCGAAAGGAGAAGAAGATAACTCGTCTAAGATTTATACACAAGACTGACAAGTGATCTCCCATACAAGACAACCATGTTTTCATCCCCCTCGCCCTCGAGACTCATGGGGCTATGGGCAAGGACTTCCCTAAGTTAATTAAGGAGTGTGCAAAAGCCTATCACAGCCACAGGAATTGGAGGGGCTTCCCCCTTTCCTCTGTGGTGGCTTTCTTTCACCAGCGGGTTTCCGTAGCTCTGCAGAAAGCGCTGGCTAATGCTGTTTATAGGATGGCTACGTGCGCAAGACTAGCGGCTTCTTCAGCACCGGTGGTAGCTAGGCCCTTCATCATCCCTGATCACGATATCATTGGTACAGTAGGAAAGGCATTCGAGGGGATTAGGACTTCCCCTTTTACCATTAACCCTTTTTGGGTTGTTCCTGCTTGGACTTCAAGGGTAGATGGGATTTCCCATCTCGTTAATAACAACGTGTACTCTTTTCTAGATTTAACCTGCAGCCTATAGCATGTCCACAAATCGCTACAGCTAAAAATCATTGCTTGCAAGCTGAAAATTTCTCCCAAACGAGATCAATCTGATTATCTTGCCAACCTATGCACATACCTAGCGTGTCCACGATACGATTCGCTAAAGCTCATCGTGTCAAGCTGAGACCTTAGAGCAGGTGCAGTTCCAATTTCCACGATGCATACTTACTGTGATAAGCCGATTCGCCGCACCCAGTGCAGAAGGTCAGGTCGTTGGTTGTGCTGCAGGTGGAGGCTTGTCCTTTTGTCTTGCAAGCTCATCTTCAAACTGAGCATGGCATGCCAGCCTGGCTATAGGTCATGACCTTCAACTGTTTCCCGGTGCAGCGCAATTGATTGAGGACCTTCTGATCAACAAAAATCACGGCACCCAGACTGGGGACTCATCTTCAGATTTATAAAGCAATATTGGTCTTCACAGTCCGAACACCGTGCACCAGTTGGTGGTTTGTCTTGTCAAGCAGTACAACAAATGAGCACAGACCTGTGTTTGTTGGCCACGGACCAAGGCTTCAATTCGGCTCTGATTGCGGCCAGCCAGCCTGTGGCTGACCGACTGGCAGCTGGTACGCCCCGTCGACCGCCGGGTCTGCCTGAACACGCAGGTGTACGCAGGCCAAGTGATTCTCATGCGCAAGCAGTTCGGATTCGTCATGGTGGCCGGGCTGAGAGAGAGGAGCTCCGAATACTTCGCCGTGGCTGACAACGACGCGTAACCACCTGCCTCCTCAATTTCGATTCGCGTCTTGTTTTGCGAGACTTGTTCTGACCTGGAAGCCTGTGAATTTTGCAAGCCGACGGCACTTCGTGGCAGGCAGCTTTCCCAGTACAAAGGCATTCCCAAGGAAACTGTGGCGGAATCGTTCAGTTTGGACGAGTCTCTGGTGCACCAGGTGATGGGGCATCGTCCCGACAGCTACATTATTCTTCCCCCTCACGACAATCCCACTTCTCAAGCCACTATGTATTGCAAACGTTGTGTAGATGAAACATATCGGCCTGCTCTGCGATGAGGGCATGGCAATCTGTCTCTATGGACTAGGTATGTAATCGAGACTGTTTGCCTCCGCACGGGAACGTTGTACGTGCATAGGGAGAGCTGTTGAAGGAAATTGAACATGGCCGGAATGTTTATCTCCGCTGCCCTGTGAAGCCTCATTTGTTGGAGCTGCTGTTTCCTTCCATCAGGTTGGTTGCCTACAAAATTTTACATTATTCCTGACAGAGCACGTTTGCGTATAGTACATATGTGTACTCCGTACCGCCCATCACCAACTTGCCACTGCCCGAGCCTCATGATGAGTGTCCAAACAGCGCCCTTGGCGTGTCAAGTGCCCAGGCGAGCCCTGGCCAGGACTCCTCTACCTACAGGAAATAAGCCCACATCCGGATCCGAGGTGAGTAACGATGTTCCTGCTCAGACATCCTGCTACAGGTGGTCAGGGAGATTTTCGTCGCCCATTGCCCTTTCTGTTAATCACAATAAGCACGAGCAGTCAGAAACAAGAAATGGGATGCTTCTACACAACGGAACCATCAACAGATCTCAGAGCAGGCTCCAAAAGTTGTATGTAGAACCCACCTCTACGGTAGTGAATAGGTGGCCAGAGTCCACTTTCACGAATCGCACACTACAGATGTACCTAATCACTGAGCTGAGCAGTCATGCAGGCTATTTACAAGTTCATATAGCTAAGCTCTAATGAGCATCTGTTTGTACACAATCTAATCAACCATGCAATTCAGGATGCCCCAAGACGCGTGTCGATAAAGTCCTTCGATGTCCTTATTGAATGTGTAAAGAATAGGCTAGGAGGATGCGATTCAGAAGAAAGGGTTACATTATTACACACTTTTCCTTTTTAGCATCGGGTTTGGGGGAGGCCGTGCTGGTTCTTGGACCCTGTAAACAGCACACGACAACCCGTTTAACATTTAGCCTGCCAGCCTATAGCGTGTCTACAATTCGCTAAAGCTTATCATCGCAAGCTGAAGCTTTTGGGCAGGTGCAATTCCAAAAAGTGAACTTACTGTGATGAGCCGATTCACCGCACTCATAGCAGAAGCCCTCGTTGGTTGCGGTGCAGGTAGAGGCTCAGATATCCTTTGTCGCACTTGTTGCTGTGCAGCTTCCTGAGCTGCTGGCAGCTCCTGCTGCTGCTGCTCGTCAAATTCCTGTTGTTGAAGGGCTAGAGCTAGCTGCAGATCCGTGCTGATACATAAGAGCTGGGTTAGTCTACGCTGGCCAACTCCACTTACAAGGTGCTTCCGAGTAACAAGCAGGAGCGGGCTTACTTGTAATCAGCACCGGATGCAACAGCTTCACGCTGCGTTGAGATGAAATTCTGTAAAGCAGGACAAAGCTCATCTCAGGAATGAACGTGGCATCATCAAGACATCAGATAAAGTCTAAAATCATGTGTCATACTGAGACACTACCTCTGTGCGAGCCAGTGCATCTTGCTCATTCCATGTACCCACGTTGCTTTCAGCTTGGAAGGGAGTGAAGTTTCCAGTGAAAAACGAGTGGTTCCCATCCACCTACAAGCCACAACAAACATTTTCAGATCAAGGCCTTTACAACACAAAACTCAACAGCTCAACACAAAAATTGCAGAAACGGACACTTCATGCAGGTTGAGCTGAAGTCCAATAATACCCGATCTAGCTTCTCCCAAACAAGATCAGTTTGGTTAAGGTAGCCTTGGTCGGTGGCCAACAAATACAGGTCATTGTTGTACTGCACAAGATAAAGCTCCCGTATCAGGGACATTCTCAACACCAACAAAATTACCAACAGGTGGTCAGTGTTCAAAGGTAACAACCACAAACGTACCTTGAACATGGTACTGAAGTGATTATTTCGAAAGAACACGCACAGCTCCCGCTCCTTGACTTCCTCCTGAAGGTTGAAGAGCCTGAGCAAGCACGACATGGCATAAGACCAATGGATTGCAACTCCAGCATCTGTAGTTTGATGCAGAATACCAGAGTACCAGAATAAATTTGAAGATAGAGTACCCAGTCCAGGTGAGTTGATTACTGTTGATTAGGAAGCCCTCAATCAATTGCTCTGTACCAGGAAACAGAAGGGTCATGATCCAGCCACCATGCCATGCATACTTTCATGATGAGCTTGTAAGAGATGGATGGGACCTGATCAATTGCAAGCACACCACATCCACAATCGTGTTCCTGCTCGAAGACACGCAGTAGATGCATGATGTAAGCTTCCAGGCATCTTACCTTCAGTTCTGGCAGCAGCCGAGTCAGCATCCTCTGAGTTCACGACAGCTTCACTAGGAGTAGGTTTACTTTCTTGCACCGAGCTCAGACTTGCCTGCTCAGCAAGAGCAGCTTCTCCTTCATATAAGGGTTCTTTAGTGTCATCTTGAGAGCAACCAATTCCAGCTTGGACAACCTCCCCCTCATACAGAGCTTCCTGCTCATTAAACTGTGCAGCATAACTGCTTGGATCGTTGGGTTCGCAACCCCCCTGGCTTACCAACCTTTCATTTTCCTTCAGGTGAGAAAGGATAATTGCAGCGTCCTCAGGCCTATGCTTGGTATCCTTGCTCGACGTCTCGCTGGAGTCAGCCTCACCCACAATAGCTTCTTCCTGTTCAAGTGCTGGTGCCTCACCCACTGCAGTAACATCCTCCACCCCTTCTCCAGGTACATCATTTGTGGGACCCTGTAGTCCATCCACTCCCGCGACTGCTCCACCATCCACCCCTGAAGGATGTACAGCTGCATTAGAATCACCAAATGCTTTTGGCAAAACAATCCAGTCCTTCATATCAACTATGTCCTTCCGTCTGTCTTCCACAGAAAGAAGCTTGAAGTCTTCATGAACAAGCTCAGCACTGCTTTGAGCACACGTCGTTGCTCTTCCATCACAATTATCGTTAACGTGTGTTCCTACTGTCCGCCCCTCTAGATTGACACCAGCGAAAGTCTCTACGTCAACCATTGTTTGCGTACCGTCACTTGGTGTAAGACTATGGTGTGACAGCCCAACAGGACCAGCACATATGCCACTGCCTGAATTCAGAGACATCACATCAGACTGACCTTCCTCGACTTGATGAAGGGTAGACCTCTCTGGCACCTCAGCAGATGGGACAGTTTCTTCTCTCTGTGGACTGCCCTCGGACAACAACTCCTCTGTAGAATAGTCCCCAGACCCTCCAGTATTAAAAATTGCAGCGGACAGGGCCCCTCCCCCTGACTTGGAGAGCTCCAATGCTTCCAGTAACTGAGCCGCTTCCAGCTCATCCCCTTTTCTCCGCCTCCCAGCACTGCTACTGGAGTCTGATGCTTCCTCTAGCAAATTCTCGTTAAGTGAACCACTGAGAGATCGCACCACGCTAGACAAGGACGGAGAAGGAACTGTGAAAGTGGCGGTAATCGCAGCATTGAAATCAACACTCGATTCCCTTTCAAGTGTCCTGGTCTCTGGCCTACTTGCCTGGAGAGCAGCCAGTCTATCAGCAAGAGTATTATAGGAGTCTGCACCAATGACTCCCTTTGTGTTATCATCCTGCACATAACCACAGGTGGGAGGAGTTGGTCACAAATATTGGCGTTGGGTAAGCTACAAATCATTGAGTTGCCAGCAGAGAAGTGAGCTACAAGTCATTGCAATGAATTTGGAGTATTACAGGGACCCAAAATACACACCTCACAAATCCAACCATGATAAAGTCCAATGTCCAGGAGATCAAAGATGGCACACTCTGGTGTGAATTCAAAGTCTTGAGTACTGCAAATCAGATATGAAGTGAGCCACAGCACAAGTTTAAGTAGCAGTATTCAAGCTCAGTGGATCATGGAAAGGCAGATCAAATAAAGGAGATGTCGACAAGGCTAAACATCATCTCTGTAAGCAAAGCCATGCAACGAACATACTGCACCAGTTACAGTGATAATAAGCCTACATAAATATGGTCCAAATTGAGGATTGTACAAAACACTCACGTTCTGAACCGGACATTGACATCAATTCCTGTTGCAAGACGAGGAAGCAGATTAATTGAATCTGAAATGTTTTGCTGTTGATTGCGGACATATTCTTCATCCTTGCCCTGCATTTCCGTGTGCAGAAAGGAACCTGAGTGATGCGATTATGATAGCTACCTGCTACCCCAGGAAAGATGTTGAACAGAAGAGTATTTGAAAAAAAACCTCAAGATTATAGTTGGCATCCAGCAATCTTTCTCCAACTAGCGAGAGTAAGTCCCGCGTTGAGATCTCATTCATTTCTGTATTGATACAGACATTGTTTCGGAGTAGTAGGACATTGCCTGCATGACACCACACCACATGAATACACACAACAAAAAACTACGTTGCAGAATTAGAGCCCATGCATTCACCCTGCTAAGGCCCTTGCACTTTTGCTATGCCAGCAGATTAGGTTCTTTAACTACAAGTATAAGTTAAACATGCGCCACACTCACACAAGTGTGGCCAATCAGCAATGCAGACTCACCACCTCCTGCACACAAGAAGACCTCATAGAAACATGCCCTCGCATCCCCAGTCTAGTGAATGCACAGGCTCAGGCTCCTTTACCCCTGGAACATGAGGCGCATGGACAAAATTTTTCCACATGCATTCCATTCTCTTCCCTACAGAGCCGAACTCATCTCAGTTCATCCGCCAGATAGGCACCAATCGCACGCAACGTCAGAGAATCACAACAAGCCTCCTAACCCTAAATCGGACAGGCGGGATGGCGAGGGTTTTACATATGGAAAGGAGGGGGCATGGCCCGTTGTCGCTCTGCAGGATGATGGGCACAGACCGACCAAGAAATTGGACCAACTTCGTCTTATACACGGGGCCATCCCCGTCCTGGTCGTCGTCCCCCATACTACCCCTGCCCGACGTCCTCCGCGATCCCTCAGCTCAAACCCCTCTGCACCAGCATCAAGCCCCTGTCAGCGGGTGCCGCAACACAACTCCACACTCCCTCCCCATCCAATTCTTAAGCTCCATAAGTGGCAAACACACAACCGGAATCCGCTCTTCCCCTCTCCTCTCCTCTCCTTACCACAAAACCACCTATTTCAGTCCAAGCCGTGTACTGATATGCTCATTCCTCCAGCTCCCTTCCATGAAGCATAGCAGATTGCAACAGCACACGCAATTGCCGACACTCACCGCAACCTAGGACTGTTCTCCCAAATTACGCGTTCCCCGATCGAGCACCAGCGCACGAGTGTGAGCCTCCACCAGGCAACCTCGGATCCAGCCAATGGAAACAGAGGCCGGCATGAATCCACGCCGCCAGCCCGGTGTGCGAAGGGCCGATCCCGCAATCCCTTCCACGACAAGGCACCGGCCAGTCCGCTGGCAGCGCGACGCGATGCGAAATTCGGGATGTCATATAAGTAACGGTCGGTCCGCTTCAGATCGCACTCCGCACGGGAAACCGTAGCGCCACACTTGCCTGTCTCTGTCTCTGTCTATGTCCTTCTTGCGTCTGTGTGTAGGTAGATATGTATTTAGGTGCTCTACAAATTTCGACGTCACAAAGGACACAAGGCGCCTAGTTTTGTTCACAAGCGAGTCTTTTCATGCCACCAAAAACTGCGCACAATTTTATTAACCCAAAACACACAGACGGAGTCATGACATAGTGCACTTCCACACAGCTTCAGTCGGGTCAATGCATCAGGGTGGGCGTACCCCGTCCCAGAGCTGTTGCGCGGTTGGTAGCTAGCCCTTGTCGTTTCATGCGGGTGCCAGGCAGCAAGCGAATGACTGAAACTGAAACAACAAATCAAATGTCCCGTCGTCCAGAGGACGGAGGCAGCAAGGACACAAATAAAGCTGAAACAACAAATTTCATCTCCACGGGAAGACAGGATAGGTGAGACGAAGCCACATGCCATTGCTGGTGCGGGTTGCATACATTTCCAGTGAGATGGAAGGAGCCTGGAGGTACAGAGGTACTCTTTCTCGGCAAAGAATTCACAGAACACATGGTACAGTACTCGCAGCGACAACCTGCGAGGAAAAGCTGAAGTTCAATACGAGAGCTAAGGATCCTAGCATGTCCAACAAGGTGAGATTGACGTAGCCGTAGGCGCGAAACGAGCTTGTCCAACGAGGAAAGACTGACAGCCATAGCCAGATCAGGTGAGATATCTGATGAACTCGGACGCAGTGGCGATGGCAGCCCCGGTGATGGCCGACTTGAACATCTTCTCCCTAGAGTATCTGCTGTCACCAAATGAAAGAAGCGCTCCCGTCAAAGCTCCGCCAAGGCACGCGTTCTTCCAGTCTTGTCTTCCCCGGACCTGCCACGCGGTGGAGTGATTCAGACGTGGATTCGGAAGCATGTTGGAGCTCAGATCCGCGGCAAGCACGGCGGAAGGAAGGAAGAGCACGAAGGTACGTGTTCCAATGGCTGTCAGTGAGCTCTCACCTGCTCCATGCCGTACTCCATGCCGGTGTAGATTCCCGCCACAACGCCCCACTGTAAGCCTTCCTGTCCCATTTTCTTCAGTGTCCGCTCCAAGTCGGCTTTGGTGACGCTCTCCTTCTTCAGCATGTCGAATGCTCCTTCCGCAGCAGCGTGCGACGCACCGACGCTTCCAATCTTGAGGAATCCGTCAACCGTCCGGTTGAGGAAGGGGTGTCCCATGTCGACAATGACATCCACGGTGGGAGAGTGAACACTCCCGGACACCCTGGTGCGCGGCATTTTGTGAAGGTTGCTGTTCGTTCCTCAAGCAGAATTTGTGGAGGAAGATGGAGCCGTTTCACAAAATCTGCCTTCAGGAACACTTGCACGAACAAGAACAGACTCTCAGATTTCGCATGGAGGCAGGCTTCAATTGCATTGAAGACAGCAAGACACCGGAAACCAATTCTTACAGCGTTACCCGACCCTTGAGTGCGCCAGCTCCGAGGTTAGGTTGCTGTGACGGGCGAATCCTTCCAGTCCGAGTGCATGTCCTTATCAAAGCTCCGTTCACTCCGCAAGCCAAGCAGGAAATTTATGCATGGACGGACCTGCGGTTAGCTCACCTGCTTGGTCAGGGACAAACTGGCAGAGCTGCTGGCTTGGCGCAGCCGGAGCGGTCCGACGAAACTCATGATAAGACACGCGTCGATCAACCGACTACGTGGCACGTGGTGACCCTGTGTTGGTTCATTGTTCTTGGATGCTGCTAACCAGGGTTTGATTGGCAGCACTGACAGCTTCACCGCGACGTCACACGTGGCGTTCATCCGTCCTCCAGAAGGAATTCCAGTTTATCAAATTCAGCCAGTTACATTCCACTGATTTGGAGCTACACAATCGTTTGCTGTACAGAGTCTATTAATTAACATATATTTACACTGGAGTTCTGGTACAACATTGTTGAGAGCAATCAGAGAGGTTTGGCTAATGGAGTCGAGGGAATAACAACGTTGGCGTGTTGTCCAGAACACGCAATCAGCTCGGCATTTGGCCTGTCATTGTTCACAACCTGCGCAAGAAGAAGAGATGCAATTCAGCAGCTTTCTGTTAACAACATTGCTTTGAGGGGGATTCTGTGATGCTCGTATCATTCAACATGTTTGAAGAGGAGCACATTGCTTACCCGCCATGAAGCGCGGTCTGGTGTTGATCCTGCAGGAATTGGTTTACATCTTATCAATACAAATCCGCTAGTGACGTTGGCAGAACACTTGTGAACAATCGAGCAAAAACTCACCGGTTGCAATATGCCTTTTTTCTACTCTCCTCATGGCCTCATCCATGTCCACCTGAATGAACCTGCAAGGAAAAGGGCCGCAGTTCACTGTCAGTTTAACACTCAATCCTGTTTGCCGTCCATTGCTAAGGCCCCAGGCTGTATCCATAAGCAATTTAGCCTTCAACGCTCTATCAAAAGTTGTTCAAGAAAAAGCTTAACCCAGTGACAAACTACGGGTCTTGGTTTGACGCACCAGGTTTCGTCAAACATGTCCGCCAGCTCCTTCCAGTAGCCATTAGCCAAGAGCAGGTAATTACCCTCCACAAGCACAACTTTTTGCCTGTAGATGGAAGCACCCCAAAACCTGGCTTATCGCTAAGCTAAGCCAGCACTCCATGGATCTCGTGAAGATTTTACCACGGCATCCTATTTAGTGGTCTCCTATGTGCAATCGAAATCCACCAGACCCAGTGACTGATGTGCTTACCGATAGGTGATGACAATGTCATCCTCTACAGGGTCTCCAACACCATGATCAAAAGATGGAAAAGAGGCCCACCCCTGGCAATGGAACAGCCCATCCACCCGGTGAATGTTGGCCGAGCCATATATGTGGAATAGGTTAAATGGAGGTAGCACTTGCATATCGTATCCGAAACTAGTTTACAAACCTGAATGCGAAGATCGACGAGGCCCTGCAATAGGTTTGCTGGGTCGAAAGTCCAAGGAGCTGGAAAGTAGTCGAATGAGTCAGTTAGCTGCACAACCAAACAAAGCTTAAGGATGCAGGAAAGAAAGAGGAGATCCACGAAACTCACCTCCTCTTCGAGCATGTGCTGCAGCAGGATCCTGCACAGATCGAGGAATTAAGAAAAACTGCGTACCCAAAACTGCAAAAGGAAAGTGAGTATGCAGCCAGGTGGCCAGCGGATTGTTATGGTGCTCAAGAGAAAAGCAGTTCCACATACCTTCATTGCGTCCAGCTGCCGCCTGTACAGGTGAAACCCATCCATAGGAAGAGCAACGGCAAGGTCGTCAATAGCCCCATCCTGGTTGAGTTTCCTTTGGCGCCACATTGCATTTAAACGGGTGACTACCTCATTTGCCACAGTAGATTTTCCAGCCCCTGGTGGCCCTGCAAGCCCGACCACATATCTGTAGAGGATCGGTCAACAACATGGTCCAGACCTCTGACCCGGAAGCTCTGTCTCACCTACTTTCCAACAGAAAAAAACTTGGGGCTGTTCATGAAGGGGATGTCCGGTTGGATGCACCCACAGTCATGCCTTCATGGCAATATCTCACTTGGAATTGGAAGGTGTCCTTTCTGCTGCTGAGAGTAATCGCTCTGCAAGCTGATCATAGGCTTCCTCCATCGTGCTACAACATCAGGCATAGATCTTGACTTCAGGTGTTGCAATCAGACAAACTACAGCTGGTTTAGGAGAGCCAACCCAGAGAGAAGAGTTGAGTTAAACCTGAGCTGCAGGAGAACTGGTGGACTCTTAAGACCCCGATCTTCCTGTGCCACCTGAACACGGAGCACGTCGAAGTTGGCACAATGGCTGGAAGAGCTGAACCCAGTTGCTACACCGGTAGTTACACTACACACTCACACTGTTCCTCAACGTTGCCAGCGTCGTCGGAGCATGTCGGAATCGCCAGCTCACAGCTCGAACCCAAGTAATCGCAGCCGAGCCACAAAATTTGTCACAGCTCCTCCGACATGGTGCATAGCAACCCACAACCAGCTTGTTGCTGCTGCTGCTTCTACTTTTCCTTCCCACTGTCGAGAATTGCGAAGCAGGATGACGAGGTACCGATGCCATGCCCTTTTCGCAGGGCGGCAACACTCCGACAGACAAGTTGCATCATAACCTTAATCGACAGCAGACCACACTTAACCAGGACACGCTTGGACACTTACGACGCTTGAGGACTGTTCTGTCCTAGCAGTAACAGATGAACATCATGCACTGGCCGGAGCATCAGGCAGGATCCATGATCATCCAATCTTAGGAGGTTGTGGGCAGCAATGGCAGCTACGCTGCACTTAAGGCCTGGCTTCAATTTCCGCCCGAGGAGCTATCCAGCAGCCTCACCGTCTCAGAGGTCAGCGTCGGGCTCGAGAACCATCATTTGCTGGGGATGTTTGGAGTCTGTCTGTAACCTTTTTTTCTTGTGGCAGGACGTGGTGCTGTGTCGGTCAGAAGTTGAATTCAGACTCCAGCGATGAACCCAAGGGCAGTCCAGTGGACACGGCAGAGTTGAGGGCCAACTTGAAACTCACAGCAGAGAAGCTCCTACCCAACGCCAGGATTGTCAGAGAGCAAGGGGCGACCGTAATGCAGCACAGCGTTGGTGTTGATTTTGGGGATAGCAGAACAGGTATTGCTATCAGCTTCAGGGGCTTCGCTCCGTCTCCCTTGTCTGTAAGTTTCTGAAGCAACATCCTTCCCGTCGTGTTGTGCCTCTTTCATGTGGGACTTGTATGTGGATCGTGAAGTAAATTCCACTGTGGGTGATCGTTGCAGGTGACCCAGCTGCGGGGAGACAAACTGTTAGCACATTTACTGGACGTGGCGAGTAAGCAGGTGAAGTTCTGTTTGTACGCAGTCTGTCCTTGCCAGGAGGGTCGGGATGGTGCCCATCAACTCTGAAGCTGCTGACACCAGATTGCACCCTTGGTTTTTGGCCTCTGCTGAGAGCTGATGAGTTCACGGTTGGTTTATGGTTTCTGCAGAGAGCTGATGAGTTCATCGTTGGGCTGCCCAGATCCTGGGATGGGAAGGAAACGATCCAGTCCAACAAAACTCGATCCTTTGCTGGGAGGCTAGCTCAGCACGCTGCTGACAGGTCAGATCAGGTCAGAGAATGTATTGTCAGGATGGAATTCCATCAGCTGTGTTAGATGGAGCTTTCTTGATGCATGTCGCTGTGTGATTCTTGCAGAGGATGCCGGGTGTACTTGTATGAGGAATATGGAACATCTCAGGATGCGATGGAGTACATGATAGACTAGTATGCTTCTTTCACGTCCTGCCAGCTGCTAGAATCGCATTGTCTTACTGCATGGTTAGCTGCATGGTTGGCTAGCGATGTGCTGAAAGAGAGTGCTTTCCTGCTCGTAGTGGTTCCAAGAAGAGCTCACGGAAGAACTTTCTGGATGCCTATGCTGCAATGGTTAGTGCCCTTACCAGACCACATGGACAGCGTGGCTTTGTACTGTTATCAAATGTCCACAACTCGCTTCAACGCTCTCTCGTTGTCACAGATGTTGCTGCGCAACTACTTCGACAACGGTGGAGCGCAAGCCCAGTTGGTGCTGCCCAAGAAAGTGGATGAGCAACTGCGATTGTTCGAAAAGTACGATGCACTCAAATTGAGTAGGGCAAGAGACGATGAAGAAGACTTCTGACGACCCTGACATTTTTGATATCAGCAACCAGGCTACAAAGTCTGTGCCGCATTAGACTAGGTATTTATTTTCAAAAAGGGAGGGTACTGAGCACCTGTAAAACGTCCATGAACAAAGGTTAAAGACGGGACAGAAATCCGTAGCACCGGTTTTTCATTCTTGAACAGATGGCTCGGAGCCGGCAATATAATGATATACAGCACAGAGATCGACTCCTTCACCTGTCAGGGAGGCTCGGGGATCCGTCGGAGGACGAGCTATAGCTGTGAAAGAGGTCCTCAGCGCAGCAAATAGCATGAACCAAGAGAAAACCCTCGCAGAAAAGGCAATGGTGCACCTCCTTCACCACCAATGTGGATGGTTGTGTACTCCGTAAGAAAAACAACATAACCAGCAGTGCAGAATGATTACTCGACCCTTACCTCTACCTAACCAATAGAGCCCTTCTCCAACGCAGATATACTCCTGGGCTGTAGGCAGAGCCATAGCCATTCTGTCCAGACATTGTCAACAACGATAACCTTGCAGGATTCGTGTGCCGGAAAGAACGTATGACTAGCATGGAATATATGTAGCTTCCTACTTGCCACCCTACCTTTCAACAAGGCCACTGGAGGCATGATAGAAAGCTGAGGAACAGATGCCATATCAACAAAGCATCACTTTGTACGTGGTCCGCTAAAACGCACTCCAATCAAATGATGGTTTGGTTGTCTGTCCTCCTTGAGCTTGCCCAGCAGTTGCACCAAATGGCCCTGTTCCCGCGAAGGGATCATCATCAAAAGATCCAAACTTCTGGCGAGGAGTGTCTTTCACGCTGCTGAATGAATCGAAGCGCATGAAAGTCTCACGGCTGGTATCCGTGCGGGCATATGTCTTGACGTGCGCAGGGCTCTCTGTGAATAGAGAAGTTCCAAAAGTACCACCGGCAGAACTGTTGAAGAAGTCGCTCTCATCTTTTGAAGAAGCAAATGACGTGAAAGATCCAGCAAAATCATCTGCCAAGGAATGTCCATTGCCATGGTCACCCCTGCCTGGACTTGAAATATCCGTAGATCTGATGTCCAGAGGAGCGTCACCAAAAGCATCGAAGGATCTCAGAGTGGGAGGCCCCACAACCTCCTTCTCAACAGGCTCTGGGTCAAACTGATGTCTGTGAGAAAAGAGAGTGCTCTCAGCTACACTTTTTGGAGATCCCTCCTCACTTTCAGCTCTGAAAGACCCACCAGTTGATGATAATTTCTCAGAAGCAGCAATGTGCGCACCATTCTCTGGCAACTTTGAATCAGAAGGGAACTCAAACCCATCGTCGAAGAAGGTGCCATCATCCCAGCTAATAGGTGCGCTTACATTGGTCGCAGCTGAAACAGGAGGAATTACATGGTTCTCCTCAATCTTGTCAGCTGGTTCCTGGCTTGGGGCTTCATCCACAGGTGTAAAACCCTCATCGTCAAATTTATCCCAGTCCTCATCCCACTCAGCCGCTGTCTCCTGAAGGCCAGGTTGCCATCCAAATGGTGGCTCCGTAGCCACAGACGCTTTCACTTTGAGACCAAGGCGTTTGGCACGCTCATTGAGAGCTTTTCTCAATTCATCCAAATCCTGTGAGATGCGATCTGCCTGCTTCTGCAGTAGGACATTCCCATCCCCACCCTCGTCCATCTTTGCAATGGCATGGTACAGATCCATCTTTCTCTGTTGTAGATCTCGAAATGCAGCCTCTTCTGCTAGCAAACGAGAGTTAGACTCTCCACTTTGCTTAAATTTCTCGTCATACTTTTTAGACAAAGCCTCAACCTCCCGCTTGTCTGACGCAGATCTCTCCACAGTTTCTGCCAGCCGGTTGTCACACCGAGTCTTGAAAAGTATGATCTCCTGCAGCTTGGTCTTGTAAAACTCCATCTTCTCCTTGGAATCCATGATGTCCCTGTCCATCTCATAGGCCTTCTTCTCTGCAGCTTCCGCCTCCTGATGCTTCGACTTGAGTGCCTCCTGCTCATCTTTGTGCAACTGGGCAACTAAATGTGGCTCCAGAACCGGAAGCTTCGACTTGAACGCCCCTGCTTTGTCAGCCTCTGGAGCCACCACTGGACGCTGCATCTGAGGCTGGACAAAGCCTGGACCCCGCTGCTCAGGCCCAACAGGTACCTGAGGCTGAACAAGGCCTGGAGCCCGCTGCCAAAGCGCCACGTTATACCCTCCTGATTGCTGAGACATCACCTCCTGTGCCTCAGCAACACGTTTAGCTGCTATAGATTGCCACTCATCAGTGGCCGGTTCGTCCAAATGAAAGCCAGGAGGCAGAACGGGTGGAAGAGGCCGACCCTCCCTCCACCGATCCATAAGATACAGAGCGGTACAGAACTCTCTGAGCGACAGCATACTATCTCCATCCTGGTCTGACAAGTCCCATACCTGCTTCAACACCTCCCTAGGCAGCTGCCAGCTGAGGAAAAGGTCTCGAGCCTCTGTACCAGATATCTTCCCATCCTTGTCCCTATCCACCACATCAAACACCTTAGAGTACCGCTGCTTATCAGCCTGAGTCATCTTCGGCCAAGGGGCAGCAGACGTGGGAGGAGGACCCGCCGTTGCAAGAGCAGAGCTAACCTCAGGAGGCCTTGCCACAAGAGTCGGAGCTACAGTACCAGACCCGGCCTGAGTAACCGCTGGCGTAGTGGGAACAAGAGCAAGGCCAGCTTCCGCCTGAAAGGTAGACTCCCCAAAAACAGCTGCAGTGCTGCTCGCCTGAGGCTTCTGCTGCACAGGTGCTGTCGCAGGCTTCACAGAACTCGTGCTCAGAGCATCCAATCCAAGTGACGCATCGGAGGATGCGCTGCTGCTGGTCGGAGTCACCTTGAACCCTGCCCCGGAAAATGCACCAAACGCATCCAAAGCAGGAGCGGCAGAAGCTGCTGGCTTCCCCTGGAGAGTATTCACACTGCCTCTCGGACTCGGGAGTTGGCCAGCCGCTGCAGATACAGGCCCCGGAGCCGGGGCCGATGCCGGTGCCGGGGCCGGAGCCGATGGCTTCGGCCAAGAGTCAGCTCCGAAAGATCCAGGCCGATTCTCTGTTGTAAACATCGGAAAACCGGAACCTGTTCCAAAAGTGCCAGGGCCTGAGGGACGAGTGCCATCTGGCCCCAGCCCCCCGGTCCCTATCCTCACCTGCCCCGGAGGAGGAGTCAGAGGCACAGGACGTGCAGAAAAACCAGGCAAAGGACTCGCACCATAACTCTGCGGCTGCGGCTGCGGCTGCGGCTGAGACTGAGGCTGGGAAGCCAAGCCACCTGCAACACCGCCGGGAGCGGCTATCTTCGGAGGAGGAATCTGCGCTGCTGCAGGTCCGGCCAGAGCCGCACGCACAATTTCGTACGAGAGCTCCCGCCCGGTCTGAGCCACCGTGACGAGCTTGAGAGCATTGTAGAATTCCGGCCTGGACAGAAACCCCCGCTGTCCCTGGTCCGCAAATTGCCAAATCTTGGCCAGCGTCGCCTGCGGCAGATTGGCTCCCTGGAAGAATGCCACGGCCTCATTGCCGCTGATCTGGCCATCTCCATTCAAATCGGCCCGCCGGAAGTAGAGATCAAACACCTCCGGGTTGGCCATGGCCGGCATGGCACGGCCGCAACCCCTCCGCCCCTAGGAGACGAGACAGGGGAAGCGGAGACCCCCAGCGACCGCAGGCCGCGCTGCCAAGACACCCGGATCTGCTCCGCTCCGCTCCCGCGACCGCGATGTGTCAGGGTTTCCGTTGCGCATCCATCTCCTCCTGCTCCCAGCTGAGCACACTATCCCGGCAACACCACACAGCGAAGTATCGTGACGCCACACTCCCGCGTTTCGCGAGCTTTTTCATCCAGAATGTAGCCAGTTACCACACGTTGTCGCCCTAGGGCAGACCCACTTCACGCGGTAGGTAGGAAGAAGTTGAAGCAGCCTGCTCTATCTGTATGCATGTCGAGTCGAGTGAGAAAAGAGCTGCACTGGACTTGACAGCAACGGCAATCGGAATGGCAACGAAAGAATGTGCTAGACGTACTGTAGATTGCTTGTAACGTTTCCACCAGGTTAAATTAGTGTGCGATAGAAAATGAAGCTTCGGTTAGAAGGTCAGGAAACGGGGTGGATAAATCCCATGTAGACCACCTTGGAAGGATATGAATGACGGGCGGACCTAAACCTAGACCTAGACCTAGACGCAGATAGAGTTACCTGCTGTGAGTTAAATTGGATCAGGGGAGAGTTGATTAGTGGCTGGCGGATTATGTACATACAGGGTTGCTGGATGTGGGAGGATCAATACTCGTCACCTTCGTCTCCTTCCACATCGCCAGATTCCACACCAACTTCCTCATAGTCCTTCTCCAGCGCTGCCAGGTCCTCCCTGGCTTCTGAAAATTCACCTTCTTCCATTCCCTCTCCGACGAACCAGTGCACGAAGGCGCGCTTGGCATACATGAGGTCGAATTTATGGTCCAACCTGGAGAACACTTCCCCGATGCTGGTGGAGTTGGAGATCATGCACACGGCTCGTTGAACTTTGGCGAGGTCACCTGATTTTGCACAAGCATGCAGGAAATCGCATCAGGGCCACAGGAGGAGGTCGAGTTAGTGGCAAAATTTGTGAGTTTGAAAGCATCGGCTCACCTCCGGGGACGACTGTGGGGGGCTGGTAGTTGATTCCGCACTTGAAGCCGGTGGGGCACCAGTCCACGAACTGGATGGTTCTCTTGGTCTTGATGGTGGCCACTGAAGCATTCACATCCTTTGGCACCACGTCTCCCCTGTAAAGAAGGCAGCAAGCCATGTACTTCCCGTGCCGAGGATCGCACTTGGCCATCATGGCCAGCGGCTCGAACACGCTGTTGGTGATCTCCGAGACCGACAGCTGCTCGTGGTAGGCCTTCTCAGCAGAGATGACTGGGGCGTAGGAGGAGAGGACGAAGTGGATCCGCGGATAGGGGACCAGATTTGTCTGGAACTCGGTGATGTCCACGTTCAGCGCGCCATCAAACCGGAGTGAAGCTGTGAGAGATGAGATCACCTGTGTGAATCCATCCGGAAGCTTTAGGTCAGGGATCGTGAACACTACTTCGCTCCCGAACTGTGGCAAATGGTAGGCAGGCAATTGAGGCTCAGTGCTGGTGTACCTGCGAGATGAGCCGGTTGAGATTGGTGTAGGTCGGCCTCTCGATGTCCAGCGAGCGTCGGCAGATGTCGTAGATAGCTTCGTTGTCCAGCATTGCCGCCACATCCGTGTGCTCCAGCAGCGAATGCGTGGAGAGGATGCTGTTGTACGGCTCCACCACCGAAGTGCAGATCTGCGGTGACGGATAGAGTGTGAAGCCGAGCTTCGATTTCTTCCCATAATCCACAGAGAGACGCTCTAACAGCAGGGCTCCCAAGCCGGATCCCGTCCCTCCTCCCACGGCGTTGAAGACGAGGAAGCCTTGCAAGCCGGTGCAGTTATCCGCCAGCTTCCGGATCCGGTCCAAGCACAGATCCACAATCTCCTTGCCAACTGCATGCCATCTCACCACACCTCAAGCTTTCTACAATCTACTCCGGGATGCAGCCTGCTTTCTTGCATGGCATGCAGTACTAGGGAGCATGAAATCTGGTCGGCCTTACTTGTGTAGTGACCTCTGGCGAAATTGTTAGCCGCATCTTCCTTCCCGTTGACGAGCTGCTCGGGATGGAAGAGCTGCCTGTACGTCCCGGTGCGGATCTCATCAATCACAGTCGGCTCCAAGTCCACAAACAGCGCGCGGGGAACATGCTTTCCCGCCTCGGTCTCGCTGAAGAAGGTGCTGAAAGCATCGTCCCCCGCTCCGATGCTCTTGTCACTCGGCACCTGTCCATCCGGCTGCGCGCAAACAAGAATGCTGTCACTTTGAGCTCCCTACCGTGATGAAAGAAAGCTTGCACGAACTACTGCTCCGTTCTTGGACAAGCTAATAGCTCGCGCACCATGATGCCATGCTCCAGGCAGTAAAGCTCCCAACACGCATTTCCGACTTGGATTCCCGCTTGCCCGATGTGTATCGACAGGCACTCTCGCATCTTGCCGGACTCGGATGGATTCCAAAATCTGGAAGAACGAACAACAGGCGCGTGGGATGAATAATTCTGCTGAGGTCGTGTTGGAGACTTCGCGCCTAAGCGCCTGCGCTGGAGTTTTGTCAAGATCGTCGGATCATGGAGCGGCCGAGCTTCTTGTTCCGAACTCCATCTGCACCGCTCTTCGGTTCCATTGCCCGACCCGCCCGGATCGATCGAGCCAGCCGCTTCCGGGGCAGGGGATTTGGCCGTTATGCCGTTGCGTGTTACCCGGACCGGGTACGTGCCGGGTGAGAGCTAACCCGCTACGACCCGGTTAGCGCTTCCAGAACTCTCTGCTCGAGCCCTAGTCTAGAAGAGACTGAGACGTACGATTCGAGCCGCCCGGACGTGAAGCGGCATCGTTCGCTGAAGCGTCGGCTCGGATCGAGTCGATGGAGTCGAATGCTAAGTGAGGTGATGACAGCCTAGGTGAGGGAGACTGCCCTACCGGAACCATGGTGTGGTTTCAGTGCGAAGACTGTGGAGAGAATTTGAAGAAGCCGAAGCTTTCGAACCATTTCCGGTGCTGCGCTGCTAGGAAGGCGAGTGTTCGTTCTCCAGCTCGGGAGGCGTCGATGAGATCGTGTGTGATGTGATTTCGGATGGCGATGCATTCTGTCTGACCGGGGATCGTGTGGACTGGCAGCTTTCCTGCATCGACTGTGGAGTGATCTTCGATCGTCAGAGTGTCCAGCTTCACACTTCATGCGTTACCGAAGCGGTAGGTATCGGACTTCATGCTTTGGAGGAATTGAAGCTCAAGGGCGTGCCGACCTATTGAGTTCCGTGGCCCCTTTCAGGAGAAGTATGGTCCCAAAGGTGTGCCCGATGCGTCTGGACAGAAACCGAAGTTTGGAGCTATGAGAAGTTCAGGGGAGTTGGATTTGAAGTATGGTTTGTCCACCCGGCCACCATGGTCTTGCAGGTGAGTGTTCGATGTTCTCGTGTTCTTACTTACAGTGTAGGGGACGTACTCTGGAGCGTGTGTTCGTCGTGGTGACGTTGTTTTGCTTCGTTGCAGTGTGTGCAACGTGAAAGCATCGAGCGAAGAAACTCTAGCATTGCATTCTCAAGGGAAGAAACATGTCAAGAAAGTTAAGGCTGCTGTTGGGAAGACCGTGGAGGTTGCAGCCTCTAAGGTTGCAGCCTCCAAGGATCCAGCGGAGCAGAGCACAGTGGCCAATCCTTCTGCGGTGGATGCGACTGAAGTGCCTGGGAGTTTAGGGTTTCAGAGCATAGAAGGTGCACTTGAAGGAGAGCGGGAGAGTGGGAAAAAGAGGAAGAAGAAGAGAAAGACGCTGAAAGAAGAAAATGACAGGGAAGATGGGGAGGCGGACAAGGCTATCAAAGACGGCAGTAATAGCTTCGGAAACGAGAAGGCAGAGAAACAGAGCAAGGCTGAAAAAGCCGAGACCAGTAAGAAGAAAAATGATTTGCAATCGACAGGTGTTGATCTCACAGAGAATGGTGGGAAGAAAGAAACGGGCAGGACATCAAAGAAGCGGAAAGAGCAGGGCAATGGGACTGATGATCAGAATGGCAAGGATCTGTTGAAGGACCCCGTTCTAGGTGGACAGAAGAAGAAAAAGAGAAAGACGTTGAAAGTAGAAAATGACAGAGAAGACGGGTTGGCGGACAAGGCATTCAAAAACGGCAGTAATAGCTTCGGAAACGAGGAGGCAGAGCAACAGAGCAAGGCCGATGAAGTGAAGACCAGTAAGGAGCAAGATGGAAGTGGGGAGAAAGGACAAGGTGGAAAGAAGAAGAAAAAGACTTCGAAAGTGGAAAATGACACGGAAGATGGGGAGGCCGACAAGGCAATCAAAGAAAGCAGTGGTAGCCTCGGAGACCTGAAGCCAGAGCAGCAGAGCAAGGCTGGAAAAGTGAAGACCAGTAAGACGGAAAAAGATTTGCGATCACTAGGTGTTGATCTCGCAGTGAATAGTGGGAAGAAAGAAAAGGGCAAGACATCGAAGAAGCGAAAAGAGCGTGGCAATGGGACTGCTGATCAGGATAGCAAGGATCCCTTGAAGGATCATCAAGGTGTGAAGAAGAAGAACAAGACGAAGAAGCGTCAAGAGTGATGGGCCTCATGGTAGTTGCTCCCAGCGAAGAGAACCTCAGCAGCCCATAGTAACTTCGTTTTTGATTTCTAGGAATACTTCAGTCTCCAGATGGAGCATTGTAGCGGGATTAGCTTCTTGGGAGTGCAATACATGCTCCCCGAGTCTAGGTGCAGTTCTAGCTCTGCTAACATGCAGCTCTGAGTAGGACCTTCAGTTTTGTCCGCGCCTTGAGGCGTCGAATGACTTTGTTCACCAATCAGTTGGGGAAGTAAAGGCTTGGATTGAGCGTATTAGGCCAGGGTCTGGTCCAATGACTATCTAGTACGTAACCTGGCGAAGGGAAACGCTAGATAAGCTTCCTGTGAAGGCGGTGACGATTTCCAGGGCAGCAGCTCTCATCAGAATCCACCAGGAATGCTGTAAGCGGCAGACACGAGGCTTGAGGAGCGGCCATGGCGGCGCTGAGGGCCGGGCCCTGCTCGCCTGCAACGGCAGTTCCCACGAGTCGAAGTGCCGGAGCTGCGGCTTCTGCTTCGGCCGATCTTCTGCCGTCGTGCCTGAGCTGCCGGCCTCTCTGGCAGGGTTCGCTGAGCGCGGCAGCGGCGGATTGCAGGGAGGCCGGGGGCCATGAATGGACTGGGAGCTTCGGGGCTGTCAGCACCGGCAGCTGGTCCGGTAGGACATGGTATGGCCACCGCACCAACCGGGAGCTGCTTGTTGTCGGCAGAGCTGGAGGATCCAGGCCACCCGCTGGCGCCCGGAGGCCCCGCGTAAACAGTCCTCGGAAGCCTTTGGAAGACAATGGACCGGCGTCTAAGAATGGCGTTCTTATCAACGGAGACATTAGGTGCGTTGAAGCTTGGAAAAATGGCCGAGTCTGGACAGTTTCTGAATGGCTTGCAAGCTTGCGTAGAATTTTTGGCTGTGATGGAAGTGGAAGAACACAAGGAACGAGAGTTTCATCAGGAGAGCTTCAACACATTTTTAGATTGGCTTACAGTCAGGGTCGCAGTGCAAAGTCCTTCGGATTCATGAGTCGCCTGTTGCTTGTGCAGAGCTCCAGTCGTCAGGCTTTTGGACGAAAAGCAAAACATGGTGAATTCTCATTGCTAAACTGATGCGCAGAGAGTTTTTGTCCCTCTAGTTGCTGTTGGATCCAGTTCAAAACCTGGAAGAAGCGTGGAAAGGTTATCCGAATGCAGTGCGATGCTGCTGATGTTTCTTTGTGAAATACAGGTTGGTGTTGTGCCTCTTCAAGAAGCTATGTCAAGATCGAAGGAGGCAGAGCTCGATCTGGTATGGTCCTTTTCTTGCATGTTTTTGTAGCTGGAAGGTTGAGGCGTGCGTAATCATCTGTGCTAGCGGATGGATAATGAAGAACGTGTAAGCGTTGGTTGTAACAGGTGATGATATCTCCCGATGCAGATCCTCCTGTTGTACGCATCATTGATTACAGGTGCTCCACTTTTCTCAAAGGCCATCTCGTTATGTTCTTGACTGCTTGTCGTTCACTGAACGAGGTAACGTTTTGAGCAGTATTGTGTTCGTGTATAAAAATGGGTCTGCACTGTCGGTCATCATATGCTGTTTACGGCTGTGCAGCAAGTTTAGGTACGAGCAGCAGAAGAAAAAGAAGGACCAGCAGAAGAAGAGTTTAGGTACTCTTGTGTGGCAAGTGGGACAGCCTGCTTTTTGAGCCCAGGGCTTGAAGTATGTTCTCATGACTTGATTTTGTGGTGCTTTGCCCAGCAAACCGAGTGGAACTGAAGGAGCTGAAGATGAGGTGACCATCCTACTTCATTCATATTCGTGGTTAAGGATACGCCTGCCTTATGTTAACTTCGCCTGTGGGTATGCATTTCTTTGCAGATACAACATTGACAAGCATGATTATGATGTCCGGCTTCGAGCGGCCCAGAGATTCTTAAGGAGTGGCGACAAGGTAATCTTGTTTACCCTTCCCCTTCCCCTTGCGTTTGACATTCATTTCCCCCCAAAACTAAGCCTGTGACATATGCTGCAGGTTAAGGTCGTATGTCAATTCAAAGGCCGGGAATTCGAGTTTAAGGATCTTGCTTTTGAATTGTTCCAACGTTTCCAACAAGACACTGCCGAGGTCCGTATCTCGTGTTTTCCTTGCGTGGTGTCCTGCCTCTCTATTTGTAGCGATGACGAACCTTTCAAACACATCTGCCCGATGCAGGTAGGCATAGTGGAGGCGAAGATGACTCTGGAAGGGAGAAGTCTGTCAATGGTCCTGGCTCCCGACAAGGTTGCTCTTCTGAAGAGCGCTACCAGTAAAGACAAAGAGAAGGGGAAGTCTGCAAAGACTGACTCTGACTCAGACGGCGAGGACGAAGATGTTGAAGCGTTAAACGACATTGACGACAGCGATGGTGACGACGATGAGCCTGTCCTTGACGAGAATGACTCCACCAAGGAGAAGGAGACGGAGGTCCCGTCTAACTAATTTTGCCTTATTCTTTCGTAACTCTTGCTTCTCTACTTATGTCTTCCGAGCGTCCCAGGGCCGATGCCAAAGACGTATTGTACCACTGGAGTAAAAACCCGATTGAGACGGAAAGATGTAGTTGATGGAAATTTGTTAATTTGTTTACTCAACTCAGCAATTGGAGTTCAGAAACTTGGGTTATAAAACTTGGTTCCAAGTTCTTCAAGCCTAGAGATTTGGATGTATATTGGGGCTCTTGTCATCCGGAGGTCTCACACAAGGAACACCAGGATGCATTCTCAGCAGGGACGGGAAAACCAGGCTGCCTTCTAAGCTGGGACGGAGGGAGCACAGGAATGAGGCTCGTTTCTACAGTTTGTAGATGGTTTCGGGGATGAGTCTCCTTCGACGGCGTCTTGAGCTAAAAGGATCATTGGCCGTACGGTTTTCACGTAGTAATGTAGATGGTTTCAGGGCTTTAGCCACTAGATACAGTCCGGTAATATTAGTTTAAGTTAAAATAAATTTTCATTTTAAGTCTCCCGCCTCCCGGAGCTCCAAGAGTAGGACAGACATCGTTGCCAGGTCCATGGTGATTGCCGAACTTGTATCAATTGTGGAGCTGCAGAGCTGTTCCTGGTAGCGGTATCCTAGCTCTTCAATACATTGGGGGAGGCATCGCAGTTTTCGCAGTGATGAAGTTGATATCCAGCGACCCTGGAGCTCTGGGGCCTGCACCGACTCTTGTTGTGGTATTTGGTGGATTCATGTGCGTGGTAATCCGGAGCGATCGATCGATCCTGCAGTCCGCTCATTGAGTTCAATCGTGCTGTGCGTTGTGTTTGTTGCAGCCTGCTCTTTCTATTGGAAATGTCGGCCAATTGGGAGCAGATCTCTTGATCCACTCTCTCAAGCTGCCCAGGATTGCATATCTGGACTCTCCACATGTGCTGCCATGTGTTGGCAATGATCCTTTTAGCTCAGAGGCCGAGGGTAATCTGACAGTGGCACTTGAGGGTAATGCAGTCCGTTTACTTGTCCTCCGTGTTTGGTAGTTCGGTTTTGGGGACCTGGCTCATCGCACTGACCGGTGCCTGGGGAACAATGGCAGTGTTTGGGGGCGCAGGTAGCCTGAAAGTCGTGCAGCAGCGATCTCCAGTTCTGAAGGTTTTTAGTCGTCTTCCTTTTTGGAGTTTCTTGTGGTTTGCATCAGGGGTACTGAAACCTAATTGCCATGTGGAGCAGGGCAAAATGTTGCAGTTTGCGGAGTCTCTGGCAACTTTGGCAAAGGAAAATGGAGTCAAGGAGGTGATCATCCTGTCCGGCATTGATATGGGCAGACACGATCGACGAACGTCGTCGTAAGTGCCCGGCTTGATTTTCATCTTGTGTCGTGAGTTGCTTTTCTGTTTCTAACAGATGGTGTGAACAGCTCGCAGCTGCAGTATATATCAACTGCGAACGAGGATGGCACGGATGCTCGTTGTGAGCAACTTGGTTGGCAAAAGCTGGCAGAGTACTCACCAAATGCTGCTCAGTGGCGGCTAGACGTTCATTTGCCTGCT
This sequence comes from Anthoceros angustus, assembly GCA_010909165.1. NCBI lineage: Eukaryota > Viridiplantae > Streptophyta > Anthocerotopsida > Anthocerotales > Anthocerotaceae > Anthoceros > Anthoceros angustus. The sequence goes on along the minus strand of MU008168.1, from coordinate 793,009 downwards.
GGTAGTCAAGTTCCTGCGGAACTTATTGACGACCCAACCCATTTTGCGAAAATGCCTTTCAATGCTTTACTTTCTGCTGCACAGGTGACCAAACATTTGACCAAGCATCTCCTTCTCCTGTCGACTGAATTCAAGTGAGCACCATGACACTTGTAATTTGGTTGCAGGCACGCGGCCTAAAGGTGGTGTGTATACTGATGCCTTGCTCTGAGGGAGATAACACGCCGGATGCTTTTGCTTTGGCAGAAGCAGTGACAAGGCTTGCAAGCTTGGACACAAAAACTGCAGGTAGGTGCGGCAGCGGCAGTTGGTTCAGACTTGTGGTCCGTGTAGAACAAGCCCATGGTGGTGCCCTCAGCAGACTCATCAGTCTCGCTTCTGTTGTGGGATGCAGGATTTGAGCACGTCAATTGGCGGGTACCAAGTTCGTGGACAACTGTATATGGCCCTCCTCCAGACATTAGTATTTACAGTTGACAACATACATTGGTAAGAGGGCAACATCCATAACACAAGTAAACAAGCCCATGGGGTTGCCTTCAGCAGACTCAATCAGTTTGGCTTCTGTTGTGGGATGCAGGATTCGGGCATATGAATTGGCGTGTACTAAGCTCGTTGTCAACCGTATATGGCCCTCCAGACGTTAGTATTACAGTTGACAATGTACATTTGTATGAGGAAAGAGCCATTACGCATGGAGAGCCTTTTTGTACATAGGTAACTGACAGTTACGTCCGCAGACATTTCCAGTAACGGGCGCTTGAGGGAGTTAAGTGAACTGCATGCTGCAGCCAGGATTTGGCTGTGTGCAATGTCTCCGGTCCATCCACAGCTCCTTTCGAAGCCCCATTTGACTTTTTTGCCAGGAGAGACATTTGGAAGTACAATTCTGCTGGCCTGTACCCTGTAGAGCGTAGAGTTCCAATAAGAAAAGAAAAATCCAGGAAATGACAACAGCGGCGCGCATGGCGGAATTATAACTACCTGCAGGCCAGCATGACCACTCCGACCGAATATGCTTCTCGACTTTGGTGGTTATGCCTGAGGTGCTCAGGTTGGAGCTCCCTGAGCCTGCCTCAGCTTGAGCTAGCAGAGCCTGTGCAATGGGCAAAGAACATTGGCCAGAGGCTCTTCGGAGGCTGCGAGTGGCTGAAGTCCAGAACTCGGACCCTGCACTGACCTTCGCAAGCTCCAGAGCAAGAGCACCTGTTGGAGGAAACCAAGAACGTGAGTTGCAGAACAACTAGCCAGATGTCAAATACGAGTCTTAAGTCACCACTCAAGAGCAGCACCACTGGATTGGAGTGTACCATGCAGAAGGCCAAGAACATAATCGTTTGGACAGATGGCTAAAGCACTTGCAGCAGCTTTTTCAGCTGATGTCAAATCCTTTTCCTGAAGAAATCCCTGTGCCCGGATGAGTTGTAGTACTGCTGACCATACCCTTCTCTCCGCTGGACCTCTCTTTCGGATGGCATTCTCGCTGGCGTTTATTACAGACGGGCTGTCTTGATGTAACCCGTACTGCTCCACCATTGATGCCAACACTACCCACCCTAAAGTATCATCTGGCTGCATAGATGTAAGCAACATCTTAACCTCGTTCCTAAGGAGGTTACTGTTCTTCCCGACAGCATAGCACCGAGCAAGTTGAAGATCTGCAATACGATTGTCACTTGCTGCAGGTGTTTGCCCTGAAGCAGTCCTTGCAAATTCTACAGCCGCTGCCTCTTGGCCACTCTGCAAAGCACTCTCGGAGGCACATACAAGCAGGTGAATGCGCAAACGATGGTTTGCTTTACTGCTTTCAAGGGTTTCAAGCAGCGACAGAGCTGATTGGCACATTCGCAAAATTGCTCTGCAAAGATTGCAAGGATAACCTAAACCTCTGGCTTGCTGAAGGGACTCTGATATCAGATATACATGTGGCAAAATATTCCACGGCTCCCTATGTAACCATCTGCATCAGGAAGTGCATCAGCAATTCCACTCATGGCAAAAAAATCCAACAAATGCCATGAATTCAAAATCCAACAAATGAACAAGCAATTTCTACCTTTGAAGTTGTATCGAAATTGCAGGTGTTTCAGAATAGCCATGACAAGCTGAGAATGGTGGCAGGTCCTTTGCTGATCTACAGGAACCACAAGCAAGAGCAGCAGAGGCCAATGTTTTTGTTTCCTCGTGCTCAGCAGACGTGCCAAACAAAGGAAACGTTGCATGGCAGCATCGAACAGCAAGCTCTGCCCCTTGCCCTGAACTGTCCTCCAGAATTATCCTCCCAAGCTTAGACCTACATCGAACAGGAGAATGAACATAATAACTATGCCAACACACTGTCTCAAGCATCCCAAGAGACTCTGCACACTTTTACAAATGAAAACAATTATGCCAACTCGAACACCACCCCTCACAATCGTACCTGAGAAGAGCATCATGTGGGCGTAGGTGCAAGGTCTTCAGCAATGGTATCGACACAAGCTTACTGTCTCCTTGATAGAGAATCTGTAATAAGATTTTGACAATCTGTTAATTGAAACAGAACAGTGCATGCATGTGACACAGTAAAGCCTAGATATGGAATCCACCTGTAGCCATAGCATTCATGGAAGGAAGCAGCACGTAGCAACATCAACAGAAGGTATCAACAACTACCTGTCGGCCAACTGCAAGGAGTTCATGGAATTCTGAGGCTCGTTCATCTTCAAAGACTTTGGAGCAGAAAGGCAAGAGGCTTGAAAAGACATGACTTTGACGAGAAGAAATAGCCAAGGCAAGGGCAGTGAAGCAAAAACTTGCTACAGAATAATCGAGTTGTGAGGCCCTCTGCATCTCTCTTATCGCTGGTGAGGGTCCAAACTTGAAGTACAGCAATCTGCTCATAAGGCTGATCACAGAGCGGCTAGATACAGCATGTTGATTCTTAGACCCTGCAGCCTGCTGCATAGTTCCAATTGCAACATCCCTCTGACCATTCCACCACAATGCCACTGCATATCCGCAGATTCCTCCAAGATCTGCTGCTAAACTACCTGTGATGCAGACATAGGCATTTCAGTTCTGCTAACATGTTCACGACCTGCCAGTTAGTCATTGAAACCAGAAGCAGTTGATCACCTGTTGCAGCTAGCTTCTCATACTCCTGAACAGCTGCGCTCATCTTTCCAGCCTGAACAATCCAACACATACGAGAAATCAGTTCTCAATGGTCAGAGAAAATGAGCTTTTTAATTAAACAACGAACATCCCCTAAACACTCACCTTGCAAAGAGCTCGGGCCAAGTTGATAGAAACTGCGAAGTGTTGCTGAGCAAAATCGGGCCTTGCCATCCCCACTTCTTCAAGTACAGTTCGGCTTGTGCGGAATGACTCAATGGCAGCATGGAAGTCTGACCTAGATTCACAAGCCAACCCTTTGAGGTTGTGTGCTTCTGGGCAGTGTGGGACCCGCTGAATTACTTGCTCTAATGCCACATAGACCTAAAACATCATCATCAATGAACAGTCTTCAAGTTCAGACAACAAATTTAAGATAGGAAAACAGGGGATTCTGTGAACGGTTCTTCCAATCAAACCTGCAGGAGGTTCAGTTGCTGAGTATCGGCTGCAAGCTTCGCCAGGCCCAATTGGACACTCGTAGTCTGCATTAGCCAGGAAAGACATCAGCTCATACTGCAAAATGTGCCACCAGAAGAAGGCAACACATTTCTCCCCCTAGACCCTAGTCAAACTCTCAGCTTCCTTCAAAACTCTCAGCGTCCGTCAAATTCAAATTGAAATATGGGGTCTGCTCAGAACTTGTGGATCTAACCGGGGAGAGATGGATGGCATATAGACAGTCAGCCACAGCATCACGTAGTTTGTCCTTGCTGCAGCCATTCGACAGTTTAATCATTAGACACATAAAATACGGAAAGTAGGATGGACAAAGAGTCCCAAACAGCCCAGTTGGGTGATCCGACCTTCCCTTCAAGCTGTGAATAAAAGACATTCCAGCCCATGGCAATGCAAGCAGAGGATCAGAACTTCGTGCACGATCAAATGCATGTATAGCAAGCTCTTGATTTCCCTCCATTAAATACAACTGATACCAACCACAAAAGTGAATCAGATATATGTGGTGCCCATCTATGAAAGTGACTAAAATCACTATACCAAGAACACAGCCTACCTGTCCAAGCAGAGCCCAAGCCAGGGAATGATCGCCATCAATGCGGAGAGCTTGGATAAGCGCATGTTGTTTCCATCTTTTGTCATCCATAAGAACACCAAGTGCTATCCAGTATTCTGGATTACCTCCCTCCAGCTGGATGCCTCCACAAACTAAATCGAGCCTGCAAGTCAGCGCAATCCTGTTGACATCTCAAAAAGTTTCTTCAAGGGCGCAATACAGGAAATGCTTCAAAGGGAGCAAGTCTCCATTGCACCATATCAAGAGGGTGACCAATTTTCATTTCAATAGGAGGAACAGACTATGAGGAACCCTGGCAACCATGGGCCCAGCTCTTCAGAATACGTACCTCATTTGTGACGCCGAGTCTTCCATCCCTTTGAGATGACTTAGACGCTCCAGAGACAATCCCAAGTCCACATACAAGTTGCTCTGAGAGGGACACATGTGCAATGCATGCTGATATGCTCTCTTGGCATCTCGAGCTGCACCAAGTTGCAAGTTACGCCAAGCCTGGATGCCTGTAAGCAGATTATGCTGTGTTTGTCCTCTGAGACCATGAACAACAGTGGAAGATTTGATGTCCACAGCTTCACAATGTACAGCCTCTGTATATGTGGTCTGAAAATTTACCACCGGCAGGATTAATTATGTAGTGCTCGTTAGAAGATGGAGAGCTGTGTTAACAGGAAGTAGAAACGTATTCAATGCTTGGGAACTGCACCCAAACAATACCTGAATATCTCCCCACAGTTTCCACGCTGTCACCAAGTAACTAGATGTAGATGCCAGTTCTCCTGCAATCTTTCCGGCTTCCTGGCATCACAAATCAACATTGCTACCTTATGAACCAAAGCAAATATTTGGAAATGACCTTAGCGATTCCCCATCATCAAAGGAACTTGTACCTCTAAAAGAGCAGTGCTCCATGCAAAAGCGCCAAGCCCTAAACATTCTCGAGATCGTCCAAGAAGTGCCGAAGCAAGACCACAACGAGCCACTACATGAGTGGGGCACTTTTCCAGTGCAAGGCGGAACATATCAATTGCCTGGCAGCATTTAGGCCTTCACTTTAGAACAAAGTCTAGTTCCAAACTGATTGATGAATCAGGATATAAGACTGCTGCAACTTTGTGAAATACTATACCTTCGAGAACATTGAGAGGGCCAATAAAATGGCCCCACTCTCCAGCAAAGCGAAAAGAGGTGAACAGCTCTCCAGAGCCAGCACTCCACTGTAAGCCTGTGTGACACGAACCATGTTAAGATCCAGAGAGCATAGACGCAAGGTGAACAACATGATTTCACAGGGGTAGTAAGAGTACCTTCAATGCAGCAGTCAGCATTCCCAGCTGCCGGTATGCTAAACCCAAGGCCTGGATATAAACAGGTATAGTGTAAGTAATTGTTCTACAAGCACCACGAAAGCTCCCAAGTCAGGAGTACGAACAGGTGGCCTGTTGTAGAATCACCTCCCATGACTGTGCATCTTGAGGGTATCCTCTGAGAGCATGTTGTAAACTCGAGGTAGCTCCAGACCAGTCTTTTTGTTGCACCTGCAGATCAACCCACAGCAGAACTTCACATCTTGCTGCCAAGTGCAGACTTAGAGAGCCTCCATGTACTACATGAGCAGCAAACAGCAGCTGCCCAGAAGGCTATGATATGACATTTTGAACTGAATATTCCAGCAGCACAACTCGAAGATCGGTACATGCAAAGCACCTGAACAAAACCACAATGGCGCCAAGCCCAGTATGCACTCGCAGAATGTTCTGTGACAGTATGACAGATCTCTGCAGCCACAGTCTCTTGTCCTCTCTCTGAAAGAATGTCACAGAGTGCTTGCTACACACGAAATTTGTCGTTAGCACTGGAAAACCTTTAACAGAGCATTCACAGAGTGGCAAGCAGAACCTACCCCTGCTTCTGCATCATCTGCATCAAGCATCACTGCCTTATGGTAGCAGCTAATGGCTTGCTGAGAAGTTCCCTGTACTGCCCGAAAATGATGTCCGAGATCGCGAAAAACAGCAGCTTGCCCAGGATCCAAAGTAGCTGCTAGCATGAGTTGTTTCAACACAATGCTTCTAGAGTAACCTAGAGATTCACCTCCATTAGAGTATGCAAGGCCCTGCAATCCACAAGACTCTCATCATCAGACAGCCCATTTGACCATGGCAGAGGAAATGCAGTGCTTAGGGCATAGATAAATCAATCTGTACCAATCGGTGATGGTAGAGTGCAACATCAGGAGAAAGTGCCACTGCCTGCTCCAGGCATCGCACAGCTTCATTCAATTGTCCCTTCTTGTATGATTGCCATCCAAGCTCTGCAATCGCCCAATGGCTGTGAGGATACAAAGAAACCACAGAACCCAACCTTGACCAAGCCTCTTCCAAGTTTCCTTGAGCTATTGAAACTTTTGCCAATTCCTGGTAACATATATAACCAAATATCATTACACTGCTATTATCTAGTGACAAAGCCATTCTTATATTATCTTGTAATAAAGCCAGTGAAGGTATGAGAAGGTGCCAAAGACACTGATAAATTACCTCCAACGCAGAAAAGCAAAGTGATTCATCAGGTACTGCACGTGCACCCTGCATCCCAAAGTAGTACCAAGCTAAGTCTTAACAAACTGAAGAGCAGAAAGGAAGAGCCCTCAACATTGCCTGGCTGAAAAACGCACCTCAAGCACAGCTTGCAAAGTTTGGTCAGCATCCACGTACAGTTTCAGGGACAAGGACGCACGAGCCAGAATCAATTTGAGCCGTAGCTCGACCAGAACCAGGCTGAGTCCAAAAGTTGCTCGCCAGGATGAAACTGCGCCCAGCCCGTGGTTGACGCATTTGACAGCATCACCACCTGCTCCTAGATCCAAGTGGACCACAGCCAAGAGGTGCCACCTGGAGTTCACAAGACAACTCAGAATATATATATACATATATCTATATATATATGTATATATATATCATGTACAAGATTGACCTTCACATTACAAGGTTATGTACCCAGTGACACAGCTGCTCTCTAGTTGGAGGGCTCGCTGCAGGAGAGACACCTGCTTCTGACAGTCCCATGTCCTGCTCCACACAACCTTAAATCAGGAAGGTGCAAAAACTCCAACAGTTCTACACAGCAACAAAGCATGAGCTTTCGTCCAGCCCACCTTGATACACACCTTTCATGCATTCCCCATGCAATTGCTGCAAGACCACAACCATCCTCTGGATAGAAGTGGTGACACCTCTGGCCAAACCATTCAATGCGTGTTGTCCGATCCCCACCTATGTGGGCGAAACCCAGTGCATTGAACAACTCATCACTCTTATCCTCTTCGCATAGTGCCAAGCCAACTTGGAAAGCAAGTTCTGAAGGTCGGAAAGCTGTCATGGCAATGCAATTCTCCAGCAGCGCCAATTTTGCCTTCTGCCACTCATCACCACCAACTCCTGCATTCAATACACGGTTAGAAGGAGATTGCCGCCACCCTGCAACAGCATGTGAACAGCCAAAAAAAACCTTTCATACCTTGCAAGGAGACCACCTTCTGAATGAGCCGTCCGAGCTCTGCATCGTCAGGAACAGCCGGAAATGTAGCATCAGTCTCCAAACTGCTGCTCACTGTAGCTTCCCCACCTGACGAATCCCCTGTCCGAAGAGCAGCAAGCTTGACAGTCAAAGTTTGGAGGAGAATGCCATCCCCCGCTGACTCCGCTAATTTACATGCTTCTTCCAAAGCCTGGAGCAGTTTCTCCTTCTCCCCAGTCTCCTCATACAGCTCCACCAATCCCTGAATCGAGGCCAACACATGAGACGCACAGACTGGCATTGCACCGAAAAAGCTCCCTTTCGCCATCACCATTCAGCAGAGCAGAAGATAACACCCACAATGACCAATCCACTCACCTGCCAGGCGGGCAGCGATGCGGAATTTGTATCAATCGCCTTGCGGAATGCCTTGTCCGCATGAACGGCCTGCTTCTGGGCCATGAAAGCTTTCCCAAAGATAATGTAGGCCTCATGGTTGTCGCGGTCCTGCTTGAGCACATGCTTGCAATGACGCCCAACTGCACCATAGTCCTGTTTCTCCAAAGCCTCCTGAGCTGCTTTCAGCCTCCTCTGCACCTCCTCCATGGCCGCTTCAAGTTTTGAATATCCAAACCTAAGCCTTTGTCCGTATGACTATACACATACAACAACAAGAAATTTATTTATGTTCCCCAAGGGAGGAACATTATATGTATAGGTACGCAATACTGTTTGCTAAATTGGCATGTAAATTCTGTATGCTAAATTGAACGCTTCTAAAACCATCATCTTGCTGAATCTGTGTATGGACCCGAGCTCGCAGTGCGTGGAATCGAGGCAGCATCGCATCAGGACGAGGCTGGTGAAGCGAGAGCAAGCACAGAATGCGTCTCACTTTGGAGTTCGGGTTAGTATGAACGGTGTTCAGTCTAGGGCTATTTTGTGCTGCTGCGCTCTGTTCTTACGCCAGAGCGATTGTTGCAGAGGTGGTTTGGAGCTGCTCTTTGATTCCGTGAAGAAGCACGAGATCGAACTGGCATATGAAGACAAGTCGGCCAAGGTGCGAACCGAGCCCCTGGGGTTTAGCACGCGTGTTATCTTGATGTGTTTTTTGTGTAATATGTGGTCCATCCATCTCAACTGAACTGATGTGTGGTGAATCACTGCACGCTGGTTCGGCAGGAGATCACGGTGGAGAGCTTACTGGTGTGGATTCGGGATAACCTTCTGAAAGAAAGACCGGAGATGTTTATGAGAGACAACTCAGTGTGAGCGAGTCGTTTGCCACGAACATGTTTGTTGTCCGTTCAAGGGCCTCCGTTTGACCTAGATGCATTGCTTTGATGCTGTTTCTTTCTGTTGCAGGAGGCCTGGAATATTGGTTCTCATCAACGATTGTGACTGGGAGCTTTGCGGCAACCTTCGCGCACCCTTGGAGGACAAAGACACGGTTGTTTTCATCTCCACACTCCACGGTGGTTAACCTTGTGGACGTGCAGAACAGACCTGCCCGGGTTTGGCTGTGATGACACTGAAGAGTTGGTGGCTCATTATTTGCACCTGAAAGCGTAGTATTCCTAACAGAAGAGATATAGGACTACGTATTCCTTCACACAAGTCTGTATGGCTTGTGAAGGATTATTGCTCTCTCGAAGGTGAAGGACTTCTGTAAAAGCTGAGCACTGGGAACTCAGCGGAAGTTATGAATCCGATTCCCATGTCTTCTTTCCAAGTTAGCGTTCTCTTGACTTTCTGTTCCGTAACAGCAGCTAGTTGCACTGCAAGATCGGAAAACAGCAGGGAAGTACTGTCCTGTGAAGAAATGTGGTGGTTTGAGCACATCGTCCACGATCGGCTTCAGCAAGGAGGGGAAGCAAGTACTACTGCTGTGCCTCGGACATGCGTGCAACGAGCTGTCCGACCAGGTCACTCTTGGGAGCTGCCTCTCAGTTCTTGTTCTTGGCTTTCAGCATATCCAGGGAGTTCCTCCACCATCTACTCTGCAGGTTGGATCAGGGCATCGAGGGAGGATGGCAGCCAAACTCCGAGCCGTGATGTGCTGGACAGTTCTGATTGCCATGGTGCTGTCATCCTTGTTGCTGCAAGCTCCACTCACTCTGCGTAATTCGCCAGTGAGCAACGCGGCCTGCGTGTGCAACAGCGGAGCTGCCAACGGCGAGGCACACTTCACCGAAGAGCAGAAGCCGCAGGCGAAGCCGCACCAGCAGCAATTCCATGCGCACGGCACGCCGCACTACGGCTTCGTTCAATTCAGCGCATATCGGCAGTCCCCGCGCACCTTCTTCATCGTCGGCATCACCTCCGTGGCTGTGCGGGACTACACACCTCCGGTCCAAGAATGTGAGTGGAAGAGCAGCAGTGGCAGCAACGACAGCTCCTCCTCCACGGCAACGGCACCGGCAGAGATGATCTACATCGGCTTCGACGAGAACGGGGCCCTGTTCGTGCCGGCCATCGTCAACTGCTCTTTCCCGGACCCGGTAGGCGGCGACGGGCTGGGAGGCGAGCTCTCCATCACGCTCCCGGCGGGAGCGCGGGGAGGGAAGACAGTCACGGTGTTGGCAATGGCGGAGGAGCGCGGAGCAGCGGCAAGCTTCTTCCACTCGCCGGCTCCCCGGCTGGCGTACGCCTTCTGCGGGCCGCCGATGCACTCGGAGGTGCGGGCGGAGTGGATCCTGCACTGGCTCGTCTACCACCACGCCCTGTGGCGTCAGCAGGCGCACTTCTTCTTCTACAACGTCGGGGGCCTGAAGCCGCAGCAGCGCCGTCTCTTCCTGCCTTACATCCGTGCAGGAGTGCTCACCATCACGGAAGTGGCGCGGGAGGCGGACTTCCCTTCTTGGTACTACCAGCAGCCGCTCCTGGCCAACGACTGTCTCCACCGCTCCCGCTTCCTGGCGGACTGGACCTTCTTCCAGGACTTCGATGAGTTCCTCCACGTTCCGGCCCCGGCGTCCCTCCCGGCCCTCCTGCTCCTCCACCGGCAGGCCCCCTGGATCTCCTTCGGCAGCCTCCCCGTCTCCCACAGCCACTGCCTGGACGCCGGCCCCGACCTCTGGCCCGTGGAGCGAATGCGGTGGAGACACAGCGCGCCGGAGTGCATGCATCCGGGCAGGGATCCCTGGACCTGCGTGGCGGCCCCGGGGAGGAGGAAGTACGCGGTGAATCCGAGGGCGGTGTTCGCAGCCGGGGTGCACAGGAGCGCGCTGCCGGAGGAAGGAGGGGTGGATCTGAACGCGTCCGTGGCCAGGATCCACCACTACCACGGAGTGCTGGCGCCGCAGGTGGAGCTCTGCCACCACCAGGTGAACCTCTCCCACTCCCCGGAGCACTTGGATTGGCTCATGCCGGGCTTCGCCAACTACGTTCACGACCCGCAGCTGGCTGCGCTGGTGTCGGCCGCCCGCCGGGCCATACCCGGCCGCAGCTGAAGTGGGACTCAGAGATGCAGGTGGTCACAAATGTCCAGCGGAGAACTCCGGACGGCGGGATAAAGCCGGGCTGGGGCCCGCAAGGATGAGCGAGTCAACACGGACTGTGTTTTCTATTCTTCCCGTGGTACAGTAATTCGTCCTTGCAGCTCTCGGCCTTCAGGGAAATTGAATCTACTGGAATCCCACCCCGGGGCCTGAATCCATGCCCATCCACACCAGCAGGCCACTATCGGCTTCTCTTTAGCCTTTCACGCTACCAAGCAGCCAGCTCTCTCTCGAGGTGTCCCTGCTCCGGCCTGCGCCTGCTGCTGTCCGCGTTTAGTGCTGTTGCTATTGAAGGGCGGAAGGGCCTGAGTATGGATTGAGGGAGCACGGGGTGGATCGGATTCCTTCCTGCGGGACGCGCCTGGTGGGCGGCGGGAATGGTGATAGACATGAATGGGAACGGGGAATTGCAGATTCCGTTGCTCCGGAAGCAGAACGGATCTACAGGGTCGGGGGGGCTCGGGATCGGGGATTTGCAGGTGGAGCTGCTGGCTAAGGGGGCGGGAATTGAGGATGCCAACGGAAACGGGGAGGGTGTGAAGAGGAGAGGGGATGGGGCCGCGCAGCATGTGATCTCCGTGTTTGGTGAATGTCCGTCGCTGGGGCCTCTGCTTCCCATCGATCCGTTTCGGAACCACACTCCGGAAATTGACGGCCTTTACGAGTTGGCGAAGACGGTCATTTGCCTGCCGATTCTGCTGGTTCGAGTGTTACTTACTGTAGTGGTGGTGATCGTCGGGTTGTTGGGCACCAAGCTGGCTCTGGCTGGATGGGAGCAGAAGCAGGAAGCTATGCCCTTGTGGCGGTACAGGCTAATGGGTGTTGCAAGAGGCTGTGCCCGCTGCATCCTCTTCTGCTTTGGGTTAGTTTTGTGCCTGCTCCTGACATGGTCTGTGAGAGTGCTTCGCGATGAAATGTTCACGGAGGAGGGGTGTGCAGGATCTGACTTGACGGCGTCGTCTTGTTCGCAGTTTTCATTGGATTCGGATAATGGGAAGCCCTGCACCGAGGGAGGTTGCTCCGATAGTGGTGTCGAATCATGTGTCCTTTGTTGACCCCATCTTTTTCTTTTACGCGCTGTTTCCGAGCATGGTCAGCTCCAATTCGCATGACAGCATTATGTTCGTGGGAATGATCATCAGATCTATGCAGGTGAGGGGCGTGGGGGAGTAGGGGAGTGTGGGTAGGCTCCTGGTTAGAGTGCAAACGCGATGGGTCCCTTGTATTCGCTTGCACCTCGTCAAAAAAGCCTGTTGGAATGAATCGGGAGATGACTAATGTGGACCCGATGCAATGGCAGATGATTCTTGTTGACAGGCTTGACCCAGCTTCAAGGAGAAAGGCTGGTCTGGAGATTAAGGTACCTGTTAACTCATCCCAGTGTTTGGAAATGGGGCTCCGCATTCCCGACCCACTGTAAGCCCAAGGGAGATGCCCCTCTCACGTGGGATTGCTTGGTTGGTTTTGGTTACTCTTGGGATCTATGCAACAACTCACGAGGTGGTGTGCTCAAGCACACAATTGCAGAGAAGAGCTTTGAGCGATGACTTTCCTCGAGTGCTGCTCTTTCCAGAGGGTACAACCACCAATGGCAGGGCTTTGATATCATACAAGCTAGGAGCCTTCGTCCCTGGGCTTCCAGTACAACCTGTTGTTGTGCGCTATCCCTTTGTCCACTTCGACTGCTCCTGGTACATGGTATTTGGGTTTCCGACATCATTTGGAGTACTAAATTGGTACCTCAGTTAAGAAGCGAATAGTCTGGTTGTTCTAACAATTGGTCCTCTCTGACGCAGGGGTAATACACCACTTTTAAAACTTGTGTTCCGAATGCTGACACAGTTCAACAACTTTATGGAGGTATCTTCAAAGTTCAGAAGTATGCCAAGGATTGTACTTGTTTTAACCTCGGCTACTGCTGTGTTCTGTGAACACAGTAGGTAGATAGGTCAAAGAGAGACTCAATACTCCACCATTTTGCCACCACTCAGATCTGAGTTGTCATGCCTGACATCCAGGTCGAGTACCTTCCGGTCATTATCCCTTCAGCTAAAGAAAAGGAAAATCCAGCAGAGTTTGCTGCAAGGGTATGTGCTCCACCTTTCCTGACAAGTTCCTACGATCCAATTGGAGGACACTCTCACTGGAAAGAAATGTGCATCTGCACAGGTCCGATATGAGATGGCTAGAGCTCTCAATGTTCCAGAGACGGAGCATACATATGGTGACTTGATGCTAGCTGTGAAAGCAACGGAGCTGAAGATGGTAAGCTGCATACTCACCGTGCAAAAAATGTCCATGTAAGGCGAACTGGAGAGTTGACTTGATTTTCTTTCTGGTGTCTTCTTCCTCCAGTCTTCGGCTTTTGCTTCAATGGTGGAGATGGGTCGTATGGAAAAGGTACCTTCCTTAGTCGTCAGGATGCATTTCAGGGATGTCTGTTGCTTGAAGTTTGTGGGGAACAGCCAATACCTTATCGATCCATGTTTTGCTGTCTTCTAGCTTTTCAATCTATCCACAAAGGAGGTGAAGGGGTATCTGGACAAGTTTGTTGCAATGGACTCCACTTGCAGGCAGCTCCCGTTGCACTTCATACACTGTGCTGCAATCTTCATAGAATGTTAAGTTCCTACAAGTTAATGGCAGTTGCTTTTGTTCCAATCAACAGTGGCTATGTAAATCTCGATCAATTTCTGGAGGCACTCGATCTTCCAAAAACTGACTTCTCTGAACAGGTGAATGTCCATTTCCTGGAAGCCTGTTTCCTTGCTCACCATTCAAAGAATTTGCCGATTAACACGTTCTCTTTTGTGAAAGGTGTTCTGCCTATTCGACAAATCGCGGCGAGGCTTTATATATTTCCGGGAGGTATGCTCCAACTAGTCTGCCATTGCAGTTTGCTGAGAGACACTCGCCCAGATTCAATGTTCATAAACCAATGTGGGCTGTCCAATTTTGCAGTTCGTAGCAGTCTTGGCATTCCTATCAAGACATTCTGCCTTTTCCAGCTCGATGAAGTCGGCCTTTGATGCATGTGATCTGCAAAAGGATGGCTATGTGTCGCTCAAAGAGGTTGAAACCTGTTATCCCTGAACGCTTCTTCCATGTCAGCGATCGCCTCTGCACCGAGGATCTTATGAGTGCCTACTTCTGTGTTGCAGTTGGAGGCAAGCCTTAGATTAGTCTTCCCGACAATATCCAGCACAAAGGTACCAGTTGTCCTTTTTCTCCTCCTTCCGTTGATCTTTCTTGTTGATCTCTTTCGTCACAGGAATCCCGTTCCATTCAGGTACAACACATCTTCCAAAAGCTGGATGTCGATGGTGATAATTCCATCAGCTGGGAGGACTTCAAACTTTTTTGCGAAAGGAATCCTGAGCTGCTAACTGTATTTGTTGCAGCATCATCTAGTTCTTCGTAGGTAGTCAACCCTGGTATGGGCTTTGTATAGATTTCTTGGTTTGTATTTCTATAGATAATTGCGAGCAAACAATTCAGTCGCTCCCTTTGTTGAACGGAAAGGCGGCGCGGAAGGTTGTTGTGGCCATGTCTTTTGTATTAAATAAGACAAAATTATTTGTAGACGGTGTGAAGGGTCGCGTGGCCTAATGGATAAGGCGCTCGCCTCCGGAGCGGGAGATTGTGGGTTCGAGTCCCGCCGTGATCGTTCGGGACATCTATGTGTTGTAATATTGTCGTTGCTGATTTTGGGGCAAAGAGATTTACTATTACTGCTCTTCTTGAATCTGTGGTAAGAATTTTTAATTAAAGAAGGTCCAATAAATTATATTATCAAGGTAAGCACACTAATGAGATTGAAAGGTTATAGTAAAAAATATCTATACTTAAAAAGATTTGATGCTTAAGATATTATCCATACGAGTCAATCCTTTTGAGAGAATGCATAATTACAATCTTTTTTGAATCTATAGAAAAATGTATAATCAAAGAGGTTCAGAAGTATATATTATAAGGGTAAGACAAGAATCAACAAAATTAAAAGGTTATAGTGAGGAATCTATATTTGAAAATATTTAATACTTGAGGTAATACAAGTCAACACTTTTGAGAGAATTGCGGTTACAAGAATGTTGCATAAAAACGAAGGTCCATAAAGTATATATTATTAGGGTAAGACAAAGGACAAGATTAAAAGGTTATAGTGAGGAACCTATACTGGAAAATATTTGATATTTGAGGTAATACAAGTCGACACTTTGGAAAATATTTGATACTTGAGGTAATACAAGTCGACACTTTGGAAAATATTTGATATTTGAGGTAATACAAGTCGAGACTTTGAGAGAATTGCGAGTTACAAGAATGTTGTATAAAACAAAGTGCACACACAGCAAATTATCCAGTATCTTCCACTTACGTTAGTTGCACATTATCAAAAAAATGTGCAAGCACACACATAGCTTATTACCTAGTCAAGTATGCCTGCAAGTTGTCTACTATGAAAAGTGTTCAGGACAATTAGCCAGCAATGAGCCAAAGGTGGGTGGGCATATGAACTTTACAAAGCCTATTGGTTTTTTCTGAAGAATGATAACGCCTATATCATTGAGGAAAGTTTAAGAAATTATTATTATTATTATTATTATTATTATTATTCATAATTGTTGAGAATAGATTACTAACACTGTACTTATACACTTGCAATCCAAATAAAGTCTCGAGAGCGCCTTCTAGTGGAAACTAGTTCGTTGATCATTCAAGTGTATGGGGGCTACGTCAGAATCATAATCGGGTGTCTGGTCCTAAAATAAACTATCCTTTTTGTTTAAATTACTAATAATAATGATTAGCATATATGTGTTTGGTTGCAATTGGTATCCGTAATTGAGGTTGTAACATGAAAAGTTATAATAGGAGTTGTCATTCATTCAACTAAATCCATTTGCCTTGATTTGAACCCTAACCAACTCGCCTATGCCTAACCCTAGGTGCCGATTCCTAGAGCCAACAATCCGTCCTATTCTCTGCCATTCCGTGGTCATGAAGTAGACCATGGAATGTGACCAGGTAAAGAACGATAATGATCGAGCAATCTTAGATGTGCAAAACCTCTCCTTGAAGAGGCTATGAAATCCAGAAGGTCTGAGGCATTTTTAGGCCAATGTGGACTAAATCCAATTTCGACCAAAGCATATTTTCGAATGATCATTAAATTTGGATGCACTTATACTATTGATATTTATATATCGTAAATAATAATCTATCGGTGTCCTCTCGACTTGGACCTTGGTTCATCATGAATAGAAGTCTTCAAAGCTCGCCTCCTACCAAAGAAGGCGAATAGAAAAGGAGAGTTGGTGAGCCCTACATTCCCTACTGATGACAACTACAGCCAAACTCTCCTCCATCGGATGATAGATGGACCGAAAATCCTCGACCACTCTTACACTCTTTAAAAAATATAGAGTGCAAGACATCTTTGCTCGTTTCCGCAACAGGGAAGTGTGTTGCCTAAAGAAATGTTTTGACACAACCAACACATCATGCTGCACCATCCAAAAATTGCCTGCCATAAATCACTCAACATATGCCTTAAGCTGAACAATGATAGACATATGGCTCAATTTGTGTCTGAATTGTGAAAAATGCACAAGGGTGGAGAGAGGCAAAGATCATAACCACGATAGTTCTCGAGCATCTCTGAGTATCTTTTATACCTCGGACTCAAACGAAATAGGTATAAGAAATATATTTTATAGTAAAATATAGAATAATATCGATATAATTTACTCAAGGAGTCATGGATACGAAACATGTAAAAAGAAGATAGAGTGAAGAAATAATATCACTCGTTTTGAGTTTAAGCAAAACCTCCCCTAACCTTTTTTGCATTTTGAAGGAGAGTGATACGGTAAGGTGGTATGATGATATGTACCTCCGGAAACCTACAGACCTATGTACATGTGTATTTGTATATGTGTATGTACATATATTATGGACAGAGAAGTGCGTTGATGTGCGTTGGAGCCGACCCCGACCCTGTGGCAGAATCTGAAGTACAGCAAAGCGAGCATCAACTCTTGCTGTAAAAAGAATGCCAAGACGGACCGCATTGTGATGTGCAAACGTCCAAACAACGACGGCGAGCGCCCAGGCTGAGGCTGAGGCAGAGGCAGAGGCAGAGGCAGGCCTGATGATCTTTCTGCTCTCCCGCAGGCACGCATCGATGCGGCAAAGCTGTTGCATTGGCGGCATCGCAGGTCGGCAAGATGCTCAAATGCATCCGCGCTCGCATGGCCACCAGCGGCAGCAGCAGCGGCAGCAGGTCCAAATCCTTCCAGAAGAAGGCGGTCCTGAAGCCCTTGCGGCTGGGCCGCCCGGACGTGGGATGCTGCGGGGAGGTGGCGGTGGCCACCAGCTGCCGGGACGGCATCTCTTCCTCCACCGCGGGCTCCAGCTCCGCCTCGGGCTGCCGTGATCCGGCCCTCGGCTGCCAGTGCGCGTCCCTCAACTCCCTCCCGGACGAGGTCTTGCGGGAGATCCTGGCCCGGGTGCCGCTCCCGGCCCTGCTGCCGCTCCGGGCCGTGTGCCGGGCGTGGGATCGGCTCATCCTGGAGGACGCGCGGGCGGAGCTGGTGGTGGGATCCCTGGGAGCCAGCTTCCTCCGCGCCGTGCACACCCGGGACGGGAAGATGCTGGCCCTGGCCTACAACCCCGTGCTGCGGGTGGCGGGGTCGGGGCCCGTGGCGTTGCATGCGTCGGCGTTGGATTTCGGCCACTTCATCGCCTCCGCCGGGAGCCTTCTCTTCTACGGGAACTTCAACAACTGCGCCCCGGTGTGCCGGATCACGGTCTCCAACCCGCTCTCCAACGCCTGGCGCCGGCTGCCGCTCCTGGCGGACGGGCCGACTCTGCTCTCCTTCCCGGCCTTCCGCCGGATCACGGTCTGGAGCACCGGGGAGGCCGGGGGGCGGGGGATGTACCGGATCTTGGTCATGAAGTTCAGATGGCACTTCCAGACTCACATCTACTGCTCCATGGCGGATTCCTGGCGGCCGTGCCCGAGTATTCCCCTCTGCGGGTACGATTTCTTCACATCCACCGGCCCCTGCGTGGGGGGATTCGCGTTCTATGTGGTGGGGAGCAGTATTCGGGAGGTGAAGTCGTGGTCCATCTGGGCGTTTGATCTGGAGTGCGAGGCCTGGTTCAACTTCTCGGTGCCCAGCGGGATGCTGGACGGGGTGGTGTCGTATGTGCTGACGGAGTGCTTGGGGAGGCTGGTGCTGGTGGCCAGGTGCGGGATTGTGGATTGGGAGAAGAGGTGCATTCATCTTGATGGGGTGCGGTTGTGGGAGCTCAGTCTGACAAGGAGGAGGAAGGGGTCGGCCGAGCTCGGGAAGACGCTGGCTGGGCACTCGTGGGTGAAGCTCGGGGAGATGCCGCAGGAGTTCGTCCCACTGTACTCCTTCTCCTTCTCTAAACGCCATTGGTGGCATCCCACCCTGGAGCTCAAAGACTGTACAGTGGTGTCGAATTGCATGTTTTTCGTGAAAGGCCGCAGCCACGGAGCCGATGCCATCGTATTTGATTACATTGATAAGTCCTGGAGTGTGCCGGACAGGGATTTGGTCCATCCTCCTCGGGGCTGCCGGATGTACGACCCCGGATTTTGCTTCGTTCCCAATGCCGATATCATGCCTTAGCTTCTGCTCTGCCTCTCTCATCACTCGCTCCAAGTGTGGATTCCTTTGCCTCCTTTGCCTTGTGTCCACCCGTTGAAGCTCAGCAGCACAGTGGTGGGTATGTGTGGCAAACAAACTCCTGCTCTCTTCTTTTATTTCTCGTTTCACTTACCCTGAATGCATTACTTGTGTTACTTGTGTCACCTGTCTGAAACTGTTTCCTTGGGCATGTATCTGTTTCTTCCACAGGGTTAGCTTGGTGCTCCTAGAAGGGGCTGCTCGCTCGGCATCTCCGTCCAAGACCACACTCAGAATCTCATCCACTGTATGTATGAGCCTCATGAGGCCTCAAAATTTGGCTGTCTTTGCTCTTTGCAACCAGATACCCATGTGGACATTCACCCAGTTCTGTTTCATGCAGTTTCTGGCACCCTGTTGTTGTGTCTCTCCGGAGGTGTTCCAAGCCTGATGCTTGGTGTTGTTTGCCACAGAAGTAGTAAGGTTTTCGGTCTTCTCTCAGGGTACTCAGTAGGCGGAACGACTCTCCTCCCCGGCTCAACTGACGACATCCGGGAGCAGCCCTGTGGGTTGAGTTCTCCCGGAAGCCAAATCTATCTACTGTAGGAAGCCCAATCTATCTACTGTAGACTCAGGCGAAGTGCTTTCACACGCACATAGCCTCCATCACGACCCGTGAATATGTACCATAAATTATCATATTGAATTGCGTTTGCACGTGGCCACCTATCACTGCATATGCACTTTTCCCTCCACTGTGCACAAGCGCCGAAGCACGTGGGGATGGCCCTGGCAAGCGCAAACGGCACGACAGGGCAAGGAACGGTGGAACAAGCGCCGGCCGTGGAGCTGGCGGGCCCTGATGGGGTCCATGGCGGAGGAGGCCACACAGTGTTTGTAGTTGATGAGACAAATTTGCACTGACCCCGGCGCATGTTGGTTGTGGCGGTGGCCAGGGGGGCAGCATCTGATGAGAGTTTATCTCTGATCGCAGGGTAGCTGGCTTACCAATGTGCTAACCAGGCCGGGCACATTTGGAGCAGCGAGTCGCGGCCGAGCGTATTTCGCCTTCGAGCGTGAGAAGACGCAGAAGATGGCTCCACCCTGTTTCTAGTCTGATGAGAGGCTGCACTCGGAGCCGAGTCCGGACTCCGCGACTTGTTCAAGCTTGCTGCTTGGAAGATGTTACCCTGATCCAAGACAAGAGAGTTGAGCATCGGGACGCGGGCTCCGCCACCTGCTCTGAGCCTCGGCTGCCTTTTCTCTCCCTTCATTCATGCACACCCGGAACTGCCGTTGCTCGCACATGCGTCACGGCTATGACTTGCAGGCCACGGGCCAGGCCTGCGCTTATTTCGTGTTGCGCTGCAAGAGACCCCGGGGCCTTCGGACCGCTCCATGGCGCCCGTTCGCGGCCAGTGCTGCGTTCCACCGCCTCACTCCGATTACCAGGGCGTGGGAAGGGAGGACGTCTGGCCGGGGGAGCGTTCCGTGTACTTGACCGGCTCCCCGGACGCTGAATCGGCTGTTCTGTTCGTGTCCGACATCTATGGTGGAGCCTCATCCGCTGATTGGAGTGTAGGAGTGGCTGAAATGGCTGACATGATGGATGCCGCTGTCTGTTGTTCCATAGCAAGCTAGACGATGTCTGTTTCTTACCACCTGGACGTTGCACATGTTTGCTTGCGCAGGATGGGAGGTGCCTCAGAGCAGGCAACTGGCGGACAAGATCGCCGCCTCGGGATACTTCGTCGTGCTGCCGGAGTACCTCGACGGGGCTCCTTACCAAGTGACGAATCCAGACGACGAGTACGACGGCCTCTGGCCGTGGCTGGAGAAGCACTCGGTGGAAGCTGACAGAGAAAAGATACGCAAGGTGCTGGATCACATCCGCTCCGAGTACAGCTTCAAGAGCGTGGGAGTGGTGGCCTTCTGCCGAGGTGCCAAGATTTCCATCCCCCTGCTGCCCGATGATGAGGCGGTGCAGGGTGCTGTCTTTTGCCATCCCTCTTTCATCACCTTGGAGGAGATCAACGCAGTGAAGGTGCCGCTGTCGATTATTGCACCGGAGATTGATATCGTCATCACGCCGGAGGAGAATTTGGCGTTCGGCAAAGCCCTGGAGGAGAGCCCGCTCGTCTCCCTCAGCAAAGTAAAGGTGTACAAAGACGCCGAGCACGGCTTTACAACCCGCTTCTCCGATCTGGACCCGCCTGCTGTTGCCAGGGCCGAGGAAGCTCACCAAGATCTCCTGGCATGGCTGCACCTCACTCTCCGTCGCGCACCAGAACCAACCATAGAAGACAAGTTCCACAATCTTTCTGCTGCCGACGACGACAAGCTGCAGGTGTAGGGTACAGTACAATCTTTATCCTGCCTTTTGGAGGACGGACGATTAGGTACTTTATGAAAAAGTGCCTTTTTCAGGGTGTCGCAACACGCAAACTTTCCGTGATGGAAATACTGTATTTAAGTATGAAAACAATATACCTAAGTTGTCATGTTTTTTGAACACAGTTGTCGTGGGACCATATTCGGATGATCGACTTCCAATATTCGATGTCACCACAAGTCTCCACAGGTACACACACCGTTCTTGAAGCGGTGATGACAGCTCGGATCCCTGACAAGAATTTCACGTTTGACTATTTGGGAGAGGGACTTCAAAGCATTGTGACAGTCCCCGCACACTCTAAGATTTTTTGCTATGCGAATAGGTGTCCCTGGGGGTGTGTTGATGACCCCGAAGGCCAGGGCTAGCTTTTCAGCGTGGTGGTGCAGAGGCCGTTCCCTTTCCTGCTCGTCGACGTCATGAAGCACAACACCTGCGACAGAGACATCGTACCCTGCTTCCTTCAGTTGCCCCCATAGGTTGTTCACGCTGGAGTATATCTCCTGGGACTGAGGGTGGGACCCATCGCCAGTGGTGAATTCGTGCACCTGCTGGTTGAACTCGATCGAGCACACGGCGGTCTCCTTCCTAGTGCCGTTCATGACCATCAGCTTTCTCACCCTAGCCTCATCATCCCACCTATTCAGACAACCGTAGGTGTTCGCTAGCATAACGTAAGGGACTGGGTTCTCCTTGTCCATGGCGAAGAGCTTGTCTGCAGCGATTTCTGCCAGCTCTATGACCCTGTGGTAGCTACAAACCTTGAGCAGAGCCATCCAGACTCTAGAACCAGGCCGGCTCGGAAGATTGAGGATGAAATTCTCCGCAGCTTGAAATTCCCCAGCTCGACCAAGGAGGTCAACCATGCAAGCGTGGTGCTCCTCATCTGGACTGATGCCATAGTCAAGGACCATGGAATCATACAATTTTTGGCCCTCCTTCACCAGACCCAAGCGTGCATATGCTGCCAGGGCCGCAGCCAATGCTCCCCGGTCAAGCTCCACATTTTCCTGGAACATCTGCTTCACAAGGTCGAGTGCCTGGTCGCCGAGTCCATGCTGGGTGTATGCCACCAACATCGCTGTCCAGGACACACAGTCCTTGCTTGATAGCTTGTCAAACACCTGGCGAGCATCCTCTATACTCCCACACTTGGCGTACATATCTATCAGGCTGTTTTCGATGAAGATGTCAGGGAGTAATTTGCGTTCGTTGATCAGGGTATGGACCTGCTTACCCTGTTCCAAAGCAGCTGCACTTGCACATGCACTAAGAACAGAGGGAAACGTTTTGAATGTTGGCTCAAACTTCTCCTTCAACATCTCCTGGTAAAGCAACAATGCCTCTTTGCCCAGCCCACACCTGGCATATCCTGTGATGATTGAAGTCCATGAAACTACAGTCCGCTCCTTCATCCTGTCAAAAACCATGCGTGCAGTGGGTATGTCCCCACATTTGGCATACATGTCTATGAGAGAATTGACCACAAGTACATCGCCTTCACATTCGGCATTCATGATTTTGGTGTGCATTTGCTGTCCCACATCCAGAGCACGTATGATGGCACAAGCATTGAGGGAATGGACAAAAGTCACCCTGTCTGGTTTTCCACCGCTCTTTGTGAATGCTGTATACAGTCCCAAAACTGCTCTACCCTGGCCAGCCGTCACATAACCTGCAAGCATTGCGTTCAACACTATAACGTCCGGCTCATTGAGACCGTCAAATACTTGACGTGCACTTTCAATGCTTCCACATTTGGCATACATGTGCACGAGTGCTGCCCCAACAGCTCTGTCATTCCCAAATCCACGTCTTTTGATGTCATCATGTATTTTCCTGCCAAAGTTAAGAGTTGAACACGCCGTCAGGAGCTGAACGTATGCCTGTGAATTCATAATTACATCTTGCTCTTGCATCTTCTGAAAAAGGTCAGATGCCTCCTTTTCAATCCCATTCTGAGCATATCCAGCAATCATCACTGTCCATGACTCCAACTGGTGTGCTGTCATATTGTCAAAGATCTCATAAGCATCATATAGGCTCTTGCACTTGACATACATGTCGATGAGAGAGTTCTCCAGCAGAGTATCTAGGACCAAGCCACTGCTCATGATCTGGACATGAATTTCCTTCGCCTTCTCCAAATCAGCTAAATTAGCACATGCCTTCACCATGATAGTTGCCAAAATCTTGTCAGGCTTCACACCTTCTGCCACCATTTTCTGAAAGACTTGAAATGCCTGCTCGCCAAGCCCGACATTGACATAACCCTGAATAAGTGCACTCCAGGAAATGACGTTCTTGTTGCACAATTTGTCGAACACTTTTTGGGCTTCCGACATCTGTCCACAACTGGCGTACAGCCTGACAAGGTTGGTACCGAGAAATAGTTTCGTCTCCCATCCACGTCGCACAATGTGAGCTCGGACGTGCTCACCCTCAGCTAGGGATCTCCTCCTAATGCACTCTTGCAAGAGAGAATCATAAACGTCATTGTTCACGCGAACCCCTTGCTCCGACATAATATCCAGAAGATGCAGAGCCTCCTTCAACCGTCCTTCTCTGCAGAATTTCCTCAACTCTCCAGAAGGCCCAGGGTCAAGTCTGGCACTTGGAAACCTGTGAGGACAAAGCACACAAGCCACAAAATTCAGGCTTCACTTTCCAGCCTACAGGCAGAGCCTCAAAGCTAACAACACGAAAAGAACGACAACCTGCCCTGAAGTCGAGTCGAGCTTTCAGCATCCAAGGCCCGGCGCCGTGTTTCCACCACCACGCCAGAGTTTCGCCATGAGGACAAAGATTTCTTGCTCATCCCTCGCCAGTCCTCACTGTGTAGGGCCCGGCAGAATCCCAAGAGGCTTGGTATCTGCAATCGTCAAACATCTGAAAATGCAAAGTCATGCAAGATTCCCCAACCTAGCTCGGTTGACACCAGATGAAGCGGCCGAGAAGAGGTAGGCTCACCTTCTGAGGATAGGTTTCCTGACCAGCTCCTTCAAAGCCACCTGCAGAGCAACCAGCATTGGCGGCGAGACTGTACCGGCGCAGCACATGCTTGAAGCTGCTCCTCAAACCTCGGCTTGAGCTCTTCCTCATGGCTGCGCTGCGTTCGGCTGCAGGAGCGTCGCCAAAGTCCTTTAAGCTACTTCCCAACACTCATCGGTGTCCAGGAGTGGAGAAGCCACATCCATGCAGAGGCGTTGGAGAAAAACTGGCGGCAACTGGTTCAATCACGGACAAAACTAGCGAGGTCTGATCTCGTTGTGAGTGACGCAGTCTGGAATCAGATAACAAGCTAAGGATTCCCGCAACAGTGTAAAGCGGGCAAAGCTGCGAAGTTTTCGTCAGGAACGTGTTGTTTGTGCAGCCTGCCGTGGTCGTGAATGCAGAATGTTCCGTGCCGTCACACCGGGACTAGGAACCACACGCACGGAGCATTTCACCGACGCGGCAACCACTGCCAGTCTGCCATATCCCGAACCCGATACGTTGTCGAATTATGTGTCTTGTATGCTGCGCGAAAGGAACAGCCACAGCCTGGAAGGCAAGCTTCGTTCACAGGGCAGCCCCGCAAGCAAGGTGTTCATGATCAGTCGCCCGTCCTGTCCCCCCAGCGTTGAGGCTGGAGGCGCCTGGAGGGATACAGGCAACAAACGGAACGGTTGCACAGAAAGGGGTCATATAGCCGTCCCGTCCCGTTGCAGACGTGCTTTCTAACTTAACGTTCCATGGATCAAACAAGGTATTTTTCCCTCGGGGGGCGGAAACGCGCGGACTGGGTAGCCAGGTCTATGAAATACGATAGTAAGCCAATGGACACCGTTAAATACATCGACGGAAAAACCAGACCAAGTATAAGTAGAGAGGTACCAAAGCACGCGAACATAATGTACAAATAACTCCAAAGGCGATCAGCATGTGCTAGCCAAGTCACCCCCTCAACGTCCCCGCCTCAACGTCCGACTGAGGGGGCGGAGGATGCCGATAAGTGGACTCTCCAGAATCCGTGTTGTTGGATCCACTTATGGCCCTATGGTATACTTGACCACCTGCTAGGAATTCCCGGGACCAGCCCGTTAGCACTTTCTTGCCCATCCACTTCACGAAGGCGGAAAAGCAGGCACCAATGTGCACAATGTTTTCAAGATACATGAACAAGTGTGGAAGAAACTTACTCTTCGAACTACAGAGAGAATAAAAATGCAGGTGATAGATGATTGTAGCCACGGCGAGACCTGGACAATGTTTCCCAGAGACAACGGGAGCTCAAGTCAGAACGTGTATACTTTCTCAGCAAGATTGCATACTTAGCACGAGAGCCAGGCACTTGCAGGAAAAAGCCTCACCTAGAAGACCTCCTACTACCACATCTTGCCAATGGTGCCAGTAGTTATCCACAAGGGAAATGCCGACTAAGGTTGCCAACAGTAAGGGGAACAACGCAATTGGCAATTTGTACATGAACCCATGTCTGTCGTAGATGCCTAACTTCCCAGCTAGATACCAGGACAGATAACCAAGACCTGCAAAAGACCCTGCAACAATCTCGGTGTCAAACATTGCGATCACTGTCTTGGGACGGTAAGGGACAGATAGATATGAAAAGGTACCAGTGATTGTCAAATACTCACAGGAAGTGTGTCCACTTGGAAAACTTTTGTAGCCTTGCTTGATGTCCGACTTGGAAGCTAGAGGGCTACAGATAACATTGCCATCTCCAGCATCATCGAATGTCTGAGAACGTTTCAACCACATTCACCCGGTCAACAAAATTTGGCACTAATCCAACATCCTCAACTTTACAACAGCCTGATCTCGAAACAAATGGTTACCCAGGTGCTAGGTCCTCCCGGAAAACATCGACGCATGAAATCAGGACGCGGACGGCCCGTGGAAACCTTGACGATATCGGTGAGCACCGCAGTAATGAATATGGTGTAAACCAAGCCTAGCGTACAGCCAGCCTCGTGTGAGAAGAGTTTGAACACACAGTCTGCACGTTTCCATCGTACAGTCGCACCACACGAGCAAGGAAAGGGACACCAAAGTGTTACCAAGAATGGCGTGGTGGAAATCACGGGGGTCTCTCCTCACACAATAGAAGATGCTGATCACCAGAATTGGTAAAATCAACGCGTAAAGCTGTCACACAGCCACATCCACCATAAGCAATATCAGCCTCCAGACCGGTCAATCTGACCAGCCTAATCCCAATCAGGACCGAGAAACAGCAAAGGCCAAGCTACAGAACGTACCGGCACGGACCAAAAGGGGACTGTGCTATTCTGCAAGGGGAACGTAAGGTTGTTGACCACATATCTATTGATATGTCGATGGAACGGCTCAATAAGGTTGAGGATGCCGTAGAAGATGATAAGCGCCAGCAGGATGAGCCAGTCGTGTAGGTGGAACCTGAGGAGATGGCACCACCTGTCCTTCCGCGGCCTGTGGGAGACCTGGCCATGAGAGTTCGCATTGCCATTTTGCGGCTGCTCATGATCCCCTGCCTCCATGTCCCCTAAGCAGCAGCAAGCTCCTTCACACACGCACAAACAGAAGAAAATTCAATCCAGTCCGTTCCCGTCAAAGCAACGGTGCATTCCCCCAGACCTACACCGATGTCCCGCAACCTGGAACAACTTGTATCGTGACACAGACCTCGGCCGGAAACAGGCGCCTGAGGCTCTCCAGGCAATGCTGCAGCGCTTCCCCTCTCCTCTGACGAGGCCATCCCTGGCAGGTGAAAGCACAAGAGTCCCCTGCGCAGCCATTGAAGCCCAGCTGAGTGTCAAGTCAGCTGCCACCTGGGGAACTTCGAACTTACCCAACCCGCGAAAGACCAGCCAGGCGACAAGTGTCCGTGGATGCCCAAATATATATATTCCACATGACACGCGTCCTAATCCTTGGTTTCTAACTTATGCTAATGCTGTGCAGCTAATCCAACAGGGTCGAGTGGATAGAGCGGCAGATGCAGAAACCGACGGGATCGTGCTCACAGGTTCGAATCCTGTAATTCATGCGTGCACTCTGTAAGCAACTGGCTGTTCTCTGTGCTGCGCAATAGAGGCAATTCTAGAAGAAATCACAATCGAGATCTCATTCAAAAACCGAGACAGTCAGGCTCACAACAATGGTTTGCTTCTCAATTTCAGGCCTGCGGTGTAGAGGGTAGGCAGACATTGAAGGGCTCGGTGGAGAAGCCCTGGCTCAGTATGCAAGGATGCAGCAGGAAGGCGTGGCTCCGCCTGATCGTGACACGTTTCTGTGTCTGCTTCAAGCGTGCATCACTATTCAAGGTTTGCTGCATGGGAAGGAGCTTCATGCAGAGATCCTGGAGAGGGGTTTGAGGATGACGTGGTCACATGGAGTGCTCTGCTCAGGGGCTACGCTGAACATGGCCACGGCCTTATGGCAATTCAGTGTTTTGAAGAGATGCTTCAGGAGGGTGTTGAGCCAGATGAAATTAGTTTCATCTATCTCCTTGTGGCATGAAGTCATGCAGGCCTGGTGCATGAAGGCCAGCGGTAGTTCAGGATGATGGTGGAGGACCATGGCATTGTACCAACTGACTTCACTTACAATGGCCTGGTTGATCTCCTTGGACGGTCAGGTCACCTTGATGAGGCAGAAGACATTCTGCAAACTATGCCTCTTGACAAGTACGTGGTGGGATGGACGTCTTTGCTGAGTGCCTGCAAAGGCCACAATGATGCAGAGCGAGGAAGGCGATATTTTGACCATCTGGTGGTAACCAGATTGCAACTTCTTACGCTCTTTTATGTCACATCTACGCAAGCACTGGCAGGTGGAAAGATGCGGATAGAGTAGAACGGCTGCGAAAGTCAGCACGCGCTTGGAAGAAGCATGCAAAAGCATGCATTGAAGTCAAAAACAAGGTGCACGAATTCACTGTTGAAGAGGAGATGTCCAACATTTCAAAGCTGAGGAGTGTGAATTTGAGACTGAAGGAGGAAGGAGGCCATGTGCCTCAGACAGACATGGTACTGAAGGCACTGTCTGAGCGAGAGAAGGAAGATGCTTTGCGCGGACATGCAGAGAAACTGGCCCTGGCTTTCGGTCTCTTGAACACACCAGATGGCTCAACTTTACTAGTCACTAAGAACCTGCGCATGCGCAGTGACTGCCATAGTAGCACCAAGGTTTTGTCACATCTTGAAAAGCGTGGGATCATTCCAAGAACGTTATGGAGAGTTGGTACAAAGCGAACCGTGAGGACTTCCAGGTTAAGCGTTCCATGCGCCGATCAATGATCAATAATCAATACCAGGATGGGGTTATGTTTGTTTTGAAATGAACCATCTGTCTTCGATTTTCTATCTCCCAGGTCATCCGTATGTGTTAGAGGACATGACATAGGCGGTTCACGAGGGAGGCCAGCGCGCTTTCTTAACAAGCAAAAATAAAGTATAGAGTATATAAAGGATACATGAGGTATAGGCCCTTCGAAAATTAAGCTGTTTTGGTATATATTTTTTTTAGGAAAAGAGGAGAGATGAAGCCAGCTTATCTAGTAAAGAACATCAAGGAGACTCTAAGGATTACAGTAAAATAGAGCAACTAAGCTTTATGTTTAAAATCACCTATGATGTCATAACCTGGGAGCAAACTAAGGTTCACGTCTAAAGTCACCTACAACACTTAAGCTGTGATCACCGGAAAAATTGAATGAATTATTTAACCTCTTTTTTTTGAAATACATGATGCTTATTGTATCAAGTATGTTGTCTTACTAAGACATGTAAAGGCATGCAAGTGAGATGCATAGGGGTGATGGTTTACCTTAGTAAGTACTATGAGGCAAGAGCCCCTCACAAATGTAGAAGGAGGTGGCTAGCCATCTTTGGCACTCTCCTCCGAAACAATAAGTGCCCCTCAAAACAACGGGATAATTTGGGAAGATAGGATTTGTGTGGAGGGATCAACCCGATGATCCAAGAAAGCCGTGATCCCTTCTGCCCAAGCTGTGACTTAAAGCAAGGAGTTGCATATGTTTGCTCTAGCAGAGAGTATCAACCAGCTCCTCCTGCTCACGTTGTGTGAGTGGAAGTTGTCCTACCCTTTGATAGTGGAGGCTCTACCAGCGTGTGTAGTTGTCTCACCCCCACTGCCTCCTATCCACCTGCCCTTGAGCTCGTTGGAAGGAGTGCTTGGTTGATTAGTGGTCTTGTTAGATACGTATATGTGTGGGCTTTAGTCGCAGTCTGGGTAGTGGCATTCTCATGTACCCCATGCACATCTTCCTCCTTGTGCTCCATGCGGCTGAAGAACTACTAGTGCGAGGAGCTCTTGCCCACAGCCCATCCCTATCATCACTAGGGATTACAAGCTTACGTATTACAAGTGTGTTTTGCAAAGTGATGAAAGGGTCTTGAGGAAGCTTGGCTAGTGTTGTTAGGAGGTGTTGAATTTCAATGCTTTATGAATGCAGGGCTGTCTATACTTTGCCCTTAAGTGATAATGACATCTCACAAGTTGGAACCCCCGGCGGGACGTGTTGCAGAGTTCAGGCTTGGCTCAGTTCATCTATCTTGTGTGGCATGTGTAGATTGCTTGGCTGACCTCTCTGCTTATTGAGTGGGTCGATTTTGCAATTTCTTGATAAGATGTGGTCATATGATTGTGGTGATGTTAGTTTAGGTGATGTTGTTCAGGGCTGAAACAAAGGGCTTGGAGCCTGCTGTTCTGCTGAACAGCGCACTCACTAGCTTCAATTCCTACGTCTATGTCAGGA
Organism: Anthoceros angustus; assembly: GCA_010909165.1. Taxonomy (NCBI): domain Eukaryota; kingdom Viridiplantae; phylum Streptophyta; class Anthocerotopsida; order Anthocerotales; family Anthocerotaceae; genus Anthoceros; species Anthoceros angustus. The sequence goes on along the minus strand of MU008168.1, from coordinate 762,987 downwards.
TTTCTTGCATGGATTTAAGTTTCGAAGGAGAACGTATCTGCAGGAGAAGTCTTCCCTAAAGAAAGATCTATTGTGTTAAGGTTCAAGAAGTGCCCCAATGTCTCCAACTTCCATGAAAGCTTCCAAAACAGCAAGTGCCCCTGAGTAAACGGGATAATTTGGGAAGATGGATTTGTGCACAGGGATTAGCCCAATGATCCAAGCAAGCCGTGATCCCTTTTGCCCAAGCTGTGACTTAAAGCTAGGAGCTACATATGTTTTCTCAAGCGGAGAGTATCAACCAGCTCCTCTTCCTCACATTTATATGAGTGGAAGTTGTTCTACCATCTGATTGTAGAAGGAGTGTTTGGTTGATTAGTGGTCTTGCCAGATAGATAGGTACAGGTGTGGGCTTCAGTTGTAGGTTGGGTGGCTGCATTCTCATGCACCCCTTCCTCCTTCTGCTCCATGCGGCTCGAGAACTAGAGCGAGGAGCTCTTGCCAGCAGCCCATGTATATCATCGCTAGAGATTACAAGCTTATGTATTCCAAGTGTGTTTTGCAAAGTGAGAAAGGGTCTTGAGGAAGCTTGCCCGGTATTATCAACCTTATTCAATTTTAATGATGTATGAGTGAAGGGCTGTCTATACATTATGAATGAAAAGGCTATGTGTGCTTTGCCAGCGAAGGGTTGTAGTGCTTTGCCCCAAGTGAGAACATCTCATAGTACCTTAAAATTGAGCCGACATCGACTAACCGGCCTCCGAATGATTTGATGGAGGGCCGGTTCTCACAGAATAAATTGGTGAAGCTTCTTGCTTTTAGAGATGATAATACGAGAGCTGGGGAAGTTGCCCTTGCGACCTGTTCCCGTTAGGCGCCCGGGGGACTGGGCTTCACAGTGGCTTTCTTTCCTTTGTCCTATACTCTCAGACTCCTACTCCTGCGAGCCCTTCGCCTGACAATGCGTCCTTGCTGGGAGCTGCCGCCATCGCTGGTCTGAACAGCTCTGAGTCGTGCGTCCCCGCAGGCAGCGCTCCGTGGCTGAGCCATCTGCGCTGTTGGGGGTCGCTACCAGCAGTCCGGCGGATGAGGTGTTCCAGGGTTTCCTGTCGCGTTGTGATGCCTCCGGAGACCGCAGGTGATTCTGGATAAATCCGATTTCGAGGAGCACTGTTGGACCGTGAAACTAGATGGTCGCAAGGACAGGAGCCTAAATTACAGACCAAGGGTGATTACAGTCGCTTGCCAAGATGGCGAGCCTGGCGATCACCATGATTTTAGAGAAGGTCAGGGGCGCGTCTTATCTTGTCCTGCAGGGGTTGAAATTGTTAGGTCTAGTGAAATTCCTCTTACCTGAGGGGTTCTGTCTAGCTGGATGGAAGCTTGATCCCATATCGCAGCTAGGAGTTGGCCGATTTTGGGGAATGTTGATTCGGTCTGTTGATATCGTCTGCGGTGCAATGACGGTCTCAACCTTGGTGGTGGTGCAGATTGCATCGAAGGACAAGGATTTTAGATATATGGCCACCTCGGACCTGTTGCAAGAATTGCAAAAGGAAACCTTCAAGTTGGATGCAGAGACGGAAAGAAAAATCTCTCAGATTGTGTTGCAGCAGCTTGATGATCCCTCTGGGGACATCTCGGGCCTTGCAGTGAAATGGTTCGCACCTCTAATTCCTTGGAGTGGATGGGGGCCACATTTTATTGCGTTTTGGCGGGAATGTGAGATACCTCAGTATGTACTGGGTTCTTTAATCTCTGTTGCTTTGTGAAACAGCTTGGGTCCCTTAGTGAAGAAGGTGAGCGAGGGTAGAGTGGTGGACATCGTTGAGCAATTGTGTCTGCGACTTACTGGCAAAGAGCAACAGCGGGACATAGCGAGTATTGGTCTCAAGTCTGTGGTTGCTGTGATTTCGAATGGGCCAGTAGCTCAGGCCGTTGTAGCAATTCTTACCCCAAAGCTCATCAAAGGCATCAGTTCTGTGGTTGGTTCTATTTTCCTGACTTCCAGGGTTTCGGTCTGTTATGTGGATCTTCAATAGGTGGAACCAACCTACCGCAGTATAGTCCATAGCATTTTGCTTGCTAATTGCATTTGGTGGTCGCCTCCAGGACACAAGTGTTGAGGTAAAGAGCGAGTGCCTGGATATTCTGAGTGACGTGCTACTCAAATTTGGGGGCCTCATGGTCGCAGATCATGAGAAGCTGCTCAGTGCTCTGCTTGCCCAACTGAATCTGCAAAGGGCAGGACTTCGGAAACGTGCGATTCAATGCCTTGGTAAGCAGCTCTTATGTTTCGGCTCAGCCTGAATTCTTTCCGGGCTGGTCTCACCTGGGTTGCTGTCATCTCTGCAGCTGCACTGGCATCAAGCATGTCAGATGATCTTTTGGGTAGAGCTACGATATGTGTTGTCCAGCTTCTGAAGAACAAGGAGGCTAAAGCAGACTTGACACGTACTAATATCCAAATGATTGGAGCATTCTGGTATATCCGTTTTCTGCAAAATTTTAGTAGAGGAAGGGGTGGATTCTAGAATACACTTTGAGTTCACATGAGTAGCTAACTTCATGTGTTATTCTCCTCTTCTTTGTATGCAGCCGTGCAGTTGGCTATAGATTTGGTCCACACCTGAGTGAAGTGGTGCCTCTCCTAATTAGCTACTGTGAAAATGCATCTGAGAACGACGATGAACTATGTGAGAACAGCTTACAGGTGCAGTCTAAATTCAGCTGAGAGTGTAATCTTGCTTCAGTTGTGCTGTACTTCAGAGCTTGAGCAGACTGCGGTTATGGGTGTGCCCCTTTGATCTCCTGCCTGTCCCTGCTAAATTATAACATCCAGGCACTTATCGTGTTATTTCGTCCTTTCTCTGCACTGTAGGCTTTGGAAAGTTTTGTTCTCCGCTGCCCTAGGGACGTCTTTGAGCATACTACCACTATCTTGGATCTTGCGCTGGACTATCTTAGTTATGATCCCAATTTCACTGATGATATGGAAGAGGATGAAGATGAGGATATGGAAGCAGATGACGAGGAGGATGAGTGAGCACCAGACTCTGCAGTTTGATTTGTGGAACCAATGTGAGAGTGTGCCAGGCAACAGGGTTCCTCATATTTGTCCTGCCAAAATTGCAGAGAAAGTGGGGATGAGTACAGTGATGATGAGGATGTGAGCTGGAAAGTTCGGCGGGCTGCAGCCAAATGCCTGTCAGCTGTTATCTCTTCCAGACCAGAAATGCTTGCTCAACTTTACAGCAAGGTTTGTTCTGTGTTATGGCTTAGTGTCTCTAAGACAGCAAAAACGTGTGACTGTCTGGTCCTCAGAATGACCTATAATGTGCTCCTTCCCAACTTTGCAGGCTTGTCCAAGATTGATAGAGAGATTCAGAGAAAGAGAAGAGAATGTCAAGGTGCGTGGGTTTTCTAATTGATTTTAGGGAATTGTGACTGGTATGTTGCTGTCGTCTTACAACATTTTATGGTCCGTGCAGATCGATGTATTTCAGACCTTCATTGATCTATTAAAGCAGACTGCAAATGTTACAAAGAATACAGGAGATTTGAAATCTTCAAGGTAGCATACTCTGTTCAGATAGTGGGGGAGCTTATGTTTCCGGTCAAGAGTGCTTGTGCAACATGTGCATGTGCATTTATGCTGACTCCTCATAGCTGGTGTAAATTGTAAACGCACAGCTACATCTTGTACCTGCTGCAACAAGAGGTTCCCAAAGTAGTTAAGACTCTGAACAAACAGTTGCGTGAAAAGTCCATCAAAACAAAGGTGATGATACATGTTGCGTCCTTTCCTCATTTTGCAGACTCTTTGATGCTGGAATGGCATTGAAGTGTGGACTTTGTTGCAGGTGGGAGCTTTTTCAGTCTTGAAAGAACTGGTGATAGTTCTTCCTAACTGCTTAGCTGAGCATATTTCGTCTTTGGTGCCAGGAATTGGGAAGGCGCTCAATGTAAGTGCAATTGCTGGTATCAGTTGCAGGTGGCAGTTGCTGGTTAGATACACGAGCCATGAAGTAATCTATTGTGCAATCTTAACTGCTCTCTGCAGGACAAAGCTTCCAACTCTAACTTAAAAATTGAGGCTTTGACATTCACTCGGCTGGTTCTGGCGGCACATCACCCGTCTGTCTTCCACCCACATATCAAGGTTGTTGGCTGTAGAGTGAGCTTGTTCTCAGCTGCTCTTCATACAGTCAAGTCTGTACAGCATGCTGTATTGTAGCTGATCGAGAGGAGAGCAATCACAAGGAAACTAGGTTGGGGTTGGCTTATGTTTTTGTCTGTCACTGCAGGCTTTGGCATCTCCTGTGCTTGCGGCTGTTAGTGAGCGTTACTATAAAGTCACTGCAGAGGCTCTACGTGTAACTGGGGAACTTGTGAAAGCAATTCGCCCACCACCTCTGGACCAGTCCAAGCTTCACTTGCCTGGGCAGCAAACTGCATTCAATTATGTTCCATATGTGCAACCAATATATGAGGCTGTTTTGAAGCGTTTGACTGCTCAAGATCAGGATCAGGTCAGATAGGTTACATGTGCTGTCCATTTTGTGCTGGAGTGTAGGATGCTTTTTTGAGGACATACACTGACTAATGCTCTTGTTGCCTACAGGAAGTGAAAGAGTGCGCAATCTGGTGCATGGGCTTGGTGATCTCCATTCTTGGTGATCAGCTGAAGAATGAACTGGCTACATGTCTCCCACTTCTCTTAGACCGCCTCCGCAATGAGATCACCCGCCTAACAGCTGTGAAGGTAGTTGTTCTCACGGTTTTGTGAAGTTGAGTATCAGATTGTCATGCTTTCTAGAGCCCTGAATCTCAATAATTGCCTGGTATAACTATCAGGCCTTTGCAACTATTGCGGAGTCCCCACTGAGAATCGACTTGTCCTCAGTCCTTGAACAAGTAGTACTGGAGCTTACTACCTTTCTTCGCAAGGTTATAGTCTCTGACAGTTAAAGAAACATTTTTCAATGTAGTATGTGTTCTTAGGTTAAATTACTGCAGATGTTGTTGCTTTGCAGAATTTTTAGCTTGTCTCCTGATTGGTTGCAGACTAATAGGGCATTACGCCAAGCCTCCCTTGGCACACTTAATTCACTTTTGATTGCGTACAATGACAAGATCAGTCCAGTGAGCTATGAATCAATCATTCAAGAACTTTCTTCATTGATCAGGTCTGGTTTTGATTTTCTGGGGAGGTTCAGTTTCCAATGCTAAGTTGTACTTTAATCACCTTTCCCTTTTTATTGGATTCTTGTTTGCAGTGATGCTGATTTGCACTTGACTGCATCGGCACTGGAACTCTGCTGTACCATAATGAGTGACAAGCTGTACTATGCAAAGGCTGGACCATCTGTACGACAGAAAGTTCTTCCTCAAGCACTCAATCTTGTGAAGAGCTCTTTGTTACAGGGGCAAGCATTGCAGGTAGTGAAGCATGGGATTTACTGGTCATCGTTGTCAGGCATAAGGTTTGTTCATCTTGTTCTGTAACTAACATCCCTCTTGTATTCCAGGCACTCCAATCCTTTTTTGCTGCATCCGTGCAGTCCACCAATACTAGCTTTGACGTGCTATTGGATGCCTTATTGTCAACTGCAAAAGGGTCAGGTGGTGCAGGTGGACCTGCCAGTAAGCAAGCTTTTCATTCAATAGCACAATGTGCAGCAGTGCTATGCCTGGCAGCAGGGGATGCGAAATGTTCCTCAACTGTGGCTATGTTGATAAACACTTTAAGTGTGGGCACTAGTTCTGATGCAGTATGTTGTCCTTCCCTTCTATTGTCTGGACGTGAATTAGAATTCTTGCGTGACTATGGCGAATGCTGCAAAGAGCAGCTCTTGAGAGTGCTGAAAGCGGGGGTTTTGGTGTTACAGGTTCTACTCCTATCTCTTTTATGCCTTGGAGAAATTGGACGGAGGAAGGACCTAAGTGGGCATGCCAACATACAATATGTCATTATTCAATCATTCAACTCTCCAGTTGAGGAAATCAAGTCAGCAGCGTCATTTGCTTTGGGAAATATTGCTGTTGGCAATCTGTCACAGTACTTGCCGTTCATACTAGGCCAGATTGATACACAATCAAAGCTGCAGTACCTGCTATTGCATTCTTTGAAGGAGGTAAGCCTCTGCTAATTGATCAAGGTTTGAAGGTGTTCATCATGGCATTTTTTATGTGCATTATATGCTCATGTATTGTTGAACAGGTGATACCTCGGCAGTCAATTGATGAACCTGGCAGATCAGAGCTTCAGGATGCTGATGTGCAAAAGATTTTGGCTTTACTGTTTACACACTGTGAAAGTGAGGAGGAGGGAGTGCGCAATGTTGTTGCCGAGTGTCTTGGTAAACTAGCTCTCATTGAGCCAGCGAAGTTGGTTCCTGCTTTAAGGGTATGTTGGCTGAGTATCTGCAGAGTTTTGAAAATTCTCTCCTCCTCGTTTATTAGGAACTTAAGTTTGTGCGCTCTTTGTTGTATGGGCAGGAACGAACCGCGAGTATATCTCCTTTCACCCGGGCCACTGCGGTGATTGCAATAAAGTACACAGTGGTTGACCGTCCGGAGCGAATTGATGACTTCATCAAGCCTTGCATTGCCTCCTTTCTTCAGCTCATAAATGATGAAGATCGGGTATGTCTCTCTGTGTCCAGGTTGAAACTGAGAACTCTGCTTGTGTGCATCATTAGCCTAGTCTCTTTGGTAATGTTGGATTCATCTGTCTGGTGCAGCATGTAAGGCGTGCAGCAGTTTCTGCCCTCAGTAGTGCTGCCCATAATAAACCTGAGCTTGTTAAGGATCTGCTGCCATCTTTGTTGCCACTTCTCTATGATCAGACAGTAATCAAGGTTGGCATATGTCCCCTGATATTTCATTATCCACTGGCTGGTTGTGATCCTTGGTGGTAACCATGTGCTGTTTCATATGGCAGAAAGAGCTCATCAGAATCGTTGACCTTGGTCCCTTCAAGCACACTATTGATGATGGCCTTGAGCTTAGGAAAGGGGCATTTGAATGTGTGGACACCCTTCTTGACAGCTGCCTGGATCAGATTGATCCTTCTGCATTCATTTCTCCATTTCTTATATCAGGCCTTTCAGGTTTGTAGCTTCCTTGTGCATAATGTCCTGGTTTACACTCACTACTTTCAATATCTGTTTTCAGGGATGTTAGCTAATAGTTTTTCATGGTAATCCAATATCTGATGGTGCTCCTCTTTGCAGACCATTATGATGTGAAGATGCCATGTCATCTAATATTATCAAAGTTGGCAGACAAATGCGGTTCAGCAGTGTTGGCTGGCAAGTTTATCATGTTTTAAAATTTACACCGAGTGATTGGCCAATTTGTAGGATTCTATTTGATGTTATGTCTTGAACTGTGCAGTACTGGACCAGTTGGTTGACCCCTTGGAGAAAACTGTCACTAACAAGACAAAGTCTGATGCTGTGAAGCAAGAGGTGGATCGGAATGAGGACATGATCCGAAGTGCCCTCAGGGCTGTGGATTCTTTGAACCGCATCAGGTGTGTTCCTGCTGCTCCAACCTGGATGATGGTAGGACTCGCATGTATCTTCGTCCGCATCGCTGGCCACTCTAAACATCACACACTCCTGGTTGCAAACCAGTGGCGAAACCAGTCAAAAATTCAAGGCATTCATGAACAGCATTGTGAAGACTGGGGCACTCGGCGAGAAGTACAATGCAGTGCGGCAAGAAAGTGATACTTTGGTGGGTGGTGATCTCATGGACCTCAGCTAAAGGTTGAAGTGCCTCTTACGGTTTTTAAACTAGAAGAGAGCACAGCCTGATTTTCGTCTGCTTTGTTGTCTGGGGTGCAATTCTGACCAGACCACGGCTTTGCACTTGACAGGGATAAAGGGCGATGCATGGTGCCTGATGTGAATGGTGTCGCCTCAATTTCTGGAATCCAAGTCGTCAAGTATTTTGCGAAAACATGGCTTGGGTATACTTAGTACGCCTGGGCAGACTCGTGAATGAGTGGGTCGGAAGAGGTTTGCGACTGCGCCTGTCCTGGTTCTTCCATGTCGCTCGCTGTTGCCTTCTTTAGCAAACGGGTCCTGCTTCCTCTCTCTCTCTCTCACATTCTTATTCCTCGTTGTATTGCAATGTAGGCTACGCTTCTACTGGCGAGCAGCACTCCGAAGCGCACGGTGTCGGAACTGTGCGATCTGCTGCTCGTGTAGCTTCCAAAAAACTTGTGGCTCAAGTGTGCGGCTCTGAGACCGTTGTTGCCGCTTAAGTTCGTAGCGGGCTTGCCCACATCGCTGTTTCCCTTTGACACATACGCGATAGCCCGTCTCGCTGCTCCTCCTCCGGCAGCCGTCTCTTTTGCCAGGAATTTGATTGGATCCCACTTTTCAGCCAGATTCCCGGGGATTCCGAAAGCGTGTCGCACCTGTGCACCGTTGCCACCGTCCCTTTGGAACCTTGGCGGCCTTCTGGAGTTCCTGGTCGGGACTCGGAAGTCCCCTGGAAGCTAGCTCGCCAGCCAGCAACCAGTCCGCCCCCAGCCGCTTCTGCGTTCCGAGCTCCCAGCTCATGCGGGCGGGAGGGAGCTCAATAGTACTGTACTTCCTAGTCTCCCTCGGAGCGACCCAAGTATGCTTGTCTCAAGGTCGTGGTCTGCGAATTGCCTGGTCTTCACGACTCAGCAGTCGCCGGATCATGGATTCACAATTCAGTCTGGAGCGCTCGAGGTCAGGACGCGAAAAATCGGTGCTGCTGCTGGACTGCGACTAGTCTGGCAATCGGGCTTGGAGCGGTTTGATCGGAGGCTTAGAGAAGGAGGAGCTACGGGATTCCGGAGCCGATTTGCGGGGAGAAATAATGGCAGGAAGCGGAGCTTGGTTGCCGCAAGCAGTACACGAAAGAATGGTGGATTGGACCACAGCGAAGATGGCCTCCCAGTCCCAGGCTCTGACAAGGCTGAGCATCCACCCAAATCGATTTCTGACAGCGGGCGAGTTGAAGACAGTCAGCCGGGGGGCACGGTGCTGGGAGCCGTGGCCTTGATAACGGGGACGAGCGTGGGCGCAGGAATCCTGGCGCTTCCCGTCACTACTGGCCCAGCTGTAAGAATTGTAATCCGCATGTGGATTGAATTTCCCATCCTGTGCACCGAATGGGGTGGGATCATGCCAAGTGTGGCTGACAGTTTGTCTGTGCAGGGCTTTGTTCCGTCGGCAGCGGTTCTGGGAGCGTGCTGGGGCTTTCTGTCCCTGCAAGCCATGCTGCTTGCCAGGGTGAATGTGGGCTTGATGGAGCGGCTGGAGAAATCGGAGTCGTTGAATGATGCCCCGGTCATTTCGCTGCGTACCATGGCGGAGGAGACGCTGGGCGCTTGGGGAGGGAGTTTGGTTGCCGTCACGTACCTGTTTCTCACCTACACCTTGATGGTCGCTTATATCGTCAAGGCGGAGGAGGTGATGTCGTCCCTCTCGTACATACCAGAAGATGCAGCAGCTGTGGTTTTCACTATCGGGCTCGGGGGTCTTATTCTTGCCGGAGGAACCAAGGTTGCGGACTCGGTTAACCAGGTCTTCACTTTTGGATTGATAGGTGAGCACCTTGATCCACTCGTGCTGTAGAACGTCACCTTCTGCACCCATGCTTCGGACTGAACGTGTCGGGATGGCATAGGTTCCTTTCTGGTCCTCGTTGTGGGAGGAGCTGCGATCGGGGACTGGGCAAACCTGGAGAGAATGGATTGGACGGCAGCTCCCAGCACAATTCCCGTGGTGTTTCTTGCTCTTGTTTACCACGACTTGATTCCGGGTCAGTCTCTTCGTCTTCCCTTCTTCTCCTCTGCCCACCGGTTTGCAAGCATTGCCAAGAGATTGTTGACATTTTTTTCCCGCTACAGTTTTGTGTTCGTACTTGGGTGGAGACATGAAACGGATTGAGCTGTCACTGGTTCTGGGCAGTGCGGTACCTCTGGCTATGCTCCTCTGCTGGGACGCTGTTGCCTTGAGCCTTGCTTCAGTCTCAGGGACGGGGGACCCTCTCGACGCTCTATTGAGGTACATGCTCATGCTGGTGCTCATGCTATCGTCTTTCCAAGCATCGTTTTTCGTGTGGACATCGATCCCCATGCTCACTGATAAGCTTGTTGATGCTCAGGTCAAGCGAGGCTGGACTAGGCTTCGGCTTCTTAGGGGCAGGTTCCATCGTCCAAATATTCGCACTACTAGCAGTGGCCACATCGTTCATCGGCAGCTATTTGGGTTTGTTTGAGTTCTTTGTGGAACAACTTGTGAAATGCAAGGACTGGATTGTGAATCGTGTCAAGGATTCAGTTCCAGAATCCCCACCCACGAAGCTGGGAGGTGGCATGCACCTTCCTCAGCTCACCCGCTGGCTGTCGACTATGGACAGCCTACGCCTGGTCTCGTTTGCCCTAGTTCTGGCTCCTCCGTTGGCAATATCCGTGGCCCTCCCAAACTCAGTCGAATCCTTCCTCTCTGCGACTGACCTAGCTGTGAGACCTCTGCTTCTCTCTTTGCATGTTGTGCATCTTGTGGAGACGAAAATTCCTGGTTTCTGATGCCTGTGCTCGTATGGTGGTACCCTGTACTAAAATTCTAGGGCGCCTATGGCATGACAGTCATGTACGGGATATTTCCCCCTCTCATGGCATGGAGCTGGGTGCACAAGAAGAACACGAGGGAAGAGACGGGGAGAGAGCCCGAAGACACGCCTGCCTTGGGGAGAGTGCTCGTAGGCAAGCCTGCCTTGGCGGGGTTAAGTGCTTGTGCTGCCGGGGTGATTCTGCTTCAGATAGTTGGGCACTCAGGCTACTTCGCTGGAGGAGCTCCCCCAGAAATTATCCTGGCCGCCAGCAACGACATCACCGCCTTGTACCTGAGCTATCCCTGATAGGCAGCAGAGCTGCTGTGTAACATATGCCTGTAGATGTAGCTGTAGAAAGGCCAATTAGATTGTGATTCTTTGTAAATAATTTGTTGTAATTGCATTCATGCCTTCTAGAAAGGCTGCGCTGTGGTCTTGGTTTCCGCCAGATGCAGTTTAGCTTGCGTGTGTCTAAGACATCAACGTTCACGTCGCCATGCCGAAGCGGAAAACAGGAGCGCGCAAGAAGGCGGAGAGCCTAAGAGCGCGGCAGAAGGCCATCTCTCAGAAGCGCTTCACGGTTGATCTGGGAAAGCATGCATGCAACAGCATCATGACCTGCGATTTCTGCCAGCGGGGTCAGAGAAATCGAGCCTTCTGCTACTTCTGTGCTAGTGTGCAGAAGACTCCGGCCTGCGCAAATTGTGGCAAGACCAAATGCATGTCTGCCAGCCCCGACTGCGTGGTGCGCCATCCCGGGCGGAACGTGACAGGTATGACACTGTTGGTCCCTTTTGTCTGCCATCCTAGGTTGCGATTCCTGCTCACAGGCGACAGCTGACGTATGATTAGTGGTCAGGATGGGGTTTGTTAATTACCTGCTAGGTGCTGTTTGGTTGCTGGGGGAGGGTGCCGAGCAAGCTCTTATGTAAGTTTTGTCCCAGGCCAGATGGATGTTATAGATGCTTCAGAGAAGCCTGTATAGGTCCTTCAGCCCAAATATAGGGTTCTGTTGTCACCCTTCCATGGACATCAGAAAGGATGTTCATGGTGGAGAATACTCTGTGCGCAGGAATGGGAATGGTGGGGTGTGTTTGTGACTTCTGCGAAGCATTCTTGTGTCACTCCAGAAAATGTCTGACCACGCACTGCTGTACGTGCCCACTTACTGATGCCGTATGCATCGAGTGTGAGAGGAGTGTGTGGGAGCATGGTGGCAGACTCTTCAGATGCTTTTCATGTGATCAATGGCTCTGTGAGGATGATCAGTTCGAACATCAGGCATCCTGTCAGCAGTTGGATAGCGAGACTTATCATTGCCTTTCTTGCAACCGGATGGGGATATACACGTGTCTACGATGCAAAATATGCTTTTGTGATGAGCACGTGAAGGGCAACACAAACACAACAAAGAGAGGAGAGGTGAATAGCATAATCTGCTGCGTTTTGGCTTCAGCTGTTTTGCTTGTCGCTAAGAGGAGTTTAAGTTCTGTGCCAGGACCCCAATTGCAAGAGGTGTAATTTTCCTTTGAAGGAGACGAAAGACATCAGTGTTTCTGTCCGCCAGCATAAATTTGGACGGCAGGTAATTAGTACACGATCTCCAAGTTATTTTGGTATCTGATTTATGTCTGTTGATCAGGTCTCGCTGGTTCTGTAACCTGCATCGAGAAAGATGCTTTGCTCAATCCATGGGGGTGCTTGCTTTGGCTACAGGGTGCAGGCGATGGCAGCTACGACTACCCCAGCTTCAGCTACGCATATGAGGACCCTGGATCTGCAGATGATGGCGAAGAAGGGGATGACAACCAGGAATCAGGTGATGAGGATGATGAAGATGAGGACGAGGAAGGTAGCGAAGAGGAAGGAGAAGACAACCATGTGGGCATGGCTGCTTTAAATCTCTCAGAACACAAAAGTGGATCTAAGGGAAAATAGATCTGCTAAGACACCGCTTCATTTTCTCTCGCTTTTGTGGCAGACATCTGCGCTTAAAAAACAGTTCTCCCTTTCCACTCAAAACCCCTTCAACATTTTTTTCGGATAAAGATATGTTCTGCAGGGTTTCGGGCTTAGCATCTGACCGACGTTTGTCTGAGTGCCATTCAACTTCTTTGCACCGTCCACGGCTGGCAAGTCCGAAAATGCGAATGTGCAATGCCTGAAGGTGTCACACGCGTTTGAGACCTCTATCGGAGCGTTGTTCGCCCTCAGACAGCCCAGTGGCCGCCGAGAGCAGGCTGGGATCACGTGCTGAAATCCTTGAAGAAGTTGTCAATGAGCGAGGGTGAGCCGTCGTAAATCTTCTGCCCGTCAGAAAGTTTAGGTTACGGTAACCAAAAATTTGAGGGTGTTTCATCCGAGGCTTCAGCCGCGCAAGAAGGAAGTAGCAACGACTGCCAGAAGACTGTGCGGAGATGGACCAGAGCTTGGTGATGGCCGCTAAGCGGCAGCGGACAGATGGCCCTCCTGGAGTATCTGATGCTCCTCCAAGCAAGGCTCTCATAACCAGGGATGGAATCCGCCGAACGTCCTCCTTGGACTCGCCTATTATGCTGTTAACGGGTCACGGTGGTGCTGTTTTCACCATGAAGTTCAATCCGCAGGGCACCGTTGTGGCTTCAGGGTCTGTTGACAAGGAGATATTTCTTTGGAACGTGCAAGGGGAGTGTGAGAACTACATGGTCCTTAAGGTAAGGCTGGTTTCTGCATTGTCGTAGGAGCTGGTTTTGACAGTTGACTTTGGCGTGCTGAGGGCTGTGCTTGTGCTTGTCTTGAGAAGGGACACCGCAACGCCGTGTTGGAGCTGCAGTGGAACTCGGACGGCTCGCAGATTGTGTCTTGTAGTCCGGACAAGACTGTTAGGGTTTGGGATGCGGAGACCGGGAAGCAGGTGAAGAAGATGGCGGAACACTCGGGATTTATAAACTCCTGTTGCCCTGTTCGGCGGGGCCCCCCCTTGGTCGTTTCGGGGTCGGATGACGGAACAGCTAAGCTGTGGGATATGCGGCACCGGGGAGCTTTGCAGACGCTCCCTGACAAGTACCAGATTACGGCTGTTGCGTTTTCGGATGCAGCTGACAAGATCTTCACGGGGGGAATTGACAACGATGTGAAAGTGTGGGATTTGAGGAAGAATGAGACCATTATGAAGTTGCAGGGTCACACGGATACTGTAACTGGAATGTCGCTTAGCCCGGACGGCTCTTACCTACTCACCAATGCCATGGACTGCACTCTCAGGGTTTGGGATATGAGACCCTACGCTCCGCAGAACCGAAATGTGAAGATTTTCACGGGGCATCAGCATAACTTTGAGAAAAACTTATTAAAATGTGCCTGGTCCCCGGACGGCAGTAAGGTGACTGCAGGCAGCTCCGATCGGATGGTGTATGTGTGGGATACTACTTCAAGGAGGATACTGTACAAGCTGCCAGGGCATAATGGGTCGGTGAATGAGTCTGTGTTTCATCCAAAAGAGCCGATTATTGGATCATGTGGTAGTGACAAGCAAATTTATCTCGGGGAGATCGATCCTACATTGGGGCCCTCTTTGCCCTGAGCAACTTCAGGATGTTGGGTGACAACATACTTTGGAGCTAAGGAAGGGCTAATGAAAGGATGTGGTCCCTCCTCGATGTGTTGTGAAGTTAAATCCACAGCCTCGTAGACCTGTTGAGGAGTTCTGGCCCTCGAGGGGAGATGGAGCATGCGAAAGAGCATCCACAGAAAAATGGTTAGTGCCTGTTGAGGCACAGGGTTTGTCATGCCTATCCTGTTGTAGGTTTGCTTTCGAGTAGGCCATTGAATTTGCAGAGGTTGGATGCTGGATTTATGGAGCAGATGTACATCGAACACACTGGATTGCAGCTTGGTTTATCAGCAGACAGGCTCACTGTGACAGGAGCACGGTATGCTGTAAAAGAGATGTACATGGGGCTCAAGCCTTTGTTTTTTCATGCTACTTGGAAACTCCTACTACGCCAGTTGGCTATTACAAGAACAGCGGGTCAATCCAACCGCGTCCTCCGGCGTGTGTGGGGGACGCTTAGGACATTCCATGGTTCATGTTGGAACAGCTGAGCATCCCCTTTGCCAATGGTGGACGCTTAGGACATTCCATGGTTCATGTTGAAACAGCTGATCATCCCCTTTGCCAATCACTCCTGGAGGTTCCACCCCATGGGGACCTATTCTTAGGGATATTGTGAACATCTTCAGCGACCCTGAACGTGCAGTTTGGGTGGTTTTTTCTGGCTGTCCTTGTCCGTGGGTGCTTTATGTTTCGCATGCTTTACGGTTCTGCAGACGTCGCTTCCTGTCCCTTGCTCTCTCTGTACCTCTGTACTCTACGTGAGTTCTGTAGACCCCTTCCTGGACGCATAGTTTTTTCGACTGTACGCTAAAGCGCCCTCGGTGACCCTTGCAAGTAGCTAGTAGGGAGCAAAAACGTCCTAAGCGTTTTCTCTACCCCAACTGGAAAAAAATAAAGATTTGGATCGATCGCATAGCTGCCTTCCCGACGCCCGCCTGAGCAAAATTCTTGCGGTGAGGGTAGTGGAACACACCGCTTCCCCATTGGGCCTGAATAGGAGTGATCGGCTGGATCTGATTGGGCTTGCCCGATCAAGCCTGGGCAGCTCCACCGGGCCTGGTTCGCCTGCGGGGCTGCTGGGGCATAATACGAAATAGTCTATTGAAGTCCCTTAGGCCGGAATTTCTGTCCATGGGACTGAAAAACCAGATATATAGAAAAAAAGTATTGAAGTTTAATCGTTATTCTTAATTTCCTAAGTACTAGTGGTGTGAAGTAAGTCAAATATCGGGCAGGTTGAGAACATGGATATATTCTGCCCTTTAATCCCACATTTGTTTCAAGCAAACAATTGTAAGAAAAGGGTCGGGAAAAGAGAAGAAACTTCGGAGCGAAGATCGAGCTACTGTGAATAAGTTGACAAAAGCATTCCTTGTATTCTCGTAGATGGGGCAGACGAAAACAAAGTGTTCCTTTGTTTGAACTTCCCTGTTGCATAACCTGTATACTCTGGTCTCTTTAGGTGGCCTGAGCCAGCAGCCATCGAGAGAGCTGCAGCAACTGTTTTCTTCTACTTTAGGGCTTGTACCAAATCCAAGATTTGATATAGACCAAGGGTTCTAGGGGTTGTCCGAAATCCTAGACCTAAGGGTTCACAGCACTAGATATGGCAGCAGCTTCCTGTGGCCAAGTAATCGACCTAACTGCTACAGTGTCAACTTTCATTTAATGCTCCTATTACATCTCAATCTCCGAGTCTATGCACGAAATCCCACCGATTGAATTCCACCCTCCAGGTCTCTCAAGTCATCCTTTTGTTTGGTTCTAGGATAGTGAATAATCACAAGTGCGTTACAAATGCCAGCAGTAGGGCACTCTTTAACATATTATCTATCGTGGTAGCAATGAAGCACAACACAAAAGTCAATGGAGAATTGACACTCAAAGTAAGTGCCCTATTGCTGGCATTTGTAAAGCACTTGTGACTGTGCTCCACACAACCCTCAAACCAAGTGGCACCCATGGTGGGAAAGCTGAAGTTACATGAGGACTCCCTGCATTTCAGTTCCAAAGGTGCCCTAATTGCATATCTGTGTCCGAGACCTATAAGGCGTTGGCTAAGGACTTCGAAAATTTATCTACTCTTGTGCCAAGCCTATCATGCTCGTAAGCATGATGTGGGGCTATTTGTTTCCAACTTCACGGCATTCTTTCGGCAAGGTGTGTCTATTGCCCTACCTTGCCTATTGCCCTCGAAAGGGTACTCGTAGCGGCAATCTTTGGGACGGCTATTGCCCTCGAAAGGGTACTCATAGCAGCAATCTTTTCGAACGGCTATTGCCCTCAAAAGGGTACTCGTAGTGGCAATCTTTCGGACGGCTATTGCCCTCGAAAGGTTACTTATAGCGGCAATCTTTCCGATGGCTATTGCCCTCAAAAGGGTACTCGTAGCAGCAATCTTTAGGACTGCAACGACAGTAAGTGATGCATCCTCATCTACCTTAGTAAAATGGGCATATGAGCCATAGAAGTGGCATCTTTCAATCTTCTTGAATATGATATTGTCGGCATAACAATTGACTTAAGATAGGG
Organism: Anthoceros angustus; assembly: GCA_010909165.1. Taxonomy (NCBI): domain Eukaryota; kingdom Viridiplantae; phylum Streptophyta; class Anthocerotopsida; order Anthocerotales; family Anthocerotaceae; genus Anthoceros; species Anthoceros angustus. The sequence goes on along the minus strand of MU008168.1, from coordinate 746,270 downwards.
AGCTTCATTTCCCCTTTGCACAACGACTCTTCGGGTCTCCCTGTGATGTCCTTTACTAGATAGACTCTCCTCATCACCTCTCCTCCCTCAATCATGTTCCCCATATTTTCATTGTAATTAGCTTTGAAGGCTAGTATGCTAGCTTACGCCCTACATGCCCTAGAGTTATTAGTCTTTTAGTATTTTGAACAATTACAACAACCCCGGTGTGAATTACAAGCTCTTCCTTTTCTAACAATGCAAAACAGCTACTCCGAGTCTTTCAATATTCAATCTAGGTGATTGGACTTCAATGTTAGGTACTATATTCATATCCTTCAAACTAGCTAGTTGACCAAGGCGACATCATCACTTAATAAAATTCTAGGTCCTTCTTCGCTCCTATGCTATGTGAAATGAATCCTCCACATAATTTGTCAATTGACTGGGCTCCATGTCCACTTCGTGTTACTGCTGCTCTGGATTCGCGCTTACTACTATCAACTACAGTATTGTTGGTTTTATCGTCGTAATCACGAGTAGCGACAACTTTCTTTACAATGTCTAGCTAAGAATGAACTCCATCTACAAGGCCGTAACCTTCCTCACACCATGATTTTTGAAAAAGGGCTATTTTTGTATTTTGTGAGGTTTCTTAAACATGATACTAGTAGAAATCAAAATTTTGAGTAATTTTATGTTCGTTGATGTATGTTGTCTTTTATCGCGTAAGTTTTCATATCATATAGAATATTATATGCTTTTAAGCTTTGATTAGTGCTCATGTAATAGGTTGCACTCACTATCATGTAAAGATCACAAACACTCGAGTCGGTTAGACATGCTTTCACACTCCTTTAGAAAGCTGGAAGCTATTAGGTTGGGCATGCTTACACTGCTTCCTTGGGAAGGCTGCAAGCTATCATGCCATGTGACACTAATTTAAAGTTTAGTTTAATGATTGATGAATACTAATGATTCTAGATATTTATTATTCAATATAAGTAACTAGCATAGTTATTCTAAGAATCTATATCAATTAAGTAATTATTAGTATTAATTTTGTATTTAATGTTTGGTATGTTGTTGGTATTTGGTGTTTGGCTTTTGGGGTTTCGATTTAATGTTTGGGGTTTGGATTTAATGTTTGGGCTTTGGGGTTTGGCGTTTGGGGTTTCGATTTAATGTTTGGGGTTTGGATTCAATGTTTGGGCTTTGGCGTTTGGCGTTTGGCGTTTGGCGTTTGGCGTTTGGCGTTTGGCGTTTGCAGCTTGCAGTGTGGCATTTAGGGTTTGGCGTTTTGGCAACTAGTTTTTTTTAATGATGTATTGTTCATCTATGCACAAAGCTCCGGTTCTTCAATAAAATCTTCATTAAGGTAAGTACTAATATCAATCTCCCTTTGAGTTTGGAGGCATTCCAGTGGTTTGCGGAGGATTGTGTGGATTCAAATTATAACCTTGTCTTACCGATGCAACAACCTTTAGCAGTGTCATCTTCAACATGTTTTAGGCTGTATAATTTCTTTACCATAGTGTCTTAGCCTGTCTAATTTCTTTACCATAGTGTCGATAGTGGTGGATTATTTCTTTGTAGAATGATTGATAATTGACTTGAACAAAACCAAACTTCCTTCCATATCTCTATATTTTCTTTTAGAGTAAGTATGTGCCTCAATTCCTCCCAATTAACTTACTAACTTAATGCAGAATAATTCTTTAGTGAGTTTGGAACCTCAAAGACAATTCTAAACTCCGTAAGAAATTACTTTAGATATAAGTTATAAAGTTAATTGAGTTAGATTTTCAAGCTCTCTAACCCACCACGGGCATGGTGAGTTAGACACCTTGAATCTTATGGTCATACCTTTCTTTTGAATGCTATAACACCATGGAGTGAAGAGACCTACTCGGTATCTAGGCGTGAAATTGGATCATCAAAGATACATCATTTTATTGAGATTAATTTTAAGAAATTACTTTAAATATTTCAACAAGGAGCAACAATTGTGAACGTACATTGTCACCTTTAGAGAGTGGTTGAAGAGTGCAAAGAAAAATATAATTATGATTGTAAATAAATTAATCAACTAAGTTGACTAAATGGAGAAGTCTTATGCGAAATATTGTTCGATGTGCAAAGGATAATAATACGTGAAGGGTAGATCTCACTCCAGCTACCACCACAAGAAGAGATCTTTCAATAGTAGTGCTATGGTGTTGAATTGGGGATGATCTACCAGTAGGAGAATCTTGAAATCGGAGGAGAATGAAGCGAGCGGGGCGCATTGGCGTTTGCATGACAACGAGCGGTATGGTCATTGTAACATCTAGGAGTCATAGTGCATAGCTTTAGAGTTCTGGGCCGGGGTGGAAGCCGAGCTTCCCACGGCCACTCCATGGCCTTCGGAATTCACCATTTCCAGGTCGGACAGGGAACCCAAAAAGGGTTTTGGGCCTACAATTGGGGCAGTAAGAAGCAGTAGTTATGGCATACAGCCGGAGCAATTGTTTTTATCAAGTATTTGGTTGTGAGCCTACTGATCATGAATGACTGGATAGAAGAAAAAAAAAATATGCTGATGTATTTAATAAAAAGAATACTATGCACATGTTAATAACTCTGACCGTAATTTTGGATGTAATTTTCTCTCCATAGGCGACGCTGAAATCTACTTCGCATGTTAGGAAGTATGTGGTTCTCTTGACGTACGTTCTTGTATTGGTTAGCTTTGTGATCATGCTCTTTCATGTAGCCTATTCTATCAAGCATGCACTGGTGTTGGATGTAGAACGAGTTTTTGATTATTTTGGAAAGCTTGCTGTACCCTCTCATGACATGTGACACTAATTTAACATTTTTGGAGCATCTGTAGGTGCCTTTTGGCATTCTCTCCTCATGCTTTGCCAAACGCCCATGTTACCTTATCCGCACATTGCCTTCTTCTCTGGTTCTTCTCTCATGCCTAAAGGAGTTCAACAAGAAGACCATGGATGTCTTGGGAGACATCCCAGGCCCATAGGCTTTTGAGTATCTACCTGACAATATGATATGTCAGCAAGCATCCTTGCCTATGGCTTATGACGGAACAGGTCTGGTTTTCATGAAGAAATCCTTGCCTGCAGCGTTTTGGGGCAGCTAGGTTTTGTCTGCCTTTGCTCTGGCCTCCCGTTTCTTGCTACACAACGAGCCCTTTTTGAAGGACTTTATGTCAGGAGTTGATGAGCGAACTCTCCCTCTTCTCGTGTCCCTGAGCCAAGCTAGGGACTTGTTATCAACGGATGCAAGGAAGCTCATCCCTTCTTTCATGACTTTCCTCACCGGCAATTTCATGGAGTTGCAGGCATCCTTGCTCGACATCTAATTCAACTAGGCTTTCCAGTCCATATATCCTTTTGGACCCTTTCATTCCAAGGCCCAAGAGAGCCTCTCTCCGCTCAGAGGTAAGAAGTGAGGAAGCCACTGGCGGAACCAAGCCCAGGCAGAAGCACATAAGTGTAGTAATTATAGGTGTGATGTGAAATCCTTTTATGCATAGACGAGCCAACAGCCAAGCTCCTGCGGCTAAGATTCCAAGGGAGAGGCAGCTACAGTGGCGGCTTCCAAGATTACTTAGCTAAGTAGTAACTAGAGTAAGTTTTTATTTAAGAAAGAGGAGATGGGTGAACGCATCTACTAACTAGGGAGATTTAATGACTTCCATATTATTGAACTAGTTGAGGATGCATCTCCAGCACTCTAAGAAAGAGGAGATGGGTGAACGCATCTACTAACTAGGGATGTCGTGCGTCTTCATCAGCTGTCAGCGCAGCGCAAAACCAGCAGCTTGCTCACACTTCTTCCTGGTTTTCACCCGGCCTTCAGCTGCAAGGGAAAAGACTCTGTCCGGCCAAACAAAAGAAAAGTGCTAAAATTCTACCCCAGACATGCTCACATGTCGATGCTCACTCCCGAGAAAATTAAAGGGCTGCCCTACACGTGCCTAGAGTGATAAGTCCCGCGAACACGCACATTACACACATTGCCACAATCTTGGCGACATACACACACAGTCTTTGCATTCTGACCTAGAAATTGACAACAACAAAATTGCGTGTGTTCACTAGCGTTCCTCCTAGGGACTTCGACAATCGCCTTCCACCGCCGCCTTGGTCTTGTGCTCATAACCGCCTTGCAACCACCTTGCGTCGTGATGCAGTGGGCACCACACTCTTGGTGCCGGCATCCTCTTGGATTGGAGTGATCATATGCTTTCTCCCACGTGTGAGAGGGAGACCGCCCAAGCTTGGCCATTTTGGGTTATTTCCGACTTTCTGTTTAAGGGCATTTTAGTAATTATCGGTACCAAGATTAAACTAAGCTAACAAAACCTACTTGCTAAGCCCTAGCTTCTAAGAGTTAGTTCCTAGCATCGTTTCACGTCGGTGCGTCTTCATCATTTGTCGGTATGAAAACCCGACTTGCTCACACTTCTTCTGGTTTTCACCCGCCTTCACTGCAAGGGAAAAGAGGGCTGTCGAGGCCAAACAAAAGAAAAGTGCTAAAATTCTACCTATGCTACCCCGGTGATGGACGGGCGGAAACAATCGGAAAAAGAAAGAAACAAGGCATCAGCGTCTTTGAAACAAATGCCACATGGAACCAAGAATGAGGCCAGCAAGAATCCTAGAACTCCTGCAGCCGCATTCACAATGGAAAGCTGGTGCGTCTAGCAAAACAAAAGGTCCACACAATTCCATCACACCGTAAACATCACATGGTAAAATCCAAACAGTCATCCACAGCATTTCCAGCACACTTTGCACAATACGAGTTGCTCGAGCGACTGCGGCGGAGGGGTAAGGCAAAACAAATGAAAACCCCATTGCATCCACGAGAAGCATAAGCTCCTCATCATCCTCCCACAAACGCGGGTAGTGCGGTGGAATCCAGCTGTTGTTATCATGGGGTCCAAATTAGGTAAGTGGCGGGCACGGTTCTTGGTATGGTGCAATAGTCCTACCATCCGAGCCCCGCAAAATCAGCACTCCATTGGGCCTAACTTCGCACCCTCGACATGTCTGCGCTGGCATGTCAAGGTGTCCAGTTTGCCTTTGCAAGTATCGAAATCCCCAATCTGGAATTTCTTGACTTGGGCTGAATGACCATGTGGTGTCATACCGTAAGGAATCCGGTCTTGAGCTATGTTGAGGTTGGCCATAGCCATTGGCATAACTCCGAAATAGCATGCCCCGCTCCCCAATCACTCGAGCCCATGTGGCGGGATCATCAACCTCCTCCTGCATCTTCTTAGCTATTGTACTCGACCGGCTCACGACCAAAAGCAAGTAAGGAGAAGTGTGCCAAGGTGCATGTTTACTCATGCGGTAGCCCATAGCGATGTAGGGCGCATGAGGTCCCAATCCTCCTTTCCACGCAAGCATAACTTTCTCACTTTTTGATGGTCGGACCATCCTTTCCCAGCCATCACCGAGGATGGTCCCGCTAGTCCGCCTGTGATCGATAAGCGCAACATCTAAAAGGTCACGAAATTCCCTCTAAACTCGAGCCACAGTGGGTCGGGGCACTCGGCACAGCTACCGCTAAGCACGTGTGCAAAAATGCAGGGCGTGCTTGAGGACTTATCGATAGAGCCACAACCTCCACCCATTTGGAGAAATGCTCCATCATGACAAGTATGTAGACATTGCCTCTCGGCGTCCTAGTCAATTCTCCAATGAGGTCGCAGGACTGAAAGAACAAGCCCATGATGGGCGAGGGTGGAGAAGGTCTTTGCATAGTAAAGGAGGCCTTGACTCGGTCACAAGGCTCACGGAGCCCACATTCGCACTTTGGTTGTGCATCCCATACCAATAAAAATGAGGTGTGAGCGGTAAGTCCGCTTCACACCAAAGTGACCATGTCGTGCACCCGGCGTGTCAGTCGACCCCTATCACGGTGGTGGCACCAAGCGCTCGACACCATTGCCCGACTTGCGAATCATGTAGCCATCACGCCAGTCTTTTTTGACGCTGCACTGCTGTTCTTTCCACCGGGTCCAGGCCTCGCCCATACTGTCCGCAAATCAAGAGCATTCACATCTTCCCAAATGTCCTTTGCATTAAATTTGAGCGACAAACAATCATCCAAGGCGGTCATGGCAACAAGAAGGCGACATGACATCGCACCAATCTCCTCCTCATGGTCCTTTGCCTCGGTGACATCACTGCGGTCTGTCCGGATTTCTAGATAGCATGTCATTTTGGTGTGTCACTCGGCTGTGCTCCACAAGGAAGTCATAATCTTGAAGTATCATGGCCCGTGAGCCGACCCACTCAATTTTGTGTTAGTCATCAGCCATTTCAATGGGCGATGATCGATCACTAACAGCTGACCACCATACAAATATGGGCGGAAGTGGCAACGGCCCAAACAGCGAGGCACTCCCCTCATAGGCTGCATGGTGGCCTCCGCTCGGTTATTACTCCTCGAGGCATAAGCGATCACGCGCTCCTTGCCTGCTCATCCTCTTGTGCAAGCACCGCCCAAGTCCCGCAGACTCAATCGGTGTGTAACACAAATGGCTTGCTAAAATCGCCTAGCCATGCCATGACCTGGTCAATTGCTCCTTCAACATGTCAAAAGCTTGCTGCGCCAACTCATCCATGCCCATTCCACGTCTTTCCTCAACATGTCATTCAAGGGTTTACAATTGGCTGAAATTAATGTAAACCTATAATAGTTGCATAACCCAAGAAAGGCACGGGCGACGCGTTGGTGGGCTCCTTCACTGGGATAGCTGTACCTTGGTGAGTGGGCATCACCCGTTAGGCACGATTACGTGACCTAAATATGCCACCGTTCATTCCAAATTCACATTTGGACGGGTGACATGTGAGCTCTGCCTTCCTTAGCCTACGGAACAGCTCCTCTAAGTGTGCCGGTGATCCTCAAAGGCGTCTTGTGAACCCGGTCGATATAGCACAACAAGTTGGCACATCCTAAAACCGGATCCATCCGAAAAGTGCGGGTGCGTTCTTGAACCGAATGGCATCACCAGCCATTCCATGTTGGGACCCGTGAACGCGGTCTTCTTGATGTCCTCTTACGCGGAATCTGGTTAAAACCATCGAAGGTCCAAAGTAGAGAAGAAGACAGAGCCCAATGTCACAAATATCTCCTCCGGTCGGCATTGGGTACCGATCCTGCTGTGACGGCATTGATGGGACGATAGTCCCCACATCCGTTCTCCGTCCACCCTTGGCATCCTTCTTGGCATGACGATTCTTTGCGCGCATAATATTCTTTGGATAGCCGGATAAGCCACCTTCAAGAAGCTCACGACACCTAGCATCGACCATCTCCCCTCCGTCTTGCTCAACTGTAGCGGCGCCGGTAGATGGGCTCACTTCTGGTCGAGTTGATCCAATCTGATCACATTGCGGAGGTCCTTCATGGTAAAGGCAAAGCCCCGATACTTGAGCGAGAGTGTGGATGCGTGTCTTACGCCCATCTGTCCATCCCCATGCGCCAGGAAAGTCTCGGCATTTAGCTTAGGCTTTGCGGGACTGGATCATCTAAGCGCTCTCTGGTGGTGGAGGCGAAAAAGCACAGGGGCGCCACCGGACTGCTCCACCCCCATCCGGCCGAAGGCATGTATGCATATCCGGAAAAGGGAGATGAAGCTGCGTCATTGGACACATCTGGATGGGCTGGTACCATGGCTGCCAGCGGGCGTGGGTGAAAAACTCACTAACCACGTGAGTGCGTGAACATCCATGGCTCTCGCCTAGAAACCGCTTCTGTTGTGTATGTAGTAGAGGCTGGGGGTGAAAGCCCATAATGCGTTCCTCCGGCCCGTGGGTTCCTCCTGCGTGTTGGTGTTCAACAGCACCTGTCCCCTAGGCGAATGAACTCGAAAGCTAACTAACAGGCGTAGTCTCGCCGAGGTCGCTGTGTTGGTTTTGAACCAAGGCGCACGCTCAGGCGGTAACAAGCCTGGCTGGTGATGATCCTCCGGCCTGATTGAAGCTGCAAGGGCGGGTCCGTGTGTGCCACGCAAGCCGGCGCGAGGACCAAGTTGGTCGATAATTCCTCGGTGAGCAAAGCGCCCACAGGCCGCATCTAACGGGATGGGAGGCCCGGCATAATCCATGTCTGTTGCACATGTGCTCTGTGTCAATTGCGCCGGTGTATTCTCAAGGAGGTAAGCACAGCGGGTTGTATTGAGCCCATGTGAGGACTGATGTAGAAATGACCACAGCGTGCATCTTGTAGACCACTCCATGCCCGGCAGGAGAACCCACAGCATTCCGGCCGGCAATCACCATATCCACATTTCCCAAGGCAATGTGGCCTTCTTGAATGTGGACATCCTGCGGTAGGCGGTGAAAGCATGATAGGCCTCCAAGGCGATTCTTTGTGGAAAACGCTCATGCGCCCGCGGCTGAACTCACACTGGCGTCTTTGTGACATCACACACACGTATCGGCATGACGATCGATCATCAAGAGAGCCTCGGCCCGATGCAGATCCCGCCAAAGAGTTCTACCGTCGTGTCCGAACGATGGCGCCCATGTAATCACATTGTGATCCGGCCTTTCGATCTTGAGTGGGTGGTTAACACTGAATCCAACAGTGCATCACTGCTTTTCATCTCTTACATCTTTCAGTAGCGTGAGCACTTTCTGGATGATCGGGTTGTGCAAGGGCATGTTGCAAGCTGTGAGATCCATGGATGGGAATGGCGTCATCGCTTCAAGATTGTGCATCTTGCTGGTTAGCATCTTGGACTAGCTTCCAGCAGGACGGGCTCCTTGCTAGCATGGCCACTAACGTGTGATCTGTGGCCACCTGCAAGTCAAGGGAATATGTGCTAGGCTCCTCCTGCTGCCGGTCAGCCGATAGAAGGCTGCTCGTCAATTATCCACTCCTCGCCCGGTGGGAAAAGAAACTCATCTAGCGGTCGTAGTTTGTGGCCGTGGTCACCAAGCACGCAGAGACATGGTCATGGCATCCGATGAGCTGGATTCAATGTGATGTGCACGAGTCTCGCCACACAGGCTCCAGCCCCAGGTGCGGATGTTCCATGGGGATTTCAAGTGCTTCTCCACGCAAACCAAGCCGTCTTGACTGCCTATAATGGCCGTGCGCCCGTATCCACACCACAGGTGCAGTAGTTGTGATGACCCGTCCCTCTCGGTTGTCTACCCTGCGTTACTCACTCGCATTCGCGGCTGTTGGTAATTTTGGATGCGTGGATGCTCCGCACCATTGGAAATTCGATCATGCGGTCATTTGCAATGGAAGCATCCACGGGCTCCCGGCTTACTAACGGTGATCCGGAAAGGAACAAGTCCCCGGACGACTACCAAATCTCGGCACATGAGCAACGACTTCCACGTTCCGTGATTCTTTGGAGCGTTCCTGGTCATGCCCATGTCCTGCAAGGACATTAATGGTGCTGCAACAACCGTCTTTGCCTGCTCATGTGTGACCAAAGGGGCATCATGTACAATTGCCCTAAAGGCTGCCTCATCTCTCTGCATTGGCTCTGTCTTCACCGGAGTGAAGATGTATCCCCTAATGGGATGGCGGTTCAGTGTAAGGGGCATAAAGGATTGAGGCATTGCTGCCCTTGCTCCCTGCAGTGATGGGCCTGCATTTGCTAACACGATGTCCCGCCAAGATTAATGGCATGCCCAACCCATGTAGGCGGCACATCTTCCCTTAGCTTGTCACGAGGCAGAGCTACATCAACACCTCATGTGGGTGTCCATAATCTTCTCCATTGTTTCATCAGAACCTGACCCATGCGGGCTTAGCTCCACCAGCTGGTTGTGGCGGCGTGCCACACCAAGGCGGCCACCGTGGCCTCCGGCGGCGTCATCTTGTCGCGTTTCAACCTTGGCTTCGCTTTCTCCTCATTGCTTGCTCTTAGAGTCCCCAGTGCGAGTTGCTCCTGTCTTGATGCTAGTAGCATCTCCGGTGATGCCGACTTCTATCTCCTCTCGGGGTGAAGTTGAAAGCACACGGTGCTCACATGACCATTCTTTTGACAATGAGTGCAAAGAGGCCGGTGCACTTGCAGTCGGTGCTCGGGGCCACAATGGTTGCACATGGTGATTGTAGCGGTGCGATCACTGCTTGCTCCTTGGTGGCTTAGGTGTAGTCCTTGAAGAAGTTCCCCGAGGCGGCTTGCTTGAAAACATGCCTTGATAATGGTGGAAGGCCTTGGAATGCTTGGAGGAGAAGGCAGTAAGCAATCTCTTTCTTCTCCGCTTCCTCATGTACCTGCAAAAAGTATAGGCCATACTTATCCACAAGTGAGGACAACGGTGGAAATGAAACGGTGATCACCCTCAAGGGTGTGAGGAATTTCTCCGCTTCTTGGTGCAGAGCATGCAGGTCCCATCTCGCAGCTTTTGCAGCCTACGGAAACATCCTGTCTCCCTTTCCGGCGTGCAAAGCTTGCCGGCAATCTTCTCGGGAGTCTTGAGTGGAAAAGCCTTCTCGAGGATCTTCATGAACTCTTCCAGGTTGGCATATTTGGGGGTGTGTATGAATTCATCAATCCCTCGTGGTGTTGTCCTCTCTGTGGCCGTGAGGAGGTCACGGTGGGCGGCAAATGGCGGCGATGCTGCGGATATGGCTCGGTGGGGTCGCCACGCCCCAGCTTGGCAGAGCCATCTGCGGTGCCCTTGGAATAATGGATTGGAGGCGGCCGTAGTTGAGGTCACGCTTGGTGATACAAATCCAGGCCTCATCGACCATGTATCGATAGTTGTTCGAACATGTAGAGGTGGTTATCGCGCCCATGTTTGAACTTGACCCTACTAATTGCCTCATTGACTCAGCCTAAAATCCCTCAACGATTGTGTTCTGGCTGCCGAGAATTTCAGCCATTTGGCCCTCCTTCCATCGTGTCGAATCACCAGACGGTCCTCTTGGGTCTTACATGATAAATGCGAGCCCGAGGAAAGGCCTAATCCCGACCCTCCGGTGCACTCCCACCCCACTGGCCCCTGCTCCTCCTTATCAGTCACTGCACAAGGTGTAAGTGGGGACCGCTAACCCTAACAGTGCAAAGGATCCTTGTCCGGCTCTCTGTACTGTAGGTCCTCTAAGGACAAATCTGTGCCGTGGTGCCCTTCTCCTTCTCACGAAAACCTGGGCGGCACGTCCCTGGTCAAGCGATGCAGTGGGCTATCTCCCTCTTCACCGGTGGCATGCCCCATGTAATCGGCCGATGAGTCAAGGAAGCCAGCATCAATTGTCTGCGGAGGAAAACCTTAGCTGCGAGAATCGGTGAAACACAAACACCGCGCCAATCTTGCGCAACTCGGATCCTCCTCAAGCTTTTGCCGATGCCTCACCGCGAGAATCCTCAGCCTGTTCAGCGACTCCCTCGTGCTCGTGCTTTACAAGACCCAGCACCTACCCGCAGCAAGAGAAGTGTTGGCTGCACATAGCCAAATTCCCCAACTAAAACCCTTAGTGATCAACTTCTCCCAGGCATTCAGTCCCTGTTTCTCACTCGAAAGTAGACAAAAATGATACCAACGGATTCGTCTCAGAGGCAAACAAGATGGTATGCAAATTGAAAGCAACCGACTCGTGTGGCGATCGCTATGAGCTCTGGACGGCCGTGGAAACTTGCTGCGGTTGAGACATGGGAGGACTCAAAAATTATGAGAGGGCCTTGAGTTGTGCGGCCAGCGGGCACTGGCCTGGAAAATCCCACCCGCACCCCTTGAGCCGTAAAACCCAACAAGTCCTGCGGCAATCGACCATGCACGAAACCCTAGCAAAATGCACCACGTCAAGCCCATAGGCTGGGGTCAAGCTGAGCCGTAAGTGCAGACTCCTCCATGCTCCAGGCCAAGGCAGAATCAAGTTGAATGCTTCTCGGGCGGTTGTGAAATAGACATGCGGCGCTCACATGTCTTGATGCTCACTTGATTCGAGAAAATTAAAGGGCTGCCCTACACGCCTATGATAAGTCCCATGAACACGCACATTACACACATTGCCACAATGCGGCAGCGCATACACACAAGTCTTTGCATTCTGACCTAGAAATTCGACAACAACAAAATTGCGTGTGTTCACTAGCGTTCCTCCTAGGGACTTGACAAGCGCCTTCCACGCCGCCTTGGTCTTGTGCTCCAACCGCCTTGCAACCACCTTGCGTCGTGATACGATGAGCACCACTCTTGGTGCCGGCATCCTCTTGGATTGGAGTGATCATGCGCTTTCTCCCACGCGTGTGAGAGGGAGACTGGCCCAAGCTTGGCCATTTTGCGGGTTATTTCCGACTTTCTGTTTAAGGGCATTTTAGTAATTATCATACCAACTGATTAAACTAAGCTAACAAAACCTACTTGCTAAGCCCTAGCTTCTAAGAGTTAGTTCCTAGTCAGTTTCACGTCGGTATCGTGCGTCTTCATCATTTGTCGGTAAACCAACAGCTTGCTCACACTTCTTCTGGTTTTCACCGGCCTTGTGCAAGGGAAAAGAGGGCCTCTGTCGAGGCCAAACAAAAGAAAAGTGCTAAAATTCTACCTATGCTACCCCGGTGATGGACGGGCGAAACAATGAAAAAGAAAGAAACAAGGCATCTGCAACGTGCTGAAACAAATGCCACATGGAACCAAGAATGAGGCCAGCAAGAATCCTAGAACTCCTGCAGCAGCCGCATTCACAATGGAAAGCCTGGGTGCGTCTAGCAAACAAAAAGGTCCACACAATTCCATCACACCCAGCCAACATCACATGGACTGTAAAATCCAAACAGTCATCCCTGAACAGCATTTCCAGCACACTTTGCACAATACCAGAGTTGCTCAGGAACAGCCTGCAGCGGAGGGGTAAGGCAAAACAAATGAAAACCCCCATTGCATCCGTCACAGAGAAGCATAAGCTCCTCATCATCTGTCCTCCCACAAACCTGGCACGGGTAGTCTGCCGGTGGAATCCAGGCTGTTGTTATCACTGTGGGGTCCAAATTAGGTAAGTGGCAGGGCGCACAGTTCTTGGTATGGTCTGCAATAGTCCTACCATCTGAGCCCTGCAAAATCAGCACTCCATTGGGCCTAACTTCTCGCACCCTCAGCACATGTCTGCTGCTAGCAGCGTCCAAGGTGTCCACAGTTTGCCTTTGCAAGTATACGAAATCCCCAATCTGGAATTTCTTCAGCTTGGGCCTGAATGACCCACTGCGGGTATGCGCATACCGTAAGGAATCCGGTCTTGAGCTATGTTGAGGTTGGCCATAGCCATTGGCATAACACTGCCGAAATACTGCCGCTCCCCAATCACTCGAGCCCATGTGTGGCGGGATCATCAAGGCTGCCACCTCCTGCATCTTCTTAGCTATTGTACTCGCGGGCTCACGACCAAAAGCAAGTAAGGGAGAAGTGTGCCAAGGTGCATGTTTACTCATGCGGTAGCCCATAGCGATGTAGGCGGCATGAGGTCCCAATCCTCCTTTCCAGCGCAAGCATAACTTTCTCATTGATGGTGGGACCATCCTTTCACCATCAGCACGAGGATGGTCCCTAGTCCGCTTTTGTGATCGATAAGCGCAACATCTAAAAGGTCACGAAATTCCCTCTAAACTCAGCCACAGTCGGTGCACTCGGCACCGGCCGGCTAAGCACGTGTGCAAAAATGCAGGGCGTGCTTGAGGACTTATCTGATAGAGCCACAACCTCCACCCATTTGGAGAAATGCTCCATCATGACAAGTATGTAGACATTGCCTCTCGGCGTCCTAGTCAATTCTCCAATGAGGTCGCAGGATCAGCGAAAGAACAAGCCCATGATGGGCAGAGGGTGGAGAACCGGGTGCTGCATAGTAAAGGAGGCCTTGACTCGGTCACAAGGCTCACAGAGCCACATTCTACTTTTGGTTGTGCATCCCATACCAATAAAAATGAGGTGTGAGTGTAAGTCCGCTTCACCAAAGTGACCATGTCGTCGTGCACGACGTGTCGACCCTATCACGGTGGTGGCACCAAGCGCTCGACACCATTGCCCGACTTGCGAATCATGTAGCCATCACGCCATAGTCTTTATTGACCACCTGCTTCTTTCAGTGGGTCAGCCTCGTCCATACTTAGTGCACCAATCTTGAAGAGCATTCACATCTTCCCAAATGTCCTTTGCATTAGGTGAGCAAAACACAATCATCCAAGGCGGTCATGGCAACAAAATGCGCCAGCATGACATCGCACCAATCTCCTCCTCATGGTCCGCCTAGCCTCGGTGACATCACTGCACCGTCCGGATTTCTAGATAGCATGTCGCATTTTGGTGTGTCACTCTGTGCTCCACAAGGAAGTCATAATCTTGAAGTATCATGGCCCGACGACTTCCCAATTTGTGTTAGTCATCGCCATTTCAATGGTGATCGATCACTAACAAGCTGACCATACAAATATGGGCGGAAGTAGCAAAACGAGCGAGGCACTCCCCTCATAGCTGCTGGCCTCCGCTCGGTTATTACTCCTCGAGGCATAAGCGATCACGCTCCTTGCCTGCTCATCCTCTTGTGCAAGCACCCCCAAGTCCCGAGCGGCTCAATCGGTGTGTAACACAAATGGCTTGCTAAAATCGGCCTAGCCATGACGGTGACCTGGTCAATTGCTCCTTCAACATGTCAAAAGCTTGCTGCGCCAACTCATCCATGCCCATTCCACGTCTTTCCTCAACATGTCATTCAAGGGTTTATGGCTGAAATTAATGTAAACCTAATAGTTGCATAACCCAAGAAAGGCACGCAAGGCGACACGTTGGTGGGCTCCTTCACTGCGGGATAGCTGTACCTTGAGTGGGGCATCACCCGTTAGGCACGATTCTGACCTAAATATGCCACCGTGTTCATTCCAAATTCACATTTGACGGGTGACATGTGAGCTCGCCTTCCTTAGCCTACGGAACAGCTCCTCTAAGTGTGCCGGTGATCCTCAAAGCGATCTTGTGAACCACGTCGTCGATATAGCACAACAAGTTGGCACATCCGGTAAAACGGATCCATCACCCGCGAAAAGTGACGGGTGCGTTCTTGAACCGAATGGCATCACCAGCCATTCCACACTGTTGGGACCCGTGAAGCGCGGTCTTCTTGATGTCCTCTTACGCAATGGTTAAAACCCCGTCAAGGTCCAAAGTAGAGAAGAAGAGGCGCCCAATGTCAAATATCTCCTCCCTTCGGCATTGGGTACCGATCCTGCGCGGTGGCATTGATGGGACGATAGTCCCCACACATCCGTTCTCCGTCCACGACCCTTGGCATCCTTCTTTAAGCGGCATGACGATTCTTTTGACATAATACTTTGGATAGCCGGATAAGCCACCTTCAAGAAGCTCACGACACCTAGCATCGACCATCTCCCACTCCGCCTTGCTCAACTTTGTGGCGGTAGATGGGCTCACCGTCGTTGATCCGTCTGATCACATTGCGCGCTTGAGGTCCTTCATGGTAAAAAGCGATCGATACTTGAGCAGAGAGTGTGGATGCGTGTCTTACGCCCATCCGTCCCATCCCCATGCGCCACGGAAAGTCTCGGCATTTAGCTTAGGCTTTGCGGGACTGGATCATCTAAGCGCTCTCTGGTGGCTGGAGGCGGAAAAAGCACACAGGGCGCCACCGGACTGCTCCACCCCGCATCCGGCCGAAGGCATGTATGCATATCCGTGAAAAGGGAGATGAACTGCGTCATGGACACATCTTGGCGATGGGCACAGTACCATGGCACAGCGTGGAGGTGAAAAGCCAAGCACAGACTCACTAACCACGTGAGTGCGTGAACATCCATGGCTCGCCTAGAGCACGCTTCTTGTTGGTGTAAGTAGGGCTGGCAGAATGGGGTGAAAGCCCATAATGCGTTCCTCCGGCCGGTGGGTTCCTCCCACCGCTGCGTGTTGGTGTTCAATGCGGGGCCCTCCCCTCACCGTAAGCGAATGAACGGAAAGCTAACGGCGTGGGCGGTCTGCCGAGGCAGTGTGTTGGTTTTGAACCAAGGCGCGCTCATGGCGGTAACAAGCTGGCTGGTGATGATCCTCCGGCACAGTTGAAGCTGCAAGGACGGGTCCTGTGTGCCACGCGCAGTCTGCAAGCGGGGCGGGGACCAAGTTGGTCCATAATTCCTCGGTGAGCAAAGCGCGCCCACCAGGCGCATCTAACAGGATGGGAGGCCCGGCATAATCTTGAACCACGCCCATGTCCTGTTGCACATGTGCTCTGTCAATGTGCGCGGTGTATTCTCAAGGAGGTAAGCACACGCGGGTTGTATTCTTGAGCCCATGTGAGGACTGATGTAGATCCACGAACAGCCACAGCATCTTGTAGACCAGCTCCATGCCCGGCTTGGGAGAACCCACAGCATTCCCAACCGGCAATCACCATATCCACATTTCCCAAGGCGAATGTGGCCTTCTTGAATGTAACGGACATCCTGCGGTAGAGCGGAAAGCACCGTGATAGGCCTCCAAGGCGCTGTGGAAAACGCTCATGCCCTTGCACGAACTGCGACGCGGCGTCTTTGTGACATCATTGTCATACGTGTGTATGACGATCGATCATCAAGAGAGCCTCCGGCCCGATGCAGATCCCCAAAAGAGTTCTACCACCGTCGTCAGACGATGGCGCCCATGTAATCACATTGTGATCCGGCCTCGATCTTGAGTGGGCTGGTTAACACTGAATCCAACAAGTGCATCACTGCCTCTGTCTCTTACATCTCTTTACTAGCGTGAGCACTGCTGGATGATCGAGTTGTGCAAGGGCATGTTGCAAGCCGTGAGATCCATGGGGCGGAATGGCGTCATCGACTTCAAGATTGTGCATCCGCTCGGTTAGCATCTTGGACTAGCTTCACATTGCAGACGGGCTCCTTGCTAGCATGGCACACCACTAACGTGGCGATCTCGTGGCCTGCCGTGCAAGTCAAGGGAATATGTGCTGCCGTCCTCCTCGCCGGTCGGTATGAAGGCTGCTCAGTCAATTATCCACTCCCTCGCGGTGGGAAAAGAAACTCGCCCTAGCGGTCGTAGTTTGTGGCCGTGGTCACCAAGCACGGCAGAGACATGGTCATGGCATCCGATGAGCTGGATTCAATGTGATGTGCACAGTTCAAGTCTCGCCACACACGGGCTCCACAGTGCGGATGTTCCATGGGGATTTGAGTGCTTCTCACCGCAAACCAAGCCGTCTTGCCGACTGTTTATAATGAGGCTGGCGCCGATGTCCAGCAACACCACCACAGGTGCCGTTGTGATGACCCGTCCCTCTCGGTTGTCTACCACTGCGTTACTCACTCGCATTCGCAGCCTGTTGGTAGGCTGGATGCGTGGATGCTCCAGCAGCCCTGTTGGAAATTCAGTCATGCAGGTCATTTGCAATGGAAGCTGTCCACCAGGCTCCCAGCCTGAATTTACTAACGGTGATCCGGGGAAAGGAACAAGTCCCCCCCCAGACCTGACTACCAAATCTCCCGGCACATGAGCAACGGCTGTGACTTCCTGTGTCTGCACCAGTTGCTGGAGACGTTCCCTGGTCATGCCCATGTCCTGCAAGGACATTAATGGTGCTTGCAACAACCGTGCTGCCAGCTGCTCATGTGTGACCAAAGGGGCATCATGTACAATTGCCCTAAAGCGAGGGCTGCCTCATCTCTCTGCATTGGCTCTGTGTCACCCGGAGTGAAGATGTATCACCGCGTAATGGGATGGCGGTTCAGTGTGAGGCATAAAGGATTGAGGCATTGCCCTTGCTCCTCGCCAGTGATGGGCCTGCATTTGCTAACACGATGTCAGGGGCAAGATTAATGGCATGCCCAACCCATGTAGGTGGCACATCTTCCCTTAGCTCGAGGCAACCAGCTCATCAACACCTCATGTGGGTGTCCATAATCTTCTCCATTTCGCCAGAACCGGCTCTGCGACCGCTGAGCTTAGCTCCACCAGCTTTCGAGGCTGGTTGTAAGCGTGCCCACTGCTGCCAAGGCGACCCGTGGCCTCGGCGTCATCTTGTCGCGTTCTTTGCTTCGCTTTCTCCTCATTGCTTGCTCTTAGAGTCCCCAGTGCGGAGTTGCTCTGTCTTGATGCTAGTAGCATCTCCGGTGATGCCGACTTGGTATCTCCTCTCGGGTGAAGTTGAAAGCACACGGTGCTCACATGACCATTCTTTTGACAATGAGTGCAAAGAGGCCTTGGGCACTTGCAATTCGGTGAGATGTGCTCGGATCGCCACAATGGTTGCACATGGTGGCATAGCTCGATCACTTCTGCTGTTGCTCATTGGGTGGCTTAGGTGTAGTCCTTGAAGAAGTTCCCCGAGGCGCAGACTTGCTTGAAAACATGCCTTGATAATGGTGGAAGGCCTTGGAATGCTTGGAGGAGAAGACGGAGTAAGCAATCTCTTTCTTCTCCGCTTCCTCATGTACTGCTGCAAAGTATAGGCATCGCCATACTTATCCACAAGTGAGGACAACTGGAAATGAAACGGTGATCACCCTCAAGGTGAGGAATTTCTCCAGCTTCTTGGTCCGTGAGCATGCAGGTCCCATCTCGCAGCTTTTGCAGCCTCACGGAAACACATCTGGGTCTCCCTTTCCGGCGTGCAAGCTTGCTCCAATCTTCTGGAGTCTTGAGTGGAAAAGCCTTCTCGAGGATCTTCATGAACTCTTCCACAGGTTGGCATATTTGGGGTGTGTATGAATTC
Organism: Anthoceros angustus; assembly: GCA_010909165.1. Lineage (NCBI taxonomy): Eukaryota > Viridiplantae > Streptophyta > Anthocerotopsida > Anthocerotales > Anthocerotaceae > Anthoceros > Anthoceros angustus. Next base: position 727,586 of record MU008168.1, on the reverse strand, counting down.
ATCAATCCCTGCGTGGTATTGTCCTCTCAGAGCCGTGAGAGGCATCACGGTGGGTGGCGGCAAATGGCGGCGATACTGCAGATATGGCTGCTGGTGGGTCACCGGCCCGCCACTTGGCATTGTAGGCCATCTGCAGTGCCCTTGGAATAATGGATTGGACGGCCGTGGTTGAGGTCACTCCGCTTGGTGGGCTTCATACAAATCCAGGCCTCATCGACCATGTATCGATAGCTGTTCGAACATGTAGAGGTGGTTATCACATGTTTGAACTTGACCCTACTAATTGCCTCATTGACTCGCAGCCTAAAATCCCTCAACGATTGTGTTCTCTGCCGAGAATTTCTCACCGCCATTTGGCCCTCCTTCCATCGTGTCGAATCACCAGACGGTCCTCTTGCCTGGTCTTCGTGATAAATGCACGGGAGCGAGCCACGAGGAAAGGCCTAATCCCAGCCCTCCGGTGCACTCCCACCCCTGCTGGCCCCTGCTCCTCCTTATCAGTCACCGCACAAGGTGTAAGTGGGGACCAGCTAACCCTAACGTGGTGCAAAGGATCCTTGTCCGGGCTCACATTACTGTAGGTCCTCTAAGGACAAATCTTGTGACGTGGTGCCCTTCTCCTTCTCACGAAACCACAGGCGCGTCCCTCGTTCATAAGCGGTAGTGGGCTATCTCCCTCTTCACCGGTGGCATGCCCCATGTAATCGACGCGTGAGTCAAGGAAGCCAGCATCAATTGTCACCGCAGAGGGAAAACCTTAGCGGAATCGGTGTGAAACACAAACACCGAACACGCCAATGCCGCAACTCGATCCTCCCTGACCTCAAGCTTTTCGATGATGCCTCACTCACACGAGAATCCTCAGCCTGTTCAGCGACTCACTCCTCGTGCTCGTCTGTACAAGACCCAGCACCTACCCAGAAGAGAAGTGTTGGCTGCACATAGCCAAATTCCCCAACTAAAACCTTAGTGATCAACTTCTCCCAGGCATTCAGTCCACTGTTTCTCACTCGAAAGTAGACAAAAATGATACCAACGGATTCGTCTCAACGAGGCAAACAAGATGGTATGCAAATTGAAAGCAGCCGACTCGTGTGGCGATCGCTATGAGCTCTACGGACGGCCGTGGAAACTTGCGGTTGAGACATGGGAGGACTCAAAAATTATGAGAGGGCCTTGAGTTGTGCGGCCGGGGCACACAGCTGGCCTGGAAAATCCCGCCCAGCACCCTTGAGCCGTAAAACCCAACAAGTCCTGCGGCAATCGACCATGCACGAAACCCTAGCAAAATGCACCACGTCAAGCCCATAGTGGCGGGTCAAGCTGAGCCGTAAGTGCAGACTCCTCATGCTCCAGGCCAAGGCAGAATCAAGTTGAATGCTTCTCGAAGCGGTTGTAGACATGCACCGGGCTCACATGTGCCGATGCTCACTTCGATTCGAGAAAATTAAAGGGCTGCCCTACACGGGCTGCCTAGAGCTGATAAGTCCCATGAACACGCACATTACACACATTGCCACAATCTTTGAGCAGCGCATACAGGTCTTTGCATTCTGACCTAGAAATTACAACAACAAAATTGCGTGTGTTCTAGCGTTCCTCCTAGGGACTTCGACAATCGCCTTCCACCGCCGCCTTGGTCTTGTGCTCCGCAACCGCCTTGCAACCACCTTGCGTCGTCAAGATAGATGAGCACCACACTCTTGGTGCGGCATCTCTTGGATTGGAGTGATCATGTTCGCTTTCTCCCACCGTGTGAGAGGGAGACTGGCCCAAGCTTGGCCATTTTGCGGGTTATTTCCGACTTTCCTGTTCAAGGGCATTTTAGTAATTATCAGTACCAACTGATTAAACTAAGCTAACAAAACCTACTTGCTAAGCCCTAGCTTCTAAGAGTTAGTTCCTAGCATCAGTTTCACGTCAGGGAGATTTAATGACTTCCATATTATTGAACTAGTTGAGGATGCATCTCCAGCACTCGCTATTGTCCGTAAGATAGCAATTGATGCAAATGTCCTTATGAGGGTAATGGACACCCGCTGCCGAAAGAACGCAATGAAATAGGAGTCTAGAGGTAGCCCCACTAGCTTTATATCTCCTTGCATAGTAGAAACTTTGGCACAAGACTTTGATAAATTAATATTTGGTTAAATGATTGATTAGCGTTAATTTCATATCTGGCATTCGGCGATAAGAGCTTAACGTTCGGCATTTGGCGTTCGACAAATTTCGAAACCAGAGTTATTGTTTAGTGTATTCGAAACCTAACATACAATGTTTCTTTATGATGCAGCCCTAACTGACAATAGTTTTTTATGATGTGTGTGTTTAGAACCTAAGAAACAATGTTTTATAAGGTGCAAGCCTACATTTTGATTTTTCAAGGAGTTCGACTCAGGGCCTTTGCTCCTTGAAACCATCTTCTTTTTGGAACCTTTTTTCGAACCTATAAGCAATGTTCATTCAAATGAACTAAACCTTGAAGTGCTCAACATCTAGTGCCACATGTATATAAAGAAGGAAAGATGTTTGTATTCTTTCGAAGTGACAACCATTCACTCCTCACACTATGGAGAACCCGGAGAGGAAAACTTTTTACATCCTCAATTTGAAGTAATATTTAATATTCTTGTTTGTTTTATCTCAATAGAAAATTCACCAAAAGTATAGGAAGATGCAGGTTTGAAAATGTCTCATCATGCGCTTCACGCAAAGATGGATTCATCAAGTTCCCAAAATTGATGGGAGTAAATAAATGAAAAATAAATCAAATTAGTGCCCACCACGCCCACATACGCCCGCTGCCCTTGAAATCTTTTGATCAGCATAGGAACTCCGATGAGCCCCATTTTTTGTGAGGACGTTTCCCGGTGTGAGGATTGCCACGTCGTTTGTTCTCCAAACCGAGTCATGAATCACAACGACCACTCCAGTGTCTCTCACTTTCGTGAAATACAATGGACAGCTTGAAAGCTGCCCACTTGCTAATTCACTTCCCCCAGCGCTTTATCCAGGTAGAGATGCTGCGCAAATGTGGAATTTCGGGCCTCAGCCCCTGGCATCTCGAGGCACGTTTTCCAGTGCACTATACAAGTCGCGGATTGGGAATCTGCAGGCCAGAGGGGTGAGGCGCGATTGAGTCCCTCAAAAGCGAAGCCTTTTTTATTCTCTCCGGACAACCCAGTTTTCCGCGAACAGGTTGGGAGCATCTAGGAGCACGTGCGGCTCGATGGAGGCGCAGAGAAGAAGCAGCAGAAATGGACTCTGCCCAATGGGTTGTGAGGGAGCTTTGCGGGGGCTGGAATGGAGGGTGCAGGTAGTGTGGGTCTGGCAGTGGCAGTGGCTGTTGTGGCAGGGCTATGTGCTCTGCCCTGGCTCAATTGGCTGCAGCTGCTGCCACACTGTCTGCGAGGAAGCCGGCTGCCCAAGGGTAGGCTGGGATGGCCTCTGATCGGGGAGACACTGGACTACATCAAGCATTATTCCAGCCAGCATCCCGAGCACTTTTTTACCACCCGGATGGCCAAGTAATCCAAACACCCCTCCGTTCTTCTGCGCCACAGGCTGCTAGCAGTATTCAATTTCCAGCAATAATTTTGAAGCGAAGTTGCAAAATCACGGACTGAGGTCTTTGGGTGCAGGTATGGCAGCATCTTCTTGAGCCACCTTCTTGGCTCCCCTGTCATCACAGTGACGGAATTGAGTGACATCAAGACCATCCTTAGTCAAGACGTCGTCAACTTCGTACCCTGTTTCCCAAGATCCGTAAGAGTTCTGACGGGTGAGCAAGGGCTCATTCACGTGTGGGGAGAGCAGTATAAGGAACTGAGAAGACTGGTTATGCCCTTTCTTATACCGGAAGCTTGTAGACGCCACATGAATGACATTGAGCAGATGGTATTAACATGTTTCAAGGATTGGGAGAACAAAACTCTGGACGCCTTTGTCGTTACTGAAGCCGTAAGTTCATGGTTTGCCTACCGGGCGTATAGGGTGGCTTGAATTTTCTAGCAGAAGGACTCTGCTGGGGAATGCTAACAGGCTGTGTGGAACCTGCTGTGCAGTTTGCCTTTAATGTCATCGGAAAGGTGCTCCTGAGCCTTGATCCTGGGAGTATGACAGAAGAGTATGCGCGGGAATTCGATGCTATGCGGGAAGGGTTCAAAGCCTTTCCGTACGCTATTCCGGGGACAGCCTTCAGTAGAGCTTTGAAGGTCAGGCCTGTAATGTAGTGATGCTCAGTTCTTCGTGCAGCTTTTGTGATGATAAACCGTCTTCTGAACATCTTTTGTGGCTTCCAGAGCAAGAAAAACATATACAAAATAATAGGAAGAATCATTTCGGAGAGAAAGAATACTGGAACTGTCGGTGCCCGTAAAGACATGCTGGATTGCTTACTAACAGCACAGTCTGAAGATGGTACACCCAAGTACTCCGAGTCATTCATTGCAGATCAAGTGAATGTCATGCTAGTTGCAGGAGTCGGAACTTCTGCGACTCAGTTATCTTTTCTCATGAAGTATCTGGTAGAGAACCCAGATGTCGTCCTATTACTGAAGGTACCAAAATTCTTTGCACTCGCATGTTTGGCTTCTCGAAAAATAGCTGTCGATCAGGCTTCGCATTCATAGGCCTAGGGGCTGAATCTTCATCAGCTTTGTTTTGTCTGTTGAGAACCCAGCCCATCGTGACCCACATTAGGATTTCAGGAAGAGCATGATGGTATAAGGTCTCGCATTGGACGAAATGCACATCTGACGTGGGAGGACTACCGGACCATGTCCTATACTCAAAAGGTGTGGACTTGTCTGCCTGTAGTTTGTGAACGTCTCTCTTTCTGCACTTCGGTCTCTTGCCAGGCAAAAGCATTGTGTAGATCCCCTTGTTTGCTAAGTCTTGCTCCTTGTGCACAAGCAGGTGATTAATGAAACGTTGAGGATGGTAAGCTCTGTTGCAGAGGTATCTAGAGCGCCTTTGAAAGATGTCAAGCTCAAAGGTGAGTGACCAGGATGTCTTCAAGAAGCCATTCATCTGCTTCGGCTCAAGTCGCAGGAGCTCCTTATCCCTTGCCTCAGGTTGCTCAATGGCTGAAATTTCAACTCGCTGATCCTGTGGGTGTGAACAGGATTCGTACTTCCCAAGGGTGTGAAGGTGATGCTGGTCTTCAAAACTCTTCATACCGACCCACAAAAGTACTCCAGCCCTGATAAGTTCGATCCTTCAAGATGGGAGGTTCGTCCTCCTAGTCCTTTTACTTGCTGCAGTATGCATGACACTGACGGTCCTGAAAAGTTGCGCGGTCTCACAATTTAATGTTGCGGTGTGATCAGAACCCCAAGGATTTGCCACTTCTGGCTTTTGGTTTAGGACCAAGGTCTTGTGTGGGTATGGAGCTTGCGAAACTGGAAATGGCTATTTTCGTGCACCATCTGGTCACCAAATTCAGGTTGGCAACCGTTTTTGTACTTCCATTCGGTTCCCTTCGGTTTCCTCGTTTGTTCAGTTGTCTTGGACTGCGCTCGAGAGGCAGCCATGGTTTAGCTGATAGGAAGTGACATGGTTCTCTGCTGCTTGTGCAGATTGGGGGTGACTTTCCCTATCGAAGTTACCTGCTTCCCGTTTCCAAGTTTCCCCAAAGGCTTGCCGGCTTCTCTGATTCCCCTGCCGCCTTGATCTTAGGGTTGCTGGGAAGTGGTGATATCGTCGTCTTGTGAACTCCTTGTGGCCAGACTCTCCGTGCAGAGCTGCGGTGTATAGAATCCTGGAGATTTTCGAATTAGTGAATTATTCTGTATGCCCCAGTCACAAGAATCTGAGCAAGGGCTTCGAGGTGATGCAGGCTCGTCTGTCTGCGTCCGAGGCTCTAGAAAGCAAATCCTCTTTTTCATAAGACCACCCCTTGAGTGGGAGGTAGTACCACATCTACTTGCAAATTCCTCCAAATCTCAGGATGTGGTGAACCTAGGCTAAACTCCAAAAACCTGGAAACCCATGATTCATTCTCGGCCAGAGGGCTGAGACTCCTGGGTACGCTGAAGCTGCCAATGCGATACTGGTTAGCACTCTGGGTAGCGAATACACTCATCAGCACCGCCAAAAGGGAAACCGGAAGGATCAGAGCTATACCGAAGAAGATCCCCACTTGATGGAGTCAGTGCAGGCACACAGCTGAATGCACAAATCTGTCGATCAACACGAGCTGGAAACTTTTGGCAGGAAAGAAATTAAATAGGGGTAGTATGGACCCACCTCACGAGTGATACACGATACAGATATAAATCCGTCATCGCCAGGCGACGTCCAGCCTCGGATGCTTCCTCCTTGCTGAAGGTGTAAACAATGGGATACGCCAGAAGCCACCCATTGGCCGTGGGCAACAGGACGTCGAACTCCTTGTCGTGAAGGTCAATAAGCACTTCACCAGGGCTGTTGGCCCTTCCATCATCTTCGCACTTAGATGCTTCAGTGCAGGGTAGATCTGACACCTTGGTAGTCTCGGTTGAGAAGAGCACAGATCTGAAAATCTCAGCTTTCAGGCCTTGACAGGTCAACAAAATGTCTGCTCTCTCGGCAGCTGAAGCCACCTGCGTGCAATCCTGCACGGTGTAAATACATTTCCAATACATCACGCACAAAAGACTATTCCAACTGCAACCACTCTTACCCTGGCCGAATTTTTGGTCAGAATCACAAAGTCCGGCAGACTGCCAGGCTTTGACGTGTACTCCAAGTACCTCCAAAGGTTAGCAACGTGGATGAGGTATACACAGTCCACAAAGTGCAGCAGCCGCAAGCCCGTCACGACTCTGCATTCCTGTGCCCTAGGTTCGATCACAATTGTAGCCATCTTCAAACCACAAGGCCCGATGTCGAAGCACTGATGCTCACCAACGAAAGAAGAGAGAGCAGCTCAGGTAGCTGCTCCACCAACCGCAGAACCGGCCCAGCATAGTCCACCATGACCGCAGGCCTCAGCCCCGAGCAGAGCACCACCATATCTAGCTTCCCAGCGACAAGACACATCAGATCAATTCCAAACCCTTCCTTCACAAACAAAAAAACACAGATGAGAGCTCCAAAGCACACACCAAAAGCTAAGCGCTGCCGAGCTGAAGCCCGAATCTTGATCCGAAGCTGCGTGAGGAGGCGTTGCAGAGCTTGACACAAAGCTTCCATCTCCGGCTTGCTTGCCTCCATCGCTCCAGCAAACTGGTGCCAAGTGAGTTTCCGAGGGCAAGCTCGTAACGCCTTTCCGTACAGCTGAAGAGGGGAACAGTCTGAATTGTGCCACCCGGGAAGCTACAATGTAGCACGAATGCCATCCGTGGAAGGTTGCATGTAGAATGTATGTAAAGTGCACAGGAGGCAAGACGCGATTGACACAGTGCATTAAACTCCTGCATTTGCGCATGTGGGTACAATGACTTTCACGCTTCTGTACCTGATCCACTGGACAAGAAAGCGGGGTTTTCTGCCTTCTGTAATATGGTGCCGATACGTACTGTAGTTGGAGGACAAAGTTAAAGGGTCACGTCATCGCAGTAACCGCTGCATGGTACGGCCCCTTCAGCTGACAGACTCAGGCGGCCTAGCATCGTGCATCTCCGCGGGAAAGATGGAGGCGATTGTGGAGAATGTGCAAACGATTGCTGCCGGTTAGCTTCCTGCGGAGTGGCATGGCTTAGTCCGCATTTGCACTCCCCAGGCTGCAATGGCATCGTGTTTTGCTCCAAACACCGAGGACAAGGAGAGGCAATCGCAAGGGTCCAGCTTCCTCAATGCACTGCTGTGCAGATCCGCGGAGTTCTTCACGCTGTCCATCCTGCCATCCAGGGACAAGCGCACCAAGACCACAGCCATAGCCGCTGTTCCGCAGAGGTCCAAGAGCTCGACAGCCAATTGCTTAAAAGCGCCGGCACCGCCGGTCGCCTGGACCAGCGACAAGTATGGCTACACCAAGAAAACCACTGCCAGCCTCTTCTCCAAGACCTACAGGATTGGGCGGACCATAGGCGTGGGAGGTGGAATTTGAGACTGCGCTCTGGTTTTCACGCATTCAGCACCCCCGGCTTTCGTTCATCCGGTGACGTATCATGCGCAGGGTTCTCTGAGGTGAAGCTAGGAGAAAACTTGTTGACGGGGGAGGGAGTCGCCGTCAAAATCATTGACAGGAGGAAGTATGCTCCCAAGGACGGGGCCAGCTTTGAGAGGGAGATTCAAGTGATGGAGAAGGTATACATCGTTGGTGCCAGAATGTTGGCATCGCATGGCTCCGAGTCACAACCACTGTGGTTGTGTGCGATTGCTTTGATATCCGCCTGACTGGCTTGCGTCCATCCGTTTCTGAACACCCGTCAGATCCATCATCGCAATTGTTTAGGCCTGAGAGAATGGTTTTTGACAAAGAAAGCAGTGTATCTCGTTACTGATCTGTGAGTTTGGAAGGTAGCAGCTCTTTGCTTTAGGTTCTTGCTGACCAGAAAAGCTGGAGGGTATTTTCTTCTCAACTTTGTGTATCATTGGGGGCACAGAGTCACTGGAGGTGAGCTCCTGGATCGTGTGTTGAGGAGGGGGCGCTTTTCAGAGCGAAATGCTGCTCGAGCTATCACTCAGATTCTTGAAGGTGTCGCGTACCTGCACTCCGTCGGCGTCGTTCACCGGGACTTGAAGGTATGCCTCTGTTTCCAGGCATGCTAACGGTTTTTGGAGATGCATTTTGTTGAACCATATGCTTAACAGTTTGTGCCGGTACTCATTAAGCTCACAGCTTGAGAATCTTCTACTGGAATCGGAGGATGAGAATGCAGCCATCAAGATTGCCGATTTCGGCCTTTCTAAAATTTTTTCTGGAGGAGAGGGGCTGTGTACGATGTGTGGGTCTCCTCAATATGTCGGTAAGTTGAAGCATTGCTGCGCAGATATCAGCATGACAAGTGCCTAGACTGTGGATGTGTATGACAGCAAAGAGTGCTATTTGCAGCCCCAGAGGTGTTAGCAGCCGGGGAGAATAAAGGCACATTCTACACTGCTGCAGCAGACTTATGGTATGTGACCTGTTCTGAAAAAAGTGGCACCGGCCATTGGTGATGCATGTCATAGATGTGCTTTGAAGTAAAGTTGGTGAAACAGGAGTGTGGGAGTCATTCTCTACATCTTACTGAGCGGATTTTCCCCATTTCAAGACAAGAATGAGGTTGTCATGTTTGAGAAGATCAGAAAAGGACTATACTCTTTCAAAAGCCCAGTTTGGCACAGCATATCTCAGAGTGGTATGCTGACTTCAACACTCCCAAGCACCATGGCTACCTGCTATTTGCATGACGCCTCGAGTGCTAATGGCATTGCGTGTGCAGCCAAGGACATGGTGCAGCAGCTCTTGTGCGTTGACCCTGATACAAGGCTGACTGCCAAGCAAGCCCTGGCTCATCCTTGGCTTCAGGTAAGCAGTGCCCATGGAAATTCATGGAGGGCTCAGTTCAGGATGGTCAGACAGAATTGACGCAAGGCCTCTGCCAACAGGTGAGCATGAGCCCTTCACGAGCTTTACCCAGGACTGCCTACGAGCCTTCCAGTCCCGCACCAAGGCCGGGTACAGCGGGTTTCACGACCCGAAGTGCAGAACGGACGGGAACAGAGATATGTGTAAGTTCTCTCATCTTATGCAAAGCAGGTGACAGTGCTGTGCCAGTCAGAAGTGCATGCATTCAGGCTCCCTCGATCTTTGATGCAGATCAGAGTTGAAACAGCAGGTCATTCCAACCGGCGACAGGGATCACGGCTGCCGTCACGGAATGGCCCCCGGATTAAACCTGGACCATCGAAGAACACTGTTCGTAACTCACGCGTTCTGGAATGCTGCGACGAATATTAGCGTTCTTGCTCTCCTTTTCGATGGAGACAACATCCGACATGCAAATTGTGCTGCTCGCGACTTGCAAGCACCAAAATTCTTTCCCATATATGTACGTGGTGGGGAGTTCGGTTTTTAAAACTTATTCATGTTATTTATCTCTACCTTTAAACATTGTCCAACTGGGCATAACTATCTACCAATAAACCTAGATTCTTGAATAGGACACGTCACCTCCTGGAGCAACCAACGGGCTGGATACTGGTTGGAGAAGCGTGTACTCACGAGCTCTTCCCTCCAGGCTATGCTTCTTATGGGTTTGACACCTTCACACATCCATGCCTTGTTTGGGCTCAACTCGGGACTTTTACAATTTACATCATATTATGTATATAAGAGAGAAAAGAAGACTTTATTATAAATAAGAGATGGGAAATACCGATCCACCCCAAAAACAAAAGGGGAAAAACCCAACGAAGGGCACCATGCTAGAGGGACTAGCCCCCACGATATGTATATAAGTATATATAAGTCAATGTATTATATAATTTATTAAGTAATTATATATCTTATTTATATTTCACATGCCTTAAGACTCTTACAACTGTGGAGATAACTAACATATTGGATGAGAACTAGTTTCATACCTAACTCACTATGATTAAACGTTAGGTCATAAAAATGGTTACACACAATACCCCCTTTTTCATATTTGTGTGATTTATAACAATAATGTTTTTCGAGCATCGTTGCGTGTGCGTGCTCTCGGCGTGTGCCTCGGCATCTTGCCAATAATCTATGGTGGAATGCTCATACATCATTATGGTATCAGAGCTGGAGTGCATGCAGCCGTTCGGTATTTTGTCTGCTCCTCATAGCTGGAGTGCATGCAGCCGTTCGGTATTTTGTCTGCTCCTCATACATGTTGAATATAAAGCAGACCCCTAGTTAAGCAACAACTGTTTAGGGTTGAGTGACGCGTTATAAACATAAGTATAAAAGGCACATTACTATACATTTTTTACATTCATTCATTCTTTTTTCTATTCCTGCATATAAGAGTTTCTTGTATGTTTGCTCCTCGCTCTCCCAAATCAAAATATGGTATCAGAACCTAATCGCTCTATGATCGGATGGTGAGCCATGCCCCCATCGAATAGCCCTGCATCCTACGAACGTGGAGGACGGGCCACCAGACCCCATTTTTGTAATTGCAAAAGAGGACGAGGAGGTCGCTGCTCCCGTGGTCGTAAGAGCAATTGCTCGAATTATCAGCAATGGGCTATTCGTGAGCAAGCACGATAGAGAGACAAAGATTTGGCGAATAGATTGTTTTCCAAGAGAGGTAGACAATCAAATTCAAACTGGGATTCTAAACAGAGAATTCGAATTGAAAAAGTTGCTAGGAAAGCGGTAGACAAGTACAATCTACTCCTGAGAAGAAATGCCACAAGGCGAGTAGAGAGTGCTCTGCTTCAACACCCGACCTCTTCAGAATCACCGAATCACCAATCTCCATCTTCTCGCGAGCCAGAGCTGCATCCGACAACACCCTGCGCAACGACAGAGTTCTTCATCAGAGAATTGAAGAACAATACATCCGTTTTCAAGCTACAATTCACAGAAGGGATTTGACTATTCAGCACAACCTCTTGTATATTGTGGATTTGCTACAGAAAATGGACGTTAGTTTGCAGGATTCAATGGCGCCCCCACTCCCAACTCGGCGTGCTGGGGGCGCCTCACTCTTCTGATTCCGCTGCGCAATTGGGAGTCGAGGAGATGCGAAGAGTGGCGTCGGCTGACATCCACCACACTGCGGAGTGCCAATCGGGCACCCTGGATTTGCCTTCTGCCAATGGCCGTGTCCCTTCACATCTGCCTCAACAAACATGAGTGACCGTTAGGTCTTCAACAATGAACCGTGACAATTAATGAAATGACACCTTACCTCTTTGTCCTCCCATGTCGTTTCGTAAAAACTATTGGCTATGTTTGTAAAGGTAATTATTGAGGCGGAGCACAACTAGGGTAGCACGCATCAACATGTACCCCACTTGAGTGTCGCCTAGCAACTACCCCCACCTATATACCCTATGTCAATCTAGATCTGTATGTCATACGTATCACTGAATCAATTGATAGCACAATTTAGTTCCTTAACTATCCAAAACTCAGTCAACACGTCAGGTGGTACAGGGGAGACCTCCACACCAGTTGGAGCAATATTCACCTCAAAACTGAAGGAGAAGGATCGTTTCAACGAGACGAAATACCAAGTATGGCGAGTGCGCATGAAGTCCACCTTGGTTGCTCGAGGTGTTTGGACTGTGGTAGATGGGACTCTGGCAAATGATGGAGATCTGGTACCAGACGTTGAGTTCCTAAAAGAGGCATCAGTTATCTGGAATCAACTATCAGCGACCTATAATGTCAGCAATGTACTTACCTTATGTGCCGTCAGACAAGAGTTCTATGGCCTACGCATGAGAGAGGGAGGCAAGGTGGCATCTCATGTCACCAAGTTCTGACAGCTCCATGGCAATCTCCACCATGTTAGGGGAATTCGAAGACTCCCAAACTCTTTAATTTTATTCAACCTCCCCATAGATTTCCTGGACAGGCTTGTCGTCACACTACATTGAACCCTGTAGTATCACCACAAAACAACATGTCAGGCAGTGGTGGTAATCCAGCGGCTCCAACCACCAGCACAATCATTAACAACATAACTAAGATTAATATCAAAGACAGGGATCACTTGAATGGGACCAATTACCCAATATTGGAAATGAGAATGACAGCTATTTTTTAGGAACATGACCTTATGGATATCATCAATGGTACAATAGCCCATCTACGAACTGGAGCTACAGGCTATTAGATAGCACCTTGGACAAAACAAGATAAACGGGCCAAAAGCATTCTTCTATCTACGCTGACAAGAATATGATTCAACATACCTACGGGTAGAAAACTATTGCAGCAGGCTGGAAAGTTTTTGGAGACTTGTTTGCAACTCAGGACTCTATGTCTCTGATTAATGCCACCAGATTATTCTATGCTTTGCGTATGAAGGGTTTGGACATTATAGAGCACCATATCCACAAGTTTGGTACCTTGAGAGCTAGGTTATCTTCTTGTGGAACAGACGTGACGGAGGTGCAAGCAGCAATGGTGCTCCTGACTTCTTTTTTGCCAAGTTATCAAGCACTTGTAAGCTCCCAAAATTCAGTTATCAAGCAAGTTATGCAGAGTACAGTAGCAGGCAACAATTATACTTTCAGAAATTGTGGGAGCGCTGCTTGAAGAAGAGTTAAGCAGAATAGCCATAGGGCGTGCACTACCACAAAATTTTTTTAACTCTTACCTCTAGGGAACGTGGAAGAGGTCGAGCTGGCTCTTATAGGCCACCTTTTCAATCTACGAGACCCTATACTTCACCGTCCTTTCCTCAAGCTCAACGAAAGGCCAATGAGACTTGTCATTGGTGTTGCATACTTAGGCACCATGAAAATGAGTGTAGAAAAAAGCGCCCAGGTGAACCCAGACGCGATGCACCTTCTAGTGGTGAGTCACATATGGTGACTCGTGGCCAAACAAGCAACCCATAGAATGTTAAGCCACCAACCATTTTGGCAATTTGCCTATCCTTAATACAAGCTAATAGTCATATGTGGTTCCTCGACTCCGGAGCTGCTAATCATATATGCCAATCGAGAGTCTGAAGTTCATAACTTACAGTGCGGTGTCAACTGGCCAATTCGTCCTACTTGGAGGCGATAGTAGTTTAGCAATAGCAAGCTTGGGAGAAGTATTGCTACCCCTCATAGGTGGAAGAGACATTTGTCTTCAAAGTGTGTTGCATGTACCTAGCATGACCAAAAACTTGTTATCTATACGCAAGTTGATATCAGATCATGAACTGCAAGTGATGTTCACACCAGCTGGGTGCCTAGTGACTCCAGCTAACAATTCCTCCATGATACTTGAAGAAAGAGTATGTATCGACCTATATAAGTTTGAGGTCGTGTCTTCAGAAGCTCGCAGTTTGATTGCTGATGCCTGTCCAAATGTGGACAAAACTCTTCTTTAGAACTCCAGACTGTGCCATCCTGGCATCATATATCTCTGACAATTAGTTCGTAAGCCCTAACTTTACAAAGATGGTTTAACTTTTAGAGTTACTGATCCCATGTTTTGCAAGAATTGTCAAGTAGGCAAGTTGGCGTAGAAGCCTTACAATGACCCACAACTACTAAGGCTACTAGCTTCTTTGAAGTGGTCCATAAGCATATATGTGGACCCATGTCCACTAGCTCATTTGGAGGAGCCATTTACTTCTTGACTTTCCTTAATGAATGGAGCCATTATTGTTGCTTGTATTTTCTGCGCAGTAAACAACAAACATATGCATTAGTAAGTCCAAATGGCATGACTAAAAATTCTGCGCAGTAAACAACAAACATATGCATTAGTAAGTCTAAATGGCATGACTAAAAATTCAAAAGCCCCATATCTTGTCCTACATGCTGTTTAATACTCATGTCCCTTTGCGATTCTAATCTTATAGTACCCCGCCATCAGATCTAGCTTGGTGAAATACTTGGTACCCTTCAACCTGTGAAACATATTCATTCTTGGCAAAGGATATGCATTCTTAACTGTAATTTGATTCAGAGCTCTGTAATCTAGAAATCCTTAGTCCTTCATTCTTCTTGCGTGTGAAAAATAGCAGTGCACCAAAAGGAGATTAGAGATTCTGATGTATTTCTTTGCCAACAAGTTGGATAGTTGTCGCTTGAGTTCCTGCAGCTCATCTTGCAATGATCTATATGGTGCTCTTGATGGAGGCATACTCCTTGGCCTCAATTTGATCTCATGGACTACTACTCTGCGAGACGGTAAAGGTGGCAGTTCATCGGGCATCAAATCCTTCAAATCATCCAAGACAGCCTGTATTCCCTTCGGGATGTCTTTCTTTTTGGAGGATTCTTCCCCAAGACCATCCTCTAATCCCTGGAGCACAACTAGATAAAGCTTTTTCTTCTGTCTTATGTCTTGCTTGAGCTCTCTTCTAGCAGGAATTGAAATCAATTGCATTGAGCACATATTAAGCTTTTGACTAAGATTAGCACAAATGACCTTGTGCTTTCCATTCTTCAATATCTCAATAGTGCGGGACTTCACATCTACACGCCATCAACATTGGAAATTGTGAAACAAATGAAAATGTTCGTAGAGGCAGAGGAAGAAGCAGAGGAGCCAATAGAGGTCGTGGCCATGGAAGCCAAAGGACGACAAGCCCTCAATTTGGTATGTGCTTCAGTTGTGGAGAGCAGGGACATTTTGCAAAAGATTGTTCGCATGCTAGGAATTCCCAATTGAATGTGATAGCCGCCAATCCTCAAGCTCTAGGACTTAGGATTCAAGAGCTTTCTGCAAAAGCCTAAAAATGATGCCAATGGCCACATGTTGTTGTGACAGCATGTGATGAGTCCTCTAGTGTCAAGAATGACACTATTTTAAGGGAAGGTGGAGCCCTTACGTATATACGTGGGAAGATGAATGGCTTAGAAGTAGAGTGATTTTTGGACTCTGCCGCCACCCACAATTTTATAACTCCTTCCGCGCCACATGGAATCAAGCAAGCTAAAAGAACTCTGCATTTCTTGGGTGAATTGCATAGAGTAAAGTTGTAAATAGAAGCGTGGGAAAGATATGTGAGTTTCATAGTTGTAGGTATGGATGACCATAATATTATCTTAGGTCTAGAGTGGATGAAATCTTCCTCTACCTCTCGATCTTCCATGAAAAGATCTTAGATACCTTCCTCTAAAAGACCATGGTGCTTCCTTGGCACGACTTGTGTCAGGTATCGCATTTGCAGCTGCAATAGCCTCTTGCAGCGTTTGATGTTTTGTCATTTGAATTCTATCCAGAGTTGTTCATCATCTATCGGAGATGTTCATCATCCTTTTCTGCTTCGTCGAGCTTTCTCTTTCCTTGTACTTGTTGCTCCAGAGCTTCCATTCTCCTCAAAGGATTTTGAAGCTCCTTTTGTAGCATGGTGATAGTCTTCGGCTCAGAGGTATCTGCCTCTACCGTTCCAAGGATTAGTGGCTCCATCTGAGGCTCATCCACTGCGGTCTCCAACACAGGAGCCTTTTCTTTCTTCCACCATACTTTCTTTGCTCTGCCTGGCTCTTCAAGATTGGCCATCTCCAGCTAGCGCCCTAGCTAAAAGATGCTTCAACCTTGAGCTCTGATACCACAAGTAACACCCCCTTTCCACCGAGGTGGGGTAGACATGAAGTTAGCGGCAAAAACATTACCAGACACTAGCATTAGGCCCCTCAAGCTCATGGCCCCTTCCACAGGGCAACTCATGCAAGACGCTTGTCACGCTTTTATTCCGGCAAGAGTCAACAAGAATACATGAGAAATCAGAGAGAGCTCTCCATCTTTGCCTAAGCTAGGAGCTTACCTCTCTGCCCTGGATCTCCTCCTCAAACAGCTCTCCTCTAGTACGCTCACACTCTAGGCTCCCAAGGCCTGTAGGCACCCCAGTCCTATCCTCACAAGAGTGTAGCTCCCAATGCTAGGATCCTTCTAGACATGCTCACACTCTAGGCTCCCAAAGCCTTTAGGCACCTTAGTCCTATCCTCATGAGTGTAGCTCGCAATACTAGAATCACAGGATAATCTCCTCTAGGGCTAGCCTCATCTCCTTTTATAGGGAGGCTTACATCATTCCCAAAGTAATTGCCTAAACCATAGAGGCTAGCCTATCTCCTTTTATAGGGAGGCTTACATCATTCCCAAAGTAATTGCCTAAACCAGACTATCTTTCTTAAGCTCTAAGCTAAGTCTTACCACCACTACTTATAACTTACTAAACTAGATCCAGCGCTGCATGCCTCTCAAGGCTTTTACTGACATAGAAGAATTGTTTTCAATTAAATATTAAAAAATAACAGTTATTAAGGGAAAACAGGCCAAAAAAGGTCCAGGGTTAACGTCGCTAGGGCCCCTTCATGCTACGCTGGTTGTGAGCGTTCTGCCGTCCTTGTCTACCTTGATCTCTCCTCGTGGATTTCAATATGCATTGATTTGCCCCTAATACTGACCAGCACTCGACACAAATGTGACAGATTATGTCAACGCAGCCTACTGGCTTCAGGCCTTCTTGGTTTCGCTCCACTCCGACTCTGCTCTCGCTACACATCCATCCTCTGAATTTCCAGCTCTGTATTCGCTTCCCTCAGCTGCTAGCGCCACTTACCCTGTCCCGGACTCTGCGCAGGTTGCATCCATGCGCACAGCTTTTGCCAATGCCTTATAGAACAAGTTTGGAGCTCTGAGGTACTTGTTGTTCCTTCAAATCCTGGTTGCTCTTGGGGTAGGTGAGCCAAGTACGTGGGGAGATATCGGCGAAGATCGCCTCGTTTCCAAGATCTTCGACAATTGTTTTTAATATACTTCGCTATATATGCAATAAATACCAGCCATCATGTAGTTATAGCACTAGGGAGTGCATACTCAAGCATACCTGCTTCACAAAGTTACCATTTGTGCGTCTCGTGAGAGGCGGCGTCGATGGGTGAAGAACACGATGACGACAAACAACGACGAGGAAGAGGAAAAGGAGTCAATGGAGGAAGACCGGAGCCATGTTTTGGAGCAAGACACTGGCCCAGAAATGAAGGCGGACGAATTGGGTCCGGCTACAGAATTGGGCCAGGAGAACAAGAAGGTACTCTCGGCTAAGGAGAAGGAATTGTTGGACAAGGCAGCTCGGCTGGCGGTCCCGAAGGGCAAGGGAGTGAAATCCAAGAAGAGGAATTGGTCCCAAACGCACGGCAAGGACCTGGTGACCGATCACCTCAAAACCATCCACAGGCGAAAGCTGCGAGCAGAGTTGGCTGCGCTGCTGAGTGAGCATAGGTGGAGGCAAGCTGCCGGGGTGGTGGGCGTGCTTTTAGCCGCTCCCAGTGGCGTGGATGACCTGGAACATCGCGCTGTGGCTGACTACTGGGTAGGGGACTACTCTCTAGAACCCGGCTCCCTTGTTGCTGCTTGCAAGAACAGCCATGGAAGGGGGTTCTGAGGTTGGTGAATTGTATCCCAGGCTGCGATGGAAGTCCTAAGGCGAGGTGAGGGCGATGAGGCGGACGAAGAAGTCTTTGCCTCGATTAAGAAGCTGTTCAAAATGTTGCTTCGAAGGAAGATGCCTGCTGTAGGTGACTGTTTTGGTGTGTTCAGCTCAGGAGGTTCCACATCACCTACCGTGAGTTTATGTTTTGGACTGAGAGTTGGTGGCTCATGTGTGCAGAAATTGCGAGTCGCGGTGCAACTTGAGCTTGCCATGTACCTCATGCGGCAGAAGGATTATGATGGCTGTTACAATGAGCTGAGAGGGTATCTAGACGGATGCTTTAATCATGCGGTCTGCATGCAGTATGGCGTTAGCATGTGATGGGTTGTTGGTGCTAGGTTGTCTGAGATTAGCCGTTGCTTTCAGGTTGGTCGATATTCCTCCGTATCGAGATGATCCATTGATGAATTTCTGGTATGGCCTCAACCTTCATCACCTCTGGTATGCAAAGGCATCGGAGGATGTGAAGAAGTTTGAAACTTTCAAACCTAGGCACGTCTCTGAGAATGGAGTCAGTTCCCCGATGGAGGGTGTTGGTGAGACTGCTGGGTTCGGTGGAGACCTCCAGATGATGGACGGCCTTCAGCAAGAGGCAGCAGCACAGATGGATGGCACTGCGGATGTGGCCACTGCTGATACTAGACCTCTTCGGAATGGTATGGAAGATGTGAAGTCTCCTAGGGGGCCAGCGTATGGCAGTCTTCCACGACTGTTTGAAGAAGATGAAGGTGAAGGAGATGAGATCAAGAAGCAGGGCCCTTGGAGTTCAGGACCTGTTAGGTGGCATCCAGGTCTGTGTGTGGATGTAGGGGAGGAAATGCTTATAAATTCTTTTGTGACTGACATGTTGTGGCATGCGCATGGTTTGGTTTATTCAAGCTTTTGACCAGTTTGTTGTAACTTGCACCAGATCTGGACAGGAGACTCTTTCCTTTGTGCTTACCGGAGAGGGAGGGTAATCCATACTATCTCATTCCCTTGGATAGTAGTGCAACTAGGGAAGCACATGCAGGTGCAGTGAAGCATCTGCAACAGGCTCTAATCCTGGACCCTTCTATGACTGAGGTTCTAATTCCACTCACTCAGGTTTGCTTCACCCGGTACTCCTTGGGATTTCCTATTGCTCCCCTATCTTCTGCTCATCGCGTTAACATAAGATTCAGCTTCTGAACATCTCTCAAAAAGAAAGGTCTGCAATTGGCAGCTGTTGCTTGCTGTAGGCAATGTAAACGATGCAATGTATGTGATCAATAAGTGCTGCATAGCAGCTCGCAACCACATCTTACCAATCAGGTATGTTCAGGAAGCAATACACAATATAACGTATTTCTGCATGCTTACGGAGTCTGCCTGTAAGTGAGCACTCATCCTACCGTTTTTTTCCCAGCTTGAAAGTGTTGCTTCTGGAGGAGCTCACTCCTAGAGACAACTTGGTGCTAGCTCGCTGTCACAGAGAAGTCCTTAAGATCAACCCTTCCTCTGTCCCATCTCTTGAAGCACTGATGATGCTGCACAAATGTGGTGTGTACATGGCTCAAAGGTTTCCCTGATCTTTCTACATATGGTGAGAAATCGTGTTGTGAAGGTTGACATGTTGAAGAGTGATCGTGTTGGTCATGGAACAGGGTTTTTCGACACACTGTCACTTATGGAGGCTATCGCAACTCATCTGGATGTAGAACCAGGTAGTGTCAGTGTCTGGGATAAGCTTGCGGGGTGCTTCAAAGCTGTTAGGAAGTATGTGCTTCAAGATGGGGAAAGCAACCAGACGTTGAAGAATGCAAAAGCACCGTCTCCAAATGTCAAAGTTGAACCTGAACATGCACACAAGTTAAAAGTCTCAAAGGAGCTAGAGAAGGCCAACATTCTCAAACATGTTCAAGTAATCTGGAGTGACAGAAGTACATGGTGGGGAAGGAAACATTTCAGGAACAATTTCACATCAAGGGACCACAAACATGGTGAGTAAATGGCTTGGCGTTGTGGTTGTCTATGGAGAGACAGTATTTCATTCGGAAGTGACATCGGCCATTGGAATTTTTGTGCAGGTAGTTTAGAGTTGGTGCTGTGGAAAGCCGTATGTGCCGCCCATATCTTAGGCTCAGGAAGTGAGTTTGAGCAACAAGTTATAAAAACTCTGGAACAAGCTAACAGATTTTTGTTGCTTCGGAGGCTCCACAAGCATAACCGTATCACCGTCTTTAGTCTTTTAACCCCAGAATGGCTAAAGAGCTTAACCTCAAAATGACCGGGGGTGTTCCGACCTATTTTTTCGGTAATTCGTATGCGCCACTCCTTCAATTTTCGTGTTCGCATAGATGCCTCAAAAATCTGAGAAAAAAGGAATTCCGATTCACGGAAGCACGGCCTTTCCAATGGTGGATGACCGCCTCCTTTCCAGTTCATCTTTCCGTTATTCAGATGAAATAAAATATTTTTATTATTAATATTTTACTTATGTTTCATTTTTGTCCCCAACCTGTCCGTTTCCGCAATGGCTGCATATAAACTATCAATGTAGGATTGACACACCGGATTCTACCGAAACTCTGGATTAAACGACGTCTTGGCGGATCAGTTCTCGGTTGGGGGACTTCCTTGTTAACCATATCACCACTGTCAAGTTAGTTAATTATCGCCTAGCCCGCGCGAAGCGTGCGATAAATCCTAAAGCCAACGCGGGTCAACCCACACCCACACGGCATATAGACCCTGAACTCAATGCGGCAATAGCCACTCTCCATATTACTCTAAACACCCATTCCCCATGCTAGTATGGAAACCGACATGGTGACGCAGGACCAAATGCCCGCAGTGACATTAACATAGAATTTGACGTTAACAGATCAATCTTTGCAGAACAAAGCTACCGTACTCCGAAGGGTGGTTCAACAAGGTTATGCCGAAATAATTATTTTTTAAAAATAAATAAGGTTCAAAATAAATATTTATATTTTCAAAATCTATTTAAAATAATTTTATCAAATTTCAACATTTATTAGGATACATAGATATCTATACATAACTAATAGATATGTATAGACCTCCCCTAAACAGGCCCTAATTTTCCACACAAACCCTAGTTTTCTAAATAACCTCTAGCTTTTCAAACAAGCCCTAGTTTTCTAAGTCGAGCAAAAGGTAGTGCACCATCGGCTCATCACTGTAGCTGCCTCAGCCACCTCAGCTGCTACGGCCTCACCTGCTGCAGCCTGCCGCCTCAATCACGCCTCTTGCATCCCCACCGCCTCCTCGGCCCCACCGCCTCCCATGACCATGCAGGCCGCCTCGCCCCTCTAGCACACCATGGATGGGCTCGTAGCTCTCCTGCAGGCGCCTACTATGAGTGAGGCCTGATCGAGAACGGGATCCGTGTGTTCCCGGGCGATCCTGATCTCGATCAGACCTACTCGGTCTCCCAAACCCCGCCAGCCTGCTCCTTACCTTTTCCTTGTTTGCGGCATCTTAAACTCGTAAATTTTTATACATTCGGCGTTTTAAGTATAGTAATTTCTGAATTTTCAACTTCTATTAATTTTAATTAATTAAAGCCGAATCACCCCTTGGGGTACGGTAGTATAGTTTGTAGTTCACTGTTGACAAATTGTGTTTGTTATATTGCTAGATAGTGCATAAGGAAGTGTTTGTGTGCGGCGTGGGAGTGGCATCTGCCGCGGATGACTTTTGACATGGGCGCTGCCAAGTTGTTCACCTTGATGTTGGTCAAGATAGCAAATATGCTTGTACTTTATATTTGCTCGTGCACGTGTTGTGGGTGCATTTTAAAGAACCGTCATGGCAAACTATCAAACAGTGTCTCAACGAAAAAAATGGTCTTCATAAAAAGAATTTTGATCTTTTAAATTTTATTAAAAAAACCAACATGTTCGGGGATAAAAGATATGTTTCGAAACAAGTAGAAAACTTTCGGCGGAATTGGATATATTGTCCAAAGAAGAAGAAAAGAAGAATTTTATTTAAGTCCATTACTTGATACTTAACAACTTATACCATGGTGTGCCTAAGCTACTTGCACCAAGGGCATCCACTCCCTTTAGGCACCCCATCTAAGTAACGATCTAAGCTCAGGATGCTTAATCACAACGCACTTATAAATGTGTGTCCATTTGGCGTAAGCTATTTGGACTGGAGTCTCCGATCGGTTTTCGTTTACTATGTCGGGAGAGCTTGCGGACTCGAGGTGATGACGAGGTATTGCTGCTCGGGTTGTGATATCAGAATGCTGCGGGATGTTATAAATTGACACCCAATGCCGATGCCCAGAAATGGAGTCTCGCTTGTGGGACATTGCTCGCTGGCATGCCAGAATATGTGCCTCGAGCAGGATCGCAGCTTGCTGAACGGAAGTCACGAACTGTAGTTTGCTTCAGTGCTGATAGGTGAAGAGTTGAAGGGATAGCGGCCTAGTTCCCCTAACATGGTTTGGATGCAGGTTTGCTCTCTCAGTCGCAAGTAGTGCACTCGTGCACCTGCACTCAGGGTGGCAGCCCCCCATTTGGCACAAATAGACGACCCAGGCATGCATCGCTAGTCAATTACAAGCACCTCGTCAAAGCTAGTCCCCGACTGCCAACAGAGGCAAGTATTGTGTGAAGATGTTGCGGGGATGTCTCGAAGAACCAAGGAGGTGGAGAGGGGGTATCGGTCCCACGAACTGAACTCCCTGTTTGCGTGCATACTCGCCAGTGAACCAGGGATCATGGTGGTGGCGAGTGGTGGGTTAGGTCGATCTGCTATGCTGGTGTGTAGGGAAGGTTTGTTGTGTGGGGGAGTGGGGGGCGCAGTGAGCTGGTGTGGAATGGTGGACAGAAGCCGATAGAGGGGAAAGAGGCCGAGAGGGGAAAGGAAGAAAACCAGGGTAGGGACGACACAGAGTTGAGGGGGAGGCCACCCGAGTACGAGTACTGGGAGAAGGGGCTAGCTGAAGAGAGCCCACAACACATCATCCCGCTGCAAACCGCAGCGTGCACGAGTGGAAGATGAAGAATGAGTCTATTCTAGTCTGTATCTCCCAGCAACCCCAGCCCGCGATCAGATGAGGAAAGAACTGTACATATAGAGATTTAGCCACCTGTTAATAAGGGAGAGGCCAGAAATGGTCGGAACCATAAAGGGGTCCCGACTTTTGCCGGCTCATACTCAGTGTAGGCTCCCACGGAGCTCATAAGAGGAGCATGCAGATAGGAGATTACTCTCCAATTACGCCAGAGAGCGGACCGTGATCTCCACGACTACGCTGAAGTGGCTTGCTCTCAGGGATCTGCGCCTGGGTGCGACACTCTCTCGCCCTCGTCGTTAGAAGTTGTTTGCGCAATATGGCTGACCAACAAGAGATGGTCCTGGAGGACGACCACAGGTCCGTCTCTCTGCCTTGTGTATTGGGTGTAGAAGGTCTGGTCTTGTTGTAGGTCGAATTGCAGCGTCGCAGGTCAAGGTCACAGGAATTCGACCCTTGCATGTGTGCACTGCCGTCTTGCTCTTTCTGACGCGCTGGAGGCAGCCTGTGGTTGTTTTCTGGGTGGGAGAGTGGTGAATTTGGAAATTCAGCATGGAATTCGCTGGTTTTGCTGCTGTTGCAATTGGCGCTCATCGTGGTGGAGTTGTTTTGTGCACAGTGAGTGGTTCCGGAGGGTATCTGCTCGGCGGGCGGTGTTCCGACCTCTTTGCGAGATGTTCCCTCAGGTAGCTTTGGTTCTATTTGTCAGAGGAAGCTTTGTTTTGCTTAGGGTTCAGAGAACGGGAAAATTGCTGACTTGGATAGGAGGTCCTGTGGGTTGGAATGTTGAGCTTAGCACGGAGGTTGTTGAGCTCTTCTGTGGCCGGGGCAGGTGGATTACCGTATAATCAACGCGACCATACTTGAGCATGGGTCCGATATGGCTGCCTGTGTTGAATCCATTCTCAATGAAGTGCTGCCAGAGCGAAATGGGCCCACGCCCTTATCATCTCTTACAGAAGTGAGCCGTGGGATTGCCGTCGAGCAAACAGGAAGTTATCCAACTCAAGTGCGTTTCTGCTTCTCGTTGTTACAAACCCTTTCACACTGCCACTTTAGTGCCCTGGGAGAAGTTGGGCCATGTTCTTTTTTGTAGAAGGTGAACAGACTAAGGACGGCATCCGTTTGATAATCCTACAATAACCTTGTATTGGTTAGTGACCTACCCGGTTTTTGGCTGATGTGCAGCAGGGCGTTGGTCACCGTCTTGACCAGCCGATCATTGAGCAAGTAACGCAGGAAAAGCCGACACCTGAAGCTATCCTGACTACCTATGTTTCCAATACTTGGGGCAACTTAGAAGGTTCCTGCTCTTCTTGGTCAGATCGTATTGAACCTCGCTGTACAGCCAATGACTTGTCTGTGGAGACCGTGGAGAACATGAGACGTCTTGAATTGTCTGCGGAGAACGTCAGTCACCTTGAAAAGAACCTGGTAATAGCAGGTGCCTATGAAAATTCCACGAAGAACACTGGTAACGTTTTGTCACATGAAATACTGGGAAGAAACCTCTCCTCCTTCCTGCGTAGGGGCCAGGGCAGAGTGATGTTGAGGAGGCCTGTCATTCTTTCCCAGAGCAGAGTGATGTTGAGGAGGCCTGTTATTCTTCCCCAGAGCAGAGTGATGATGAGGAGGCCTGTTATTCTTCCCCAGGGCAGAGTGATGATGAGGAGGCATACTCTGAAGATGATTCGTTCAGTGATCTAGAAGTTCATCGTGAAAACGATGACGAGTCTGCCAGACTTGACAGTTCCTCATTTGAGGATGCTGGGAGACACGATTCTGGGAACATTGACATCAAGGGTGACTCCTCTGAGTCCGATGACTTTGTTGGCTCACAGCTTACTAGGGATGAAAACTACAGCTCTGTCTACTCTGACATTCAAGGTACTTTGCCATCAGAACCTGCAATGTGGGGAAGCATGCAGTGCTCGGCCTCTCAAGCACCAACAATTGAAGTTCTGGATCAGAAGGTGCAGCAAGCAAGAAATGATAAGGTAATTCGCTACTTGCCTGTGTGCACGGGCTGGTAATGGCTACTTACATTAGCACTCTGTGGTTGGATGGTTTGCTTTAGAGAGCATTCATCCCGTAGAGTTCTAATTGATGCTGGTGCTCTTTTCTGCGTGCAGGATGATTTGATTGGGGCCCTTGCAGAGATTTGTGCTTTGCGGCATGAAGTTGAGAGGGCAGAAGCAGCTGCAAGACAGGCCAAGGTTGATGCTGCGAATGCAGGGGCGGAGATGCTTGCCAAGGCAAAGGAGGTTAGAGATCAAACGGCAATTGCTCTTCAAGCAAATGAGATTGTGAGTTATTTACTTCACAATCAAGTATCTTGGCATGGTTTCCTTTCAGAGGTGATGTTGTAGACTCCTGACTCCCTGCGCGTTTTTGCTCATAGCAGCAGTTCTTAATCTCTAACCCTTATTGTGATAGCATCACGGAGAAGTCTTCGGAGAGAAAGCAGTGCTCGCAACAGAGGCACGTGAGCTTCAGGCACGCCTTCTTCAGGTCACTGAAGAAAAGACGAACGCTGCTCACAACATCCGTCAGGTGACCTTTTTTCCACAAGAAAATGGTTTTCAAGATACCTTAGCTTTACCATCTTGGTTGGCCTGCAGATGTTACTTGATTGAACGTCTTGTGTGGTGCCTGTAATGTGTATTCCGCTGTTTTTTGGGCCAGATCAAGGCTATGTTGCATGGCCTTCTGGACAAGGCAGCGGAGGAGAAAGAAGCTGCGGATGGGCTCAAGCTAGCGAACGAGAGTGCGGCTAAGAAGGCTCTTGCTTTGGAAGTGGAAATGCTGGAGAACGTACAGCTGGAGTCCGAGCAACTTGAGAGAGAAGCGGAAGAATGTAGGAAGGTTGGTGCTTTCTGTTGGTGATTACCTTTTTTCTTTAGTATTGAACAAAATGGACAGCATCTTGATGAGCCCTGTGCTTGGTGGCCCTGCAGCTTCGTGAATTTCTTATCGAGAGTGGGAGCGTGGTTGATTCCCTTCAGTAAGTCTTTCTGGCATGCTTCATTCACTGGGAAATTGTAGCCTGTAGGAATACTCTATGTAGTTGCTCAACGTGCGTGGATTGTCTTGCCTTGCCAGAGGGGAAGTGGCCATCCTTTGTGAGGATGTGGAAGTTGTGAAACGTCAGGTGGAGGATTTAACGCTCTCGGCTAGTAGTGGGTACGTAACGCAAGCGAGCATGTCGGTAAGGTCCACTCAAGGAGGCAGGCTCTCCACTTCAAGCAAGTCATCTACCAATCATGGTGTGCAGATGACTGGTGTGGAGCATGCTTCTGAGGAGCCAGCTGAAACTCCTCTAGTTCAGACGTCTGCGAGCAGTGTCCGTTGGTCGACAGCAACAGCAGCAGAATCAGGTAATGAGCTGCACAACTGGCTAGATCACGAGAAAACACACACAAACATGGCGGGACGTACCGAGGGAGCTGTTGGCACGGAGTTAATGAGCAGCAGCCCTCGTGGAGGTCCAGCTGAGAACTCGCAGACGCCAGAGAGTGCTAACGGTCAGGAAGGGACTACCTTGAGCACAGGAAGCGAGTATGTGAGTTTGCCGTCAAATCTGCTCGGCGATCGTGGTAACGAGGCGAGTTCGCGGGAAGATGAGAATTGGCAGGTGGTCCACCGATGGGATGTGGCCACTAGAGCCACTTGGTTGTAAATATCATTGGTGGGTGAATATCGGGTATCAAAAGCGTAGAAGTGTCCCAATTTTCACCGGAGGTACGGGCATCCCCTGAAGCCGGTTCTAGGGGATATATTCCTCAATCTTTTTTCGGAACTCTGTTTTGCTGCTTTGGTGAACAATTCGAAAGTTTATCTTTAAAACCCTCACGGACTAATGGCTCCATCGTGGTTTGAATCTCGATTCACAGACTAATGGCTTGGTGAATGATCAACACCTTTAAATGCTTACGCCAAATGGACACACAATTATAAGAACATCATTATTAAGCATTATGCGCTTTGATCGATACTTAGATGGGGTTCTTAAAGGGAGTGGATGCCCTTGGTGCAAGTAGCTTAGACACACCATGGCACAAGCTATTTGGTCCTTAGATGGGGTGCCTAAAGGGAATGGATGTCCTTGGTGCAAGTAGCTTAGGCACACTATAGTACAAGTTGTTGTTCAGTACCAAGTTCCAAGTTCCATGACAGGAAAATCCCACTATGGTACAAGTTGTTCAGTACCGAGTTCCATGACAAGAAAATCCGTCCAAGTGGACTGTAATATAAATTCCCCCATGCAGGAGGGCCACGCCTTCATCCCCTTGCCATCGAGACTCACTCATGGGGCCATGGTAAGGATTTCTCCAAGTTCGTCAAGGCCTATGCCAAGAAGAAGAAGAAAAATTTTATTTAAGTCCACTAAGGACGGATTTCTATCATGGGACTTGGTACTTAACAACTTATACCATAGTATGCCTAAGCTACTTGTACCAAGGGCATCCATTCCCTTTAGGCACCCCATCTAAGTACCGATCCATGGGGCCATGGTAAGGATTTCTCCAAGTTCGTCAAGGCCTATGCCAAGAAGAAGAAGAAAAATTTTATTTAAGTCCACTAAGGACGGATTTCTATCATGGGACTTGGTACTTAACAACTTATACCATAGTATGCCTAAGCTACTTGCACCAAGGGCATCCATTCCCTTTAGGCACCCCATCTAAGTACCGATCCAAGCGCAGGATGCTTAACAACCATGTTCTTATAAATGTGTGTCCATTTGGCCTAAGCCATTTGGACACACATTTATAAGAACGTGGCCAAGGCTTACCACTATCGTAAGAATGGGGCGACAAGCTTACCACTCTCGCAAGAATGGGGTGATCTCCCCCTTTCTTGTATTGGTTAGTGACCTACCCGGTTTTTGGCTGATGTGCAGCAGGGCGTTGGTCACCGTCTTGACCAGCCGATCATTGAGCAAGTAACGCAGGAAAAGCCGACACCTGAAGCTATCCTGACTACCTATGTTTCCAATACTTGGGGCAACTTAGAAGGTTCCTGCTCTTCTTGGTCAGATCGTATTGAACCTCGCTGTACAGCCAATGACTTGTCTGTGGAGACCGTGGAGAACATGAGACGTCTTGAATTGTCTGCGGAGAACGTCAGTCACCTTGAAAAGAACCTGGTAATAGCAGGTGCCTATGAAAATTCCACGAAGAACACTGGTAACGTTTTGTCACATGAAATACTGGGAAGAAACCTCTCCTCCCCTTCCTGCGTAGGGCCAGGGCAGAGTGATGTTGAGGAGGCCTGTCATTCTTTCCCAGAGCAGAGTGATGTTGAGGAGGCCTGTTATTCTTCCCCAGAGCAGAGTGATGATGAGGAGGCCTGTTATTCTTCCCCAGGGCAGAGTGATGATGAGGAGGCATACTCTGAAGATGATTCGTTCAGTGATCTAGAAGTTCATCGTGAAAACGATGACGAGTCTGCCAGACTTGACAGTTCCTCATTTGAGGATGCTGGGAGACACGATTCTGGGAACATTGACATCAAGGGTGACTCCTCTGAGTCCGATGACTTTGTTGGCTCACAGCTTACTAGGGATGAAAACTACAGCTCTGTCTACTCTGACATTCAAGGTACTTTGCCATCAGAACCTGCAATGTGGGGAAGCATGCAGTGCTCGGCCTCTCAAGCACCAACAATTGAAGTTCTGGATCAGAAGGTGCAGCAAGCAAATGATAAGGTAATTCGCTACTTGCCTGTGTGCACGGGCTGGTAATGGCTACTTACATTAGCACTCTGTGGTTGGATGGTTTGCTTTAGAGAGCATTCATCCCGTAGAGTTCTAATTGATGCTGGTGCTCTTTTCTGCGTGCAGGATGATTTGATTGGGGCCCTTGCAGAGATTTGTGCTTTGCGGCATGAAGTTGAGAGGGCAGAAGCAGCTGCAAGACAGGCCAAGGTTGATGCTGCGAATGCAGGGGCGGAGATGCTTGCCAAGGCAAAGGAGGTTAGAGATCAAACGGCAATTGCTCTTCATAAAATGAGATTGTGAGTTATTTACTTCACAATCAAGTATCTTGGCATGGTTTCCTTTCAGAGGTGATGTTGTAGACTCCTGACTCTCGCGTTTTGCTCATAGCAGCAGTTCTTAATCTCTAACCCTTATTGTGATAGCATCACGGAGAAGTCTTCGAGAGAAAGCAGTGCTCGCAACAGAGGCACGTGAGCTTCAGGCACGCCTTCTTCAGGTCACTGAAGAAAAGACGAACGCTGCTCACAACATCCGTCAGGTGACCTTTTTCCACAAGAAAATGGTTTTCAAGATACCTTAGCTTTACCATCTTGGTTGGCCTGCAGATGTTACTTGATTGAACGTCTTGTGTGGTGCCTGTAATGTGTATTCCGCTGTTTTTGGGCCAGATCAAGGCTATGTTGCATGGCCTTCTGGACAAGGCAGCGGAGGAGAAAGAAGCTGCGGATGGGCTCAAGCTAGCGAACGAGAGTGCTAAGAAGGCTCTTGCTTTGGAAGTGGAAATGCTGGAGAACGTACAGCTGGAGTCCGAGCAACTTGAGAGAGAAGCGGAAGAATGTAAGGTTGGTGCTTTCTGTAACGTGTCCATGGCTTTGTACATGATGTGTAGGACGGCGGCAAGCGCAAGGGATGCAGCATCTTTGGCCTCGATATTAGGTAGGCATTTTCATATCTCGGACCATGAAATTCCCGAAGCAGTAGGTAATTTCAAGATGAGCAATTGTGGAGGCTAGTCCCCCTTGGCCCAGGGTCCTTCATGAGGGTTGCTCACCCTTTCTCTCGTAGCTGGGATTTCCCATATCGTTTTTTGGATACAATCTCCACGTCCCTCCATTTCTTATCACGGTTATGCACGTATGCAGGCACACGTTATGAGGAGACTCTTGAAAATCGTGCGGAATGTGCCGCGTGGTGCACGCTTCGAATTAGGTTTATCACTCGGGAGAGCATATGGGAATGTGCACATGTTCCATGGCTTGGTATATATGTATGTGGTCCGTCCATCCGCCCTCCGGCGAATGATGACCTGGCTGTCCTTCACATAGCTGGTGGTGGGTCATAGGCAGCAGTGAGTGAGCAGATTCATGAGAGAGCTAGAGCGAGGAGAAGAGATGGCCAGGAATAGTGGTGGCACCGTGCACAACGAAAACACCTGTGACATAGGCAGAGGCATCGCTGCCAAGGTAGAGAATGAGCGAGGTGAGCTCCGGGTCAGTCTGTCCCCACCGGTACCGTATGAGGGGCACTATCTTGGCGGCTACTTTGGGCAGCCAGTTCTTGTGGTACAAACCCTCGGTGATTTCGGACCGGAAGAGACCAGGCGCTACAGCGTTGATCCTTATAGTGGCCACACAATACACAATAAGCCAGAGAGAAAATTGAAGGAAACGCCATCTTTACCACCAGACATTTCCGACACCTTTCTTATTTCCTTTGGAATTTGCTTCTTCATCCATATATATCCCTCTTTAAATTCTCCTATATACCGATGTATATAAGATAGTATACAACATATTTCATGCTTGTATAGGAGGAATATCACAGGCCATGCGACCACACATGAGCTGACAAGCGGATTAGAGAAAAGAGGCCGGATCTCATACAGACAATGATCTATGGCTTCTTAATCGCAAGATGGAGGCGCACTCCCTTCTAATCTATGGCTTCTAGATATAGAAGGGAGTGCGCCTCCATCTTGCGATTAAGAAGCCATAGATCATTGTCTGTATGAGATCCGGCCTTGTCTTCTAACCCGCGCTTCGCCTCAGATGTGCCTTCATGTGCGTGTGGTCATGTGCTCAGATATTCCCTCCTATACAAGCATGAAATATGTTGTATACTATCTTATATACATCAGTATATAGGAGAATTTAAAGAGGGATATATGTGGATGAAGAAGCAAATTCCAAAGGAAACAAAGAAAGGTGTCAGAAATGTCTGGTGTTAAAGATGGCGTTTACTTCAATTTTCTCCCTGACTTATTGTGTATTGTGTGTACATTTATAAGAACATGGTTATTAAGCATCCTGCACTTGGATCGGTACTTAGATGGGGTGCCTAAAGGGAATGGATGCCCTTAGTGCAAGTAGCTTAGGCATACCATGGTACAAGTTGTTAACTACCAAGTCCCATGATGGAAATCTGTCCTTAGTGGACTTAAATAAAATTCTTTTTCTTCTTCTTCTTATGTTGTACATCCCTAGCTCCTGGGCCATTGCCTATGCGTTCCATTATCAGATGAAGAAACAGTTTATGCACGTAGCAGCCAATACGAGCATGGAATTAGGGTTTCGAGTTCACGAACTCAACAAGCATGAAATTAGGGTTTTGAGTTCCGGACCTCAGTCATTTCATGCACCGCCCCTTTGGAGCTGGCGTAGATGAGGCTTCCCATGGCCTTTTCCCTGGGCAGGGCAGCCACGGAAGAGATGTTGATGATGGAGCGCGGGGCCTTGGAGGCGAAGGGCAGGTCTTGCATCAGCCTCCTCATAGCGTTAACAATGAGCATGGTTCTCTTGGCGTTGGTGGCCATGATTGTGTCCCACTCGCTCGAGTCCGCTTCCAGCAGCCCAGCCATGGTGCCTCACATGCCGGCGTTGTTCACTAGTACATCGATTTGCCCGAACTTGCTCCAAGCCTGAGCAACTGCCTCGGGGATGGCGGCCTCGCTGCCGGTCATATCCAACTCTACAATGGCCGCTCTCCTGCTCAGGCCCGTCTTGTCCTCCTCCGCCCGCCGGTTCAGCTCATATCACAGGGATTGCAGTCGCTCGGCCTTGCGAGCAGCGCACACCACGTCGAACCCATTCGCTGCCAAGCTCTGGTAGAAAGCTATGCCCAGCCCGGAGGACTCTCCCGCTACCAGGACTACCTTTCCCGGGAGAGAGTCTGTCACCGCGCTCATGCTGCTCGCGATCGCCACGCCCAGCTCCTCTAGCCCTCACCATTAGCTTTTCCATCCAACATGCCGTCTAGTTTCCACCTACTACAGACCTTTATGGGCTGCCAATTTCAGTAGTTCAATTATCAAATGGTGTTCTAGTAGTTCAGTTCATCAAGTGGTGTTTCAGTGGTTCAATTCATCAATTGGTGTTTCAGGATTCCGCGATCAACGCAAGGAAATCTGATGAGCGGCTGGCGGGCCGGCCGCACGGCGGCCTAGGGTCGGTCCGTGCAGCAGCTTAGGGCCCAGCAGCGTTGGCCTCGGGAGTGCGATGGCCCTCAGCCGCATGGAAAAGTAGGGCCGCTCACAGGCGCGGCCGCGCGGTGGGCCGGCTGTGCAGCGGAGTAGGGCCGCATGGAGGCACAGGCCGGGGTCACGCGGCGGAGTTGGGCCAAGCGTGCGGGGCGTCCATAGGTCAGGTGGGGCCCTCCACAGGGACAGGTCTAATGGGGCCCACCACAGGAACAGTCAGGTGGGGGCCCACGACAAGGACACGTCGGGTGGGGCCCTCCACAAGGAGAGGTCAAGTGGCGGCTTCACCATAGGGACAAGGACCGGTAGGGCCCACCACTTGCCGGGTACGGTGGTGCCAAGGTGTTCTCTTTTAGGGTATTCTCTACCATGGGGCCTTTTTCGACCTCCGCCCGAGATACTCTTTGCCTTGTCTGTGGAAAATTTTTCAGAGCTCGGGAGGTTAGGAACCACATCGGCTTAGTTCACAAGGACTTCAACCGGACAACGTGGGAGGCTCCATTGCGGCTGGATTCTTCTTCTGTCGTTGCTCCCCTGACTCCAAGCCCATATTCTCACTCTGAGCCTCTTTCGGGGTCCTAGTAGTGGCTTCATAGACAAGCTAATAACCTTTTGGCTCTCTACGAAACCCGTTTTTCTTGATCTCGTCTGTTTCGATGTCTCCCCAGGCGCCTTCAAAATAACATCTGTCTTGCCTATCGGCTACCCTTGGAGCATCTCGCGCAAGATCCTTCAGCTGGCGTTGTTTCTTTTTCCCGTGGTACAAAAGGAAAAAGAAACAACGCCAGCAGTTTTCAAGTCATCGAGATCACCTCCGCCTCCGCCTGCTTCCGGCCGGAGATTGGGAGGCTCTACAAGAAGAGTGTGGGCGTGCAGCGAGGTCTCGGTTAGACTCCGTTAAGGTGGATGGTGTTTGTCCGGACCCTGGGAAGGGGCGTCTTAAGCGATGTCTTTTGCTTGGTCGTGCTGAGAAGTATGATCGAGCTGCTCGGGCTCTCCGATCGGAGCCAGTGGCGCCAACTTTAGAGGAGGCTATTAGCGTCCTTCATGCCCTGCATCTGACGTCGGGTGACCCCATTGCGCCAGACATTAGAGTTAGAAGAAAAGGCAGACCACGTTGGTTCTGTACCACATTGGTTAGTCTAACTAGGCCTTAGCTTTAAATGTAGTTAGTTAACTAGCAGGCTAGCGAAAGGACACAACCCTTCGTAACCCTTTAAAAGCCCACCTATGAACCTAAACCTTAGTTGATTGTTTCTCATTCTTAGTAAAGCATTTGCTTGATGCAAGACGCTTCCGCATGGCATTTCTAACTTGGTATCAGAGCAATGATCCCCCATGGACTTGCTTGCTATCTCTTCTTTGCTTCTGTTGATAAAGAGCAAAGTAGATAGCATATCATATTAGATTTGTAGTGTTTCTGAAGAGTATGATGGGCTCCAATGGTCCTAGACTACGTTCTTAGAAATCATTAGAAAATATGGAAGAAAATTCACTTCACAAGATCATTGAGGGTTTTTAAGAATTCAAGATATGAGTCTTAGGTGGTTGTGAATATTCTACATTTCGAAAGAAGAGTTTCTAGAGAGCACGACGGCTGCAAGAGCTCTAGATGTGTATCTCGTTTAACCCAAAAAAAAAAAAAAAAACTTTTATAGAACCTCTAAGATGCATAAAATATGCACTAAGAACAAGAAAGCAAATCTAATAGAAAAGAAAGTTTGCTTATTCTGATTCTTCCTCTTAGGTAGTTACACGAACTAGCCTAATTTAGGAACTTTAAACTATAGAAACGGGATGTGCAATTGGAAAATCCAGCAAAATCATCTAGTGTCTGGTAACCCATCCCAGTACTGATCCGACCCATGGCCATTTATTGGCGGAGATCTGATGGAGTCAGTTGCATTGACCCTTACAAGCCCTA
The DNA here is from genome assembly GCA_010909165.1 of Anthoceros angustus. Classification (NCBI taxonomy): domain Eukaryota; kingdom Viridiplantae; phylum Streptophyta; class Anthocerotopsida; order Anthocerotales; family Anthocerotaceae; genus Anthoceros; species Anthoceros angustus. Next base: position 693,440 of record MU008168.1, on the reverse strand, counting down.
TTATGAAGATATGCAGACACGGTTTTGTGATATACATTCTCATGGAGAAGAAGAAGGAGGATCTTTGGGCACACCGATCGGAGGCGCCGATGCCCCGTTCAGAGCGATTTCAGGCCAGGGCTGGTCGCGCCTACGGGGCGCCCTTCCTCTGCTAAGATCTAGGTGCCTCAACTCACTAGAAATTGCTGATTGGAGCTTGATTGGGGAAGAGGGGGATTGGAGCTCGATTGATCATAGTATCCCTAAACTGCTCAATTTCCCCAACTGCACGTCGCCAGGGGCGCGGCCTCAAGGAGGAGTTTGGCCCGATCCCGCCTTCCCTTTCCTTACAACGCCTTCAATTTCCAACTGCACTCATGAGGTGCTACTGTGCTCCTTTCTCATGCAATCTTTCAATATTTTGAGAGCGCCGACTACCGGCATAGAAGCTCTAGGCTCGCGTAGTAGTGGAGCTCCTCTTGTGGTGGCGGATGGTTAAAATCTCTTGAGGAAATGGCACCGAGGTGGTCGATTCCATACCCATCCAACGGAGACAAGTTGGTAAGGGAGGAGGGCACCTCGAAACGGTGCCGCCAAACAACGCGACGCTTCAAAACTCCCTTCCTAAATAAACCATTCGCCTTCATAATAATGTTTTTACAAAACATCTTTTGATAATTTCACTTATCTTGCCTTGAATTAAGGCCCGTGGAAATCTCGCCCAAAGAAGTTGACAGCTCGCTGTAATTTCAGGCACATTGCTCTTCACATGTGAAGAGAAACCTACAATATCGTGGAAATTAATCCTTCTTCCCGATCAAGATAATTACAACGAGCTATGTGCACTGGAGGTTCAAGTCCGCAAGACCAAAAGTGGCTGCGAAAGCAACCACAGTGGTGTCCAAGTCTGCAAGATCGACACTGGTATCTGCAAATTGTTTCGCTAATCTTTGAAGACGTATTTCTCTCTAACGTGTGATCTGGTCGAAGTGTCACAACATCTCGACCGTTTGCTCTTGAGTGAAATCTCTTAAGGATGGCTTCTCAACCTTTGACACCTACATTTTTCATTACAAATGTCAACACTGACTTCAAGAAGAAGGATCGCTTTGATGGTACGAAGTTTGCGGTATGGTCACGTCGAATGAAGTGTGCCTTGAACACTCGGGATCTTCTCCCGATTGTCGAAGGTACTAGCTTGAAACCAACCCTCAATGCTCAAGGAACCAATCAACCATCTATAGATGCATGGGTCCGAGCCTCCTTCAAGAGGAGGCCGCCAGGGTTCAATGCACATCTCAACACGGGAGAAAGGGTCATGTTCGTGACCACCAGAGGTCACAATGTAATAAGAAAAGGAGCTCGGGATCTTCGGGTTCTTCCAAGTCTCCTAAGCGAGAGGACATGTCATTGCGCGACCGCCATTGGGAGAGAGTGTCGGAAGAAACAGGCTAGTGAGGCCCGCCAGGAGCCAAGGATGGAGAATGCTGCCGTCGTCTCCAAGGCCAAGACCCAGTACCTAGATCAGCCCGACCTCGTGCTCTAACTGTGTGTTTGGTGGTTTCTATCTACAGGATCTGTGACTAATTGCTTTTGCGTCGTAAGTGCACAACTGTAGCCACAGACACATGTTCACATCATGGCGAAAGATATCGTCTTCGTACGACAAGTCTTGCAAGACGACACGTTCCGCTTGATTTCGGCCAGGGAGATTGTCTGCTCTACCCGATCTTGCATGCGGTCGTCCACGTTATGCCTTGTACATTGCAAGGTGACCGTCTACAGCTTGTTGCCTCACTAATCTAGTGGCATCGATCTTGATAGATGGTCCATTTAGAGGAGATCGCATCGCGATGCTCTTCTCACACTTCCATGTTCGGATGCTAGTTGCAACGCTCTTTATAATTGGCTTCTTCACCTCAAGCGATTCCTATGTTCATAGTTTACGCTCGAGAGGGGGAAGAGGAGCAAGCCATGGCGAGGAGTACCAGTGAACTTGCTATCAAAATCATGGTGCCCCGTTACGTTGGTGCGGTACATGGCGTTCCCAAGGCACCTATGGAATAGAAAAAAGGAGTTCAACAAGCCGACTTCACTACCTCTGAAGACATGCAGATTATCTCTGCTGCAGAGGGAGTTCTACTTACACTTCCAGAGGGTTACAATCTTGAAGCAGCTGAGTGGAGTTGTTGGCAATCGGTGATGAATATGATTATGTGGCTTTCTCAGAAAAGTGGTCATTGGAATGGTAGACTGTAGATACCGATTTACGTGATTTAGCTCGCTCATTTGGTGGGGCTATCCGTTTTTGTTCCGTCACGAGGAGTTGTAAGTCGTTGCAGAAAGCTTACTCTTTTTTGGTCACAAGAGTGGTGTTCTTCTCCACGAGTTGCTGTACACTACAGGCTCACCGCGAGGCAGTTCGACCGACTCTAGGTGATAGCCGAATTGAGAAAGGCTAGAAGCTTGACTACAACAAGAGTGATCTCCTTTTGTTTACATGGAGCTCTTAGATAACAGCAACCCGCAACGTGTCTGAGAGGGAGAGTTAGAAGAACAAGCAGACCACGTTGGTTCTGTACCACGTTGATTAGTCTAACTAGGCCTTAGCTTTAAATGTAGTTAGTTAACTAGCAGGCTAGCGAAAGGACACAACCCTTCGTAACCCTTTAAAAGCCCATCTATGAACCTAAACCTTAGTTGATTGTTTCTCATTCTTAGTAAAGCATTTGCTTGATGCAAGACGCTTCCGCATGGCATTTCTAACTTGGTATCGAGCAATGATCCCCATGGACTTGCTATCTCTTTGCTTCGCTGATAAAGAGCAAAGTAGATATATATCATATTAGATTTGTAGTGTTTCAAGAGTATGATGGGCTCCAATGGTCCTAGACTACGTTCTTAGAAATCATTAGAAAATATGGAAGAAAATTCACTTCACAAGATCATTGAGGGTTTTAAGAATTCAAGATATGAGTCTTAGGTGGTTGTGAATATTCTACATTTCGAAAGAAGAGTTTCTAGAGAGCACGACGGGCTGCAAGAGCTCTAGATGTGTATCTCGTTTAACCCAAAAAAAAAAAAAAAAACTTTTATAGAACCTCTAAGATGCATAAAATATGCACTAAGAACAAGAAAGCAAATCTAATAGAAAAGAAAGTTTGCTTATTCTGATTCTTCCTCTTAGGTAGTTACGAACTAGCCTAATTTAGGAACTTTAAACTATAGAAACGGATGTGCAATTGGAAAATCCAAAGAAAATCATCTAGTGTCCGTAACCCATCCCGATCGATCCGACCCATGGCCATTTATTGGCGGAGATCTGATGGAGTCGTTGCATTGACCCTTACAAGCCCTATTATGAAGATATGCAGACACGGTTTTGTGATATACATTCTCATGGAGAAGAAGAAGGAGGATCTTTGGGCACACCGATCGAGGCGCCTGATTCTGCTCAGCGATTTCAGGCCGGGCTGGTCGCGCCACGGGGCGCCCTTCCTCTGCTAAGATCTAGGTGCCTCAACTCACTAGAAATTGCTGATTGGAGCTTGATTGGGGAAGAGGGGGATTGGAGCTCGATTGATCATAGTATCCCTAAACTGGCTCAATTTCCCCCAATCTGCACGCGTGTAGGGGGCGCGGCCTCTCAAGGAGGAGTTTGGCCCAGATCCCGCCTTCCCTTTCCTTACAACGCCTTCAATTTCCAACCTGCAATTTCGCGAGGTGCTACTTTCGTGCTCCTTTCTCATGCAATCTTTCAATATTTTGAGAGCGCGACGGCCTGGCATAGAAGCTCTAGGCTCGCGTAGTAGTGGAGCTCCTCTTGTGGTGGCAGATGGTTAAAATCTCTTGAGGAAATGGCACCGAGGTGGTCAGATTCCATACCCATCCCAACGGAGACAAGTTGGTAAGGGGGAGGAGGAGGGGCACCTCGAAACGGTGCCGCCCGAAACAACGCGACGTTTCAAAACTCCCCTTCCCTAAATAAACCATTCGCCTTCATAATAATGTTTTTACAAAACATCTTTTGATAATTTCACTTATCTTGCCTTGAATTAAGGCCCGTGGAAATCTCGCTTCCAGCAAGTTGACACAGGCTCTGCTGTAATTTCAAGGCACATTGCTCTTCACATGTGAAGAGAAACCTACAATATCAGGGAAATTAATCCTTCTTCCTGACTGAAGATAATTACAACGAGCTATGTGCACTGGAGGTTCAAGTCTGCAAGACCAAAAGTGGGCTGCAGAGCAAAACCAGTTCTTGTGCGCAGGTCCAAGTCTGCAAGATCGACACTGGTATCTGCAAATTGTTTCGCTAATCTTTGAAGACGTATTTCTCTCTAACGTGTGATCTGGTCGAAGTGTCACAACATCTCGACCGTTTGCTCTTGAGTGAAATCTCTTAAGGATGGCTTCTCAACCTTTGACACCTACATTTTTCATTACAAATGTCAACACTGACTTCAAGAAGAAGGATCGCTTTGATGGTACGAAGTTTGCGGTATGGTCACGTCGAATGAAGTGTGCCTTGAACACTCGGGATCTTCTCCCGATTGTCGAAGGTACTAGCTTGAAACCAACCCTCAATGCTCAAGGAACCAATCAACCATCTATAGATGCATGGGTCCGAGCTCTCCTTCAAGAGGAGGCCGCTAGGTTCAATGCTGGCACATCTCAACACGGGGGAGAAAGGGTCATGTTCGTGACCAACGGTAGGTCACAACAGAATAAGAAAAGGAGCTCTCAGGGATCTTCGGGTTCTTCCAAGTCTCCTAAGCGAGAGGGGACATGTCATTGGTGCCAGATACCTGGCCATTGGGAGAGAGAGTGTCGGAAGAAACAGCCGGTGAGGCCCGCCAGAGCCAAGGATGGAGAATGCCGCCGTCTCCAAGGCCAAGACCCAAGATTTAGATCAGCCCGACCGTGCTCTAACCGTGTGTTTGGTGGTTTCTATCTACGTGATCACTAATTGCTTTTGGCGTCGTAAGTGCACAATGTGAAATACGCATACATGTTCACATCATGGCGAAAGATATCGCCTTCAGACGACAAGTCTTGCAAGACGCACGCCCGCTTGATTTCGCCGGAGATTATGCGCTCTACCCGATCTTGCATGCGGTCGTCCACGTTATGCCTTGTACATTTCGTGGGCAGATCTGTTCTTACAGTTGTTGCCTCACTAATCTAGTGGCATCGATCTTGATAGATGGTCCATTTAGAGGGAGATCGTACCGTGGCGATGCTCTTCTCACACTTCCATGTTCTGGATGCTAGTTGCACTGCTCTTTATAATTGGCTTCTTCACCTCAAGCGATTCCTATGTTCATAGTTTACGCTCGAGAGGGGGAAGAGGAGCAAGCCATGGCGAGGAGTACCAGTGAACTTGCTATCAAAATCATGGTGCCTCACACGTTGGTGCGGTACATGGCGTTCCCAAGGCACCTATGGAATAGAAAAAAGGAGTTCAACAAGCCGACTTCACTACCTCCTCAAGACATGCATTATCTACTGCAGAGGGAGTTCTACTTACACTTCCAGAGGGTTACAATCTTGAAGCAGCTGAGTGGAGTTGTTGGCAATCGGTGATGAATATGATTATGTGGCTTTCTCAGAAAAGTGGTCATTGGAATGGTAGACTGTAGATACTGTACGATGCTGTACGATTTAGCTCGCTCATTTGGTGGGGCTATCCGTTTTTGTTCCGTCACGAGGAGTTGTAAGTCGTTGCAGAAAGCTTACTCTTTTTTGGTCACAAGAGTGGTGTTCTTCTCCACGAGTTGTCAGACACTGTGCTCACCAGGCGCTCAATGACTCTAGGTGATAGCCGAATTGAGAAAGGCTAGAAGCTTGACTACAACAAGAGTGATCTCCTTTTGTTTACATGGAGCTCTTAGATAACAAAGAACCCGCAAACCGAGAGGGAGAGTTAGAAGAACAAGCAGACCACGTTGGTTCTGTACCACGTTGATTAGTCTAACTAGGCCTTAGCTTTAAATGTAGTTAGTTAACTAGCAGGCTAGCGAAAGGACACAACCCTTCGTAACCCTTTAAAAGCCCATCTATGAACCTAAACCTTAGTTGATTGTTTATCATTCTTCATCTGCTTGATGCAAGACGCTTCTGCATGGCATTTTGACAAGCAGGTTATGCAGGAGCTGGCCGATATTATTGGCCTAGGTATCTTCGAGTGCGCTGGTGGGGACTTGGCCAGGCGACAGGTGTCCCTCTCTGTTACATTTGGGGGCACTGGTCTTTAGGCTACGGAAGCCTCTGCGTTGACAGCTTTCCTTGGGAGTTGGGCCCTCTCTGCTCCCATCCTGGTCTCTCGCTGTGTCATTAGGGATTCTCGCATTTTGGAGTCCTTTGTCGTGAAAGTGGAGGAAGGCGTTTTTCCCCTGCAGGTGTTCCTCCGTTTGGCTAGAGGTTCCCTATCCATAGAGGCTAGGGTTGCCTTACCTTCATTTTCTTCGCTCACCGAGGTCGGATTCCACAGGCTTCAAGCGTCCCTCCTAGAGAAGCAATATCGGCAGGCGCAGGTGGCCCTTCTTTGGGACATGTCCATCCCCAGGGCGGCTCGTGCCCATCTCCGCTCTTGCTCATGTAAGCAAGCAGGTTCATGGCTTCTTGCTCGGCCTTGCATCCATGGTTTTCAAATCGCACCAGCCTCTTTTTCTACGCGATGAGGTTTCGCCTGGGCCTGGTCCAACCTTTGGCCTGCTCTCTCCAGGCTTGCAGCTGTAGGGCGCCCCTCGACGACTCGGGGACCCACCTTGCTCGCTGTCCCTTGGGCGGGCAGTGCATTGCTATACATGACGCTGTTCACGACATCATGTTTTTGCTGGCTAACAAGGGAGGCTTCTTTCTTTATAAGGAGCGCCCTTATACTTTGCCTAACGGGGTTTTCCTTCGGGCGGACCCTTTTTTGGCACAGAGAGACTGGGTTTTGGTTGAAGATGTGGTTGTCATTGACCCTACTCAAGATTCTGCTGAGCATATGATCCCCTCCGGGGTAGCGGAGGGATGTGCCATGGCGAAGTTCTCGAAGGATTAGTTTAGGATAATACCGTTTAAATGCCGACAATTATTGAACGCTAAACGGTAATTAGTAAACACCAAACGACAACCAGAGGACGCGAATCGTGGCATGCTTGCTGCCTATTGAAACCCGTGTGGTCTCACATCAAGAGTGTGAGCCCAACCAATGATCATGACTTAGAGAGGCAAGCCCGCACTGTAATCGCCGATGCCGCCCATGGTTGCCACGCTAAACCCTCGGAGATGGAGATGGAGGCAGCTAGTCGGGTCAAGTCGCATAAGGAGAGTGCTCAGCTATCTTAGAAACTCAAGTGTTTGTTTTCTATTTGGGCTCAAGGGTTGCAAGGATTGATGCCGTCCCAGCCAGTGCAATTTACCCGACCCAAGCCGCCTCGTGTAGGCAGCCCATCAACAAGTTGTTCCCACGACTCCTAGAAACCCGCACGTGAGCGATTTCATGTCACTCACGACTAACCGCAAGATCCGAGACTGGCTTAGAGGAGGTGGCTACGCACCCACAACAAGGCACCACCTCCCTCGTCTCGCCACTGAACGCCGACCCAACAAGTTTGGGGTTTCCAACCTTCCGTGGCTATAGCCATGCATGCCGACATTGATTCTTATACTAAATTGCTCGCCTTGACAAGGCAAGTCTTTGTGTCCAATTTGGATCCCTTTCCAAGGACTGATTGCGTTTGAAAGTTTCGGACGGGGTTTTGTTTGCCGCATTTGCTTTGATTTTCAACTGCATCGCGAGTGAGCGGGCCGCAGCCGCAATCTTGCATGTGAGCTGGAGTTTTGCTATGCTGTGTTTCTCAACCTAGGGCACATAGGGACCCAGAGGTGCCGCAGATGATCAAAGCTTGTACTTTCCATTTTGGCCGGGAGGCATCTAGGGTTCTCTAAGTGTGCTTGCATGCCACCTCTTGCTTAAAATCTCGTTGTGTGTGAGTTGTCTGCATGGGTTATGCAACCCGAGGAGCCCAAGGCGACCATGGTATCGTCTACGATCGAGGAACATCCTTGCTAGGGTTACACCGGAGTGTGGACGAGCGTGGAGGAGGGAGCCGCACGTCACGTTGTTTTCGGAGGAAGAGGTCCAAGAGGACCATCAAGCTAGGCTAAGTCCTGAAGACCAGCAGCAGCCAGAGATTGAGAGTTGGTCTCCGCTTGTGGACCGAATAGCCACCACAACTACCACAGGCCTCTAGGAAGCCAAGGAGCTGGTTTCAATTGTTATGTAGTCACAACCGCGAGGTTAGGGTCTCAAGGTCGAGTGCACCTCTCTCGAGGCTTGGTACAGAGGGCGCCCTCGACGACTTGGGACCCACCTTGCTCCGTCTCGGGCAGTGCATTGCTATACATGACTGCTCACGACATCATGTTTTTGCGCAACAAGGAGGCTTCTTTCTTTATAAGGAGCGCCTTATACTTTGCCTAACGGGTTTCCTGATGGACCCTTTTTGGCACAGAGAGACTGGGTTTTGGTTGAAGATGTGGTTGTCATTGACCCTACTCAGTATTCCGTCAGTGAGCATATGATCCTCAACCCTCCGGGGTGGGTAGCGGAGGGATGTGCCATGGCGAAGTTCTCGAAGGATTAGTTTAGGATAATACCGTTTAAATGCCGACAATTATTGAACGCTAAACGGTAATTAGTAAACACCAAACGACAACTAGAGGACGCGAATCAGGGCATGCTTGCAGCTGCCCTATTGAAACCCGTGGTCTCACATCAAGAGTGTGAGCCCAACCGAATGATCATGACTTAGAGAGGCAAGCCCGCACCAGAATCGCTGATGCCAGCCATGGTTGCCACGCTAAACCCTGGAGATGGAGATGGAGGCAGCTAGTCGTCGAAGTCGCGCCAAGGGAGAGTGCCTGCAGCTATCTTAGAAACTCAAGTGCTTCGTTTCCAGCCGATTTGGGCTCAAGGGTTGCAAGGATTGATGTTTACGTGTCCCGTGCCAGTGCAATTTACCCGACTCCAAGCTGCACCGTGTAGGCAGCCCATCAACAAGTTGTTCCCACGACTCTAGAAACCTGACGTGAGCGATTTCATGTCACGATGACTAATCGCAAGATCTGAGTCGATGGCTTAGAGGAGGTACACGCACCCACAACAAGGCACCACCTCCCTGCCCGCCACCATGCAACGACCCAACAAGTTTGGGGTTTCCAACCTTCCAGGCTCTAGCTACCAGCATGTGCCATTGATTCTTATACCAAATTGCTCGCCTTGACAAGGCAAGTCTTTGTGTCCAATTTGGATCCCTTTCCAAGGACTGATTGCGTTTGAAAGTTTCGGATGGTAGGTTTTGCTCTTGCCGCATTTGCTTTGATTTTCAACTGCATCGCGAGTGAGCGGGCCGCAGCCGCAATCTTGCATGTGAGCTGGAGTTTTGCTATGCTGTGTTTCAACCCAGGGCATATAGGGGACTGGTGCCGCATGATGATCAAAGCTTGTACTTTCCATTTTGGCCGGGAGGCATCTAGGGTTCTCTAATGTGCTTGCATGCCACCTGCTTAAAATCAGTCGTTGTGTGTGAGTTCGCATGGGTTATGCAACCCGAGGAGCCCAAGGCGACCATGGTATCGTCTACGATCGAGGAACATCCTTGCTAGGGTTACACCGAGTGTGGACGAGCGTGGAGGTGGAGGAGCTCGCCGGGCGCTTGCCTTGGGAGGAAGAGGTCCAAGAGGACCATCAAGCTAGGCTAAGTGTCAAGACCAGCAGCCTGTGAGATTGAGAGTTGGTCTCCGTTTGTGGACTGGACAGCCACAACTACCCCTGTTCCTCTAGGAAGCCAAGGAGCTGGTTTCAATTGTTATGTAGTCACAACCGCGAGGTTAGGGTCTCAAGGTCGAGGACCTCTCTCACCACAAGAACGCCGACCCAACAAGTTTGGGGTTTCCAACCTTCCGTGGCTCATAGCGCCAGCGTGGTCAGTCATTGCCATTGATTCTTATACTAAATTGCTCGCCTTGACAAGGCAAGTCTTTGTGTCCAATTTGGATCCCTTTCCAAGGACTGATTGCGTTTGAAAGTTTCGGACAGCGGTTTTGCTCTTGCATTTGCTTTGATTTTCAACTGCATCGCGAGTGAGCGGGCCGCAGCCGCAATCTTGCATGTGAGCTGGAGTTTTGCTATGCTGTGTTTCTCAATCCTAGGGCAGACATAGGGGACTGTAGGTGCTGCAGCATGATCAAAGCAGTTGTACTTTCCATTTTGTGCTGGGGAGGCATCTAGGGTTCTCTAACAGGTGTGCTTGCATGCCACCTCTTGCTTAAAATCGGTCGTTTGTGTGTGAGTTGCTGCATGGGTTATGCAACCCGAGGAGCCTGAAGGCAGCCCATGGTATCGTCTACGATCGAGGAACATCCTTGCTAGGGTTACACCGGAGTGTGGACGAGCGTGGAGGAGGGGAGCTGCACGTCAGCGGCGTTTGCCTTCGGAGGAAGAGGTCCAAGAGGACCATCAAGCTAGGCTAAGTGCTGAAGACCAGCAGCAGCCAGAGATTGAGAGTTGGTCTCCGTTTGTGGACTGAATAGCCACAACTACCCCCACAGTTCCTCTAGGAAGCCAAGGAGCTGGTTTCAATTGTTATGTAGTCACAACTGCGAGGTTAGGGTCTCAAGGTCGAGCAGACCTCTCTGAGGATTCGGATACTGGATCCATGGAGGGAGGAGCACCTACAAGCAGGAGAGATTCTCCGGGAGACCAGGGACATAGACTTTGCGGGATTTCAAATTGCACCTCAATGCTGTCATCAGTCGGGTAAAATTCAAGCATGCTAGAGCATACAATCATTTGTACATGTTCGAGCAGCTTTCAAGTTATCTGACAAATGAAGCTCTGGACCTTTATGAGCTGCATCAGGCTGAGCTCACAGCCACGGTGTCCATGCCTAATCCAAGGTTCCAGGAGGCTCTTCAGTTGGCTTACAACGCCAAGCTGCAGCCATTCAGGCCCATCAGCAGGCCATTGTTGTAAACACTGTGGCACCAACAGTGCCACCTCCAACAGCTGTGACTCTCACACCGATGAAAGGATAGCAGCCACTGGGCATACCCGATGAGTTGCATGTTTCCAAGTATGCCAACCTCGTGGAAGAATTCATGGGCATTTTGGAGAAAGCTTTTCCATTGAAGACCCCGGAGAAAATTGCGGAGCTGGCATCCTTCGCTAGGAAGAAGGGAGAAACCGTGCAGATGGCATTCCGTAGATTGCAGAAGCTATGTGAGGGCACAGGGATGCTAACGGACCACGAGGCAGAGAAATTCCTAACAGCCTTGGAAGGAGACCCACTCTTTCACTTTCAGCTAATCAAAGCGCTGGTGGATAAGTATGGTGATAGGTACACACTGGAGCAAGTACATGAGGAAGCTGAATGTAGGGAAATCGCTTTCTCTGCATATGCTTCACGGCACTCCAAGGCGTTCACTCATTACCAGTCTATGTTCTCCACAAAGGGGTCTCGCAACAGTTTAGGGCTAAATCATCGAGGCCAAGCCTCGCTCAAGGTTGGAGCAGCCCACCGCTGTTTTGTGCAACTATTGTGGCAGCTCCGAGCATATGAGTCCAGCTGCAAATGCCCACAGGAAGGCTTGTACTGTACACACTGTCGCAAGAGTGGACAATGTGTATGTTTTCAGAAGCATCCGGAGAGAAGATCTCAAAAATGCAAGTGGGATGTGGCCGCAAAGACTGGCGCCGGAGGCACAACTACCTCGGCCGTGCAGGGTCTTACGCAGCCAGCAGCAAAGGGACAAGGCCAAAGCTAAGGTTGCATCCAATGCAGAGAAGGTGTCTGCCCTAGAAGCCACTGATTATCTTCACAGCTGGGCGCGCTTACAGTCAATCTCGGTAGTGGAGCAACCTCACCCAAGCCAGCCAGTGTTGCTAAATTGGTCAGAGACGAGGAGGAGGATTACGACTCGCCACATCAGGTGTGTGTTGCCAACTGGATGGAGGTTGAGACGGCAACTGCTGAGTTGCCACAAACGTGGGTAGGGCAACATTTATACCCACCAGTGATGGAGACAAGAGCAAGGCCAGTCACTCGACAGCGAGGTGCGAGGGCGGTCATGCCCCAATCGTTACACCACCGCCGTGAAGTGCGACCTGTGACGAGGCAGAGCATTCAAGAGCTCTCCTTGGAGCATAAGGATGTCGAGCCATTGAGCTGGGCCTCCAAGCGATCGACCCTATGGACATCACGCTCAAGCCGGGCACTCTAGATGCGCCGGAGTCTTCCATGCCTAGTGACAACATGACCACGAATTATGACGTCGTTGGGGCAAGAATTTCGCTTCCACCAAGTCTCGAGTGGACAATCGGATGTAGCAGCGTATTATCGTCCAGTTGAAGCAAGGAGGAGAAGGGTGGCACACTTACCCTTCGCCATGACATGTCGGGGCCGCCTACACTTATGGGCGGCAAGCTCAGATAAGCGGTCCTGTCGAACACACTAACACAAGAACCATTTGCAAGATGAGGACCACGGAATCGAGCAAGAGGAGGAGAGCTCAGGGCCTACTCCAGAAGACCACGCCTACATGCATTGATGATCCGATCAAGGCACCGACCATCCCATGGGTTGTGTTTAGGGTGTCTGCAGGATGCTCATGAGCATGTCCAAGCAGTGTGCTCTGCGGCCGAGGCTGGGAAGGACTCCATGCAAGAGCATTCCACCTTGGCGGTGAGGCTGGGTGCGAGGCCTCCATTGCGACCGCAGGTGGCAGCGATGGGCCACCTACTTGATGCCCAAGGCCTTCACTACGGGAACAGCTATCTCGAGAAACCGATTGGCATTCCTCTTATTTTCTTTTGCAAGACGTGGGCTAGGACCCGAGCCCCGCCTGAAGGAATTGCAACAAGCGCAAGCAACTTTATTGTCTTCGTGGACCGGCCATGCCGGCCACTAGCTCAAGATGGGTGGTGGTGTAGCATCTCACATTGTGGAGACAAGAGCAAGGCACCACTCACTGACAATGAGGTGCGAGGCGGCCATGCCCCATACTGTCGTTACACCACCGCCGTGAAGTGCGACCAAGACGAGGCAGAGCATTCAAGAGCTCTCCTTGGAGCATAAGGAGTGGTCAGAGCCATTGAGCCCCTAAGCGACCTGTACCCTATGGACATCACGCTCAAGCCGGGCACTCTAGATGCCATGAAGTCTTCCATGCCTAGTGACAACCACGAATTATGACGCGGCCGTTAGCAAGAATCTGCTTCCACCAAGTCCGAGTGTGGACAATCGGAGGCAGCGTATTATCGTCCAGATTGGAAGCAAGGAGGGAGAAGGGTGGCACACTTACCCCTTCGCTTGCATGACATGTCAGAGGCCGACACAGCTACACTTATGGAGCGACAAGTTTCAGATAGCGGTCACAGTAACACTCACCGCAAGAACCATTTGCAAGATGAGGACCACGGAATCAGAGCAAGAGGAGGAGAGCTGTGACAGCTACTCCAGAAGACCACGCCTACATGCAGTATTGATGATCCGATCAAGGCGGTGACCATCCCATGGTGTTTAGGGTGTCTGCAGGATGCTCATGAGCATGTCCAAGCAGTAAGCTCACAGGCCGAGGCTGTGAAGGACTCCATGCAAGAGCATGTTGTCAAGTCTCGTGTGATTGATTGGCCCATCCCACCGGGCCTTTTTCTCGTGGAGTCGCTTTGGCATTTATCGCCTCCGGAGGCTTTGCTTAAAGCAGCCTCCTTATCAGCGATTATCGCGATGCTAAGCACGGGTGATGCCATCACATGTGAGCCAGAAGTTCCCCACAAGCTACCGGAGGCTTTTACGCCACATTCTCAAAGATCCTCAAGACATCATGTACATCCAACAAGGCCACATCCAGGCCCTGGGATCCATAGACGTGCTAATAGCGGGCTGGGAATGCCAGGGTTTCTCCCAAGCAGGCGCAGGAGTGGGGTTGGAGGACATCGCACTGGGTTGTTTCAAGACCTGCACTAGATCTTGGCATGGGTGCAACAGGAAAATCCACAGTGTGGTTATCTTCTCGAGAACACCCCAGCGCAGCTTGACAAGAGAGACTCCGTGCGGCAGGACATGGCAGTCATGGAGCACCATCTTGCTGCTCCCTTTCTTTTGATGCGCCGAGGTGAGCGCTATGCGCACGCTCACAAGTGCAACTATTGGACCAACCTCATCCTTGGTTCAATCTTGGCACTTGCGCCCAACACGGCGGATCCCACCGCAGCCATGGATGTGTTGGATGCGATCATGAACCCAGCCTATGCTCGCTAGTGAGCGACCGCCTGCATCCAACCAACACACCGTCGCCTCGCAAAACATTGCCTACCTTGGTGAGCTTTCCGGCTCCTTTGCCTCGTGGCAATGGCGGTGGATTGTCAGACAACACCGGCACAAAGCAAGGGAAGAGCCCGCATTGAGGAGCGTGAGCGCATCATGGGCTTTCCAAAGACATGCCACGGCAACACCAAAGGTTACGATCTCTCAACGTGCCGCTATCGGCCGAGCTATGGACTTGCACGCCGTCACTTGGCTTGTGAGCTTATGCTTGGCTTTCCAGCTACTAACCAGAGGCACTCTTGCAGGCCTTGTAGCCATGGCCTGTCCCACAGATGCAATGCACCTACCTTTTCCTGGCTATCCTTGCCTGCCTTTCAGGCTCGATGTAGGGGGGAGGCGGGGGAGTATGCTGCTTGGCACCACTCTATTTTGTCCGCATCGACCATCAAGGTGGATGTGAGGCAAGAGCATTCCACCTTGGCGGTGAGGCTGGGTGCGAGGCCTCCATTGCGACCGCAGGTGGCAGCGATGGGCCACCTACTTGATGCCCAAGGCCTTCACTACGGGAACAGCTATCTCGAGAAACCGATTGGCATTCCTCTTATTTTCTTTTGCAAGACGTGGGCTAGGACCCGAGCCCCGCCTGAAGGAATTGCAACAAGCGCAAGCAACTTTATTGTCTTCGTGGACCGGCCATGCCGGCCACTAGCTCAAGATGGGTGGTGGTGTAGCATCTCACATTGTGGAGACAAGAGCAAGGCCAGTCACTCGACAGCGAGGTGCGAGGGCGGTCATGCCCCAATCGTTTACACCACTGCCGCCAGGAAGTGCGACCCCAGTACGAGGGCAGGAGCATTCAAGAGCTCTCCTTGGAGCATAAGGACAGTGTCAGGAGCCATTGAGCCAGTCTCCGAAGCGACTGTCCAGCCTATGGACATCACGCTCAAGCCGGGCACTCTAGATGCCATGACGCTGAGTCTTCCATGCCTAGTGACAACAGCCACGAATTATGACGTGCTGTTGGGGCAAGAATTCCTGTTTCCACCAAGTCTGAGTGTGGACAACTGGACAGAGCAGGCGTATTATCGTCCAGATTGGAAGCAAGGAGGGAGAAGGGTGGCACACTTACCCCTTCGCTTGCATGACATGTCAGAGGCCGACACAGCTACACTTATGGAGCGACAAGCTCAGCGGTGTCCCGGGCGTTGAGGGAAATCACGCCTACCATTTGCAAGATGAGGACCACCTGGAATCAGAGCAAGAGGAGGAGAGTCGTGATGCCTACTCCAGAAGACCACGCCTACATGCATTGATGATCCGATCAAGGCGGTGACCATCCCATGTGTTTAGGGTGTCTGCAGGATGCTCATGAGCATGTCCAGAAAAGCTGCCATAAATAGGACTCAAGGACTCCATGCAAGAGCATGTTGTCAAGTCTCAGGTGATTGATTGGCCCATCCCAGCCGCTGGCCTTTTTCTCGTGGAGTCGCTTTGGCATTTATCGCCTCCGGAGGCTTTGCTTAAAGCAGGCCTCCTTATCAGGCGTTATGTATATTGCGACAGCAGTGAGGAAGCATTTATAGCGCTCATCGCCATGTGAGCCTGCGCAGTTCCCCACATTACCGGGGAGGCGCCTTTGGCGCCACATTCTCAAAGATCGCCTCAAGACATCATGTACATCCAACAAGGCCACATCCAGGCCCTGGATCCATAGACGTGCTAATAGTCAGGGAATGCTGTGGTTTCTCCCAAGCAGGCGCAGGAGTGGGGTTGGAGGACATCGCACTGGGTTGTTTCAAGACCTGCACTAGATCTTGGCATGGGTGCAACAGGAAAATCCACAGTGTGGTTATCTTCTCGAGAACACCCGAGCACAGCTTGACAAGAGAGACTCCGTGCGGTAGGACATGGCAGTCATGGAGCACCATCTTGGTGCTCCCTTTCTTTTGGATGCTGTCGAGGTGAGCAGTTATGCGCACCGTCTGTGCAACTATTGGACCAACCTCATCCTTGGTTCAATCTTGGCACTTGCGCTCCGCAACACGAAGCGGGATCCCACCCTGCAGCTACAGGATGTGTTGGATGCAGATCATGAACCCAGGCCTATGCTCGCTAGTGAGCGACCGCCCAGGCATCCAACCAACACACCTGGTCAGCCTCGCAAAACATTGCCTACCTTGGTGAGCTTTCCTGGCTCCTTTGCCTCTCGTGGCAATGGCGGTGGATTGCTGTACAACACCGGCACAAAGCAAGGGAAGAGCCCCGCATTGAGGAGCGTGAGCAGATCATGGGCTTTCCAGCACATGCCACGGCAACACCAAAGGTTACAGTCTCTCAACGCTGTGCCGCTATCGGTCGAGCTATGGACTTGCACGCCGTCACTTGGCTTGTGAGCTTATGCTTGGCTTTCCAGCTACTAACCAGAGGCACTCTTGCAGGCCTTGTAGCCATGGCCTGTCCCACAGATGCAATGCACCTACCTTTCACCTATCGCTCGCCTTTCGCTCGATGTAGGGGGGAGGCGGGGGAGTATGCTGCTTGGCACCACTCTATTTTGTCCGCATCGACCATCAAGGTGGATGTGAGGCAAGAGCCATCAGCCAAGGTGCCACTCACTGTTGAAACGTTCAACTGGCGCATGGGACCACAGCTCACTGATGAACAGCAAAGGCAGATTCGGGCATTAATTCTCAAGTACAGTGATTGCTTCGCGTTCTCCATGAAGGAGTTGAAACGCTGCAATGTCACAACCTTCAGGATCAACCTCACAAGCCCGGAGCCCATATATCGCAGGAGGTATCGGCTGAGTCAATCCGAGTGGGAGATGGTGGATGCCAGGTGCAAGGAATTGTTCGAAGCAAGGCTGATAAGACCTTCCAGTTCTGATTATGTTGCTACGACTGTTATGCCGCCTAAGAGGGACAGCCAGGGCTTATGGACGGAGAAGAGAATGTGTGGCGATTATCGCCCTATTAACGCCGTGACAGCCCAGGATAGGTACCCTATGCCTACGCCGGAGGAGATCTTTGACAACATCGGCAGATCTGTTTACTTCTCCATACTGGAACTAAGGCAAGGGTTCAACCAAGTGCCGGTGGCACCAGAGGACATAAAAAAGACAGCCTTTCACGGATCACAGCAGCTCTGGGAGTGGCTCGTGATGCCGTTTGGCTTCAAGAATGCTCCAGTCACCTTCCAGAGGATTATGGACATAGTTCTGGCCAGGTCAGCCAACCTATTGTGCTATATAGATGATGTCCTCGTGCACAGTGTGGACTTTGAGTCCCATTTGGAACACTTGGAGGACCTTTTCCAGCGCCCGAGGAAGGCTCAGCTCACGTGCCATCCAGCCAAATGCGAATTTGGTATGGATAGAGTTGCATATTTAGGTCACACGGTGGTTCCCAACGGTATGATGCTGCACTCAGCAGGCCATTTTGCAGGTCAAGGAGCCCACTAACGTCTCTGCCCTGCGAGCATTCCTTGGCCTTTGCAATTATTATCGAATATATATCCAGAACTTCAGCCGCATTGCTAAGCCTCTCAACGACCTGCTCAGGAACGACGTGGTATGGACTTGGACTGAGGCTATGCAAGAGGCGTTTGACACTCTTAAATCCAGGTTGACCGCTGCATCTGTGATGGCCAGACCTGATTTCAAGCAGCCGTTTGTGCTACACACGGACTGGAGCAATTTGGGCCTCGGGGCAGTTTGGGCTCAGCATGATGAAGAAGGGAATGAGAGGGTGATAGCCTATGCGTCCCGTAGTAACAACAAGGCAGAGGCCAATTATAGCAGCTATGAAGGTGAATGCCTCGCCGCTGTTTGGGCAGTTTGCCACTTCCGACCTTATCTCTATGGACAGACATTTACACTAGTAACAGACCACCAGCCCCTCAAGTGGCTAATGGCCAACACGAAGCTCAGCGGCAAGCTGGCTCAATGGGCCATGATCCTTCAGGACTATGATTTCTAGGTGGTTCACAGACCATGTCTGAAGCATCAGAATGTGGACACGCTGTCCAGGAATCCAGACAACAGCTGCAACGACATTATCGAGGCAAGGCAGGATTATGAGCCTTACGTACCATTCAAGGTCGCTACTTTGCTGGCTATGGTGTGTGTTGGCAGTTGCAGCACGGCTGTACCCACCCGATTGGCTAAGGACATTTGGGAGGATCCTTACACACTACAGTATCTGCAAACAGGACAGCTGGATGTGACGTTGCCGCTAGCCACAGCTAAACAGGTCAAGCATCATGCCGCCACCTAGTATTGGCGAGATGGTTATGTTATTAGGAAGCTGGCACATGGAATTGAGCGCTTGGTGCCGCCACCAGCTGACAGAGGTGCACTGATCAGTAGGGTGCACAATGATATGGGCCATTTCAGCGTCAAGCGCAATTACAGCCTGCTGGCCCCTCATTTTTATTGGCATGGGATGCATGGTCAAGTGCGTGACTGGGTTGCTTGCTGCGAGCCATGCGACAGGGTGAAGACTTCCTTCACCATCCGGCATCCGGAGCTACATCCTTTGCCCATCATGGGCCTCTTTTTCAGATGGTCATGTGACCTGATTGGGAGCTGCCACGCACTACTCGTGGGAACCTGTACGTGTTTGTCATAATGGAGCATTTCTCTAAGTGGGTGGAGGTTGTCGCGCTGCCTAACAAGATATCTAGGAGCACCTCTCAAGCATTCTTGCATAATGTACTTAGCCGTTTCGGCAGCTGTACAGAATGTTTAACCGACCAGGGTTCATAATTCAGGGGTGAATTCTAAGATCTGTTGGACGCAGTGTTGATAGATCATCGCAGGACAAGCAGAGACCATCCCCAGGCTGATGGTCTTGCAGAGCGCATGGTCCAAACACTCAAGAAGGGTTTGAGGAAGCTATGTCAAGATGCCTAAGACCGAGCGGGATCTCGCCTTGCCGTACATCGCGATGGGATATCGGATGAGTAAGCATGCCTCTTTGGCATACTTCTCACCGTATTTCCTACTTTTTGGCCGTGAGCCGGTGCCACCCAGTTCCATCGCCAAGCAATTGCTGCAGGGGTGGACTTAGACAGTCCGGCTGTATGGGCCAAAGTCATTGGGGAGAGGGCTACGCTATTTAGGCAGGTCATGCCCATGGCTATGGCAAATTTGCACATCGCATAGCATAGGGACACTCTTAGGTATGCCTATACCAGGAGCGGAAGTTTCACGCCCAAGCTCAAGAAGTTCCAGTTTGGGGACTTTGTGTATTTGCAGCGGCAGACCACTGATACACTGGACACTAGCACTAGTCGACATGTGCTGCGGATCAGGGAAGTGAGACCTAACGGCGTGCTATTGCTACAGGGGGCAGATGGCAGGACTATCACGGATCACACCAAGAATTGTGCTCCTTGCCACCTTCCCAACTTGGACCCCACGTTGTCACAGACAATTGGGTCCCTCCGGAGGATTACCCCTGCCAAGTGTGTCGCAGGGTAGATGATGCAGAGCTCATGCTGCTCTGTGATGGATGCAATGGCGGATTCCATTTGTTTTGCTTGGATCCGCCGTTGACTGAGGTACCTAAACAGTTATGGTATTGCCCCAATCGCTGTTCCTACAGCTAGCTGAGGGCACAAATACCTGGCGTGGACGAGTCCTTTCTTTTTGCCAGCCATTCTCATCACCGGGGCGAGGGGGATGGGAGTTCCACATTTTCCCGGTGTTCACATGGCGTGCTGCTAACCTTCTTACCAATTTCCTTAGGGTATGTGCTGTGTTGTTCAGCTGATGCTCATGCCTGGAGGGCTGCCACACTAATCACCAATTATGCCCGTCTGCTGTGTGCCTCGCACGACATATCCATGGCGCGGTAGGCAGTTACAAGATTGACGACAACGGGGGTTAGTCCCCCATGGTATGGTGCCCTCCTGAGGGTTGTTCCCCCTTCTCTTGGGGTAGATGGGTTTTCCTATCTCTTTTTCATAATCTCCAGCAGTTCCAACAGTTCTTGTGTTTCATAAGTCTAATTCATCAAACGGTGTTTCAATAGTTTAATTCATCAAACCATGAAACGGTGTGCCATAGTTTAGTTCATGAAACCATGAAACGATGTGCCCAAATGGACACTTTCGGAAGGATAATCCAGTTCGAAAATTCACCTGAACTGGTCTAAAATATTATATTAATAAATATAAATAATGGATAAATAATATATTAAATAATTTTCATAACCTCCGTTCATCCAAACTATGGATAATTCGTAGCGGTTCAATTCGACCGCACTTGGAGAAACCCAACTGACTGCCAATCATCGTCAATGCATCGTTCACAAACTGATTACCACCGTGTATCACGTCTTAGCCCACTTCGATGCTGGTCCGATACTGAACGAAGTGACCTCACTGAGCTCCCGAACTGGCCTGGCCTGGAACTGAGCGAATTGAGTTCCCGAAGTGCCCTGGCCTGGAACTGAACGGACTGGCCGAACTGAGCTCCAGAATTGGGAGTACGTGGGGTGCCTTTTTAACTATGATAGAAACCCACCTATGAGTTGGACGGAGACCTCGTCAATGTTTTTGTCCAGATATGGGGTTTAGGGTGGCCTGTTGGTCGGAAATGGGTTGCTGGTACCATTCATTTTCGTTCCGCGTGAGGAAGTACGCATCTGCACAGACGCAGCGCGGCTATTACAACCGAGAAAGCAGCAAAGTGCGAGACAAATATCGGGAGAAAGCCGTTTAGTAAAAACCTGATATAAATACTTCGCTGTACTGATCCTCGTCATACAGAAACTGAGGAGCTTCGGGATCCCCGACGCCAACAATGGTGCTGCCACTGCATGCCATAGCAAATGCTTGTAAAACAACTTGCCCGTCCATCTTCTCACCAAACTGTTTGGCGAGCGTTTCAGCTTACCTTCCAGACATGAAGATAGCCTTGTACCGGCCCCGACTGGCTGCAGAGATACGGTCTTTCAAGAGTTTCAGAGATGGCAGTACCTCGAACGCAGGGGGTTCTGTGAAGTACAGAGGCGGTCAAGTTCAGGCTTGCACTGATCATACATGGAATGACAGGAGAAAGGGGGAATGGTGCTAACCAAGATCGTTTATGCATACCCTCTGGGATATGCCATTTTTTGCAATGTCCTTTAGTAAGTCCTCAGGGTCGACCGAACTTGCTCTCTCTAACGTGAATTTCTGCAGAAATTGGTGGTCAGCTTTAGGAAATACCTTCCTGGGACTTTTATCATACGACGAGTGAAGGATAGGGTGGAGCTGACCTTATAGACCTCCGCAGTAGCACACTCCTCCTTGGGTTTTATCAAAACCATGGGCGTATCCAAAGATATGGGTGGGGGGATGTCCGTTACCACCTGTGCAACATACACAGATTATTTCAGATACCTTCTGCTTACAATCAGCAAAGACCAGAATAAGGAGCCTCACCTCCCCTCGACTGGTGCAGTACGCTGCGCCTTTAGAAAAGAAGAAGGGACATCTGATCCGATCTCCCCGGACCATTCTTGAAGCTCTTTCTCAGAAACAATGTTTCCGTTCAGCTGGTTCGCTGCCCACAATGCTGTTGCAGCATTTCCACTGCCACCCCCAAGCCCTGCACCTGTGCACCCTTTTGTCCAAATGGGTCTGCAATACAGAAGGAGCATCACCCAAGGAATCCAGACATGTCGCTTCCCCGTGAATCCACAAAGTTGACCACCAAAACCCCATACCCAAAAGAACTTGTTCGAGCCAGTCTTCTTCCGGTACAGATTGAAAGCCTTGATGACCTACATCGAAAACAAGGGTTAAAGGACGAAAGTGTGGGTAGGCTGAGGTCCTAATGGAGCAAGTGCAAAGACAACTGACCAGATTCTTCTCATCCAGTGGAACCCCGAAGGCGTTGGTTGTCAGGGAATCCTTGGTGGTGGAAGGAGAAATCGAAAATTTGATGATGTCGCCCAAGCTAATCACCTGTCCACGAATGAACAAACCGCCTCTGTAAGACCTCTCTCTTCAGGTGCAACATTCTGCTAGTCCGGAACAGGAAACGGCAGAAGACACCTACGTGGAACAAGGACGCGAGATCATGGTACCCATCAGGCCTCTTCTGTGTTACCCTCAAGAAGACGTTGATCTGCAACAAAGACCGCCCGAGGGCTTCAGAACCGGTCTACCAGAACCCACTTACCCTTGGGAAACCCAAAACCCGCAAACAACCGACCTTGGAGGGAGAGAAGAGCGTGAGTTGATTTATTGTCCTGGTTCCCGAACCCCCAAGCTCCTCTACGAGCTGATCAAACCGTCCCTGTGCATCCACCGTAAACTGCACTACACACAAAATTTCTGAGCTCAGCTCAGCTCAGCAACAAGAGAATGTATACTACGCACAAAATTCTGAGCTCTGCTCAGCTCAGCTACCAACAACGAAATGTGACCACACATCACCACACCACACCACAACGTTCCCTCACCTCCACTTTTCTGGAAGTTGCGGGCTCCGACGCATTTGCCCTCGCTTGGCCTCTACAGGCCCTGCGCTCAATCCCCGGCCCGGTCGTATCCTTCGCACCACCAAAGCGAAAGTTTTCCCCAGCCAGCGGCTATTACAACTGAGAAAGCAGCAAAGTGCGAGACAAATATCGGGAGAAAGCCGTTTAGTAAAAACCTGATATAAATACTTCGCTGTACTGATCCTCGTCATACAGAAACTGAGGAGCTTCAGGATCCCTGACGCCAACAATGGTGCTGCCACTGCATGCCATAGCAAATGCTTGTAAAACAACTTGCCCGTCCATCTTCTCACCAAACTGTTTGGCGAGCGTTTCAGCTTACCTTCCAGACATGAAGATAGCCTTGTACCGGCCCCGACTGGCTGCAGAGATACGGTCTTTCAAGAGTTTCAGAGATGGCAGTACCTCGAACGCAGGGGTTCTGTGAAGTACAGAGGCGGTCAAGTTCAGGCTTGCACTGATCATACATGGAATGACAGGAGAAAGGGGAATGGTGCTAACTAAGATCGTTTATGCATACCCTCTGGGATATGCCATTTTTTGCAATGTCCTTTAGTAAGTCCTCAGGGTCGACCGAACTTGCTCTCTCTAACGTGAATTTCTGCAGAAATTGGTGGTCAGCTTTAGGAAATACCTTCCTGGGACTTTTATCATACGACGAGTGAAGGATAGGGTGGAGCTGACCTTATAGACCTCCGCAGTAGCACACTCCTCCTTGGGTTTTATCAAAACCATGGGCGTATCCAAAGATATGGGTGGGGGGATGTCCGTTACCACCTGTGCAACATACACAGATTATTTCAGATACCTTCTGCTTACAATCAGCAAAGACCAGAATAAGGGAGCCTCACCTCCCCTCGACTGGTGCAGTACGCTGCGCCTTTAGAAAAGAAGAAGGGGACATCTGATCCGATCTCCCCGGACCATTCTTGAAGCTCTTTCTCAGAAACAATGTTTCCGTTCAGCTGGTTCGCTGCCCACAATGCTGTTGCAGCATTTCCACTGCCACCCCCAAGCCCTGCACCTGTGGGCACCCTTTTGTCCAAATGGGTCTGCAATACAGAAGGAGCATCACCCAAGGAATCCAGACATGTCGCTTCCCCGTGAATCCACAAAGTTGACCACCAAAACCCCATACCCAAAAGAACTTGTTCGAGCCAGTCTTCTTCCGGTACAGATTGAAAGCCTTGATGACCTACATCGAAAACAAGGGTTAAAGGACGAAAGTGTGGGTAGGCTGAGGTCCTAATGGAGCAAGTGCAAAGACAACTGACCAGATTCTTCTCATCCAGTGGAACCCCGAAGGCGTTGGTTGTCAGGGAATCCTTGGTGGTGGAAGGAGAAATCGAAAATTTGATGATGTCGCCCAAGCTAATCACCTGTCCACGAATGAACAAACCGCCTCTGTAAGACCTCTCTCTTCAGGTGCAACATTCTGCTAGTCCGGAACAGGAAACGGCAGAAGACACCTACGTGGAACAAGGACGCGAGATCATGGTACCCATCAGGCCTCTTCTGTGTTACCCTCAAGAAGACGTTGATCTGCAACAAAGACCGCCTGAGGGCTTCAGAACCGGTCTACCAGAACCCACTTACCCTTGGGAAACCCAAAACCTGCAACAACCGACCTTGGAGGAGAGAAGAGCGTGAGTTGATTTATTGTCCTGGTTCCCGAACCCCCAAGCTCCTCTACGAGCTGATCAAACCGTCCCTGTGCATCCACCGTAAACTGCACTACACACAAAATTTCTGAGCTCAGCTCAGCTCAGCTGCCAACAAGAGAATGTATACTACGCACAAAATTCTGAGCTCTGCTCAGCTCAGCTACCAACAACGAAATGTGACCACACATCACCACACCACACCACAACGTTCCCTCACCTCCACTTTTCTGGAAGTTGCGGGCTCCGACGCATTTGCCCTCGCTTGGCCTCTACAGGCCCTGCGCTCAATCCCCGGGCCCGGTCGTATCCTTCGCAATTTTACCAAAGCGAAAGTTTTTCCCCAGCCAGCGGCTACGCCCGTACCCACTTTAGCTCCAGGAAATGGCAACCTGGCTCTGGAGCAGAGCATGCCGGTGGACGAGGAGCATTCGCTTCTGCAGCTGCTCGGCGTCGTGAAGCAGAGGCGAAGAGTGCTCGAAGTCATGGTGCTCGCGCCTCCAGCTCCGGAATCTCGTGCCGATCACTCACGTCACTCACGCGCAGCTGCCGGTAGTAGCTGGAATGGCGTTCGCGAGAGGCGGTTTGGTTTGGAAATTGATGCCGCCAGAGGCATGACAGGAAAGTGAGTGTCTCGTCTGTCTGTAATGAAAGGAATAAGCCACAACGTCCTGATCGAGGCATCCAGGCAGCCGCGAGCATGTCCCTCTTTTCTCTCTTATCTCGAGTGGTGGTTCACCCGTGATGCCGCTCACCTTCTACTCTAGTCAAAGCACTACGATAGACCCTGCAGGCGGGGGGGAACGAGGAAGTTGGCACGTTCAGCATGAGGGCGGAACGGGATTCGACCCTGGGACCACTCGACCGTAGTCTGCGTGCCATACCATCCAGCCAAGTGAAATCGAACTCGACTTAACTGTCCGCGGGTCCGCGTTCCAGGCACGGTGAGAGGAGGTTCATCCAGGCAGTTGGTTGCGCGCAGGCGCCTGTACCGAACTCCAGGGCGGTACCCGCCTTCTCCAACTACCTGGTCGACTCCTCTCCCGGCTCCTCTACTCCTCGCAACGCTGCAGCGCTCCTCCAATCTTTGCCTCGCCCCGCTCGCCCGCTGCCGCTGCGGCTGCTGGATACGTCTCGCATCGCCCTCGCTCTGACACACGCGCGGCTGCAGCCTGCAGCGCGCCCGCATCGGAACAGCCGCAGTTGCTCGAGACGGAAACGCGTGCGGGAGGCTGGCTATGCCACAGCGCCAGCTCCCAGTCTCTCTCATCTTCTTGCCCGTTGCACTGCCGTCCCCCCGGCGCCCCCGCCGGTCCCCAATGCTTGATGCAATCCCGGCTGCACTTTCTTGATTCTTCGGAGAAGGGAAATGGAGACGTGCGACAGCACGGGGCTGATGTTGGACTTCCCGGAGGCTGAGGCAGCGGCGCGGCAATGAGGAAGGCGGGAGCAGGAGCAGGAGCAGGGGCAGGCGGAGGTGCGGAGGAAAGATCCAGGCTGATGAGAGTCTCATGGCGCAGCGGTAGCGGTTCTTGGAGGAGCGGCGCGATCCCGGACCGGAGGATGTAGCTGCTTCTGGAGCTTGAGCTTGCATGCAATCGGCGTTCCCCGGGATTATCATCGATCCGGAGAGGAGGTGGAGGCGGCCCCGGGGGATCGATTAGGCCTAGGCCTAGGAGAGAGTCGGGCCGGGACCGGGTGCATACAATTTCATACGGAAATCCCGTTGTGGTGGGAGGGAAAGACAGGCAGGCCTAGAGGGGGCATCGCCAGTATGTTCTCCAGAGGGTAAGGCTTGAGCAAAATTAGGTCAGGGGAGAGGTCGGCGGATCCTGGCTAGCTAGCTAGCTAGGCTGCTACATTCCATTGCAAGGCTGCTGCTGCTGCTGCTTCTTCTTCTTGTAGTATGGATGCGGTAGTGGTCAGGCTCTGCTGCTGCTTCCGCTTCTGCTACTGAATTGGTGCTTTGATAGGATTAGGAGTTAGAGGATTGTTACTAATAGGGATGCGTCGGTGGTGGTCGTGTAGTAGTCGTGAATGCATAAGGGCTAGGGACGTAATTGTTGATATTGTCGAATCCAGATTCCGAGGTCATGACATGGTGATTGCAATATGTAACTTGTGCTACTACTACTACAGTTTGGTGATGTACAGTAACGTTGTCCGTTGGTGCAGTCGTATTAGTGTGTGGAGAGTAGTAGGAGAGGTTGCAATTGGTGAGCTAGCTTCAAGTTGTAACCATGTGGATTGCCGCAGGACAGGATTGACGGGGTGGGACTGGGATGGGATTGTGAAGGAATCTGTTGGGAAGCGGGGGAGGTGGAGAAGGATACGAGGTGGTTGGGAGTAAGCGGCAGCGGCTGCTGGATCACACGGGCCCGTACCTGCCCATGAGCGCCGCGGCGGCGGCGTCGGTGGCGGGCTACGGCGGGCCGAGCATCGCGTCGGTGCTGCTGGGACACCCGCGGCCGTTCCCGGTGGTGCGCCTGCGGGGGCTGCCCTTCAACTGCATCGAGAGCGATGTGTTCGAGTTTTTCGCGGGGCTGGACGTGGTGGACGTGCTGCTGGTGCGCAAGGCGGGCCGCTTCAGCGGCGAGGCCTATGTGGTGTTCGGCGCCCCCATGCAGGTGGACTTCGCGCTGCAGAAGAACCGCCAGAACATGGGCCGCCGCTACATCGAGGTGTTCCGCAGCAAGAAGCAGGACTACTACATGGCGGTGGCGGCGGAGGTGGCGGAGCCCAAGGAGGACGACGACTTCCTCATGCCGCCCCACTCCAAGCCCGGCTCCGACAAGGACCATCTGGAGCACACGGGCGTGCTCAAGCTGCGGGGCCTGCCCTTCTCCGCCTCCAAGCGCGACATCATCGACTTCTTCCGCGACTTCAATCTGGCCAACGAAAATGTGCACATTGTGGTGCACGGCGACGGCCGCGCCACCGGCGAGGCTTATGTCGAGTTCGCAGGCCCCTCCGACTCCAAGGCCGCCATGCGCAAGGACAAGATGACGCTCGGTTCCCGCTACGTCGAGCTCTTCCCCTCCTCCCGCGAGGAAGCCACCCGTGCTGCCACCAAGTCCTCCAGATGATCACAAATACATACATACTTAAACTACTTCTTTTAACCAACCAACCAACCAAGGCTCGGCACCCGCCTCCCCGCACGGACGCCTTACCTTACCTGTAATGTCCGTGGGGTCGCGGCGGGCCCCGGGGCCTGCCCTTCACTTCGCGGGCTGGGCTGTATGGTTCTAGCTTGTTATCTTGTATGTAGAAAATTCACACCTAGTTTGGTAATGGGTACCTACTGAAAAATAAAGTTTACACTACATACCCGTCAACCTCGGAAGAGAGATAGGAGGATCTTCTCTTTAGTGTAATAAGGCAGCACTTTTTACTCTCCCTCGCACAAGCTTTTCTAACTCTCCCTAACACAAGCATTTCTAAGGCAGCACCTTTTAGTCTCTCTAAGAGTTTTCTGGATAGTATTTCTAACGTAGTACTTTTTGCTCTCTCTCGAACAATTGTAAGTGAAGCATTTCTAAGGCAGCACTTTTTACTCTCTCTCGAACAATTGCAAGTGAAGCATTTCTAAGACAGCACTGATTACTCTACTCTCTCTCGAACAGTTTTAAGTGAAGCATTTAAGTGTTGCTCGCACTTGCTAGACTCGTGAGGTTTTTCTCTCTTTAACAGTTTTAAGTGAAGCACTTAAGTGTTGCCCGCACTTGCTAGACTCATGAGCTTCTGATCATAGCAAATGGACAAATTAGGTTTTTGTTGAAAAGCCACCAAGGTTTGATGAAGCCTTAATCATGTCCAAGCAATTGCAGCAGAAACCCACAGCTAATAGGCCTGCCAATGGAAGCCTAGGACTACATATGGGCTTCGTATTTGAATTTGTGTGTTCTAAATACATTTGTTCTTAAAGTATGTTCTCCAAGCAATGTATTTATGCAATTTGGTACTATCCAATAGAGCTATTGAGCCTTCAAGTAAATCTTAGCACTTAGTTGTACGTTGCATGAGCACGAGCGCCATGTGATCACAATGTGTAAATCTGTAAAACTGAATTACACTCGTAAATCGTTCTCTTAGCTGTGTTAGGTTGCAGGGCAAAGAAATCCATAGCATGTAAAATTTAAAGTAAAGTAAAGAACCAATCATATAGAGTTTACATTCTTTATGATGTTAACATGACTAAGGTAGCGTAAAATCCATCATTTGATTGGTTCACAAACATTGCTGGCGAAACCGCAATCAAGGTGTCTACGGGTTGCATAGTACCACACCTCGTCCCTTCTAGAGCTCCCATTCTCCCCGTTCACATACTTTGACTCCGCTGCCACCGACTGCTAATTGTCGGAGTGCACAAGAAGGGCAGGCTTTAGAAGTCCATGCTACAAAGCGAAAGGCCTATCACTCTAGTTGATTATGTCACATATGCATGTCTTTACAAAGCGTGTGCCAGCATAACAACTCTACAGTAAGGGAGCAAAGAATACTATGGAAGATAACATTGAAGTGTTTTACAAAGATCAAGTGACATGGACTGCATATCCGATGGTAATACAGCTCGAGCTAGAACGTAGTCAACCCACTGCAAGTAACTACATCATAACTAATGGGTCCTTCTTGTGAAGACACCAAACTTGTTACATCTTAAGAACGCTTTACTATGTAACTTCTCTAGTACAAACCAAAACACATCCTAAAAAAATAACATTTGTTTTCTTGCTTGTTGAGAATTTGCGAAACTCCTCTTCATTTCACCAAAACATAACTCGCATGGCATATTAAGTTCCACCCTTTGGACATTGCCCTGCAAAGTCTAGTTTTAGAACATTCTGAAATTGTGATGTTGTTGTAAAAATAAGCACCATCAAGGTACTTTTAATATCCAGTTCCAGTTCTATGTGTAGTCTTCCGTCCATCTAAGACATCATAAATCTCACACAAATGGTGAAAGTATACCTCAAGAGGCTTGAGAGCTAGGGTTAGATAGACTTTGTCGTGAGCTAGGGTTTCTTGCAGCGGAACAGTGGCCGAGTAAAGGCGACGAAACTGCTTGGGACCATCGGATGATGCACGTAGGAACACATTCGCGTAAGACACTAGCAGTGTTACTACATGTTGTACGTGACAGAGTCCTTGCTATACATAGCTTCAGGTCCATATCATTGATAGCTATTAGAGCCTTTGATATCCCTCTTGGAAGAGACATGCTATACAATTCTTATGTGTTAGAGATCGCCATGTCCAAAATGCGCTCGATTAAACCATGCCCAGCTCCAAGGGATCACTAATGGAGGTCCAAAGATGGACATTCTTAATGCAAGTGGTGATAATTATTCATGATCCTTGTAATGATGCTATCATCTCTCATTCTATTTTACTAGCGTCTGCAGATGCGGAAACATTTTTGTGAACTAAGATAAGTTGTCTTAGGGTTGAACGCATTGAACATGCCTCAGATCATTGATTGAGGAATTTTCTCCCTAATTAACATAATTATAATTTAATAACATACATGATAATCACCATCAAATCAGCATCTTTCAGAACAAGTGATTATGACCCTTTCATTTTTTCTGGCATCCATAAAGTATCCTATAAAAAAAATGCCTATTTCCATGCCTTCACATATCAGCCGGGGAAAGGGAATCTTCTTGCAATTCTCACAATATACAAGTATTTGGGATCTGCAAACTTCGGCACAATATCTTCACACCCCCGCAGACCTTGACCACAAAGAAAAACTTGTATTCGGATGTACTAGCCTTCGGTGCTACAATAGAAGTCCTAAAATCTATAGCTATCTCCTAACCAAGATCAACCACAAATTCGAATTTGGGTTCATAGGGTACCCTGGCGGGTGAATAGAACTTTCATGGAAAATCGTTTACAATCATGGAATTATGACCAATTCAACATCATGAGTACATGAATTTGGGAAATGAATAAGGGGTATGATTCATGAGTTGATGAATCAAGGGGTAGAATGAGGCTTATGGTGGGTGGATGACTTCTCGCTAATAATTTGGACAAAAAAACGGATGGACCCCTAATTTGGCCTTCTGGGTTCTATCAGTGGCTAAGACCTGTGTGTTCGGGCGTGAACGATTACGCCATGCCGTGTGATAAAAGATATCATTTTTTTTGGCACACAATATGTTCTAAGGATGTAACTTGCTTGGATTCAAGTTGTTGAGGATGAGTTACAATAATAGAATACTGCTTCCTATTAGCATGGATATTTATCGGAACCGGGATTATGCTGCACATCAACTCATCTCCATCACTCTTATTTTGGCTCTTTTCCTCTATTTCTTTTAGCTAACTTAGCTTACTAGAAAAGCTAGTGTGGAGTCCTAACACACTTGGCCCCCTTAGAAGAAAAGTCAAACTGGATCGATCCCGTCATTTTGGGGTGCGCCAGTTTTAAGATGTGCATGACCTTCATTGAGTTGAGTTGAGTTGAGTTGAGTTGAGTTGAGATTTAATTGAAAAAAACCACCAAAAGAGTGCAAGCATTTTGGGATTCAAATTCAGAATTAGAATATATCATATTTTATATTTAATTTTTAATCTACGGAAATATAATGTTTGTAAGGGTTGATTATAACTATTTTTCGTACTAGGTAGGTATTTGTTTTTATAGGTACCTATACAACCATAGGTGACAAAATGTAGAACAAATCAAGAAGGACGTGGAGACTTTATAAACAGAACGAGATGGGAAATCCCATCTACCCCGTGGCGAAAGGGGACAACCCACGATGGGGCACCAGGCTAGGGGGGCATGTCCGCGCACTAATATAATCTACTCTATAACCTCCAACCCCCCCCAAGATGTCGTCGTCCGAGATAGGGAAGGGCCTACTTACCACTGGTGCCGCCAAGGCGGCCGATTAGGGCATACTGAGCTGGCCATCAGCTCAGAATAGGGGGGTGTAATAAAGACGCCGACCTGGGCGTAGTATAAGAGGGCTGGGGCTGCCCTGAATAAATCATCTTTCTCTTGGTGTTGATGCCGCGTTCTTGCAGACCTTTGTGTGTCTTCTTGCTAACCATATTTCAAGCAACGGGTTTCTATCGCCCTGCAAAGGGCGTTGGCCAGCGCCATCATTAGGACGATCATGAGTGCTCGGGACGTGCCATGACATTGGAAAGGGGGAGGCCAACCTCGCCCCTGTCGTTGTGGTAGGCCCTTGCGCACTCCTTGATGAAACGAGAAAAAACCTTACCCAAGGCCCTATGGGTTTCAATGGTAAGGGGGATGAAAATGTGACCTTGCTGCATGGGCCTGTACTTATAAATTTTCTTAGTTGCGCTCCCTTCTGCCGCCCAACCTGGAGGGTTGATGATGACATGGTCGCTAACAAAATCTCTGATTGGGTTAGTGACAACCACGCCAGAATCGAGACCTCGCCTCGCACAAGAAAAGGTCACCGATAGACGCCATTGAGCAGAATATATTGCCGCTCCTTGAAAGGGAAGAAACCGCTCTCCTTGGCCATCGAGAACATGATGTCTCGGACAGCGTCATGTGTAGTAATACGCTGTGCACCCATTGGACAACGCGCTAAGTGGGCCCCAAGGTTGTCGATGGAGGCCCCTTAGCAGCAGGCCGGAAGAGAACCAGCTAGTGGTTGGACCATACCTAAGTGAAACCCTATCGAGGTAGAAAAAGAAGCTGGTGCAATTCAGAACGTCTGGATGCAAGGGCAGGCCAGAAGCCAGGAACCTGCAACCTTCCTTGAGCAAGAGCGAAGGCGAGCACTAGCGGGACGAGGAATAGATGAATCCAGAAGAAGACCCTACAGCACCTGCCCATAATTCTTCTCCTGGAGAGAAGCTTGCAACCCTCGAAGCTTGTCTACAAGAAACGAAGAAAAAGAAGGCATGGCCTCCCTGACCAGAGGGGTTAGGAGGTCCCTAGCCGACCTTAGGGACACTTGGAGGGGGAAGCACCCCTCCTCAACTCTTGTGACGAAATTCTCCAAAATGCTGCTATCTCGGATAAGGAAACGAGAGGCCAAAATCAGGGCCGAAAATCAGCTTCCTATAAAAGCCCTAGCACCGAGGCCTTTATGGCCCAAAGACTTGCGCCACCAAAAGCGACATTGAAGGATGCCTTTCGCCGTGCCAGGTCCCCGGCTGCACATTTGAAGGAACCTGGGCCAATAATGTCTCCTAGAGACTGCATAACCTGCTCGTCGAAATCTCTAAGTTGAGAAAGAAAAACTGGATGGGAAGAAGGGGTGGGAGGCGGGAGGAGGATAGTGGGATTGAGGCACCCAAGGCGGCGTGCGAAGCAGGAATAGAGGATGCTGAAGGCTAGTTGCGGGTCGCCCAACCTAGAGAGGTCATCGATATGCGCAAGATCCTCTTTCAAAGAAGCATCCATGTATAAAGCCCGGGGGGCCGACCGAGACTCCAAGGACCTGTAGCCCCTGTGGAGAATCAATGTGGATAATGAAGAGGGAGCGGAATACCAAACAGGGAGCAAACCTTGCACTTCAAGATTTTGACCTTCAGGCCAAGGCGTGAGAGCTTCAAGGAGAAGAGGTCGAAAGCATCTTTGACTTGGTCCACCGGCCCAAGGATGTGGGTGTCGTCGGCCACCAACGGAAAGAGGCACTTTCACACCGAGGAGGCAGTTATTCATAGGGCTCTGAAATGCGCCAAAGCAAAGAGAGCTCCCCTCAAGGGATCCCCTGCCTGGTTCTCATTGTGAACTCAAGCACGGAGACCTCCTCCACTGAGAGGCCGTGCTGGTAATATAGCTTAGACGGAGAACCATAGAAAGAGCGAACAAAAGGAATAAGACTTGCTAGTTGCCCGCCCGCATCTTTAAGCTCTTGGAAGATGGTCGCCTTGGATACAATGTTGAAAGCGTTCTCAACATTGACCTGAAGGGCAACCCAATCCGGATGAAGCTGGAGAACCGCTCGACTCCGAAACTCACCGTCTGGCAGCCCCCCGGGGTGCCGATGCCAAATTGATGGGGGCTAAGATGAGCCCGGAATTGCTCCATGAGCTGGAGGGCAATGCTGCGGCTAATAAGTCGTAGAAACGCCTCTCCCATGGTAATAGTGCGCACCCCCGGTGTGGGCTTCTCCATAGCCAAAAGCCTGCTAGCCCCCAACACCCGTGAAATCCAATAGGGGCTCCCCCCGCGTCACAGCCGCCGCCAGGATAAAGAGCTTCGAAAACCAATAGAATTATCTTTAGAAGAGAAGTAGTCATGGAGGTGATCATAGACAGTTCCAGAATGACCCCTAGAAGAGAGCCGAAGTTAGAGCGCGCGATCAAGAACCACCTTGTCCAGAAAGAAAGGCTCCTCAGCCACAAACTCCAAGATATCTGGTGGGATGGGGACATCTGGAGTCGGGTGAAGGGCCTAAAGAGCAGCAATAGTCTCCTCGAACGACTGACCGGATTCGGCCGAAGGGTCCGGGCAGCCCTAACATACTCGCCGCGCGACCAAGCAGAAGGCACCTTTTGAGACACGCCTTCACGAGGTCTTGACAAACTTGATCAAGCTTAGCTAATTCCAACCTCGATCGAGCAGCATAGCCACCCTCTTCTTGAAGAACCTGCCAATCTCCGACCCATAAACGACTGAGCTGAAAGATAACCTCCCTATGACCTAAATTCCCACCTCTAGAGCAACGAGATACCATCGGGGAAGAACACATATTTGCGAGGCCCGGCGGCCCCTAGGGTAACACACACAATCAAGTAGGTAACACCCTCGAGGCGGGTGAAAGCATTGGCGGAATTACGAGTACGTGAATAAGGGGTGAACTGAGTTTATCGGAGAGTAGCAAGAATTAGGGCCAACGCCAGAACTTAGAAGTAATCTGATCGGAAGCTCCAGCTCCCACGGGCTTTCTGCCTTGCCCAATGCCAGCCCGGATCGAAGGCTTGTGTGCTGGATCCTGGTCGTCTCCGAGACTAGTTGCCTCGGCCGGCACGCGGATCTGACCCCGGCCGCAGCCGTGTAACTCCGAGATGACCCCGCGCGCCCGCGGCGGACTGTTGAGGCGGAATCGGGCGCCTGCCGCTCCCCGCCTGCACTTCACCCTGCTCGCCTAGGAGGAAGCGGATTCATCCACTCCGATCCGCTGCCACCCACTGCCACTGCTTCCGAGGGACTAGTGGCACACAGTCAGGCATGGCGTCCGGGGGCGCTCTTGCTCCCACTGCGACGGTGTCGCCTCTTGCCAAGTACAAGCTTGTGTTTTTAGGAGATCAGAGCGTGGGGAAGACCAGCATCATCACCCGTTTCATGTATGACAAATTCGATAATACCTACCAGGTGCGGGCCTTGCCGATCGATCTGCTCCGCTGTTTCTTCCGCTTCAGAATGTCTGGTTTGGGGTTGCGATGCGCTGAGGTGTCGGTGTACCGGGAGATTTGCCTTGGCTCGGGGGATGCACTTGTGTCGAGGATCTGGAGAGGAGATGAGTGTGTGCATCGGGGGGCGGGGAATTGGCTTCGGATCCCCTGTTGCGTCTTCGGGAGTGTGAGTACGAGAGTTAGGTTGATCCAAGCTGATTTTTCTTGCCCTGTCTTGCTGTGTAGGCAACCATTGGTATTGACTTTCTCTCGAAGACGATGTATCTGGAGGACCGAACCGTGCGATTGCAACTCTGGTATGTTGTTGTTTATGTCAGCTTCAGTGTGTCGAGCTTTTCGGTGATCCGTTTCTCGCTTTCTTGGATGTTAGCAGAAGTTAGGGTTGGTTGTTAACTGCCTGAGCCCCTGGGTCTTCTGCTGCCATTTGCTGGGGGACGAGTTCGTGGGGGTTTGGCGTTGACATTCGATTGAGCTCAAAGTTGGGTTTTGGACATGAACGGAATTTCCTCTCACAGGTGGCTTGTGCTTCTCCTCCAGGGATACAGCAGGGCAAGAAAGGTTTCGAAGTCTCATCCCAAGTTATATTCGGGATTCTTCGGTGGCTGTTGTTGTCTATGATGTTGCAAGTGAGTTTTAACTTGTGGTTCTTGACAACCATGGGTTCAAGCAAGTTGGTAGGTGTCTGCGGATGTCTGAATCGCTCTCTGGTGTTGGGCAGATCGGCAATCTTTCCTGAACACCGCACGGTGGGTTGAGGAGGTGCGCACAGAACGAGGCGCTGATGTGATCATCATGCTTGTCGGCAACAAGACAGACCTTGTTGATAAGAGGTTGGCAGTCTTCATGTTGAAAAGCTCACAACTACTGACAGCAAACTGCCTGTTGCAATCTATCTGTAGTTGTAGTGCTGATGGCTTGTGAATCGTAAGAATGTTCTCTTCTCTACAGTCGTCTTCTGCCCTATGTTATGCAGGCAAGTATCGATTGAAGAAGGTGATGCTAAGGCACGAGAATTCGGAGTTATGTTCATTGAAACAAGTGCAAAAGCTGGATTCAACATCAAGGTGAGTGCTTGGTGCTGATGGAGTTAGCACCCGGTGGTATCCATCCTGTCCGTTCTAAACAGTCTTGGTTTGGATAGGCTTTATTCCGGAAAATCGCTGCTGCATTACCTGGGATGGAAGCACTCTCATCAGCAAAGCAGGAAGACTTGGTGGACGTCAATCTGAACAAGACGCCGAATAACACCCAGGCAGAAAATAAGGCTGGGGGATGTGCTTGCTGAGAATGAGGTGCATTTGTGTTTCGAAGGAGGCCGCGAACCCTGAAGCTGGCCTCGTCACCACGTTTTTAATACATGTCATTGTTTCTACTTCTTGCGGCGGCGGCTGATATGGACGACCATGCAGGTTGTTGGTGGTCGGTGACGGCGGATCAGCTGATTGTGCCCACAGATGCAGCCACCACTGAGATGCAGAAGTATTTCCTGTTTATGGATCTTGAAAACTCAACGCACTCCAGATTGGCAAGCCAGGCTCCGTTCCTGTTGCTTCACAGATACGAGAGAGAGAGAGCGAGAGAGAGACTGTAAGAGCATGGTGCCGTGATTTGGCATCTCCCATTTTTCAGAGGATACCTCTGGTGCTCTACCGTTCTGCCAACCCTTAGCGTTGTAACTTTACTCTAGTCCTGATTTACCGCAGAATGTTGCGCTCCGAGAGGGTCATGACTCGTTACTGCGCCATGTGCATGGACGGCTCCAAACATAGCGGGAGCCTTAGTTTCCGCTAGGTCTGTACTGGTGACTCGGTCCACCGGGGAAACACGACAGAATCCGAGTAGCAATCTGAAAATTGCAGGCAAGCCAATCAGTATTCGAGAGCACGGTCGTACATAATACAGCAGACCCTGGACTCTGACAAGACTCTGCCTCGGAAGTAGGGTTTTAGAAGGTAAGCCCTAACGAGTTGTTGTGGTAAAGACCGAAAGGGTGTGGGGCATCCCATCTTTGTGAACTCCCGTGTCCAGTAGTCCTCTTCCTACTTCTCTGCACGATTTGGTGAAACTTGAGCCTTCTTGTCCCTTCTACCTCTGCTCGGCTCCTCCTCCCACCATTCGCAGCAGCAGTGGAGGAGCCATCTCGTCCAGTGAACTAGCCTTGCCTCCCAATGAAGCTCTTCATCGAGGTGGAGATCACTCCCGACGAGATCCCCTTTTGCACCGAGCTCTTCCGCACCTTGCGGTCTGTCCAGCCGTCTCCTCCAGTGCTTCCGCTGCTTGCTAGATTTCCATTCCGTAGGCATTCGAATGAATTTTGTGAGCAGTTGCTGGACAGCGGAATTTGTGTGGCCGGCGCCAGGAATTGAGACGATTTTCTTGCCCTGTGCGGTCCGGCCGGTGTGCATTTCTGGAATTTGCCGCGCACACGCCTAGCTGCCAGGCCTGCATGTCGGCGTAATTGCGAACTAGCTTGAGAGGGATCGGATTTCTCACCATTCTCGACCTGTCAGGACACTCACGGACCATGTGAAGACACGCGACAATGGAAAATTGTTCCACGCTGTCATTTCCCGGCTTGAAGATGTCTCGCGTCTGGATTCCGTGGCGTTGGAGATTTCGAGTATTCTCAGGGAAAACGGAATGACGGAAGAGGTGACTTTGACGGATGCGTTTGGCCTTTTCTCGTCCTGCAAATTGCGGAAGCTCATGCCCAGCGTGCTTGCAGGTTTTGGATGATCTGTTCGGGGCGTTTGTAGCCGTCGTATTCAATCGGGATCTAGTTACGCGTCAACAGAGCGTGGTTCCCTTCATGTTCCTACTGCCGAGGTAACTGCGGACGTCCTCATGTGTTCGGTCTTGCTATTGGCTTGCGGGCTACAGTGTCTATATGAGGCCTGAGGTTTTTTTTTGTGATAACATCAGACTCCCAGAACTTGCGAAAGCCAAATTACGGGATTTGCTGATACCGCAGGTTCTAGTCGTCACTTGTCTTACAGCTTCTGTCCTACATTGCCCTGTCTTAGGTGTGGGAGTGGATTTGAGACGGGCGTGTAAGCTTCTTTTGATTTGCTTTGTTGGCTATGTTAAGGTACTCAAGCATTTGACCATTAAAAGGCCGGTAGAAACAAGTCGGATGGATTTTTTTGCTCATGCTGAAGCGTTTGCAGCTCTTGTTAACATGGAGTTCGTCTCGATTTCCGGTAAGCTGTGATTTGTGGGCCTAGGATTATGGCCAATGTTGAAGAGTTCTTTTTTTTTAATTATTCTGCTTGGGCAACAATCCCACAAAACTCATGAGGAACTACTCAAGGCGTCGTACATATCTTCTCAGGTCCTTCAAGGGTGGCAGTCTTGCAAGCAGGTCGCATTCAGTCTCTGAACAAATATGTTGTGGTTAGAAAGGCTGACAGTTGTTGCTCTGTCATGTGCATTTTGCAGGTGCAGTCACCACAATCATGACCCTTTTGCAAAAGCCCGAGAATCGGTGCGCTGCTATAACTATGCTCGGGAAAACAGTGGAGTTATGTTTGCAGCAGGTGGTGCGCTGATCCTGACTTCTTGGCATCTGATTGTCTAGAAAGTTTATCATGAAGCCTGTTGAATGTCTTCTGTTTCTATTAACAGCCAAATTATTTGCGGCATTTTGAATTTTGCTGGAGTGTGCACCCTAGGGAAGTAAGTGATGGCTCGTTTTTGAATTGGCATGGTGAAGCTTACAGAAAAGTGTGATCCAAGTGTGCTTGCTAAGCTCAACATGGCCTTGCACAGTGTGACAGAAGATTCTTTTCAGTACGTCTCTTCATCTGGCTGGCTTCTGGCTAGTTTCACCTAGAATTCCGTTGAGGCTAAGACCCTTCGGCTTCTTTTAGTACATTGTTGGGCCCGACTGTCACTAATCTTGAGTATTATCATGGTAGATATGACATCAATTACATTGAGGAGAGCATGGGCTGGATTCGACAACAGCCGACTGGGGTTGCACTTGATCAAGCAGGTGCCTCACAGGCTGACTTGAAACAAGGACTTAGTGACCTTGTGTCTCCATCTTTAGGTATGGCCACATGCATGGCTTGTCTTCTTGCTTTCTTTCTTTCCAGAATTGCCTATTGGCTGGATTTTGCCATTTTCTGTTATGAGAAGGGTATGTTGTTGAGAGAAGTTGAGGAACGTTCATAATTTGAATTCTTTCACACAGAAGTTTCTCAGCATTTCCTAAGCCAAGAAATCCGGAGGCAGAACGGTAGAATGCACTTTATGTCCTCAAAGTAGACAGGGTAACTCAAATGACTGATTGGAAGCACGTCAAGAAGCCTTGATCTAGAAAATAACATTGTATAGGTTAGCCCAGGTGGCAAACCACCATAACATGTTGCAATATGTAACCTGTGATGAATAAAGACGCATTTTCTGTCAGGTTCCGTTGTCAATGGCCAAAGCTCCAGGCGACTTGATGCACCAGGAGTGACCAGCAGTTTAGCATCTTGTCGTTGTGATTGGCTGCAGGGCTCAGTGCGGTAGAGTCTTACATTGGCCACCAGAGTACCATTTTTGCAATGTCATTTGGTAAGCTGAAAGCTGATCTGCTGCACTGTTCACTTCTGTATGCTGGTATAGATGTCTGTTTGCTTCTATGCTACAAAGTATGCAGTTTGGTTGTCAGGTAGCAGTCCATGGCTTTAGCGTGGCCCTGGCAATAATGGTGGTTATATCTGTTAGAAGGCGCTCTTATTTCTCTTGTTATCTTTTTACCAGATGAAAAGCGAAATCAACTTGTGAGTAGTGAGAAGGACGGCAAATTGTTTGTCTGGGGAAGTGATGGGCAGGTATACTGTGATTTTTGTTGCTGAATTTGGTCTGGATACCTCAATACCAGCTCAGGTTCACCTGAAATTGGTCTGTCCTGATTCCTTGCTCGAATTGTTGCTGCCAAAGTAGGAAGGATGAGTATACATGGCTTGATTTGGAAGCTTTGGACGTCTGCGTATATCAATCTGTTAGTTCTGCCTTTCGCAGCTGTTAGAAACTGAGGATCTTCCTCGTCACTATGCTTGCTCAATGGACATCCATCGGAGCAATCAAACATTGCTCATTTGCGGAGTGGCCAAGGTGAGCTATGCTCTGCGTTGACTTTATCTTGCTATCGAACAGTGGAGCAACTTAAAAACCCACTGGGGCGTCCATGAATTAACTAGGTGACTTTCAAGTTTGTGCTTTGATGCCATGCCTGCAGAGTCCCTAGTGCACTGACTCCAGGGATGTAATGGTGCAAAGCAGTAGCATGACACGTACTGATAGAAACTAGGAGGTTGGGATTGTATATCAACTGAACTTGGAACATGCTGCTTGGTAGTGACGTGTGATGAGCTTGCCAGATCAGGTCTTGTATTATTTTCATCATTCTGCAGTGAAGTTAAGGATTTAGTCCGGTTTTGTATGTTTTATGTTGAACGTACCGTTTCACATACTTTACTCTTATTTCCCGCTGGCAGGAGGAGGCTGTGAATCAGCGCCTTCCTACTGCACCTTGTGTGATCCAGTATGGAGCAGCTGGACGTGGGTGGAAGGAGCACGGTGTTCTGTCTAAGGAGTCTGCAAAGCTCATCTCAACCATTAAGGTAGTTACTGTCTCTCGTTCAATTTGTGTGAATGTGTTGAATCAGCAGCATCTCTTTCCTTGTGAGAAACTTTTGGGTATGATTGTGAGTGCAGGCTATGCGTGGAGCTGAACATGCATTTATCACAGGAGAGACCCATCATGCTGCGGCGAATGAAGGGTATGGTGGGAAGGTTTGTGTAGGGAGTGTGATCTCGGATGACATCGGTCAGAAGCAACTAATCCAGTGGTTTGCAGGGCCGGTCAGAAATCTGTGGAACGACTGTGCTATTATGACATACAAGCATCATCGTCGTTTGCAACACTGCAGCCTGTGACGCAGTATGATGAGCATAAGGTGACTGGCTATAGCCTTCAATATTGGTGGCCGCATGATATTGCTGGTGTCTGTATGGATGAACGGTCCCATGGAACGGCTTTTGGGGTGCAGGACCTGATTACGTGCCTCTCGTTGTTTCCCGAATCACAACTTGTTCCTATCTGGGTCACGAGATTTTAGCGTGCGCGTATGGGATCGCAGAACCGACCGATCTGTGGGTCAGTGCCGTACGACATCTGGTTGCGGGTTTGGCTTGTGGGCTACAGTGTCTATATGAGGCCTGAGGTTTTTTTGTGATAACATCAGACTCCCAGAACTTGCGAAAGCCAAATTACGGGATTTGCTGATACCGCAGGTTCTAGTCGTCACTTGTCTTACAGCTTCTGTCCTACATTGCCCTGTCTTAGGTGTGGGAGTGATTTGAGACGGGCGTGTAAGCTTCTTTTGATTTGCTTTGTTGGCTATGTTAAGGTACTCAAGCATTTGACCATTAAAAGGCCGGTAGAAACAAGTCGGATGGATTTTTTGCTCATGCTGAAGCGTTTGCAGCTCTTGTTAACATGGAGTTCGTCTCGATTTCCGGTAAGCTGTGATTTGTGGGCCTAGGATTATGGGCCAATGTTGAAGAGTTCTTTTTAATTATTCTGCTTGGGCAACAATCCCACAAACTCATGAGGAACTACTCAAGGCGTCGTACATATCTTCTCAGGTCCTTCAAGGGTGGCAGTCTTGCAAGCAGGTCGCATTCAGTCTCTGAACAAATATGTTGTGGTTAGAAGGCTGACAGTTGTTGCTCTGTCATGTGCATTTTTGCAATGTCATTTGGTAAGCTGAAAGCTGATCTGCTGCACTGTTCACTTCTGTATGCTGGTATAGATGTCTGTTTGCTTCTATGCTACAAAGTATGCAGTTTGGTTGTCAGGTAGCAGTCCATGGCTTTAGCGTGGCCCTGGCAATAATGGTGGTTATATCTGTTAGAAGGCGCTCTTATTTCTCTTGTTATCTTTTTACCAGATGAAAAGCGAAATCAACTTGTGAGTAGTGAGAAGGACGGCAAATTGTTTGTCTGGGGAAGTGATGGGCAGGTATACTGTGATTTTTGTTGCTGAATTTGGTCTGGATACCTCAATACCAGCTCAGGTTCACCTGAAATTGGTCTGTCCTGATTCCTTGCTCGAATTGTTGCTGCCAAAGTAGGAAGGATGAGTATACATGGCTTGATTTGGAAGCTTTGGACGTCTGCGTATATCAATCTGTTAGTTCTGCCTTTCGCAGCTGTTAGAAACTGAGGATCTTCCTCGTCACTATGCTTGCTCAATGGACATCCATCGGAGCAATCAAACATTGCTCATTTGCGGAGTGGCCAAGGTGAGCTATGCTCTGCGTTGACTTTATCTTGCTATCGAACAGTGGAGTTATGTTTGCAGCAGGTGGTGCGCTGATCCTGACTTCTTGGCATCTGATTGTCTAGAAAGTTTATCATGAAGCCTGTTGAATGTCTTCTGTTTCTTTTTACCAGATGAAAGCGAAATCAACTTGTGAGTAGTGAGAAGGACGGCAAATTGTTTGTCTGGGAAGTGATGGGCAGGTATACTGTGATTTTTGTTGCTGAATTTGGTCTGGATACCTCAATACCAGCTCAGGTTCACCTGAAATTGGTCTGTCCTGATTCCTTGCTCGAATTGTTGCTGCCAAAGTAGGAAGGATGAGTATACATGGCTTGATTTGGAAGCTTTGGACGTCTGCGTATATCAATCTGTTAGTTCTGCCTTTCGCAGCTGTTAGAAACTGAGGATCTTCCTCGTCACTATGCTTGCTCAATGGACATCCATCGGAGCAATCAAACATTGCTCATTTGCGGAGTGGCCAAGGTGAGCTATGCTCTGCGTTGACTTTATCTTGCTATCGAACAGTGGAGCAACTTAAAACCCACTGGGGCGTCCATGAATTAACTAGGTGACTTTCAAGTTTGTGCTTTGATGCCATGCCTGCAGAGTCCCTAGTGCACTGACTCAGGGATGTAATGGTGCAAAGCAGTAGCATGACACGTACTGATAGAAACTAGGAGGTTGGGATTGTATATCAACTGAACTTGGAACATGCTGCTTGGTAGTGACGTGTGATGAGCTTGCCAGATCAGGTCTTGTATTATTTTCATCATTCTGCAGTGAAGTTAAGGATTTAGTCCGGTTTTGTATGTTTTATGTTGAACGTACCGTTTCACATACTTTACTCTTATTTCCCGCTGGCAGGAGGAGGCTGTGAATCAGCGCCTTCCTACTGCACCTTGTGTGATCCAGTATGGAGCAGCTGGACGTGGGTGGAAGGAGCACGGTGTTCTGTCTAAGGAGTCTGCAAAGCTCATCTCAACCATTAAGGTAGTTACTGTCTCTCGTTCAATTTGTGTGAATGTGTTGAATCAGCAGCATCTCTTTCCTTGTGAGAAACTTTTGGGTATGATTGTGAGTGCAGGCTATGCGTGGAGCTGAACATGCATTTATCACAGGAGAGACCCATCATGCTGCGGCGAATGAAGGGTATGGTGGGAAGGTTTGTGTAGGGGAGTGTGATCTCGGATGACATCGGTCAGAAGCAACTAATCCAGTGGTTTGCAGGGCCGGTCAGAAATCTGTGGAACGACTGTGCTATTATGACATACAAGCATCATCGTCGTTTGCAACACTGCAGCCTGTGACGCAGTATGATGAGCATAAGGTGACTGGCTATAGCCTTCAATATTGGTGGCCGCATGATATTGCTGGTGTCTGTATGGATGAACGGTCCCATGGAACGGCTTTTGGGGTGCAGGACCTGATTACGTGCCTCTCGTTGTTTCCGAATCACAACTTGTTCCTATCTGGGTCACGAGATTTTAGCGTGCGCGTATGGGATCGCAGAACCGACCGATCTGTGGGTCAGTGCCGTACGACATCTGGTTGCGGGTTTGGCTTGTGGTCATTTGTGGGAATGATGTGTTTTGTGTGGTGCACAGGGACGTTTGGCGGGACGGTGAAGAATGGAAGGGTGCAGGCACACTGTCAAATGGTAACGAGCCTGGATGCCAGCGACACAAGCATGATTTTGTCTACTGGACTGGACAAACGAGTTTTCAGATGGGATTTCCGGGCTCTTGGAGATCTGGTGGGTCACTTTCCGCATTTACTGTCAGGGGTCAACTGAGTCCATCGCTGAACTTGCCTGGGCTTTGACGATGTTTCAGGGATGCAGCGGTCCTGTGCA
Source organism: Anthoceros angustus (assembly GCA_010909165.1). Classification (NCBI taxonomy): domain Eukaryota; kingdom Viridiplantae; phylum Streptophyta; class Anthocerotopsida; order Anthocerotales; family Anthocerotaceae; genus Anthoceros; species Anthoceros angustus. The sequence goes on along the minus strand of MU008168.1, from coordinate 649,446 downwards.
TTGTTTGCAGCTCGACAACACCGCGGTCCTGAAGGTGGCTATCGGGAATCAGAATAGAGCAGCGGTAAGCACTTTGCGTGGCCTCTATCTGGTGGACTTCTCTGCAGCTTCTCCAGCACCTCGCCTGGCGGAGCCCTTCTCCGACGGTCGTCGGATTGGCACATACCATGACCTGATGTGGGCAGAGGGAAGGAGCCCGGATGTACTGTTCACTTCTGTATATAGATGTCTGTTTGCTTCTATGCTAAAGTATGCAGTTTGGTTGTCAGGTAGCAGTCCATGGCTTTAGCGTGGCCCTGGCAATAATGGTGGTTATATCTGTTAGGCGCTCTTATTTCTCTTGTTATCTTTTACCAGATGAAAGCGAAATCAACTTGTGAGTGAGAAGGACGGCAAATTGTTTGTCTGGGAAGTGATGGGCAGGTATACTGTGATTTTGTTGCTGAATTTGGTCTGGATACTCAATACCAGCTCAGGTTCACCTGAAATTGGTCTGTCCTGATTCCTTGCTCGAATTGTTGCCAAAGTAGGATGAGCATACGGCTTGATTTGGAAGCTTTGGACGCCCTGCGTATATCAATCTGTTAGTTCTGCCTTCGCAGCTGTTAGAAACTGAGGATCTTCCTCGTCACTATGCTTGCTCAATGGACATCCATCGGAGCAATCAAACATTGCTCATTTCCGGAGTGGCCAAGGTGAGCTATGCTCTGTTGACTTTATCTTGCTATCGAACAGTGGAGCAACTTAAAACCCACTGGGGCGTCCATGAATTAACTAGGTGACTTTCAAGTTTGATGCCATGCCTGCAGAGTCCCTAGTGCACTGACTCAGGGATGTAATGCAAAGCAGTAGCATGACACGTACTGATAGAAACTAGGAGGTTGGGATTGTATATCAACTGAACTTGGAACATGCTGCTTGGTAGTGACGTGTGATGAGCTTGCCAGATCAGGTCTTGTATTATTTTCATCATTCTGCAGTGAAGTTAAGGATTTAGTCCGGTTTTGTATGTTTTATGTTGGTACCGTTTCACATACTTTACTCTTATTTCCCGCTGGCAGGAGGAGGCTGTGAATCAGCGCCTTCCTACTGCACCTTGTGTGATCCAGTATGGAGCAGCTGGACGTGGGTGGAAGGAGCACGGTGTTCTGTCTAAGGAGTCTGCAAAGCTCATCTCAACCATTAAGGTAGTTACTGTCTCTCGTTCAATTTGTGTGAATGTGTTGAATCAGCAGCATCTCTTTCCTTGTGAGAAACTTTTGGGTATGATTGTGAGTGCAGGCTATGCGTGGAGCTGAACATGCATTTATCAGGAGAGACCCATCATGCTGCGGCGAATGAAGGGTATGGTGGGAAGGTTTGTGTAGGGAGTGTGATCTCGGATGACATCGGTCAGAAGCAACTAATCCAGTGGTTTGCAGGGCCGGTCAGAAATCTGTGGAACGACTGTGCTATTATGACATACAAGCATCATCGTCGTTTGCAACACTGCAGCCTGTGACGCAGTATGATGAGCATAAGGTGACTGGCTATAGCCTTCAATATTGGTGGCCGCATGATATTGCTGGTGTCTGTATGGATGAACGGTCCCATGGAACGGCTTTTGGGGTGCAGGACCTGATTACGTGCCTCTCGTTGTTTCCCCCGAATCACAACTTGTTCCTATCTGGGTCACGAGATTTTAGCGTGCGCGTATGGGATCGCAGAACCGACCGATCTGTGGGTCAGTGCCGTACGACATCTGGTTGCGGGTTTGGCTTGTGGTCATTTGTGGGAATGATGTGTTTTGTGTGGTGCACAGGGACGTTTGGCGGGACGGTGAAGAATGGAAGGTGCAGGCACACTGTCAAGTGGGAAGCTGTAAGGAAGTGGCCTCGCTAGCGATGAGTCCCGCATTGGAAGCTGTGTGAAGTACTAACAGTAGAATGGGGGATCCTGCAGCTAAATTTGTGGCCCCCGTGACTGAGCCTGCGTTCATGAGTCTCCGATAAAGCGTCAAATGATCTGATGGGTAGCGTCGAATGATCTGCTTGGCTGAAAGGTGGATTTCCATGAGACCGTCCGCTGGGCTTTGAACACACAAGACGAAGGGGAATCCAAGCGGAGGGACCCGTCCAAGGAGAAATGATCTGGTGGTACCAGACATCGAGCGGCAGTAGGTGGAGACGGCAGGCTAGATGGGAAAGATGGAGGTGCAGGCTGGAGAGGCTGGCCGTGGCGATCGCGAGCGGTATGAGCGCGGTGACCGACTCTCTGCCGGGGAAGGTAGCTCTGGCGAGTGCTGGGAGGGCCCTCCGCCTCCAAGGCCCCGCGCTCCATCATCGACATCTGTTCCGTGGCGGCCCTCCAACGATTGGGACAGACTGACCCCGATCTCACCTCGCTCATCCTCTACCTTGAGAGTGACTCAGGGAGTGTGTTCGCTGTGGACGGTGGCGGACGTCTCTCCTCCTCGCTCTAGCTCTCCTCTCTGCTCACTCACGGCTGACTGTAGGCTGTGACCCCCAACCACCAGCTAGGCGAGTGACCTACATGCAGGCATTTTATGCACACACTTCATTCACCTCCCGTCAAGGGACCCAGATGGTGGGAACAGTATGAATGACAACAGCTTTAAATAACCCTGAGACTGCAAACTTTACAAGCACAAGCGTGTCCCGAAAGCTCGAAATGCCACGCTGTCGTGTCGGCTTCAAAACTACAGGAAATACATCCCTCTCATGAGTACGCCGTTCACAAGAACACTGCTTCGCACTCCACTTGCAAGGTACCTAGTACCTACGCGCTCTTTTAATGGGCCATCCTTCCTTCATTATCAAGTGCGCCATCCTTCAGAGAGTGCGCGAGAAAAGCACATATCTCTTATACAGAATATATATATTTCAGTCGTTTTTATTTAATTACTATCTTAAATATTTTCATTCTACCTATGCAAATAAATATATACTAAGCTGCTTATTTTAAACTCTTTAAGCTACAGATAAATACCTAGTTATACTTTTTCAATACTTAAATTCTAGGTTAGATATCTAGTACATACGTAAATAAAGATAGTATCTAGTATTTCTCTTTTTCTCTTTTTACTGATGAGCCCTCACATACCTCAAGTGGTTTCTCCTTTTCTTGATTCTCTAAGAGTGTTTCCTATGTATTGCAAATAATAAGAACACTTGAAGTGAATTCTAATTCACCAAGGTCTCAAAACCTATCATCTTGCAAGTACTTATAGTCAGCTCAGAGTCTCCACATAATCGATTTCAACATGGGCAGAGGACCAGGTGTCAGAGGTTCTGCTTTCAGATTCAAAGAAAAGGAGGTGGATACCTAGTTTTCTTCCCACAAATTATAAATAATATGCTTATATTTTATGTAAGAAATCTCATAACATTTTTCTATTGTGTATCAGATTGCAGATATGGAGAGAGCCTTAGACATTACTGACGGTGCAACTCCAGCACGTAGAATTATCCAAAGTTTAGCAAATTCTTTTAGGTTGTTTGTTCCTTCATTTCGTCTTTATACCTTTGTGACCTTTAACTTAATAATCTATGTGACCACAAAGTCAAGAATTTTAATATAATTGTGGTCAAGCTCATTGAAGCAAAATTCTCACATGATGAACTTGCAATCTATTTGTGAGGCTTTCCAGTGAGTCTCCTGAACGTGTTGGTCACAAAGAAATACAATGGAAACAGGTATGTATTATTCCTGTTTTTTATCAAGCACTTTTCTCCTTGTAAGTCTTTGTACTTTTATTTACTGTTAAGTACAACAATTGGTATCATCCAATCTGTCATTTGACTTGATTTTTTTTACTCATTGTAGGTGTGGAATTGGTTCCAAAATAGAAGACATGCACAGAAACAAAAAATTGCCCGGATGCCTGGTAAAATTTAAGGAAATCTTTATATTCATGGATAAACTCATTTCTTTTAGCTAGTAATCTATCAATTGATTTTGCTGTCTTTCTCATGTATCAAATATGTACTATAGCTTCTATAGAAACACCTAAAAAACAAGGTCGGAAGTCTTTGGAAGGTCAACAATACGATTTTTGTCTACTGACTGGACAAACGAGTTTTCAGATGGGATTTCCGGCTCTTGGAGATCTGGTGGGTCACTTTCCGCATTTACTGTCAGGGGTCAACTGAGTCCATCGCTGAACTTGCCTGGGCTTTGACGATGTTTCAGGGATGCAGCGGTCCTGTGCATTGTTTGCAGCTCGACAACACCGCGGTCCTGAAGGTGGCTATCGGGAATCAGAATAGAGCAGTGTGGCACTGTGGCCTCTATCTGGTGGACTTCTGCAGCTTCTCCAGCACCTCGCCTGGCGGAGCCCTTCTCCGACGGTCGTCGGATTGGCACATACCATGACCTGATGTGGGCAGAGGGAAGGAGCCCGGATGTACTGTACGCTGCTGGCGATGAGATGCGAGTCGATGTGTACACCATGATCTGAAGTGGGAAGCTGTAAGGAAGTGGCCTCGCTAGCGATGAGTCCCGCATTGGAAGCTGTGTGAAGTACTAACAGTAGAATGGGGGATCCTGCAGCTAAATTTGTGGCCCCCGTGACTGAGCCTGCGTTCATGAGTCTCCGATAAAGCGTCAAATGATCTGATGGGTAGCGTCGAATGATCTGCTTGGCTGAAAGGTGGATTTCCATGAGACCGTCCGCTGGGCTTTGAACACACAAGACGAAGGGAATCCAAGCGAGGGACCGTCCAAGGAGAAATGATCTGGTGGTACCAGACATCGAGCGGCAGTAGGTGGAGACGCAGGCTGATGGGAAAGATGGAGGTGCAGGCTGGAGAGGCTGGCCGTGGCGATCGCGAGCGGTATGCAGCGCGCGGTGACCGACTCTGCCGGGAAGGTAGCTCTGGCGAGTGCTGAGGGCCTCCGCCTCCAAGGCCCTGCGCTCCATCATCGACACATCTGTTCCGTGGCGGCCTCCAACGATTGGGACAGACTGACGATCTCACCTGCTCATCCTCTACCTTGAGAGTGACTCAGGAGTGTGTTCGCTGTGGACGGTGGCGGACGTCTCTCCTCCTCGCTCTAGCCTCTCTGCTCACTCACGGCTGACTGTAGGCTGTGACCCCAACCACCAGCTGGAAGTGACCTACATGCAGGCATTTTATGCACACTTCATTCACCTCCCGTCAAGGGACCCAGATGGTAAACAGTATGAACATTCCAGCTTTAAATAACCTGAATCAGAAACTACAGGAAATACATCCTCATGAGTACGCCGTTCACAAGAACACTGCTTCGCACTCCACTTGCAAGGTACCTAGTACCTACGCGCCTTTAATGGGCCATCCTTCCTTCATTATCAAGTGCGCCATCCTTCAGAGAGTGCGCGAGAAAAGCACATATCTCTTATACAGAATATATATATTTCAGTCGTTTTTATTTAATTACTATCTTAAATATTTTCATTCTACCTATGCAAATAAATATATACTAAGCTGCTTATTTTAAACTTTTAAGCTAGATAAATACCTAGTTATACTTTTTCAATACTTAAATTCTAGGTTAGATATCTAGTACATACGTAAATAAAGATAGTATCTAGTATTTCTCTTTTCTCTTTACGATGAGCCCTCACATACCTCAAGTGGTTTCTCCTTTTCTTGATTCTCTAAGAGTGTTTCCTATGTATTGCAAATAATAAGAACACTTGAAGTGAATTAATTCACCAAGGTCTCAAAACCTATCATCTGCAAGTGTTTATAGTCAAGTCTCCACATAATCGATTTCAACATGAAGAGGACTGTGTCGAGGTTCCTGATTCAAAGAAAGGAGGTGGATACCTAGTTTTCTTCCCACAAATTATAAATAATATGCTTATATTTTATGTAAGAAACTTACAACATTTTTCTATTGTGTATCGGTAGTATATGGAGAGAGTTTAGACATTACTGACGGTAACTCAGACGAAATTATCCAAAGTTTAGCAAATTCTTTTAGGTTGTTTGTTCCTTCATTTCGTTTTATACCTTTGTGACCTTTAACTTAATAATCTATGTGACCACAAAGTCAAGAATTTTAATATAATTGTGGTCAAGCTCATTGAAGCAAAATTCTCACATGATGAACTTGCAATCTATTTGTGAGGCTTCCTGTGAGTTCCCGAACGTGTTGGTCACAAGAAATACAATGGAAATGTGTATGTATTATTCTGTTTTTTATCAAGCACTTTTCTCCTTGTAAGTCTTTGTACTTTTATTTATCATATACAACAATTGGTATCATCCAATCTGTCATTTGACTTGATTTTTTTTACTCATTGTAGGTGTGGAATTGGTTCCAAAATAGAAGACATGCACAGAAACAAAAAATTGCCCGGATGCCTGGTAAAATTTAAGGAAATCTTTATATTCATGGATAAACTCATTTCTTTTAGCTAGTAATCTATCAATTGATTTTGCTGTCTTTCTCATGTATCAAATATGTACTATAGCTTCTATAGAAACACCTAAAAAACAAGGTCGGAAGTCTTTGGAAGGTCAACAATTCAAGTACGAAGCTAAATCCACAGATGGAGCATGGTAGAGTATTAAGTTGATGTATGAACTTTGTTATAAGTATCAAGCCTTTCTATCAACTTTGTGGCTACAAAATTCACAAAAGTTGAATTGCTAGAACTTGCACTTCAAAGAACTATTGATCTTACAGGTACGACGTATCAACATTCATCTCCCATAAATGCGTAGATTCAAATGATCCGGTAAATGCAATTTCCATATCGTGTCTTGAAGTTTATCATAGGTTTCAAGTTCTTTCTTACCAATAGTAATTTTTTTCTAAGATATGGAAGTACCTTGGGTTCATAGCAAGTGCAAGTAAGGTATTCCGGTTTTGGACCAGAAGATGATGAGTGGGTTAGCTTAAAATCATCAATTCGGCAACGATCACAAGCTTGTGAAGCTTCAGATTGTGTTATTGTGCTCCCTGGTGACAATATTCTTTGTTTTCAGGTACTCCACAAAGATTGAGTTTTATAATATATAATTCTATTGTAAATATAAATACTCATATGCCAAATATCTTGCAGGATACCAATGAGCAGGCTTTGTACTTTGATGCGGAGATTTTAGATGTGCAGAGACGACGACATGATGTTCGTGGATGTCGATGTCGCTTTTGGGTTCGTTACAAACACGATGAGTCTGAGGTATGTTAATTGTTAAATATTCGTCATTATCTATTATGTCGAAGATATCGCTAGCCAGTGGTCCTGCTTCGTTATAGACACAATAGAATATAAGACATATATTTCTAAATGTCATTTTTACTGGTTTTGTTAAAGGTATTTTACTAGACATATTCCCAGTGGAGGAGGAGATTTTCTCTTTGAGACTCCACAACTACCACTATTCTAAAAGGTTGCCTTTTTACAGGAGGTGGTCCCTTTACGAAAGGTTTGTCGTAGGCCTGAACGAGATCATCGATTATACTGTATAGATGGAGGAGGTACTTTTCTCGAAGATACTTCCATAAAAAACTTGTCCACAATAACAAGAGTAGGAGACAATAATCCCATTGCAAGCACCATGACTTTAGTAGAGGATGGCTCAGTGTAAACCAGAAACTAGTTTGAATAAACATAGGTATAATAAAAAAATCTCAAATTTGGATATATTTAGAGTTGTTGGTAGATGGTAAAAACAGGGTAAAGACTCAATCGGCTAAATCCAGAGTTCTTTGTTGGTGGTGTAAATGGGAAAAGACCCATATTAGGATACATGTAAACCATACCTGCTGGTGGTCGGTGACAATAAGGGCTTTAACCCCAGAAGGACCCGTTTCTGGGCTATTTTTTAGATGAAACATTTATAGAAATTATTTTGGATTAATTTTAGTTTTTAAAAAACATAAGATTGTGACCAAGGTTCTCCAGCCAAATCTCTTTTCAACGATCTAGCTAGAATATGCTTGATTCTAAGGACAATTGAAAAAGATATGATGATCGAACAGCTTACCTGTAAACCATTTTACATCTTCACAACGTCTGAGTTTGAAATGTTTTCTCGTTTAGGGGTTAATGTAGCAGAACCTATTTAACCCTACAAAAGAGAGAATCCGATCATGGGGAGACCAAGATGCGGGATGTGGTCGGTGGCCCTTGTGTGTGCGGATGGGTGTCGTTCGGTTGCCCCGGAGAACAGGAGGCATTCCTACCATGCATCCACTAGTGGCAACCACTCAGGGATACGTCCACTGGTGGCAACCACTTAGGGAGACGTCCCCTGGTGGCAACCACTCAAGGAGAAACTTCGCATGCGAGGCATGGAGTGCGTGATCGCCACTTTGCTCATGGGGCCCAGTTTTATGAACCCGGTTAGGAAAGTATAGATAAAAGCTTGGTACCATGGCAGGTCCATTTTGTGAAGGGCCCCGCCGTTTCTTTAGGTGTTTCTGGTGAATGGTGAGTCAATTTTCCTTGGATTTCTCGTGGTGACTAGCATTGATCCTCCTACATCTCCAATTGTGTTTTGCAGTTAACCAAAGAGCCCAAAGAAGGGCATCCCGACCGAAACTCCAAGGAGGTTCCTTTCACACTTGCAACTACAATTCTACTCTTATGAAGGCAAGCATAAGCTTGCCAATAGGTATGGTCGCTTAGGGGTTAACATCCCCAACAACCTTATGATGAGCATTTTATACCAGCAATTAAAAAAAGTCACAACCATAAATTACCTAAAGCTAAGATTAAGTAGCCTCGGGACTCGGGCCCTCGGGGCGTCATTAGGTTATAACGGCAATGACTATTAGCGCCTGCCATAATACATATGTATAGGTATATCGGTACATCTTCAGCCCGAGGTGGTATTGACGGGGCCTCCTGCTTTTCTCCGGGCATCAACACCACGAAGAGATGTGAGCGGGGCCCCGGGCCCAGAGGCGGATCCGGAGGGTGAATCTGGCATCAGCCTGCCAGGCATTACGTGCGTACCAGGCACAACGTGCGCTGACGCAGACTTGCAAGCAGCAAGTGGCCCCTCCGCTTGGAGTCCCATCTGCTCTGCACCCTGCCCCCATCTGGTCCTCCCTGTCACATGGACTTCAATTCGTGCTCGAAAGTCTGAGGCAATCACCACGCTTTACCGAGCTATGGAGAAAATTCAGCAAGCAAGCAAACAGCGGGTACAGTGATTGATGTATTTTCTGTGTACCCCATAGCACTATACGACCAACGTCACTGCCTCTCTTCACATGACATCCGTCTTTTACCTTTCGGGCTTGTGACTGTGCCAAGTCCTGTCATTTCCTGCAAGATGATTCTCCTCCTTCAGGTGCTCCTAAAATGCTTGGGGCTGGAAGTGTCTGTCTGGACAGGTGATGCGGCCTTTCGAAAAGGAGACTTCTGATCACTGAGGCGCCACTTCCAACTTGAACAGGACCTGGTGGGTTTAGCTCGTTTGCAGAAAAGAACATTGTAGGCAGCAAAGATCACATTCCGGACGAGAATGACGCACGTCTGGACCAAGATGATGGCAGCTGGCCGTCTTGCAGAGTAGCTGATGACACATCCGAACTTGCGTCCGCAATGTCTGGTGTGTTCTCTTCCATCATATCCGTGCTGTCTACGCCGTCCAGACTGTGCCGCTCCTCGTGGTGTTCCCTGACAGACACCATCTCCAGTCCTTGTATGCCATCTCCGGGATCTCTTGGAAGCTTTGCGAGTGCTAACATGCGTCCAACTTCCTTCATGTCAGGCCTGTCAGTAGGGGACTCGCTGGTGCAAAGAAGTGCAACCCTGAGCACCCGGAGCATTTCGTCCCTGGCTATCGGCGAGGAACCTTGTAGCTTGAAGTCTAAGACTATGGTGAGGTCGGTTTTGTCTTTGACGTTCCTGTTAACCCACTCCACCATGCTGGTTCCCTGCCGAAAGTCGGGACCATTGGGTGTTCTTCCTGTCAATAGCTCTAGCAGCACCACACCGAAGCTGTATACATCACTCTTGGTGGTCACTCTCTTGCTGTACCCATGCTCTGCGCAGCCGGCAGAATCCTGGATGACTTTATAAGTTGAACGCGGGCATTGAAGAATTGAAGGCAGCCTTGTTCAGCAAAGATGAGGTAGGTTCACGAATATGCTTACCAGGTGCAATGTAGCCAAAGGAGCCAGCGATGCCTGACAAGAGTGCTGCAGAGTCGGTGCCGTCAATGAGCTTTGCAAGCCCGAAGTCAGTGATATAGGGCTCCATGCTAGAGTCGAGAAGAATGTTGTTGGTCTTGACATCTCGGTGCACAATGGGAGGGACGCAGTAGTGATGCAGGTAAGCTAAGCCCTTGGCTGTGCCCACTGCGATTTTGAACCTGGTGTCCCAGTCCAGCGCCAAGTTGATGCAAAGGGAGGCGTTGCTGTGCCTGCTGTGGAGGATGTCTCCCACACTACCATTAGGCATGTAGTCGTACATGATGAAGGCTTGGGTTTGGTCAAAGCTGTATCCCATCATCCTTACAATGTGCCTATGTCTGACCAAAGCTGCCGTCTCCACCTCCGCGGTGAAGCTGTTGACAAGTGGGAATCGCAGCGACAACGTCTTCACTGCCAAGACCTGGCCTGACGACATGATGGCCTTGTACACAGTTCCATACCCGCCCTTCCCTATCACCATCTCGCTGCTCAGGTTGTGCGTGGCTTCCATGATGTCGGATATGGTGATGCTGGTGTTGACCCTCGCAGAAGCACAAGAGTGCAGCGTCCGGCCAGTCTCCTCGTCTGGGCTGTTACCTGGGCAGCGATGGCACAGACACAAGTATGCCCCAATGAGCACCAAGGTGATTCCCAAGAGGCCTACTCCACCTAACAATCCCAGAGAACCCCTGCTCAGATGCAATTCTTTGCCAGCCACGACCAAAGTGCGCACCGGACAAGGGGGCAGAACCCCACCACAGAGTTCAGAGTTGCCTGCAAAGGACATAGCTGCCTGCTTGGAGATGGGTGGGAACCCAGCACGGAGTCCCAGTCCGTGAGAGATTGTTGTAGGAAAGAGCAAAGTATTTAGGAAACTGACCCCAGGACGGAAAATCAGCGGGGATGCGTCCTAGAAGATCGTTATCCGACAATTCAAGCAGCCGCAAGGCGCTGAGGCTGCCGAATCCTGGTGGAATCGGTACGGACAGATCGTTCCAGCTCAGGTTAAGCGAAATTTGCAAGCTTCCGACATCACCCACCTCCTGTTGGATGGCTCCGCGCAGCTGATTTCCCCCAAGTCGCAGCTCAACAAGGCTATGCAACTCTCCCACAGAGGCAGAAACAACACCTTCCAGCAAATTGTCCTGGAGTCGGAGCCGTTTAAGGAGTGCCAACTTCAAGACGTCCCCCACCTCGGCAGGGATGCTCCCCGGCAACCTGTTCCCTCCCAGACCAAGGTATCCTACGCGGTGCCGGCCCTGCAGAAGCCGGGGCGGGATCTCACCTGTGATCCTATTGGACGAGGCATCGAGCCTCTGCAGCCCTGCGGCCTCACTCAGCTCCAACGGAATATCAATCCATCTCCCCTAGCATCCCAGACAGTCGTGCCCCAAGTCCAGATTGCTCAGGCCGGAGCACAGACCTAATTGAGCAGGAATGAGCCCTCCCAAGCCGCTGAAGCTCACATCCAGCTGCTGCATCACATCGCTGGGACTGCGTGAGCAGAACATAGAGGGGAGGGATCCCGAGAGCAAATTGTGGTCCAGGCGGATGTGACGCAGCCCGGAGCAGGCTGCAATTTCCGCAGAAATTGTTCCTTCCGCTTATCCGATTACTTGATAGATCGAGCACACTCAGCTCTTGCCTGCAGCAGGTGTGGCAAATCGTCGCTCTCGTCCACCTTCTCGAGCACGGCACTCAGCCGGGCCCCAATTGGTGCGGAATATTACCGCTCAACCGATTTTCGTACAGCCGGAACAGTGCCAAAAAATGCGACCGGGTGATTGCGACAGGGATTTCTCCTCTCAGCCGGTTGGAGCTCAGATCCAACGTCAGCACAGCCGTGCAGCCTGCGGGATGCTCAGGGATGGGGGCCTGAGAAACTGTGGTTGCGCAGGGAGGCCAGAAGGAATGCAATTGGATGCTCTAGATGGTTTGAAGGTCGGAGGTGCGGCCAGCCAGCCTTTGTGCGGCACGCGGATGCGCTTTCTGCAGGAGCTCAGCAGAAGGCGCGCTGTGTAGAGTCAATTGTTTCTTGTCGGTGCCGACTGCGAGCTGGGTGTCAGCTCACGGCCCTGGCATTGTGGACTCGGCCAGATGCCGTAGAACGTCTTCTGGAACTGTCGGAACGCACCGGAGCGCAACTGCGATCAGGACCTGGTCTGCCATCCGGACCAGTGGGCTTTTGCAGCCAGCAAGACTTTATCAGATCTCCCACAATAAGATTCAATCTGGAACATAGTATTCAATGGTTTCTACCGGAAAGACAAAACCAAATAGGTAGAAGGATAGCACACAGATGCCCATGTCGTATTGCTTGCCAAGTTAGGCCTAGCATGATGTGGGAGTGGATTAAATTTAGGCCTTTCCTCATCTCCGACCACGCATAATCGGGGCGGTCGGTAGCTTGGGGTTGGCATTTGTGGGCTAGCCCCTTGGCTCTTGGTCCTTTAGTGGGTTGTCCCCCTCGGTTCGCGGTAGATGGATTTTCCCAATCTCTTCTTTTTAATAAGATCTCCATCCTCCTACTAAATTTATGCCAAAAGTGGAATGTCTCGAAAACACTATGAAATCCATGTTTGCTATGGTCTTTAGAATTGTTAGCGCATTTCCTTTCAATAAATAATCAGCTGTCGGTTTTACAAACAATGTCAGGCCTTGTCATGTTTGGCCACTTACCTCATGGACTGCATCTCTAAAGGCTTTAAACCCTATGTGTTAATTGCAATTACAAGAAACAAGGTTAAAAAATATTCAAGAAATTGCCACTACGAAAGCAAGATTCGCTAAACGAAACGTTAAGGTCTCGAACTAATTAGCTTGCTACAACATATACACAACAAAAGGGACGGCAGTCAATCGCGTGTCTATGCAGGTTACTCCTATTAGCTCTACCAGGGAACGCAATCTCGCCGCAAGGCCCGATCATAGCCTCCTTGGACGTGGGGGGACAAGTCTTATTGGGTGAACATGGACCTAACACCAGGTGAAGGAAGTTTGATTCCACAGGTTAACTTGGATGGGTTCTAGCAAGAAGTTTGACTTATGTCCATATTAATAAGAAATGCTAGGGAAAAAAGGTTCACATTCGAAAGCCTTTGTTATTAATAATACTAAACCACCCTAAACCGGGTCTACACCCCGGCTTAAACCCGGCCTCCTTGGCTGCAACACTATAGACATTAAAGTTGGGTGGAAGGGAACCAAAATATAAATAAAAAAAATTGTACCTAAACGAACCAGCCGCTTGAGATCGTAATCATAGCCCTATGTATAGCCATTGCTGCTGATTTGGATAAAAAATGGCTGTGGGGAGCCTTTCTTCAACGATCTACATCGGTTATTATATAATTCTGGTTTCCGCCAGGTACTCCGGATTCTTGCACTGTTCATAATGTTTGGTTTGCATGCCGATTAACATCAAGTCGATTACGTAATGTCTAGTTTGTGCAGCGCTTTGACGACATTGATCTGCAGATCGTTGAGTACTCCTGTGTAGATCGTTGTGTGCCAGCTACTAGGATGGGGATACTTTAGTCTTGTGAATTGTTCAAGGGCGGTTGTTCAATTCTTGAAATTTCTATATTATTTCAAGATTTACTAGTTTTGAGTTCCCTTTCCATGTTGCATCCTTCAAGCTCCGTGCACGTGCATTTGGAGACCAGTCATGTCCTCCTCTTCTCAAGGACTCAAACTATGAACCATGCCAAGAATCCGTGTGGGGATACTTTTGCTAACCTAGATTAGGAGGGTGCACACTTGTAACCCAATGTTGATGTAGTACTGGGGCTCGTTCCATAAGGAATGGACTTGTGCTAATTCTACCTATGCTCCACAACTCGACGCCTTCATCATGTTGTGTCCAGCGGAAACCGCGGAGCTTAGGCGTGTCTTTGAGACACCCTGAGCGGAGCCTTGTGGAAAGGTTCGATGGGTCGCGTACGTGGTTTATTGAGTTGCTAGGTGGCACGCGCCTAGGCAACTCAACGGACCAAGCACGTGACCCACCGGACTTATCCAAAAGGCTCTGCTCAGGGTGCCTCAAAACACCGTTTAAGGTCCGGCGGACCATAATAGGTTTAGCGACATGTTCCTCCATCAATCACCGTACCCTAGCGCCTCTACGCACATACTTGCTTAGCTCCACATCTTCCAACTCACAACTCTTGACTTCACTTAATAATAGCTCCAACACAACGCACAGGCTCACAGCAGCTCCCTTCCTTCTCCCTTGCTCACATATAGCCAGCTCTAGAAATTCCAACACGCCGACATATTCACACAAGACTGCCTTTGCTCCTTTTGAATCCTTCGCGTTCCATGAGGTAGTGGCTTCTCAGCCTGCAACCCCATGGCCTCTGCCCCAACGCCTACCAAGGACACCGATGGCTTCATGCCGAAGGTCCCCCCCATTATATAGTGCCACCTGAGCTCAGGACTGAACCTAGTCTGCAACTATCAAGCGTGTTAGTGGAACTCGTCATCAAAGCTCTTGACACATTCTCCTACCACTAATCAATCTTGCAAAGTGACGCAGGAACACACTCAGCTCCTCTAGCACGAGACGGCAAAGCAAAAGAGAAGTATGCAATTAATTAAAAACAGAATACAAAATTATCTTAAGTACTTATGAGGTGTTGTGGCGACGGTTCACTATAAATCTAATTATTAAACATGATGGTTCACTATAAATCTAATTATTAAACATGTACTGTTTGTAACATATGGTAGACAACGGTAGGTTGTGGTAGATAGTCTGTTATGTACATATGGGCATGTGAAGAGCCAATTTTTATTGGGCCTATGTATCAGTCCAATCCAATGGATTGATGCGTAAGTCTTTTAAGGTCACATAACCATCTCAATTTCATTAGGTATGGGTATGAAAGCCTTATTTATGTCAAGTTCTAACCTATCAAGGGGACAACTTTTTGAAGTTGAAAACCAAGAATCAATACATTTACAATGGAACAAATGTGAACATTGTGGCAGTTTTCGGACTTCTTGTGTGTCTTCCAATTCATCAAGACATATACAACATTCTTCAGTGATGTTGATCTTCTTCTTATATAACATGATAGGAATGATTTCATTTAATCTCTCCACATCAAGTTGTTCATGACGTGGTATAACTAATTCATGATTAGTCGAACGATAATTCATTGCATCCCATAGAAAACTTGTATGTGCATAAAGTAGAGTGCATATGGCTGCTATACTGAAGAAAGGTATCAACACCATCATTAATATGCATAGAGTGCATATAACTACCATACTCAACAAAGTTATCCACACCATTAGAAATATGTATATAGTTGCTATCATGAACATTTGAATGGTTGTTGTCCACACTAAAAACAATATCCATGTAGGTCCCGCCATGAACATTTGATTGGTTGTTTTTGGTTTTAACTGATAATTTGTTGATAGCAATTACTTGTATACATAGATGTAGAAAGAGAAATAATTCAATGGTAGAGGCACAAATGTTGCAAAAGTAATAAAAAGGAAGATAGTAGGATAGTGGAATACTTTGAACATTGTTTAATTAGATCTCGCACCTTATATATAGAGGTATAAAAAATTTACTATTCATGAACTTCGAAAGTGCAAACATTATTGAGATTTAAAAACAAATTATTAATTATTAAGTTAGTTAGTTAATTAATTACGGAAATACTATTATGTGAAAACTTACCTTTGAGTAAGTTTTCATACTATATATGAAAACTTACCTTTGTTTCTAGTAACGACACTTATCGACGTGAAACGAAAGGTCCTGGTGGTGTACTTCTTCTCGGCCAATATAGCGATGGCTGATCGTCAAGGCCAATCCATTGTTGCAGCTATGATGGCCATAATAGCTGCAATCTCGTCTATAGAACATGCCCACTTCTCCTCCATTTTAATGCAACAAATATCACAACAACAACAAAAACGATCGACTTGTGTTATAGGCTACTGTGAGTAACCCAATGCCTAGGGGCGGAGTGCGGAGAAAGAAAATTCTAAAGCCCGACTAAGGTGCCCACGTTCTGTTTGCACTTCTATGCGCTACACATCCAAGTTCTGTTTGCACTTTTATGCGCTACACATCCAAGGTTTCGTCAAGTGATGCTAAAAGCTTCATTGTAAGAGTGAATGAAACATTAGATCGAGGCGGGGGGAGAGTGGAGCTAGAGATTCTTTGATCTCTTGGGTTCTTTGATCTCTTCCTCGCTCTAACAAGAAGGAGGCACAAGTGTTAGAAAATGATTCACTTCGATTAGCATCATCCCTTACATAGGAGGTACATATTTGACCTCTAAATAATAATCCTCTTAAATATTAAGTAAGTTAATTTTCTTAAGTCCTAAACAAAACTTTACTACCACTAATCTCTTAACCTATCAATTTAGATCCAGGCTAATTTAAAGCAAGCTAATTTTTTTAAGCCCTAAACAAAGTCTTACACATGCATCCGCTTAATCCTGAAAATTGCTGTAATTGCAAAACTTGTTGAAAGGAACACTAGACAGACTATTTCAGGTCCATGGTCCTTTTATGCTGTTATGAGGCAATTTTTGGCTCCAAGCATAAGGTTTTGGCGGAATAATTTGAAAAAGCAGGCTCGCCACTTCTTGAATGGAAAAAAAAAAAGCAATAACTTGAAGTATGTGACACTATCGAAGAGTTTCAAAAAGAAGTATCAGGAGGTGTTTCTAAAAGGAGAACAAGAGAAGATGGATCGTCGGGTTGTTGCACACAACCAACAAAAACTTGTTGTGGTGAAAAGGAGCAAAGAGGGGAAAAGCAAGCTGTATGCCTACTTTGGGTATGGAGGACAACAGTTTAGAATATTACAGCTGTCAAATCTACGCATGGAAACTGATTAAAAAAGCTTCAAGTTTTTTGGAAGGAGATTGAAACTCCTAGGTCAGCTATGGCTCCTCAAGTGCACTCAAAAGGAAACCTGGATTAGGCAGTCAACGTGTGGGATATCTTCCATGATACATCAGGTGTCAAATCTACGCATGGAAACTGATTAAAAAAGCTTCAAGTTTTTTGGAAGGAGATTGAAACTCCTAGGTCAGCTATGGCTCCTCAAGTGCACTCAAAAGGAAACCTGGATTAGGCAGTCAATGTGTGGGATATCTTCCATGATACATCAGGTTGTAAGAGTGAAGAATATGATGTAGGTTATGACAATGAAGAATATGATGAGAAGGTCATGGAGGCCATTTTTGAAGAAGGTTTTGGATCAAGGGTTCATGGTGGAACATCTTTCCCTACGTATCATTGCAAAAAAGGCTAAGCTTGCAAGCTACTTTCAGCATAGGCCTCCTCCCCCTTGTGAGCCTTTTTTGTGTTCTATTTTTGGTGTTTTTCTAGCGTTAGAACCAACCTGGCAGGCGCGGAGTAGCGTTGCGGGCTAGTGAACCCATAACCCATACTAGTGCTACATTCGAGCACATTGTGTGGCAAAAATGTATCGTTTCTACTTGAGCTTTCTTACGGCAATACATGATACTTAGAAACTAGCTCTCCCTAGTGTAGATGGAATTGGTGTGCGATATGCACATTTTTTATGATACTTATCTCCCAAGGAGTACTCGAGATTAGGTTATAGCTTGGATTGTTTGACTGGCCAATTAAAACCCTCGCCCAAAATGTCCAAAATGAGCAGCACGTTGGAAGACGATTAATTATTTGTTTGCATCTTTGATCTTTAAGTTTGTTGAACTGATCATTATTACTAGATAACCTTGACGGAACATGACAATAGTCTCAACGAGTACCCATAATCCTTTTGCAGCAAACGACCAAATGAAAAACCTCAACTTTTGTGTCAAATTCTAGCCCCGACAGCGTTCTTGGATTAGAAGCACAAGGTCTCTAGACATCCTACTATGGAAGTTAGTGAAACTCATTATACACTAGTTGTTCCAAAAGGATGTGGTTCTTAAGAATGAGAAAGCAATGTTTACGGTGAAAGTCAAATTTTCTTCGAGAAGTATCTTCGGCATGATGGCACACATAGCAATAACAATTTTGTTTACAAATATACTAGCATGTCAGAACTTGTATGTCTCACTGAATTTTCTAATTTTCTGTCCAGTCGTGCTGGATGTTCCAATAAAATCATTTGAACTTCTAGCGATTCATCGAATATTTGTCCACACAAGTGCAAACTTCAATCTCATAGTGGGTTCCAATATAAAGACATGAAAGCCGAATCTTTACAGCTCAGGACTCAAGGCTTTTTGAATATAAGGTAGTAAGTAACATGTCTTCAAATTTTAAACTAGTACAAAGATAATACAATTTGGACAATGTGTATCCAAATGACCTAGGCTAAATGGACACACATTTATACGCTTAGATCGGTAGAGAGAGTGGATGCCCTTGGTGAAAGTAACTTAGGCACACCATGGTACAAGTTGTTACAGAAAATCCGTCAATGTGTCTACCTTACGTGAACAAGGCCGACTCTCACATAACTAGTGGAGTTTTTGTGTAAGCTGTAACTACACCTATGCAGGTAACAAAGAAAACAATGGAAACTGGGTAGCATAGGCTGTTGCCAAGAGCTTGATCGGGCCGCGGACGTTGCGAAGCACTGGCTGTCCTTGGGATGGGGTCCAGGAGAACTGCGGACGGACAGAAGAGGACTGGCAGCAGCAGCAGCGGCAGGAGGGCTAAAAGATCGAAGTGTGTAGAGGCTGGAGACTCGGGCCTCGCAGGGGATGCCCATGCTACGGTACGAGGGGAGGGGGAGGAGTATGGAGAGGAGAATGCCAGCACCGCTGGATTTGTGGACGATATCCTTATCCAAGTTTTGGGCTTCTTCTCTACTCGACAGCTGCTGTCTAAACTGGCATTTGTTTGCCGTCGTTGGAGGCGCATCTCCAAGGGCATGGTACAATGGCCTTCTGGACCCGCGTCAACTGCTTCTTTCCGCTTCCTTTTGTTGACCTCATTTCATTGAAGAGCTGGTCCAACAGTTGTGTTGTTGGTAAGTGTGGCAGGTTACCGAATTGTTACCACCTCGCGTGGAGAGCCCAAGTCCATGGTACCCTTCCTGGGTATGCCGTTTTGCTGACAGAGAACTCGACGTATGGTGTTCATGGCTTTGTCTCTAGGAGGTAGACGGTGCTGAATTGCATGTCCGCTTGCAGGCACCTCGACACCGGTTCCTGGAGCTTGTAGAACGCTATAAGACAACCTTGGAAAGAATAGAGCTTTGTGGGTGCGTGCATGCCTATAGAAGGTCTTCATGTTGCAGCTTTGTTAGTATTCTATTGACTCTGGGCTTAGGTGTGTGTGTGTGTGTTGGCTGTGCAGCTTGCAATGGCCGAGAGTGGACGTTGTGGCACACATAATATCAAGTCTGCCTAAGCTGAAGGATTTGACCATCAGCTCCGCCTTTTTCCCAGAGTCCGCTGACCTGGTGAATATTGCAAGAGCGCTTCCGCAGCAGCTCCTTAGTCTTGACCTGCATCTAGAGCCATCTGTGCGAGGCCTGCATCCTGCTTCACTCACTGTGAATGATCACTTCCTCCTGGAACTGCAGCAAAGGTGTATTTTGCTACAGAAGCTTGATCTGGATGGTCATAAAAGCATAACCTGGCAAGGATTGGATGGTGTCGTTAGAGCATGTCCAATGTTGACCTTTTTAGATGTGCAGAGTGAGGGCTTGGGTTGGCGAGAGGTTCACAGCATTTTAAGACAATGCAAGTCATTAAAGCACTTGTCAATCGTCTCTCCTCTGCTTGGTGAAGATGCTGGTACTGGTGTTCAAGCTGGTAGTATTGTCCAGCCTGGTAGAAGGTTGGGTTTTCGCAGCAGGGAAGGAGCTTCAACTGCAATTGGAGACTTGGATATAATGGACGATGTAGCCATGCCACCCTTTCTATCATCCCTGCGGCTGTACACTTCGTCACATCGGTCAGTAAAGCTTGAGTTGCTTCCAGCGCTTGGGCTTCTGAGAAAATCTGGCCATCAGTTGCGTCACCTGCATGCCCAAGGGCTTTTCAACTTAAGCTGGCAGACGATATCAGTTTGGTGCCTCAATCTTGTGTCATTGGACTTGTCACATCCTAAAGAGCAATCGCTGGAGCTCACTGAGGTAGTTCTCAGCTCTGTTGGGTTTTTGGTTGAGCTTGGATGAAGCTATTGTCAAACTTCTGGTGGTACTCGTACTTTTTTCTTTGGGGGACATCTCACGAAGCCTGCATTTGTCCATGTACAAACCTGTTGCAGATCGAGGAGATTGTGCTCAGGGGACTTGTGCAGCTTCTTAAGAAGCTCGAAAGACTGGCGCTACCTTCAGCAACAGACCGCATTCTCAGTGAGCTTGGTCGGTGCTGCCCTAAACTCCAGGAATTGAGGTTCCAGGTACTGTGCAGTGCTCACAACTTGGCTGATGTTCATTGATGGAGGACTTTTGAGGTTCATGGACAACTTTTGTGGATGTTGCAATGTGCATAGATGGATGTTTAGGCTGGTTGTTTCCTGTTTGCAACCTCAGGGCCATTACTTGCATTGTCGAGAAATTCACCCTCGACCCCAAGCTACAAACCAGGGGATTATTCAGCTATCTGAAGGTTGCCCTGAGTTGCGTGTACTAAGTTTGGCTGGCTGCCAAAACGTAACCGTCAGTTCTGCTCGGTAGGGTGCTCTCCTGTATTGTTTGCGACAGACCCATATGAAAAACTTGTTCCCACTCACAAGGTTCTTTTGCAGCACTCTTAGCCTTAGATATGCTGCTGCAACTTACTCGGGCTGCTGAAGAAATTGCTGTTATTGTAGGAAAGTATTCAAGCAAATTCTTTACCTGAACCTTGGTCCGTTTTTTGCGTGCAGGAGCTTAGCCTTTCATTGCAAAGGTTTGGAGGCGTTGTACTTGAGTGGGTGTCGCAACTTTACTGATGACGCCGTTAATGCGCTTTTGCCTCTCATGCTCAAGTCGCTTGTTACACTTGATCTTGTCAGTTGCTCGATGGTAACCCCTGCCATATTCACCTCTATTGTGGAGGCTTCAGAGGTTTGGCTCTCGTCCCCTCACCTTTTTTGCTGACAAGAATGTAGATGTAGAGTTTTGTCAGTGGGGCTCATGTCTTTCTTGGGTTGGTGTGCAGTCACAGAATCTGTCCCTGCGCATACTCGCAGTCTCCCAGACTCTCAACAAACACTACAAGCGTCATCATCGAAAGCAACTTGCAGAGCGCCTGCCTTTCCTTCGAGTTGTACTCGGTTCTTCCTGGGATGGCTTTTATCATGCGCGGTACTTCTGACTATGTACCAAATGGGTGTACAGAGCCAGACGCTAGTCTCAAGGGGGCGAGAGGTTAGTGGCCGTGGCGTCGTTTCGCTACTATGTGGAGTCTCCACAAGTAATGTATTCACTTGAACCAGACTAGAGGCTGCTGAAAAGCTAATTTTGCGCCTGAGGGGTTAAAGAGGTAGAATCCTCTGGTATGAGGGGCATGAGATTCCGACGACAGAAGCTCCGACAGAACTCGGCGAGCGTGAGAACTATTGTTAGCCTTGAGAGAATCGTACATAGAACAGTAGATACTTCGAACTACGTTCCAGAAGAGCTGAAGAGCTGCCGCGGACAGCACATTCCAGCTGTACAGACAAGCATCGTAATCTTGTATCGTAAGCCATGAGGACACTTGGAGCATTCTCTGTTTGCAGGGGAGCGCGCACCACGGGGTGGATTGCCAGCTAATTCCATCATCTCTGCCAGGAGCCATGGCTGGCACTCACCTCCAGGACCTGCGCCTGGGCATGGGCCATGGGGACCATGGTCATGGGCCAGCCAGCCAGCGGAGAAGCATATGATGGGCTAGGTTGGTGGAGCCGGACTGTTAGTAGGCACGCCGGTGTGCAAGGCGTGTGACGAACCACGAGCCCAAGGAAAGTGTGATCCGTCAATACAGATGCATGCCGTAGCTTGCAGCTCTTCCACCCATCATTCCGACACTACTCACAACAACAACTACACTACTTGCCTACATGCTCATGGCAATCCCAGATACAAGATTCATGCCAAGAGGCTCACAAAATTTGATGAACTTTGGATACAACCACCTTATCACAAGCTGTCACAAATGGGATCTCCTGGACTGTGCTGAGAAATGCAGCCGTTGTCATCGCAGGGACATAAATAAAAGGCAGGCAGGCAGGCACCTTATGCATTATGCGTTACATGTGTACGTAGAATAAAAGAATTGAATGACAGTTGGAAGCTGGCTGCTACCCTGTCGTAACAAAGTGAGACACCCTGACGGTAGCAGACTTCTGACTGTAAAACTGTAAATGGAGGATGAAGCTCAGCTCCAAAG
This sequence comes from Anthoceros angustus, assembly GCA_010909165.1. Lineage (NCBI taxonomy): Eukaryota > Viridiplantae > Streptophyta > Anthocerotopsida > Anthocerotales > Anthocerotaceae > Anthoceros > Anthoceros angustus. The sequence goes on along the minus strand of MU008168.1, from coordinate 626,968 downwards.
ACACGCAAAACCCCATCCCTGTTGCGGTGACGAAGCCAAAAGAAGGGTTTACAGCCAGCAACCAACACCAGCAACAATGGGCTGCGCTTATTAACTGTGATAGGAGGCCGAATGGGTGAAAGATTCGGAGGCCTCCGATCCGGGAGTGTAAAGCTCCGGTCTGTCGAATTCACGGGACTTGTCGTCCGACTTGTCGTAGGATCTGGCGGCATCGTCCGACTCCAGAGGCCTGATCTCCTCCAGCATTTTCACAACCTGGCGCATTTTAGGTCTCTGGTCGGGCGCAGTGGCCACGCAAGCCATTGCAATCTGCAGCATCTGCACCATTTCCTCTTCGATGTTCTGGTACCTCATGAGCTCCAGATCGAACACCTCCGCAGTCCACTCTTCTCGGACCACGGACTGCACCCACCGCGGCAGATCGATGCCTTCATCGTTGAGAGACGACTGCGTGGGCGCCTTCCCTGTGAGCAGCTCCAGCAGCAGCACGCCGAAGCTGTATACATCTGCTCTCTGCGTCACCTTGCGCGTCTCCGTCACCTCGGGAGCCCTGTATCCGACAACGCGAGACGCGGACGGGGAGGTGCTGAGGAGCTGCACTAGGCCAAAGTCCGACACACAGGCCTCGAAGTTACTGTTGAGAAGAATGTTGGAGGACTTGATGTTCCCGTGCGTGAATTTGGAGCTCCCTGCCTCGTCATGCAGGTAGGCTATGCCCCTGGCCGAGCCCAAAGCAATCCGCACGCGCGACACCCAGTCCAGAGGAGTGCGTCCGGCGCCTCTGTTTCCTGCGATGCCAGGGCACGAGAGGGCAGCAAAACAGACCACACATACTTCAGTACAAGGGACACGCCATGGACGGAAGGAAGGGAGGAACAATCGACCAATGCTGCACTTGTTTCTCCCTCTTTTGCTTACCGTGGAGCAGAGCAGACAGGCTGCCCAAGGGCAGATAATCGTACACCAGAAGCTTCTCGTCCTTGGAGTAGTAGTAGGCGCGCAGAGGCACCAGGTTGGGGTGATGCAGCCTGCCCACCATCTCGATGTGATGCTCAAAGTCCTTGGGCCCAATACTGACATCCTTCAGCCGCTTCACAGCCACGATAGACCCATCCTCCAGAACAGCCTTGTAGGCAGTTCCCACGCTCCCCTTCCCCAACACTTCGGCAGACGCCCTCAGCAAGTCCTCCAAGTCGAAGTTGAAGCGCTTGCCTTCGAAGAAAACGAGCTTGTTCCGCTCAGGCTCCTGGATGGAGCTGTAGGAATCATCCTTAAACTCCTCCGACTTGTACGCCTTGTCCTTATACGAGTCCTTGGGCACACCAGCAGGCGCAGCCCCTCCGCCGCTCTTCCGCCTCCAGTACCAGCACAAGAGAGCCGCCGAGACGAGCAGGAGAAACGCCGCATTCCCGGCTATGATAGCCACAATGGCCCCCACAGAAATCCCGGACTTCTTCCCCTTGGCTGCTGCGAGTGGCGGAGCCGCAGTCTCGGCACAGGGATTCCCAAACGAGACCCCGCAGATCAACGGGTTCCCGAGGAAAGCAGCCTCCCCAAACCTGTCCACCAGAGCCGGATCCACCGACCCGGTCAGATTATTGTTGGCCAGGCTAAGATTCTGCAGCCCCGTCAGGCCGCGGATGTCGGGCACCGGGCCCTGCAGCGCGTTGTTCTCCAGAAACAGCGTCCTGAGCTTGATGAGCTTGTCGATGGACGGAGGCAACCCCCCGGAGAAGGCATTGGACGACAAGTCGAGATGCACCAGCCCAGGCCACTGCCCAACATCCGGAAGCGGCCCGCTCAGCCGGTTGTCCTGCAGATAAAGAGCCCGCAGCTTGGTGCAATTGGCCAGGTCCGAGGGCAAGCCCCCTGTGAGCCCGTTCTTCCGCAGGCTCACCACCCGCAACTGGTCTATCACCCCCAGCGACCCCAGCGGAATGCTCCCCACAATCCCCGCCCCGGGCTGCCGTATCTCCTGCACCCGCGTGTTGTGCTCGTCGCACTTGATCCCCGGCCACTGGCAGGTGTTCACCGTCGGGTCCCAGGGCAGAAACGTCTTGGCAGGATCAACCGCGTCTCGAAACGTGAGCAGGGCAACGGTGTCCGTGGTGAGCGATCTGCCCTGCTGCTGCCCCGACCCCAAACCGAAAAATGCGCCCAAGAGCAACAGAGCGAGCACCGGCAGGGCCGCCTCCTGCCTCCCTCCCATTTGCCGCAGCCGCCGCATGCCTCCTCCCCGACGCACGCAAAACGCACACAAAACAAACTCTCTTTCACACTTTTTTCACAAAACCCTCGCCTCGCCTCGCCCACGACACACCTGCATGGCGCGCCCCCGGCCCTCTTCACTCAAATGCCGCTCCCGACCGGTCCTCCTGCCGGAAGGAAGATCTCCCATTCCATCGCGTACCGGAGGTCGCGGACTGCCGGCGCCCGGGCTAGAGACTTGCCGCCCGCCACGACCCGGCACTGTTCACCCACGGCGACAGGTCGAGCACGGGGAGCTCGCTTCCCCTTCCCCTTCCCCTTCCCCTTCCCCTGTCCCTCTCCCTCCACTCCCAGAGACGGCCGCTTCCGCGGGCCTGGCTAGCCCGCCTCCATGCTCAGGAACGCCACGCCTCGGGAAGCCGCGCCTCAGACGCGACTCAGGAAACGTCTCGAACGCGTCTCAAAGCTGCGGTGCGGGGGGGAGGGGAGCGACGAGGAAAGGCGGAGGAGATGGGAAGAAGAGGAGGAGATGGAGAGCTGGGGGAGCGGCAGATCGGAAGGAGCTGGACGACAGCGGAGAAGGGGACGGAGGAGCCTGCGGGAGGGGCAGAGCAGAGCAGAGCAGAGCAGCGCAGCGAGCAGGTCTGGGGGAGCAAGGCGGCCAATGAGGATGGAGATGGTGCGATCAGGGGAAGGCAGGGGGCGGGCCCGCGACAGAGCTGGCAGGGCGAAGCAAGGGCGAAAGTGGCGCAACCCAACGTTACGTTGGGATAAGCTCCGTCATCACGTCATCATGCTCGGGGGTCGGGAATGGTGGCAGGCCGCAGCAGCGACCAGAGACCAGCGACCGCCGACTGCGGCCGCCCGTTACCGGAAACGCGACGCTTTTTAATTCCCGGGGTCAGGGGTCAGTCGCCGGGCCGCGGGAGACGGAGCCTGGCCCGACTTCCGTTTCGCCGGACGGGGCTGGTTTCGCCGCGGGCAGCCGTTGGCGCCGGGGGAGTGTCCGCTCCCGGAATCCTCCCTCGTGGTGGTGGCGAATGGGGTGGCAGTCAACATTCCGACGGCCACGCGGGCAACAAGGCCGTTGATGCGGCGCGCCACCTGGGCGTGGGCGTCGGCTCATGTCCCGATTAGGGCTGCCATTAAGACGAGGATCCCGTGCTGGTGCTGGTGCTGGTGCTGGTGCAAGGCGTAATAAGTTCCCAACCGTTGCTCTCCGGTCACATCGCTGTGCCAGAAAGGAACGCCCAGTCCCCAGTCGACGCAGACGGGGTTCGCCTCTGCGGGCCCCGGGCCCCACCGTGCCCTAGAAACCTAAACCCTAGACCAGGACCGGCAGCAGAACAGGACCCTGGTCCTCTGCCCGGCCCGGCCCGGCCTGCCTGCCCTGCCCTGCACAGCCTGCCATCTGCGCGGCGATGCATCCTATACGATGCCTGCAGCCAGCCGGCAGCCAGCAGGCAGCTTGCACACAACTGGCCGAGGCCCTCAGGCCTTGAGGCCCTTCCCTCGCCAACCACACCTGCTTGTCCCGCTCCCTTGGCTCGCCACATGCTGCCATGGCAGCTTTCACAAAACCACGCCTTTTCACAATTTCGGCAGCCGCGACGGCAAGGCGTTGCAAATTAACATTTACAGACCGCACTCCCATCGGCCTTAGGCTCTCATGCTGGATGGATCAACGGCATCCATCTGTAAGCATTTCCTTCTTCCCTCGGACAAGCGTATTACACTCGAAGACTCTTGTTAATCATATGATTATCTTATGTAAGATTAATAATGGACTCCCACCATAGATTGCCAAAAGGATCTTGCTTCCTGGTGGAGATCACTAGATGGGAGAGACTAGGATTGGAAAGATCTTGCTTAGTGGTGGAGACAACAAGACTAGGATTGGAAACTCCCATATATACAAGCTTCTTCTTTGAGACCTAGTTCAAGCTCTTGCCTATACCTATAAATAAGGGAGAAATTATTGACCTTGATATTGTTTACATTTACTCTTTCATTCAATTCATGACACATATTAGTGGCTGAACTCGAGAAGAGTTCGGAAAAAAATATTCTGTGTCGTAGTGATACAACGTGACTATAGCATAGAGATAGACCTAAATAATTTTCTGAATACTTTGATCCATGAATATGGATACTATTCTGCACCAAGTTTTAAGGTGGTTTTTTTTTGTTACCGTAATAGTATTATTATATGCGGCTTCATGGGTGAGAACATATATTGCACAGCGCATGGAAGCTCGTAGACTGGTTAATAGATCAGAACACAATGCATCACAAGTTTCTCTTCCGCAAGGAAACATTCTCTCGATTGAGGAGTTGTCATCTCAAGATAAGGACCTTGTCACATCAAGAATTATAGGCACGGATTTAGACGTGACAGAAGATTGTTCTATATGTCTTTGTCCATTTCAAGTGGGAGGAGCAATGCGGAAGCTCCCTGTTTGTTCTCATCTTTTCCATATCGAATGCTTTGATAACTGGTGGATGAAAGGAGGAAGAACTTGTCCCCTATGTAGAAAAAATGTGATCTTAGCATATGCTGAGAGTAGTCAAGCGATCCTAAATTCAAGGTCTTCTTCAACAACCGTCACCACGGATTCAATATCAATAGATATTGACCCATTTCTTTTTACTAGAGGTTAAGTTGCTTCATGTAACTTTGATCAATTGTTATCATAAAGAAGACAAATATCAATGAAAATTATGTATAATTATTCATGTTTAATAATACATAATTAGTAATATAATTTATATAAAAATATTTGAATTTTAATTCTATATATTATCTATTTCTGAATCCTTAAGGTTTCTGCATCTATCATGGAGCTTAATTCCATTTTCTCTGTAGCCTTGTTTTCTCTCAATTTATTTGCTATGAATTTGGCCCTATTCTCGGGACATGCTGGACTCTAGTGCCTGTATCCTCTGGGACTTCTTTGTAGGGATATTACATAAGATAATGCCTCTACTGCACCTTTAGAGGTATGAACCTACGCACCTTTAAGGTACCAACCGGCGCCTTAGCTTTGGCACTTTTAAGGGAAGTTTTGGTTGGCATACTCACTTGAGAATTCACACTTCATGTGATCGCTTCAACTCTTAGGTAGTGGACGAGCTTTGTTCCAGTGGATGAGCTTTGCTGCAAAGCATCAGGATTCCCATGATGCAAATGTGGGGGCAAGTGGATGAGCTTTACTGCAGAGCTTCAGGATCCCATGATGCAAATGTGGGGCCAAGTGGATGAGCTTTGCTGCAAAGCATCACTATTCCATGATGCAAATGTGGGGCCAAGTGGATGACCTTTGCTGTAGAGCTTTAGGTTTTGCATGATCAACAAAACAATCTACTTCATTTTTTCCACCCACTCCCACATCGAGTGCAGATAAGAGGTGTTAGGGTTGTGAGACCAATGATGATGATGTCGTACGAGGTAAGCACTTGAATTCATATAAGCACCTCCTCACCAAACAACCAAACAAAACAAAATCTAATATGCAAGTATAGGTGCAAACCAAATTAGATTAATTAATCTAATTACTTATCTTTAAGTAAGTAATTAGTGTTAACTAATCTAATCAAACACTAAACCCAACTGCAGAGATGAGTGTCACTCGGTATGACAATGACCATGTCTTGTTACGTATTTGGCAACAATTTGCAATTCATAGTAAATTATTGTATTTATTTAGATAGTGAGAAATAATATGTTATAACTCTTGTGTTAATATTTGTAAGACGCATTGGGGCCATGAAATGATCTAAATACTTCGAGCTCGCTCACCGGGCGTAGGAGCGGAGAAAGTTGGAAGAGGGTCTTGTTCTTGTGGGCGCGGGATTGTAGCCCCGCTCCGTCTGTCTGTTGTCAGTGGTTAATATGACTAGTTTAATGGTTAATCAGCCTAACTCCTAGCCTGTCCCAAACCTACCTATGCATGCCCTAAACTAGCTCCTTGCTACGGCTATGTCTTCGTACTACAGCTCGTCTGCTCCTGAGATCCTGTGGTTCAGCATATCCATCAAACCACAATGGTCGGCTCGTCCATTCACGATTAGTCACCGTGACAATATCAGTGGATGTGAGTAACAAATAGGAATGAGTTAGTGTGGTTGCTACTTATCCCACTTGTTACACGTCTCAATTTTTTTGTTTAGTAACTCGAAGTACTAATATTAGTAAATGAAAGTAACAAGTAATGATTGTGGTAACTTTAAAATTTAATGCACAAAGACCTATGATAGGAAACATGACAAGAGTTCACCAGTGTAAATTGGCTCAGCCAATGCGTATACTGTTGGTGTAATAATCATATGATGCAAAAGCTAGATCAAAAGGATGAACCTAAGATGAGTTCTCATTGTAGCAAAGTATCTTTTAATCAACAACTTTATGGTAAATGCCCAACAATTTATAAAAAATAGATCCATTGAATAAAGGTGCCCTAGCTCTTTGGTAGAGCACAAGGCCCTAGACCTTGTAGTCTAGGGTTCTAAGCCTTGGGTTCTAATCACTCCCTTGGTATTTTACAAGATCAAGCCCTTGGGTTTTTCCCCTTTGGTTTTAGGGGTGGATGATTTTTCCCATCTCTTTTTTTATAATAAAATCTTCTTTCCTTCTTTAGAAGTTAAATCTGTTTTTAAACTTAGTGTTAGTGTGGATTTACATATCTACCAGTGCAACTATGAATCTCGATACAGCAAATGATCACTCCCTTGTTTATGTCAGTCTGACGCAAGACAAGGCATTCGCAAGTTTGGCTAGTCTAGAGGCTAGGGAGATAGTTTGATGTGATCTTTTTCGCGATATGAGATGTTTGACTTAGGCCTTCGTATCCTTGACCCGTGCTCCTCATGAATCTGGTGTGATGTTGCGACATGGGCTTGGGCGGCCAAAGTTATGCTCCAGGCTTCTTCGGTTCGTTGGGCTGTCAGCTTGGAGCTGCCTTGTTACACACATGTTCACTTTGCAACCTGGAAGCCTGCCTTGTTACACACGTTCCCTTAGCAACCTGGAAGTTGCAGGGTTGATCTTTCGCTTGATCTATTTGGAACAGAATCTGGAGTGTTTGCAAGGAAAGTAAGATCCCCTTGTGAAAGGTGAGTTCATAGTGAATTATCTGAACGATTCTGAAAATTGGCTTCTCTTTAAAGTTATGATCTTGCCAATGGGAATGGTGTGGCTTGTGTAGGAAATGTGGAGAGGGCAGCACAAAAGCGCTGGGTAGCGTTAGGAAGCAAATAGCTTCATACTTGTTCTCTGAAAACGCCTATCGAGTCACTCCCAGCCATGTGCATCTGCGTGGTCACGCCCGCAACTCCTTAACCCTACTCAGCAGCTCTCCAGCAGCTCCAGACTCCAGAGCGTTCCGCAGAGCAACAAAAAATCTACCAACATACTCGGGCTTCCACGCAAAATGTCGCCTTTTGTCTGCTTCAATCCTGTTTTCCTTTCTGTGGTTGAATCAGCTCAAGCACAGGCACGAAACGCAGAACTGTTAAAGCAGATCTCAACATGAAGGAATGCCCATCCCACAGCATCGCCACCAGATTGCAAATCCGAAAATGCCTGTGCCCAGCACAGAATCGCTTTACCTTGCTAATGTCATTCCTGTGTCCAGCGGACCATGAACCTCGATGCCAACTGCGTCGATTCAATCCTGTCATCCGCAAGTCTCAGCGTCAACCCTAAACCCTGTAAATCCACGAACCGCCATCAGCTGAGCTTACATCGCCCAGAACTCCAGGCTCCCTCCGCATTCACGCAACATACACTTGCCGATCAACACGCCTTCACAATTCAATCTGGACGCCAACCTCACATGCTCTGAACAAGCTGGCATACAAATGTTACACAATGACGGGCTGGAATGTGATGCCCTCGTTCCCCAAATCTGCTCCTCTCCAACGGAATCACGAAACCCCGAGACCCACGGACGCCTAACTACCAGAGAATGCCATACATGTGCGGAGGGTCGAGCAAAGGAAATACCACCTCGTGCAATCTCCGTCGAACACGATCGCTCACGCGAGATTTTCTGAGAGTGGCGAGGTGAAGATAAGGCGGTGCCCAACAAGAAGCGAATCCGGTGCGCAGGCAAGCGAAAGGGGAGGGGGGTTCCGCGGGCGGTGCTGTAGCCTTATCGGCGCCCCACTTGACCACCTGGAGTCCACTACTTGGAGGATCGCAGAGCAATTCCGCAACCACAGAATCAAGCAAAGCTTCAGCAAGCACGGGTACAACCACTGAGCGAAGGAGCAAAGCTGTTCGTCGCTTTCTTTGCAGAGCAGAGCAGGGCAGAGCAAAGATGCATCACCATCATCCGGCGGCTCTGGTGCTGCTCTCGCAGGAGCAGCAGGAACATGCCCACCACAGGAACACGGCATGCGCGGAGGTGGAGATCTGCTCGAGGCCGCACTGCAGCTGCAGCCACCACTCCCACGGCGGACTTCCTTCCGGAGTCCGCATCCGGGGCGCGCTGCGGCCCGGCTACGAGCGGGTCCTGACCCGCGGGGCGCTGCAGTTCGTGGCGGACCTCCACCGCGCGTTCCGCCCGCGAGTCCGGCACGCTTTGCAGCAGCGGCGGGAGCAGCAGGCCCGCTACGACGCGGGGAGCTCGGGATGGGATCCGGCGACGGAGGAGATCCGGAAGGGGCAGTGGACGTGCGCCCCGCTCCCGCCCGCTCTGGCCGACCGCCGGGTGGAGATCACCGGGCCGGTGGAGCGCAAGATGATCATCAACGCGCTCAACTCCGGCGCCAAGGTGTTCATGGCGGACTTCGAGGACTCCCTCTCCCCGACCTGGGACAACATCATGCAAGGCCAGATCAACCTCCAGGACGCGGTGTCCGGCACCATCGCCCACCACGACCCGGACCGCAAGAGAAGCTACAGACTCAACGACACGACCGCAGTCCTCATGGTCCGCCCCCGGGGATGGCACCTCCTGGAGGCCCACATCGAGGTGGACGGCGAGCCCGCCGTGGCCGCCCTCGTCGACTTCGGGCTCTACTTCTTCCACAACCACGCGGAGTTCCGCTGCAAGCACGGGGGGAGCGGGCCCTTCTTCTACCTCCCGAAGATGGAGCACTCCCGGGAAGCAGCCATCTGGGACGCCATCTTCGAGGCCGCTGAGTCCGCCGTGTGCGCCCCCCGGGGGGCAATACGAGCCACCGTCCTGATCGAGACGCTCCCGGCCGCGTTCCAGATGCACGAGATCCTGTTCGAGCTGCGGGATCACTCGGCCGGGCTGAACTGCGGGAGATGGGACTACATCTTCTCCTTCATCAAGACCTTCCGCAGCAACCCCGAGCGGCTCCTCCCGGACAGGACCCACGTCGGGATGACGCAGCGCTTCCTCAGAAGCTACACCGAGCTGCTCATCAAGACGTGCCACTCCCGGGGGGTCCAGGCCATGGGCGGCATGGCGGCGCAGATCCCCATCAAGGACGACAAGGCGGCCAACGACGCGGCCCTGGCCGCCGTCCGGGCCGACAAGCTCCGGGAGGTCCGCGCCGGCCACGACGGGACGTGGGCGGCGCACCCCGGGCTCGTCCCCCTGGTGCTCGAGGTGTTCCAGCAGAACATGCCCGGGGAGAACCAGCTCGGGGTGCGCCGGGACGACGTGAAGGTGACGCAGGAGGATCTGCTGGAGATGCCCAGGGGGAAGCGGTCGCTGGAAGGGCTCCGGCTCAACATCCGCGTCGGAATCCAGTACCTGGCCGCCTGGCTCGCCGGCACCGGCTCCGTCCCGCTGTACCACCTCATGGAGGACGCCGCCACTGCGGAGATCAGCCGGGTCCAGATCTGGCAGTGGATCCGCCACGGCGCGCTCCTGGACGGCGACCTCGTCCCTGTTCGCGTCACCAAGCACCTCTTCGGCCGCGTCGTGGACGAGGAGCTCGGCAGGATCAGGCGCGAGGTCGGCGACGCCCGCTTCCCTCACGGCCGCTTCCCCCAGGCCGCCAGACTCTTCGTCGCCCAGTGCGTGAAAGACGAGCTCGACGACTTCCTCACGCTCGACGCCTACCGCGGCATCGTCCGAATCGCTCCCGACGCTCTCTCTCGATTGTGAAGCTGTCTGTCCATGCTATGCTTTTGTTTGTGTCATGTTAAAAGAGATTATAACGGTTTTCCTTATCATCGTCATACAAATGATGTCTCCTCGACAAATCCAGGAGCAGCAGCAGCGCAGCAACCGACTACGATCTGGTCGCTAAGTGTACCGAGCAACAACGACTTTGTTGTATCATCGTTTCGCAAAACGGACCCCTCGGGAACATGAAGTTCATAGTCTTCCACAAGGGCTCCGCAGCCTGACAAACAACTTCTCTTATTCGACAAAAACCACTTCTCTGCTTATCCCTGTCGAATACCAGGATAACCAACAGATTGTGCCTGCTAACCGCCTGACTGTTACATCATCGTCTCGCAAAATGGACCGCTTGGGAACATGAAGTTCAGAGTCTTCCACAAGGGCTCCGCAGCCTGACAAACAACTTCTCTTATTCGACAAAAACCACTTGTCGCTTTTATCTCTGTCGAATACCAGGAGAACCAACAGATTGTGCCTCCTGACCGCCTGACTGTCTCAACAGAAGTAAGCGACGCCAGCCTCGGGTGGCTCGTGAGCGACGATCAGGGAGCAAGCAGATTACGATGCGCATTTCGATCATATTCCATGACAGGACGCGGGCGGACGACAACAAGAGAGACAAAGCCACGGCCTCGCGTCATTGCGAACAACGACGCCACGTTGCCGTGTGGAAGGCGGGTTGCCCTAACCGAGTGAAACAAAGCAGCCAAGGGTGGAGGAGGCTGGCTTGGCTGCAAAGGCAAGGCGAGCCTGCTGCGATCTGCGCTGTTGCTTAGCTCAGACCCCAGAGGTTGTTAGGCGAATCCGAATACGGCAGCACATTATGTGTTGCGTGCTCACCTAACCACGAACTTTGCGTTTTTGAATGAGTCGTCCCGTGAAAGTAGAGGCTGCCGGCGCCTCCAAATGGCGGACTCTGGGGACCGGCTGGCTCGGCGAGCGGCGTGGCCTGGGCATGGCCGCCTGACTTGCCGTACGGCACCGCTTCGCTCCGTACGCGGTTGTGTACGGGCGACCGTCCGCTTGGACGGGCTCGCCGCCGCGTCGTCCGCTGCCACCGGCGTGGCATGTGTACAGTGCCAGTCCTGATTTAGCTCCTCCGTCCTCCTCCTCCGTCCTGGCACAGGCTACTGGGAGTGGCCCGGGATTCTCTGCCGCCTCCCGCCTCGTGGCGGATTCGAAGCAGCTCGAAATCCATGCCGTCTGGACGTTGAACGTCTAGTTGGCGGTAGTCTCGCATGCGAGGTTGGTAGGTGTCGGAAATCCGGAAGGGACTGCGCTACACCGTCCCATGCTGGGCAGGCTTCTTCGGTTGCCGTTCCGAGTTGGGGGACAGACATGTCGTCTTCCCGGGGCTCTTGGTTCGCGCCGGAGCCTAGGCTGTCATACGATGAGGTTAAGGAGATGATGGTTCAGGCCGCTGAAGCTCTGAAGGAGAAGGAGACGGCCAGGGCGAAGGCAGCTCTCAACTCTGCAGCACGGGGCGAATCTGTTCTCACCGAATCCAAAGCCTTCAACATCCATGTCAGTAATACGGCAGATGCTGCCAACATCACCAGACATGACTGGCGATCTGCCTCTGCAAGAGAGCCTCGGGCCGCTGTTTCTGCTAGGGCAGGGGCGGGCCTGGCGCCGAATTCTCGCGGTGCTTCCGGAGCTTTCGAGGTGACTGAAGTCTCACCGCATCGTCAATTCTGAAGCTCGCAATTTGTTTCCTTGTTTTGGTTTGTTTGTCGTTGTTTCCTGAATCCTCGTGTCGAGCCTTGAGAAGTGTGCGATTCCGATCTGCAGAAGTGGGGAGAATTGCATCCGGGAATAACAGGGGAGCACCGAATTTGCGAGGAGTCGTTAGGAAGGAGTGACCTTGGTAATCCATCGGAGAATCAGGTTCTCGGTGGAGGGAACAGGAGGAAAGCTGGATACTCCTGTCGCACCATAAAGGCCAACATAGACACTATCGATCCTGTGAAAATCGGTGACAACAGCGGACCAGACAAGCTGTCCAGGACCAAGGCGTGGGTGGATGAGGCCGTGGCACTGCGGAGCTTCGATGCTGCGGTGGACAGCAACACTTCCGCGGGAGACTGCAAAACGGAATCGGAAGTTCCAGTTCCTCCTGCCGGATCGTTGAACGGGAGGCGGCTCCCTGTGTCTCCAGAGATCCAGGAGGAGGAGGCGGCGGAAATTGCCCTGCAGGAATTTGAGAAATCTGCTCATATTGAAGATCAGCTACCGGGTCGATTGTCGCAGTCTGTCCGGTTTATCAAACCGGGGACTACCCTGCCGGTTTTCTTTTCTCGGGAGCAGAAGAAGAAATCGACTTCCGCGTTTCGGGCGTTCTCCGCCAAGCTTGCGTCTAAGCTTGGAAGACTTTTCTCTTCCAAGTCTGCAAGGCGGTCACCTTCCAGGATGAGTAGCAGTGGGAGCGTGGACTCACAGTCTGAGTCCCCGAAGTTCAAGAGCTTGAGCTTGCACAAGTGGTTGCAGCGGCAGAGCTCCAAACCAAGGGATCAGGCGGCAAGGGATCAAGCAGAGGCACCGGCCGGCCCCAGATTGCAGCAACCACCGAAGTCTGGTGAAGTGGAGCCCCGACGGTTTGAGGTCTGGCGGAAAGGGAAAGAGAATGTGGAGGTACGAGAAATGTCCGCACCTCCTCTTGAAGCAGCAGATCATGCTAACTCCATGGTTTTGAAATACGTTGACTCGTCTGAGCTGGGTTCTGCCTCCTCGTCGTCCTTTACATCTAACACAAGCTTGCCTCCGTTGGCTGGGGTGTCATCTCAACGTGTGAGGGCGTTGGGCAGGATTTCTCGTTTGGCAGAGAGAGGAAATAGGAATATGTGGTCTCGTCACTGTGACAGAGCAGCTTCCCCTAAGAAACAGGTGTCTCCCCGGGAGTATCTAACTTCTGTTCTTGGTTGGGAGCCAAGTTTGGGAGAACTGCGCACACCCTCAAAGAACTGTGCTGTCAACAGGATCTGGCTGGAGCAAGGGAATTTCCCAACAGACCCGGGAGATGATGTCTTGTCGAAAACTTGTCAAGGAAACGGTCAGCCTGATCCTGTTGACATAGTAGCTGCTCCTCCTGTCACTGCAGTGGAGAATGATCCGGTTGGTTCAGTAGGTGCTGCTTTGGCGTCTCCTACAACTACTGGGTCTGGTTTTGAAGCCAAATCTCCCTCTGATATTGATGTGCCTGAAGAGGATGTGAGTGATTTTAACACAGACTCGGAAGAGAATGCCATAGTTTTGAACTTAGTGGATTACGATGTCTTCAGCTCTGATGACAGTCTTCCTTCAGCTGATTCGCCAGATTCCAGTTTTGCAACATCAGAAGCCCCTGCTCTTGCTGCTAACGGAGCCCCTTCTCCCGCTGCACCTGGTGTGCCAGGAGATGCAGACGGGCAGAAGGAAAGTGCTCCCTCAGGAGCGCCTTTCCAGGTCCAGACTAACCCGTTCCTCCCATGTTCCTATCAGACTAACCCTTTCCTTTCATGCGCCTATCCAACTAACCCACTTCTTACGCTTGAGGGCTCTGAAAATGAGAATGTAGCGGACTTGGAGGCCTCAGATGGTCTGAATATTGGAGAGCTCAATACTTTCAAGTGCAGCGAGCTCGAGGAAGATTCCTTCTCGGCCCATTATGCTTGCGGTACAGTTCAGTGTTCCCGTTTGCTTGAGATACCGTCGGACCATTCCGAAGTGTCTCAGACCGAGCATAGGAATCGGTCTAAAGAAACGGTGGAAACCAATCAAGTCACTGACAAAAACCGAGATATCTCACATCGCGACGATTTGAGAAGTAGCTTGGAGCCCTCTCCCAAAGGCAGTGAACCTTGCCTTCCAAGGCCAGATGGAGAACAAGGTTGGAAGTCCATGCGTAGCACGGCGGGCTCCTTCTATTCTTTGAATTCTAGTGCTTAATATATCTTCACAAACAACTAATCTAAGAGGGTCTGACTACTAAGCAAGAGTTCCAACTACGCGGAGACGTCTTCCACTTTGACACGAATACGTAACTCTAGTATTGTTCTTGCTTGATCCTTCAGTCACTTGCTCGGACAAGGTTGCGAAGATGAAAGACGTGTGGTACCAGCATTGAAGGTTATTTATGAATTGCAAACTTTCAAATGTCGTCTTGGAATTTGGTCTCCCATGGGATATATGTGAGATGTTTACAATAATTGGCGTGAATCGTCTGCAAGGTGTGCTTGACGGTCGAAGCACTGAAGTTCTTCGTGTACAAGGTTGAAGAGAGTTGACGTCCATGGACCTCCTCGAAGGATCACAAGTCTCGAATCTTCTATCGTCCAAGTCTCTGCTCCAAGATAAAGGATCCGAGAATCTTAGCTGTACAAGTTGAACCCGTTGCCAGGCCAGGCAGTTGATTCCAACATCTCCCTAGGCATGCAGTCCCACTTCTCGCACGTCAACCAACCTTCTGAAGGTCGGAAAAGAATGAGTTGAGTAAGAATCAAATAATGAATATAATTTTCATAACATTCAATTCTGCGTGAAGAACTTCATTCCTGGGCATCAATCCTTAACGCGCCTTCGTGCTGGCAGCAAGCGAAGAATGGGAGACCTGTCCACCAGGAGCCTCTTTCCCCCGTTCGGAGGAGTCTCTAAAGCATAAACAGGGCCTATCAACAATGCGATAGCAGCCCCACCAATCAATCCCCCAACCTGCACCCATCCACGATGTGAGAAATACTAAGCCAGAATAGAAAGAAAAAGCAACGCTGAACTTTGCACTTGCGAAGAAGTCAGGGGTGAAGCATTACATGGCCCCAATTGTCGATACTATCATTCCCCAAACCAAAGGCCTGAAACAGCCACCATGGCAATCAGAAAATCAATGCGGGTTCTTACTCGTAACCAGTAATACAAGAGGCAGTAGCGTTGGCATTGCTATCAGCTGACATACATACCATATTGACAACAATGACACGAGCAACTTCCTGTAGGCTCCGCTTCCCTCCAATTAAGATGTTCATATGCCTTGCTAAAAACACCGCCAAAGCACCCACCTGAGGTGAAAATGCAAAGAGGAGACAAACCACATTACTATCGCCAGGTACTTGTATGAATCTTCCCAATTTAGAAAAAGAAGGGGAATTTGCAACAACGCTTACCAGTCCAAAAATCGCTCCAGATGCTCCAACAGAAGGAGTCTTGCACATAAAATAACTGCAAGTACTACCTGCCAGTCCAGAAAGAAATTAATCCGGCTGTCAGATCGTTCACACCAAACGAACCGGAGCCAACCTGGGAAAGCTTACTTGCAATTGCAGAAGCTATGTATACAGCCGTGAATCTTTTAGGTCCGCCCAAGTTTTCCACCGCTGGGCCAATTGAATTCAGAGAATACAAGTTCACCTGCAAACCAGAACCACCCACTACTCATTAGGTTGCCCGCATTTCACACATAAATATGCCTACCATTGACGAGCAAAGAACAGACTACTTAACAACACGAGGTCGAGAAGCAAACTGACCATAAGGTGCGCAACATTTGCATGAAGCAACGCTGGAGTGACAAGCCTCCAAAGTTGACCTTGATCAATCAGTCCATTGACCTATTACATCAGGCACTTCAGAACAACGTTGAAAGTACAGAGGCAGATTAAGCAACACCACACAATGTGGTTACTACTCCTGGAAGCTCGTGCATTTTGATACCTTAGCTCCCCACAATAGAAGTTCCCCAGCAGACGCCATCTGTGCAAAGTACATCCTGCAACATGCCCCACCTTCCACAAGCATGTCAGGCCAAATGATCATCCCTATAGCCGTAGTATCCACTCCTTTAAAACGAGGGCCACATTAGATCGAAAAATCTCTAGAAGGACCACAACTTACAGGATGTTCAACCCAAGAATGCAATTCGTCAATACACGGCCAGTAGACCGGTCCTCAGATGACTTTGGAGAAGGAGTTGGAGAGTCGTAAGCTCCAACTGATGTACCTTCACCCATGGAGGCCATGACGGGAAATAAATTGAGATTCATCTGCTTCTTCTCCCCCATGTGAAGCAGAGAGAACCAGGGGCTGGACAGCAACGCCCAGTCCCTCGCAGTTCCAAGTCCATGCTTCCATCCAAATGAATCCAATGCGCACTTCAAATGCTGCTTAGAAGTGAGGCGACGTAGCCGGCATTTTCCCTCCGAGTCCTGAGGACGTGAACACCCAACTAGGTTACTAGGACTGCAGCAGCTGTAGGAACCGTGAGAACAGGAACCCTTTCTACAGGGTCCTAGGTGCACGAACTCAACCCACATACCGTGAATTCCCTTAGAGTGTTGCTCAAAATGTGCTGCAGCTGCATGTGGGCTCCCGCAGCCAACGCTACAAATCCGCAGCCGGGGAGCGCAATCACATTGACGGGGAAATCCGGGAATCCAGCCCACGCACTGAAGCCATTGACGCGGCGGGGAGAAGAATTCCATGGCCTAAAACCCTTCGCCCTTGCAAAGATGGCCGACCCCCCGTGCCCTGCATCAATTGCACCTCCTTGCTGCAGCCACCCAAAGTTCATTTCACTGTGTTCCAGAGACCCTCGACAAGAGAAGAGTTCGAGACCCGTGTGGATGTGACTTGCGCACTTCTCAGGAAATTCTGCACAAACGCAATCCCGCAAAGAAGCAATCCCGCACAGAGGCAATCCCGCACAGAAGCAGTCCCGCACAGAGGCAATCCCGCACAGAGGGCAATCCCGCACAGAAGCAATCCCGCACAGAGGCAGTCCCGTGCAAGGCTGGCAATCATATATGTAAGAAGCTGGAGGAGGAAGCTGCAGCAGAAGGAGAGCTGGCAGGCAGGGTATATGAGGTATGGGGGCAGCAGCACCAAAGTGCTGCTGCTCGTATACCACGTGTCGTCCGTAATCCAGTCTCCATATAAATTACACTCCTTATTACCGTTGCTGAGGCCATGAAGCCTCCACACTGGGAGCTGCCTGTAACAACGACAAGCCCAGGTTTGTTTTAGCCTAATTTTTGAAATAAGGCTTGTCGGACCATCAGACTGTCGAGTCACGACTCACGCTCACTGGGAGTCCAATATGGAATACCGATCTCGTCACACGGGAGTCTGTGTGTGACTTTCTTTCTTTTCGGTGTACGCTACGAGGATATGCCACGGAATCTTTTCGATACTCACGTATAATACACGTATAATCGTGCCACACTTCACGGGGTTCTTACGGGGAAAAAACATTCTATCACGTTCCGGCACGGTGTTAGATGGTGTCTGAGATGTTTTTGATGGCGGTGTTAGGGTTTTCATCGGGTCTACACACAAACATGGCGGCAACACATACACACGTGAACTTTTGTTGTGTATGGCCAGCGTTCGGCCACGCAATCCTCCGCTTACATGCGCTTTCACTATATACGGGAAGGGCGGGATGTGGGAGCGATCCCTACGTTTGTGCTTGCCTACTAACATGCTTGTTGTGCTTGCGATTGGATGTATGGGGCGACTTGAGACGAAGATGATCGTAACTTCACCTTTCAAACCCCGACGCGAAAGGATTGCAATGCGGGCATTACGGTCTGAACATGCTTCACACTATCCCTCCTCAACCTCATCAAAGCAGGCAATGTCACTGCGTCCTACAAATCCACTTCGGTCCTACAGACACACTGAGCATCTGCCGTTCAACCAAAAACATCCGAACATAGTCTGCGCTCACACCTCATGGTGGGAGCGCTCCCTCCTCCCTCGCCCACGATTGAAGAGCCTCGGGCGAGGCCCTCCATCCTCTTGTGCTCCGAACTTGGCTCCTCCTGGACTTCCGTTCGCTTTTCTTGGAGGGGAATATCCCTCACGGACATGGGAGGTGTGCCATGGCAGGCAGTGCACCCGGCCGTCCACCTGTGAGGTTGGGGAGGCGGTTCATCCCGGCACCAATGGGAAGGGGGACCCGGGCTGGGCGTGGGGCGATTCTTGGGGAGGGTGGTCATCCACCACCCGCACTTGCACATTGGCCCGATGGCATGGAGGATGCGGCCATTCTTTGCGTTCATGTATTCCATGAGCAGCGGCCGATCATTCCTGCGTTGTCGGCCGTCCGAGTCTGTCCATCACTCCCTCCATGTCGGTGCGGTGGACCCTCGTTGCGCACCTTCTCCACCACTTCAAGAAGGAGGCGATGGCGCCCGTCATGGCGTCGATTGCAATCGCATTGGACTTGCTGCTACCATACTCGGAGCTCCATTGGGTGGATGCCCCACCTGTTGCGGCCTTGGGCGGTGGCCCCTCCCCGGTGGCCCCATTCACACCGGGTTCGCCTCCCGCACTCTCGCCTTGCATCTTGGCTCGCCCACCGCCCGCCCCACGCTAGGTCCGCGCCCTGCTCGGCCGCACCTCTTCCTCTTCCGGTGCCACGCTGGCCGCCGAGCTCAACGATGAGCTCGGCCTCTTCTCGCCTTCTGCCTCCTCGCTCGCCGCGCGCCCGGTCTCGATTCGATCTTGGCGGCTCACGTCCCGTGTATAGCGGATGCGAGAAGTTCCGTTTTGTCGTAGATGACCTGTAGGGCTGGTCTCGTCCACTCCGTCCACACCGCAAACCCAACTCGCGGACATATGAGTACGGCATGGCAAAGTTCACCACTTGCAACCGGCATTACGAGGCATGACAATGACAAGCGAACCCACCGGCATTGTCAAACACATTGCGATCCACGGATTCGTGTCACTTACCATCAGTCTTCCGATTGTTGTCCACGGCGCCCCTGTTCGCAACCCGGTCCACGTCTCCGCCGTCGTCCGGCGCCTCCTCTCCCTCCTCGGTTTCGTTCTCCTCCACTCTCGGGCGCCCCGCGGCTCCTTCCGGCCCGGAGCCGCTTGCCCCACCATCCTCCCCCTCCGCCCCCACCTCCTCCGCCTCGCCCCCACGTCCACGAAGGCGCAAGGATGCCGGTCCTCCGTCACGGCATGCGCCTCATGTTTGCAACCTCCGCCTTGGCAACCACATGGGTTGCGATCCTTGGCCGCCTTGCGGCCGTTGGTGGGCGAATGTCGGCTGCGGCGGCTGAAGGCGCTGCGGCCCTCGGCGGCGCATGCGGCCGGGCCATCCCCACTGCTGCGGCCATTGGCGGCGCATGCGGCCACCACCCTCACTGCGCCATTGGTGCGGTCATCCACCCCTTCCCTACGGGCGGCGTCGGCTGCCGCCGCCGTCATCCTCCGCTGCGGCCCTGCGCATGCGTCCGGCTGCGCTGCGACCCTCGGTGTCGCCAGACCCTCATCTGCGATCCGGGACTTGCGGTGCATGCAATCACCCTCGCACCCTCCGGTTTGGGCGGGCGCAACCGGCGGCCCATCCGCTGCACAGACCCTTTGGGGCGCAAGCGACACCTCATTGCACGCGCTTGTTGGGCCCCAGGTATACTGCGGAGGGCTCCACCAAGCGGCGGCATCGGGATGCCCTACCGACCGGGAGCCCTCCGCCTGCATGCTCGTCCGTGGGCGCCTCTTCAAGCATTACTGCCGCGGCCTCGGTGTGGCCGCGGCCCTCCGCCGCCACCGCCTCGCGCTGCGGCCGCCGCCGGAGGCGAGCGCCCGCCCGCCCGCCGGCCATTTCTCATCGTCACACGGCGGTCAGTGCGCTCATGCCCCGGCCGCCATGCCTTCCGGTCGCCTCCTCCTCCGTCCCGGGCGACATGGGTGTGTCGAGCTCCATGTCTTCCACCTCGCGCCCGCCCGCCCAAAAACGCCTATGCTCGTGAGCTTCCACTTTGAAAAGTGGCACTTGGAGTTCTTGAGTGTGCCCCAACTTACTTCGAAAAACTCGCTTGTCTGTACTTTCGGTGGCATTTGGCACCCCAATGCATCACTTCTTGCCACCAGCACTGTTTGGCGCGCGCCAAGCTGCCGGCTGCTGCGGCTATTCGATTTCAACACCGCACGCATTGCGCTCGCATGTTGCCACTGCTTTCGATTCATTTACCGGTTCCAACCTTCTAAGCGTAACTTGCTTGAGTCCGGACGATCGTTGACCGCTAGTCAACCTACCACTTCCGTCTTTTTCCGATGTGTTCGCCATCTATCCATGGCATCTACGGTAGCCTTTCCCCGCCTTGCATGCCTATAAATAGGAAGAAAAGTCCTTCGCATTTGGACCAATGTCACATGTGCATTGCCTATGGATGGCATCCACATGGTATGTATGCATGATGGCTGGTTGACATGTGATGCATCCGAACATTTGTACCTAGATCTTTGTGCCATGGCACAATCCATGTATGTGCACCGTCATGCATGTCGGGAAGGGTACCATGACACATATAAAGGTCACGTGCGGATATAGAAGACATAAAAATCAAAACCCAAGGAAAAGGTGCCCGACACGGCATCTACGTAGACATGGTCACATGCATCACATCAACGGGCATCATGCATACATACCATGTGCATGTGCATCGTGATATATGTTGACGCGTACTCGACACATACATCGCGAATCTATATACAAAGACCTAAAAATCAAAACCCAAGGAAAATGTGCACATGGAAAGCACATGGTATGCATGCATGTGGATGGATGGTTGACATGTGAAGTATGTGAACATGTATACCTAGATGCTCATCATGGGCACCTTTTCCATCTATGTGCATCGTGATGCATGTTCGGTACTATGACACATATATAGGTCGCATCTATATTCAAACTACGTAAACACCATAACCCAAGGAAAAGGAGTCGTTCTTGATTGCATGAATATCAATTGTTCAAGGCCAAGGACAAGTGGGATTACAAATATACCTAACGCCTACCATCGGTGAGGTGGCACTCCATCAGCAGTTCCGGTTTTTGCCTATATATGTGGGCTACCCAACCATGGACTACCAACTACACGCTACTTGCCTATCCGCCCTACGCCTATATATAGGAAGAAACGTCCTTGGCCTTTGGACCACGTCATGTATGTGAACATGTCTACCTAGATCTTTGTCATGGCACAATCAACCTATGTGCATCGCGATGTTTGTAAGGCACGATTACTCGACACATATATAGGTCACCACCTATATAGAAAATACGAAAATCATAAACCAAGGAAAAGGGCTAGTAGGTTGTTAAGCGCATAAATATCATTTGTTCAAAGGCCAAGGAAGTAGGACTCTAAATAGATCAGTAGTGCCTACCATCGTCAGGTGGTGCTTCATCGAGAGTCCCGGTGGTTTTTGCCTATATGTGGGCTACCCAACCTATGATTCTTCGATTGTACATGTTTGTCATAAAGGATAGGCGCCATACTTGTCCCTTCTTTTCTCTTTTCCCTCTTCTCACCTTTGGGAACCGCATTGTCTAGTGGGAGCGTCGGTTCGTCTGTTGTAATGGGCGCACCTATGCGGCCGCAATGGTCACTAAGCGGTCGCAATGGTCGCATAACTTGCCGTTTCATTTGGTGATTCTCGGTTTGGTCCAAAGGCCAAGGTCTTCCTTCCATTCATTGATTGACATATTGGTGCAAAGGCCAAGGAGTTTTGTTCCCTTCATTGCCAATGTGAAAGCTCCAAAGGCCAATGAGTATTTTCCCTTTCATGACGGTCGGGATGGTCCAGGAAGGCCTTGTCTTCGTATATATATAGGCGGGCGGGATAGGCAAGTACGTGTAGTTGGGAAATGGATTTTCTTCCTACACTTGAATCGGACCTTACATTCGGACCATTCGTCAATCCGAGTACATTTTAGTCCTTGGCCTTTGGGCGTCAACGAGAAAAAATCATGTCATGAACTAGTCCTCGGCCTGGGCGAATGGCAAGTGATGTTGTTTTCGTCATTGGGAAAGAGGACTAGTTTTTCATCTGACACAGCAAAACACGGTCGTTGTGCTTTGGACCCGACCACTACACGGGCAAATTCGTCAGGCTTTGGACCGATTACAAATCAACTGCGGATCTGTCCTTGGTTTGCGAAACACCAAACTTATGGAGGAGTATAAAAAGTGCCCTTTCCTTCCACAACCACTCTTCCACTCGCGATCGCGGCCATTGCTATTATGAGCAGCCGCCATCGCCACCCAGGCAAGTTCACGCTATGCCTCCGGTGATTGCGGCGGGCAATCGAAATGCACCTCCCTTTGAGGCCATTCCTGCGCCTCTCGCCGTCCGCCGCCCGCCTCCACTGCGCATTCGAAGGACCTTCCTCCCACCGCATAAGGCACGCTGAGCACGGATGGTGTGCGGCGTGCGAGTGGGCTCACCATCGATGATGCACCAAAGCGCCTTCCTCCGCATCCGCAGACCTGCGCTGCATCCCCGTCTTCCACACGCAGTCAAACTCCTCGGCGTCATGCCCGGCACCTCACCGGCGGAATGCGATGGCCCAAACCTCGCTGTCTCATCGGGAGCACCCGCACTTTCGGGCCGACCGCACTTCCACGCACACTTCTGCGATTGTCTTCTTCGGTAGTCCGCGGCTCTCGCATCCGATGTCGGCAAGAACTTTGAGCATCCACCTCGGATTGTCGCATGACAACAACCTTGCTCTCGTGTACGCACCACCTCGCGATCGCCATGCGTGCGGTGCACGCTCCACGCTGGAAGACCTTCCGCCTCAAAACCTCACGCACCTCTTTCCATTTCCCCAATGTGGTTGTCGGGCGCCGATTGGAACCTCTCGGGATCGCACTTCCGCCTCGCCATTCGACCGGCCCCGAAATGCCACCGCCAACCCTCGTTTCCGTATTGCGCCCGACCTTGTTTCATCCATTCTCAATTGGTGACGGAAAGCAATTCACGTCGAGGCGGCGTCTTCTCACGTGCGGTGCCTCGTTTTCGTGTCGATCCGCCATAAACCAAGCGTGAGTGCGGGCTCAAAGTCTCTTCACATTAGTGCCCTCTTGTGCGGGGCGGGACAAACACAACCGAAACCACGTCTCTAATGAAGCAGGTCCGACCGGCCTTTCAAGCGTTCCCCACGGAGTTCATGCGGATGGCTTCCCACAGCGTGGCCATCACGAGCTTGAGACATAGGCGGGAGGCGTGAGTGCGCACGTCCTCGGTGGCGGTGCCCAAATGCGGGAGGAACTTGCACCACCATTGGCCTTGGGAAGTAAACTCATCGGTGATGAAGGTGAGCAGGCGCTCTATCGCCGAATGACATCTCTCGGCGATTTCACAACATTTCTCTCAGCTGCGCAGCGGGCCTCGAATCTCACTCGCTGCGTCGCCTGCATCCATGCGTGGCGGTGAAGAACTTGGTGACACTCTCAAACGTGCACTCCCTAGACACTCCAACATGGCCCTCTTGTCCAGTGCACCACATGCGGAACCCTCTCCCACCCACCCGCCAACGTGCACCCGGTGAATAAAAGGTCGCACCTTCTTCCGAATCGCGCCACCGCCGCCCGGGACATGCGAGGGCTTGGTCGGCCACATGCTTGAAAAATCCGGAGCTCGCTCGCCATCGGACCAACGGCCGATGAAATCGCCGCTCCTCTTCGCCCGCCGAGCCCCGCGTTTGATTCTTGGAGGATGGCCATGAGTGGGTGGCTTGTCAACATATCCGTCTTAAAAGCCCTCTTCAACGTCCTCTCGTGCCCGCATCCTTCCACTCCTTGTGCACGCCATCCTTTTGGCTCCCTAGTGCGCGAGTGTGGCAAATGTCATGGGACGACTCACCTCAATGCCATTTGCCCGGCGGCATGTAGAGCGGTGGTCAAGAACATGGCTCGCACAAGGAGGCATCTGCCGTCGTGCCGCACATTTTGCATCAATTGACCATATATCTTACCATGTGTAGGGGTCGGATGCACTGGGCGATGTGGTAATGTGTAGCACCGCCGCGTTAACGTTGAACACGCCGTCCACAAATGACGGCGACTCCCAGTACTTCGAGCCTCGATGCACCGCCTCGTAGGCCCGCCCTTCCAACCTCGTGGACTACATCACCCTGTCCCGTGCACGTGCCGTGCACTCTAAGCGGTGGAAAGGTCCCCCCTCCCGCCCGGTCGTCGAGCGATTGTTGGCACTCCATGCCCGCCTCAACCCGCAATCACCAAGCCGTGGCGTTGCGAACCCCATCGGTGCCCAGTGCAATGGCATCTTGGGCACTCACCGAGGGTTAGGATGTCCTCGAATCGCCGCTCCGCTCGGACGGCATCTGAGCCTTCTCGGTCAGCCGTGCATCGCGGCGTGCGGCATCGTCACGCTTCCTGCGCTGGAATGCCAGCGTCTGAGCCGTTCTTTCTCCGCCTCGCCTGCCTGCAGCGACCCACTGCGGTGGCTGCGGTCGATCGGAGCATCTCGTCCTCATCCATCGCGAACCTCAAGTTGGTGCTATTCGCGTTATGCAACTCTTCCGCCGTCATGGCGAAGGTCTAGTCGGTCGTCCATGTCCTCGAGAAGGCGCACCGGCCGGTAGAGCGCCGCGTCAGAACCCCTGGATGGTGGCGTGTCGAACATTTCCGGCCGTCCATGCCTTGGACCATCGGATCGAGCGAGCCCTTCCGCCGAGTTCGGCTCGCGCCTGTGTCCACGAGATGTTGCAGCCTTGCAAGCGCAGCCGCCCGTTTCCGCGCCCGCCATTCCCCGCAAGTGACCCAAAATTTGAAGAAAAGAAGCTCCTCTGGATGGCTGGCCGGTCTCGCCGCACGCCGCCCGCATCCTTCCACCGCGGTGGTGTGCCGAGCTCTTCCACAACTAAGAAGGTCCGTTGCCATGCCGAGAGCCTCCTCCCGCCTCCCGCGAGACGCCCATCAACGGCGTGCAGCGCGTCGCGCCGGGGACTTCGTCGCCCGCCTCCGCAGGCAGGCTCTACCAGCTGCTGGCCTTGAGGAGAGGGTGCCTCCTCCCACATGTCCCGTCGCGGCGGGTGGGATCGTGAGTGCCTCAAGGTCGGGGATGCCGACGACGGCGTTGTTGAACTCTTCCTCCAGGCGCGCCCCACCACCTGCCACCGCCCGCTATCCCTCCCATCCTCGGGACATCCACTTCTTCCTCCTCCTCGCCACACCTCGAAGGCGCCGCGCCGCTCGCTCTCCGCACCGCAGAGGTGTAAATTGCGCGTCCACGTCCCGGATGTACAGCATTTGCATCGACTGTCGGCCTCTGTGTGTTGTCGCTGGGGAATTGACAGAATGTCGGATACACGGACTTGTGTGTGCGCGACGCAAGCGCGGCACATCACGGACCACGCGGCCCGGTCCCATCGCCACCAGTTTGTCGAATAGAGCCTCGCACGCATCAACAATGGCGCACCGTTCCTTGGCGGCAGCGTTGTCTGCTCGCCCGGCATGCGAGGGCACCGTTAGCTCCACTGCGTGAGGTCGAGCGGACACGAAGACAACGCCGCCTTCTCCATCTCCCAAGTCGACCTTGGGAAAGCCTTGTCCGTACTTGTATCCGGAGCGACTTTGTGTGCCGAGCTCTTCCACAAGTTGCGCCGCTCGCTCTTTGCTTCTTCCGCGGGCCTATACCGTCGCCGTGATTCCGCAGTGCGTGAATGGGATTGTCCCAACGGCGCCCGCAGGAGGCGCTCGCTCTCCGCTCTCCTCCTCCCACCAATGTGGCGTGGCGCGGAATGCGTGGGATCCTCCCACCCATTCCCGCCATATGTGGAAGGGCCACGGGCGACCACGTTGAACCTCCGGCTCCCGATGGCGGCTTGGGCGGGCAGGCGTCCGCATCGCGATCTTGGGCGTGGACGCCGCCGCCCACGCTGGCGCGGTCCCGCGCCGGGCAATTGACGCCCCCGGGCGCGAACGGCTGCGATGCGGTGGCGGCCGACACGGCCGCCTCCATCCGAGGGCAGCCGACACGGCCGCCTCCATCCGCCTCCATCCGGATCGTCTTCTCCCCGTGCGTGCCCCGGCCAAGGTGTGCCCACAATTTCTTCTTTCTGCAGCGGGTTGTGATGTGCAATGCTCACGGTGTCCGCTAGACGCCATGGAGCCTGTGTGCAAGATCCGCGCTAGCCTGATACCTTATGTCCACACTGCCCCTGCCAGCCAAATGTGTGCAGGCGCCTCGGTTGTGTGGGACGAGAGACGCGCGCATGTGGAAGGAGATCGATGGCCAGCTGATGTCTGCAAGCATTGCGCGGCCAGTGTTCGAAGGGTGTGGGGTTGCAGCCCAGGAAAGCTGAAATCATTGTCCATAATCCTCCGTATCCCATACGACATCTTTGAGCACGCGGCGGCATGCGGTACATCGTTGAGTTACGAGGGCGGTGCGATTGCGTAAGTTTTGGCTCGCAAAACATGATTGCTGCGTTGCGCTGCGACAATACTCTCCACAAGTTGCGCCACGCCGCCGCCATGCATGCCGCGCGCTGCCACGCCACACCCTCATCGCGTTGCCGCTCACCGCTCACTTTGGTTGTTGCAGAGGACATGACGTAGTGGGTCGCCGGCGTTTGACTTCCCGTGGCGCCCGCCAAACATGTCGAGGTGCGGAGGGTCCATGGTTCCTTCCGCGTCACATGTGCGAAGATCTGCACCGTGTCGCACTAACATATTGGGTCCGATATGGTCCGTAACATAGTGGGCATAGGGCAAATGATGCGGTATCAACTACGCCTCGAGCATTTGTGTCCGGACCGCACACCAATACGGCGTTCGAAGCAATTCATTGTGCCCCGGCTTATTCAAATGCCCTTCATCCTCGCTCATGCATTGCAGCATGCGTCCACGGCTATGCATTTATAAGGTATTTCGTAGTGCGCGCCATGGTCTGCATCCGCTCATGAAGTCCATCCCATATTGCTTGCCATGAAATCCGTGAGCATGGCCCATATTGGCTGCCAACCATCATCCTTCACATTTTTCGATGGCATGGTTGCCCTTGGCCCTTCCGGCCTCATGGCTCGGAGATTTGTCTGGTCACTCCCACATCCCGACCCCATCCCGGCAGGGTCCTCCCGCCGGCCCCCGCAGACGGTAGTGCGGCGAGCCCGCGCCATCCGCCCGCCGCACGGAGGGGCCGGCTGAAGCGGCGTGAGCCCGCACCGGCCACCCCACCCACAGCCGGCCCCACCACCACAAACCGCCCCACCCAACCCGCCCCAACCCAAAGACCAACCCACCCCACCCAACAAACCAAAGAAGCTGAAAATGCCGAACCACAACCCAAAATGCCTAACGCGGAATTTCGATGCATACAATGCCTTACATTGGTGAAAATGCATAGCATGCGAAAAAGGCAATTGCAGTTGAATGTGCAGGCGAGGTTGAATGTGCAATTGGACAGACGACGCCATAGAACACAATGCACTTGCGATTCAAACGAGGATGACGTTGGGGCACCTCTGCGGCTCCCTCCTCGAATGACAATGACAATAATGAAGGAGGGTGCATATTCGTTATATGAACACATGAACAATGGTCCCTTGTGTCCAAGACCAAGGCAAGCAATGCATTTGACCGGTGGCCGATCAAGTTGGTTGCCTAACGCTCCCACTAGATCCCAAAGGTCAAGAGAGAAAGAAGCCCGGTGCATGGTCAAGTATGGATGCCTTTCCATGCGGACAAACTTCTACAATCGAATAATGAATTGGGTAGGAAGCCACATATATAGACATGTTTATGCAGTATGTCAAGACCAAAACAGGGTTAATCACGTGCCACCTCTCACTTGGTAGGCACTATAGGTCTATTTAAAACCCTACTTGTCCTTGGCCTTGAACAAATGATATGTATGCGGCGACGTACTCGCCCTTTTCATTGGGTTATGTTGTTCATGTATTCTATATATGTGTTCGCAACCCTATATATCTGTAGTACTGCGTCACATGCATCACGATGCACATGGATTCATTGTGGCATGACACAACATCTACCTAGGCATGTTCACATACACAACATGCCAACCATACTTCATGCATACACACCATGTGCATGCCATACATTCAATGCGCACCCTCATCACATGCAACGCCCAAATCACATGGCATATGGCAAGTGGTATGACAACAATGTTCGCTAAAGTCGAAGACCAAGGAAACACGTCACAGCAAGGGGTTGGACCGAGGCTCCCACCGGAAAATGCGGATCCCACAGGACATAAGAGAGAAAGAAGACAAGACCTTGTCTTCTTCGGCCCTGCACCTCTGCAGGGCCGAAGTATGGATGGCGTTCCATGCAGACAAACTTCTACAATCGAATTATGAATGGGTAGGGAAGCCACATATATAGACATGTTTCCTGGTAGCGTATGCCGAAGCCCAAGGGAACAGGTTGAATCACGTGCCACCTCACACCCGAATGTCGAAACTTTGGGTTTATTTATTATCATACTTGTCCTTGGCCTTCGAACAAATGATATGTATGCACTTAACAACGTACTTGCGCTTTTCCTTGGGTTATGGTGTTTAGGTTTTTCTATATAGATGCGATGACCTATATATGTGTCATAGTACCGTGCCATATATACATCACGATGCAGAAAGATGGATTGCGCTATGACACAAAGATCTAGGTAGACATGTTCACGCATCCGATTGCAACCATACATCATGCATACATACCATGTGCATGTCATGTGGACCTTTTCCTTGGGTTATGGTGTTTAGGTTTTTTTCTATGTAGATGCGATGACCTATATATGTGTCATAGTACCGTGCCATATACACATGACGATGCAGATAGATGGATTGCGCTATGACACAGCATCTAGGTAGACATGTTCACGTGCATCCGATTGCAACCATGCATCATGCATACATACCATGTGCATGCCATGTGGACCTTTTCCTTGGGTTATGATTTTTAGGTTTTTTGTATATAGATTTGCGACCTCTTCCTGGGTATGTCCGGGCAGCATATCAAAACCACACCGGCATGGGCCGGGAAGATGGATTGGTTGGAAATGAAAATTGGGAGGTTGTGTATGGCGGCCTCAAAGTGAAAGGGTTTGTGATACAGGTGTGCATGCCGCCCGCCCAAGGGAGGTTAGTGAAATAAATGGAAGTGGGTGGCGATACATGGCGTGTGCGGTTGGGTTTGAGCAGACGCGGTGCCCACCTGGATCGCTCGGCGTCGCAACCCGTGCGGAGAAGGGCGTGAAGGGACGGCCGGTGGTGGAAGGGAAACGCGGGGGTGATTACTTACGTGCAAGGAAGGCGGCGGGTGGGTGGAAAAGGTGCGCAACGCGCCCGACGCCCGTGCCGTGGAGGAGGATGAGGAACAAGATCGCCGCGCGGCGAGCGAGGCGGGGCGCCCGTGGTGTGTTCGGCCGGCGGTTGCGCTTGAAGAGTGGAAGGTGGCCAGTGAGTAGGTAGTCGGAGCCATGCCAGATGACCGCAAATCACGGTGCGGATGCGCATGTTTGCGGTGCTGGCAGCACGGCCTTGCGGCGGGGGGCGTGGAAGGGGCGGCGGAGGAATGGGAGATGCAAAGCTCGCGCGAGTACATTCCTGCGTGGCCTATGGTTCCCATCAACTACTGGGAGCTGTCCGAGTTCTTGGCATTTGTGGAGGACCATCAAAGCCTGTGTCTGCGCATAGAGGGCTATCCAGAGAAACTTGCCGTCCTGTACGACCTGCACCAGCGAGGGACGGACCGGATGGAGTGGCGGTGGACAAATTACTGCGAGAGCGCTTACCGACTGGTGGAGTGCCACATTTTCATGCACCAAGTGTTCGGCGGCACGGCGGATGGAAGAGGTACCGGAAAGGAGAGCGAACTGCTGACGACCTTAGGATTTGGTTTTCCTGTGCACGCATCGAGTGCCACGACCGTGGAGAGGTGGCCTATGAGGTATTATGAATTGGTTGATTTCGTGCGGTATGGAGAAATGGAATGGAATGAGAAGACGGAGCGTTGTTCCGGGATATCAACCGCGACGGAGAACCATGTTCGAGTACTTGGCGGATGCGAGTGCCGGGCGGTGGAAGGAACCAAGTGCCGGCCGTGAAGGCACAAAATTGTAATGGTTGCGGTTGGGAATGGCGTGATGGTGCGGAGCCGGCGATGGTGAACGCCAACAGCAAGTAAGGGTTGCGAGGCGGCGGGCTTCGCATGGCTGCAGACGTCACGCCGAGGGTGCAACCGCCGCTAAGTTGCGGATCGCTAAGGTGTGCGATGCGCGCGATTGCACATTCAATGTTTGCTGAAAATGCACGGTGTGGCGAGAATCGCATGTGGCCTGCATGGCATCGCAATTGCACACGCACTTGGACGGAAGGTGCGGTGGCGGAACATGCCGGCATATGCCCGCAGCGCTTGCGATGACGCGGATGCGAATGGGCGGGCGTAAAGGCGGCGCCGTGGGGATCTCGACGATCCCGAGGCCGCAAGTATACCTATGATTCCGTGCACATTCAATGCCCGCCATGATGGTGCAAACGGGAGGCGGCGGAGGAGGTGCGGCGGCACGGGCGCCGGGAGCCATGGCGGCGGAGGAGGGAGGAGTGGGAGAGGCCATGGACAACCCGTGCGGAGAAGGGACAGTGGGAAGGGACGGTTGCCGCGGGTGGCTGGAAGGGAAACGCGGGGGTGCGCATTACTTACGTGCAAGGAAGGCGCGGCCGGGTGGCGGGTGGGTGGAAAAGGGTGCGCAACGCGCCCGACGCCCGTGCCCGTGGAGGAGGATGAGGAACACAAGATCGCTGGCGGCGATGAGCGTAGGCGGCCGGCTCAGGTGGGTTGGTGTGTTCCCTCGGGCTGGCGGTTGCGCTTGAAGAGTGGAAGGTGGCCAGCAGTGAGTAGGTAGCTGGAGCCCATGCCGTAGATGACCGCTGCAAATCACGGTGCCCGGATGCGCATGTTTGCGGTCTGTGGCGAGCACGGCCTTGTGCGGGGGCGCGTGGAAGGGGCGGCGGAGGAATGGGAGATGCAAAGCTCGGCGAGTACATTCTGCGTGGCCTATGGTTCCCATCAACTCGGGAGCGTCCGAGTTCTTGGCATTTGTGGAGGACCATCAAAGCCGATGTCTGCGCATAGAGGGCTATCCAGAAACTTGCCGTCACACGACTGCCGGCGAGGCGGGCCGGATGGAGTGGCGGTGGACAAATTCTGCGAGTGCCTACCGGTGGTGGAGTGCCACATTTTCATGCACCAAGTGTTCGGCGGTTGGCGCCGTCGGGATGGAAGAGGTACCGGAAGGAGAGCTGCGAGCTGGCGACCTTAGGATTTGGTTTTCCAGTGCACGCATCGAGTGCCACGACCGTGGAGAGGTGGCCTATGAGGTATTATGAATTGGTTGATTTCGTGCGGTATGGAGAAATGGAATGGAATGAGAGCAGGGGTTGTTCCGGGATATCAACCGCAGACGGAGAACCATGTTCGAGTACTTGGCGAGGATGCGAGTGCCGGGCGGTGGAAGCGAACCAAGTGCCGGCCGTGAAGGCACAAAATTGTAATCTTGGTTGCGGTTGGGAATGGCGTGATGGTGCGAGCGGTGATGGTGAGCAATGCGGCAAGTAAGGGTTGCGAGGCGGCGGCGGCGGCGGCAGTCCCGGCCCGGTGGGTGCTGCCGCTAAGTTGCGGATCGTTGTAAGGTGTGCGGTCGTGCGCGATTGCACATTCAATGTTTGCTGAAAATGCACGGTGTGGCGAGAATCGCATGTGGCACATGGCATCGCAATTGCACGCGCGGGCGGAAGGTGCGGTGGCGGAACATGCGGCATATACTGCGGCGCTTGCGGACGGTCACGGATGCGAATGGGCGGCGGCGTAAAGGCGGTATCGGGGATCTCGACGATCCGAGGCCGTGCAAGTATACCTATGATTCGTGCACATTCAATGCCCGCCATGATGGTGCGTTGAAGCGGGAGGCGATGGAGGAGGAGGTGCGGCGGCACGGGCGCCGGGGAAGGAGCCATGGCGGCGGAGGGGAGGTGGGGAGGCCATGGACAACCAGTAGCAATCGCCCGAGCGGAAGGTGGTGTGGAAGCCTGCTGGCCACGGTGGCAGGATCAACCGATTGGCGCACCCACCTTGGGAGGCGTTTTCGGCGTGGATCTCGTGGAGGTGCACCTACAAGTGGAGACAGAGGTGCTCGGCCCGTGTGCGCGATTGCAATCTGCGTGGGTCACCATGAATTCTCAAACCTCGCTATTGATTGCGGTGGATTGCACGGTGGCGGTCTCCATTGCCCACGCCATGCTTGATGCAGCTTTCCGTACGCCGCCCTGGCGGCGGCGGCGGCGGGGCTATGTGGCCTCCTGCGAAATGTAAGCTTTGCGCGGTCGGCGTCGTCTCGAGCCTCACAACTCTTACGTGTTGGTATGATCCATTCGAGTTTGCGCGACACGAGGCGTGGGCGATGGGCCGTCGTCGCTGCGGGGCGATCCGAGGCGGCGAGGTGGATGGTGGGCGCCGGGCGGAGGAAGGGGCGGCGGTGGAGGAAGGGGCGGCGGGGCGATCCGAGGCGGCGAGGTGGATGGTGGGCGCCGGGCGGTGGAAGCGGGCGGCGGTTTTGTATGGCCGTCCGAAGGCGCACGCCTTCCTCGCCGGAAGGCGCCAATGCGAACGACGATCGGCGAAGTGGAGGAAGGGGCGGCGGTGGCTCGCGGAAGCGGGCGGCGGCGGAGGCAGCGATCGGCGAAGTGGAAGGGGCGGCGGCATGATGCACGGCGGCGGCGTCGGCGATATGTTGTGACGGCCGGAGGTTGCACCGGCGGTGGCTCGCGGAAGCGGCGGTTGCGCCGACCGTCCGCGCCGAACGCCTTCCTCGCCGGAAGGCGCTCAATCCGACGGCGATCGGCATGCGCGGCGGGGCGCGGAGGAGGCCGTGGAAGCGGCGGT
Source organism: Anthoceros angustus (assembly GCA_010909165.1). Classification (NCBI taxonomy): domain Eukaryota; kingdom Viridiplantae; phylum Streptophyta; class Anthocerotopsida; order Anthocerotales; family Anthocerotaceae; genus Anthoceros; species Anthoceros angustus. Next base: position 593,952 of record MU008168.1, on the reverse strand, counting down.
GGCTCGCGGAAGCGGCGGTGGAGCCGGTGTGGGAGTGGGAGAGTCCCGGCAAATCCACTCCACCGACTCCGCATGTGCGAGGCGTACATGGCACGGAGGGCGAAATGTGAGCACGATCTTTGGTCCGGGAAATGGGTACTCATGGTATTGGAGGTTCGGCATTGTCCGCAATGCACAAAGATTTCATTTTTGGTGGAGGGGATTATTGACCATTGAGGTGGGTTGGAGGTGGGTGAAGGTGCCTCGGTGGGCGGTATCATGCGCCTTGGGCACGGAATCTTTGGAGCAGCCAAAGGCATGGCACGTTGGTGCCGTTGTGGATGCGAAGAGCCGGGATTGCAATGCGTGCTCGAACATCGAGATAGGAACGCCACCGTGACCATGCTCGTGAGAAGTCAATGGAGGCTTACGTGGGAGTTTTCGGTGAGAAGGACGCCTTTTCGGCAATCACCGTTCGAAAGTGGAGGAAAGCGGGTTGGATGGCACCCTATGGTCGCAGTGGAGGGAATGATAGCGATGGATGTTACGCAATCGGAAGTGGAGTTGGAAGCTAGTGGTGAGGCGGTTGGGCGGAATGGGACCGGCGTCACATGTGCTGTGGACGGCCACAGGCGGCATTGGAACATGCGTGAGGCTCGTTTGTCGGCGGTTGGGACATTGAGCATCCTCCCGAGTTGGATCAACACAACTTTTTGTGGGCGCGGTCATTGCCGTTCGTGTACAGCGGAGCATTTCATATGTTACATGGACTTGAATCGAGCGAGGAGTATTCCAAACTGGAAGCATGTGACACGATTATCGGGGCATGCCACACAATGGGGGTCGCGGGATACGCTCGATAGGTGGAAGATCCCATGCCTTTTGTTCGCACCGAGGACCGTCGTGGAACCCTGCGCATTGAGGTAAGCGGCGGTTACATCGTTTGCGGGTTTGCGGCGAGCGGCTGAAGAGTGAAGATAGGGAGAGGCCATCGCTAATTGTCGATGGCCGCGAAGCGAGGGGCAGCGCAAGTGTGTTTGCTGCGGCGAGCGGCCCATTCTAGATTGTTCACATACAGACGGTGTTTGGTGCGTCTGTTGGTTTGGAAGTGTTCTGGAGTGCACTTGCACTTCAAACAATGAATGAAATGCGGAAGCGAAAAGTATAGCTACGGGCGCTTTCACCGAACTTGCTGCGGGCGATCTACCTCTGCAGATCGCAGCGGTGGAAACCCCGTCCATAGCGCTTGAATGGCGGACCGTCCTGGAACAAAAATCGGAGTGGGCATACGCTAACTGATCGAGCGTCCACTTTGTCACGAAACCCTTGGCTGTGGACATGCCATTACTCGGGGCGGAAAGTGTTAGGGAGGATCGAAATCGGCGCCGGCAGTTCACTGAGAGGTGCATTTGGGGTTTGAACTGGGAGGAAGGCGCATGGGCAAGGAAAAAGCGCTCCCAGCATGCAGTAGGCGCGAGGTGGAGGTGTTGAGGCCACCAAGTCTCCACCTTGGCCATCACGTGGGGCAAAAGCGGCGTGAAGGGTGCCCATGGGCCAGGCGCGGCCTTCGCCAGGCGGACGAAGGAGGAAGATGGTGGGCGGTGCGCCAGGCACATCGAGGTCATGGCGAAGCCCATCATCATCGAGACGGTGAAAACTTGAGGCAATTCTCGTGGGAGCCGGTGGGGATGAGGGCTGGAAGGTGGAGATGAAGGGATGCATAGGAGGCGGCGGGGCGCCTTGGCCACCACATAAGTATGATTTGGCGGTGCACTTGCAGCGGGGAGACCATTGAAAGGCCTACCGGAGCTAGGTGCGGCTTGAGCACGTGGCGAGGCTCCACCGGCACAGCATGGCCGGTGTATGGGAGGTTGTCCGTGGAGGAAGGGGCGGCGGCGCGAGGTGGTCATCGGGCGGCGGCGGCGGCGGCGGCGGCGGCGGCGGTGGATGGTGGGCGCCGGAAGGCGCACGCCTTCCTCGCCGGAAGGCGCCAATGCGAACGACGATCGGCGAAGTGGAGGCGGCGAGGTGGATGGTGGGCGCCGGGCGGAGGCAGCGATCGGCGAAGTGGAGGAAGGGGCGGCGGCATGATGCACGGCGGCGGCGTCGGCGATATGTTGTGACGGCCGGAGGTTGCACCGGCGGTGGCTCGCGGAAGCGGCGGTTTGCGCCGACCGTCCGCGCCGAACGCCTTCCTCGCCGGAAGGCGCTCAATCCGACGGCGATCGGCATGCGCGGCGGGGCGCGGAGGAGGCCGTGGAAGCGGCGGTGGCTCGCGGAAGCCCGGCAGTGGAGCCGGTGTGGGAGTGGGAGAGTCCCGGCAAATCCACTCCACCGACTCCGCATGTGCGAGGCGTACATGGCACGGAGGGCGAAATGTGAGCACGATCTTTGGTCCGGGAAATGGGTACTCATGGTATTGGAGGTTCGGCATTGTCCGCAATGCACAAAGATTTCATTTTTGGTGGAGGGGATTATTGACCATTGAGGTGGGTTGGAGGTGGGTGAAGGTGCCTCGGTGGCGTCATCATGCATGGGCGGAATCTTTGGAGCAGCCAAAGGCATGGCACGTTGGTGCCGTTGTGGATGCGAAGAGCCGGGATTGCAATGCGTGCTGAACATCGAGATAGGAACGCCACCGTGACCATGCTCGTGAGAAGTCAATGGAGGCTTACGTGGGAGTTTTCGGATGAGAAGGACGCCTTTTCGGCAATCACCGTTCGAAAGTGGAGGAAAAGCGGGTTGGATGGCACCCTATGGTCGCAGTGGAGGGAATGATAGCGATGGATGTTACGCAAGAGTGGAGTTGGAAGCTAGTGGTGAGGCGGTTGGGCGGAATGGGACCGGCGTCACATGTGCACTGTGGACCGGGCCCAGGCGGCATTGGAACATGCGTGAGGCTCGTTTGTCGGCGGTTGGGACATTGAGCATCCTCCCGAGTTGGATCAACACAACTTTTTGTGGGCGCGGTCATTGCCGTTCGTGTACACAGGCGGAGCATTTCATATGTTACATGGACTTGAATCGAGCGAAGGAGTATTCCAAACTGGAAGCATGTGACACGATTATCGGGGCATGCCACACAATGGGGGTCGCAGGATACGCTCGATAGTGGAAGATCCCATGCCTTTTGTTCGCACCGAGGACCGTCGTGGAACCCTGCGCATTGAGGTAAGGCGGCGGTTACATCATTTGCGGGTTTGCGGGGAAAGCATCAAGAGTGAAGAGCGAGGAGGCGGCCATCGCTAATTGTCGATGGCCGCGGAAAGCGAGGCGCAAGTGTGTTTGCACACGGCGAGCGGCCCATTCTAGATTGTTCACATACAGACGGTGTTTGGTGCGTCTGTTGGTTTGGAAGTGTTGGTGGAGTGCACTTGTGGTCGCACTTCAAACAATGAATGAAATGCGGAAGCGAAAAGTGAGCTACGGGCGCTTTCGGCCAGAACTTGCTGCAGTCTACCTCTGCGGATCACGCGGTGTGGAAACCCCGTCCATAGCGCTTGGCGGACCGTCCGTGGAACAAAAATCGGAGTGGGCATACGCTAACGGTGTCGAAGTCCACTTTGTCTGAAACCCTTGGCTGCGGACATGCCATTACTCGGGCGGAAAGTGTTAGGAGGATCGGTCGGCCTACTGCTCACGAGAGGTGCATTTGGGGTTTGAACGGGAGGAAGGCGCATGGGCAGGAAAAAGCGCTCCATCAGTAAGTAGGCGCGAGGTCTGGAGGTGTTGAGGCCACCAAGTCTCCACATTGGCCATCACGTGGGGAGCAGCGGTGAAGGGTGCCCATGGGCCAGGCGCGCGGCCTTCCGGGCGGCGGGGCGAAGGAAGATGGTGGGCGGTCGCCGGCCAGGCTGCATCGAGGTCATGGCGGAAGCCCATCATCATCAGACGGTGAAAACTTGAGGCAATTCGTGCGAGGAGCCGTGGGGATGAGGGCTGGAAGGTGGAGATGAAGGGATGCATAGGAGACGCGGGTGCGCGCGCCTTACACCGCAAACTATGATTTGGCGGCAACACTTGCGTGGAGACCATTGAAAGGCCTACCGACGGAGCTAGGCTGCGGCTTGAGCACGTGACGAGGCTCGATCGGCACACGGCATGGCGCGGTGTATGGGAGGTTGTCCGTGGAGGAGGTGTGCGCGGTGCCACGCACACACCCATCACCCGGCCGGCGTGAACGCCGGAATACGATTCGTGCGCAGGCTGGATGGAATCGAAATCCCAAGGAGGCGGTGGAGGCTGCGTTTGATGCGGCCGGAGCACATAACACGGCGGTCGGCGATGCGCATCCGCGTCGGTACACCAATGCGACACCCATGTACATGTGGCATATGGATTGTAAGTGCGTGAGGAGGGGGGCAGCGATGTTCGCGGAGTTGCGTTGCGAGGAAGAAGTGATTGCGGGGTTGTGGAGTTGGCGGGTCATGGTTGCCTTGTCGCGACTTATGACAAGATGTACCAATTCTACTTGAGTGCAGGGCCATAGATGGGGCAACCCATTCGTCCCACAGTTGGTCGGAGGATAACGAGGGGCAGCGATTTTCAACGCCTATGTGGCGGTGAGGAAGTTTGGGCATCCGCGGATTCGGTCGGACTACGCAGCAGAGCACAACCTAATAGAGGCGAGATATGAACCGAGCGAGGCCAAGGGCACATGGAAGCAACTTCATCCGCCCCTCTGCACAACCGAGGTAAAAGTTAGGAGGTTGGTGCGTTTTCCTTATGCGGTGTGTGGTGAAGTCGATGAATGCGGATTGTTGCGGAGGATTGAGCATTTGGCGGTCCTTGGGAGAGAAGTGGGCATTCCTCTACAAGGGTACATGATGGATATGGTGAGGAGCGTGATGGACATCACCAACCCCAGCACATCCATTCCTGCGTGACCTTCATGCCCACGATGAGGCGGAGCTCGGCGTTGGAGGCGGTATGGAATAGGCACCGGTGCGGAAGATCGGCGGCCAGCGGGACATTCCGGCCATGTGCTCGCTATCGCATTCAAGAAGAAGGTCGACTACAAGGGTGGGTGCACCACCCGCATATGGGGGTGAGGAGGCGATGGCGAGGAGTTCGATGTGGGTGGCCCTCGGTATGCACAAAGCGTGGCCCCGAGATGCCACCACTCGGCATAAATTCTTGGCGGGGTGAGCAAACAGCTAGTACTGTCCATTCATTTATGCATGGTTGACATTGTGGAGGAGGGCGCAGCGCCATTGTGCGAGCAGGGCCCGGCTCGTATGGGCCCTGCATGGTTGTCGAGCTGCGAGATGGCGAGGACAATGCATATGCAAAGGATTGCGGGACATGGACTTCCTCCGGACATGTATCCCGCACATGGCACTAACAACACTCTGCGAGTGCGGGAGCACGAGGGGCGCATTGCCCGAATACCTCCACCGGTGGGCGGAGGTGAAGCCACCCGTGGGCGTGGGCGGCCATCACCCCGCCGCGTCTATGGTGCACGAGGTGTGAGGGGCGTGTGGCCTGGGCGACGAGCCCGGAGTGAGCTAGGTGTAGGCCGGAGAAAATTGATTTGTCGCTCACCATGACACAGGAGGCGGTGACATTGTGCGCTCACCATGACTGGGAGGCGGTGACAATTTGGATTTGTTTGTTAGCGTTTTGAGAGTTGAGCCCAGTGGTGGCTTTGTTGTGGTGCAATGTAAAAGTGGTTCAGGAAGATGGTGTGCGCGAGGCACTGTATGGCCCCAATGCGCCTGACGCTGGATGGGCTGCGATAGTAGAGGCGTACAGGCGCACCAGTGTCGAGCGAGAAGGGCTGTATCGCCCAGCTTTGTGCCCTCCTCCACGCTATCTCCCATCAAGCCCTGGTGACGGTTCGTGATGGCAAGGCAAGGCGAGATGGGGTCATGCGAAGGATGTCCGATGGCCCATGCCTCGGCCCTAAAAGCGAAAAGGTTGTGTGTCACACACAACCGTAAAAGATTCGACACAAACACCATTAGTGAGATCGGGACACGAGGCAGCCGGCAATCAAGTGTGTGGCACGGAAGTTTTCCCGCCGTATGCGGCCGGAAAACTTCTTTGGTCACAATGGAAAAAAACCCTAAACGGCCCGTGTGACGAGATCGGTATTCCATAGTCCAACAACAGACTGTGCATAGACCCCGGTTTTCTCAACAAAGTAGAATAAGAAGACCCCATTAAACTGTTTAGATGGTTTTAGGTCTGTGCTTTCGACTTATCATCTGAATGGGCGATTTTGATTTTCATAGAGCAAAACCTAGAAACATTAGACGTTAGGGTGGACGTGACATACGTGGGCGGAAGTGCTGTTGCCCATATCCAGGGAAGGTTGCTTAAGGGTGATGGTTGGTGTCATCAGGGTCGTCGCCGGGATCAAGGGCGTCCACCATTATCATGGCTTTCATACAACAGCTGATGATCCAGAAGAGAACGAACAATTGTAGCAACGCAAGCATGTGGTCATCCATCCACATCACCTTGCAAGCGTCGTGTGACCCGCAAGCCACAATGGAAGCGTCGGTTGGCAATGGCCCCAACCAACGGGGTTCCACTATAACATTGAGCGGCAACAGGTTTTGTGGCATCCGAGTCGGCTGGATCAGTCCTCCAAGGGGACGCTTGAGTGAGGCTTTAAACGTGGTGGAGCCCCACATTTATGCATACATGTTCTCTAAGTCCCTGTGAGAGAACGCTGGGAAGCGATGGCTGGATGCTGGGATGTGGAGTGGGAAGGCCTCCCTGTACTTGATAGCGGGCCTTCTATGCGTGTGCAGCCTGGAAGCTGATTCGTAGATTGACTCGTGCTTCGTCGACCAGTTTTACTTGCATGACGTTTTGATTTTGGGCTTTGCCCAGGAGAATTTCTGCGACGCTCTACGTAGCAGAAAGGCTAGGTTGCCGATTCGGGGATGCTTGGAAGGTATCAAGCCAGATGAGGCGACTCTCGTTTGGCGTCTGGTGGATGAGGGGGACGAGGATCTCAGGACGACGGTCAAGGACCATCGTGCGATCTATATGTGCTCTTTGGGTTGTGGATGCTTGTGGAAGCAGAGTGCTCAAGGTATAGGTGCAAGAGTTTCTTGCAAGTTTTGTCCAAGTATCTTGTGAATCGGAACCAGCTGATGGAGGGTCCTAGTGCTGTTTGTAACATCAGGTAGGGGTATGAGCATCGTCGGATGAAAAGGTCGAGAAAGTGAGCAGAAGTTAAGAAGAACCCGCAAGGGATGCATGACTCCGGGCGAAAAAAGGTCAGATTTCGTCCCCCTGTGTGTACGTACTTGATATGGTCTGCTTAATGACACACCTTCGACGATAGGATCTATAAGATGGTCACTAAAGATCAAAAGGTAACCTTGAATCTAAGCCGAAGCTGTCACCTGGAAAAGAATTGTGAGAGCATGGGCTGGATTCTCTTCCTTGACAGAGTTGCATTTCCCTGGCTGTATGCCTTCATTTCCTTCGGTAATCCTGGCACATCAACAGACTGGTCCATGAGCACCTTATCCTTGCGTTTGTGTTTCTGGTCAGCTTACAGCCCTCAGCTCACCCTTGACGCTCAGCGGTTGAAGCTCCAGTCCTTCTTCACAGCTGACATTGAGGAAGTGGGCAAGGTCTTCTGCCATTTGTGCGTGCTCAGGTGCAAGCACCAGCTCCCTCTGTGACAGATCAAGCATGGAAAGCACATCAGTGCAGGTGCTTGACGGCTAATTTTCAAAGTGAGCAACTGCGGAAGCTAGTGCTTTTTACCCTGAAGACGCCGGTCCGATCGTAGTAGCCAGTGATGATGATGAGGAGCTTCAGCCTCTTCCATTCTGCGGGGTCCCGAAGTGGAAGTTGTGCAGCTTGGACTTTGAACATTTCCAGAAGCACTACAAACAGGTTGAGAAACGTACCTCGGAACCTGATGATGTCGTCAATCACACGAAGCTGCCTGCTAAGGAATTCCCCCAGTGTCAGCCCAATAGAACTCATGCCAACCAAGATTCTCTCTCCTCGATAGCCATATTTCGCAGACCTCACTGAGGCAATGGCAAGTACAAAGGAGAAGTCATACGTCTTGAAAGGGCTTCAGTGCCGGAGGACGAGGAGGTTGAACTGAGGTAGAGGAGTACCAGGGCCAAAATTCCACAAGTTGAAATCCTTGCGTAGCATATCCCTTGTGCTGAGAACTGACGTGTCAAACTTCTTTTTTCTCACTGCAGATTATGTCATCTGCTGAATCAATATGATGGAACATAATTCTCTAACAAAATATGGTGGAACACAGGATTCTCTTGCCAGATATGACGATGGCATCTTCTTAATGAGGTCTTGGATTCAACTCACGTAGCTTATAGAAGCCATGTCGACCGTAGCAACCAGCTCCTTTCAGCAGCAAAGTTACCATCATTTCGTCTCTTTGTGTACTTTGACCTGCTTTTCTGTCCAAGTTGGCTGTATCTAGAAGTATTGGTGCCAGCTACAGCGACAACGCCAAGTAAAATGTCATAACCATGGCCGCCTTGTGGTATCTGTCAGCGAAGTTTGTGTTCCATGAAATACATTCGACAGCATGTACCAGCAGTCTTTGGATCCCTTGTCCTGCAAGGAGTTGAGGAGCTTCCGATGCAAACCTCTCTGCAATGAGTGTAGCGCAAGATCCAACCTGCGAGGGAATAAATTGTCAAAACTCTGCGGTGACGAAATCTTAGATGGAAGGTTCTTGCAATTTGGTTACCTGCTGTATCTCTTTCGCGAAAACCCATGGATAGAGATCCTGGTTCTGTCCAGTGAACATCCAGAGTCACATTACAGATGACAATCAATTTTTTCAACAGTGTGAGAGATGCTTTCTAAAAGAAGTAGGCATTTGCTCGGTCGATACCTTAAGCTCCTGCCCTGCAGGTACGTGGTCAACAATCTCCACCACAGCCTCCTGTAGACCCTGTTAGCACAGACCATGAAGGAGTGGTAAGTGTCATAACTATGCACAACTGGTCAACTAACGCCGACTTGTACATCAGCCTCAGTCCGTTCCACCGTCTACTGCACATTTAATCACATCAATGCCTAGGAATTGTCATCACCTCCTGATGAGGAGCCAGTTTGCTGTGATCCACGAGCACCAGTCTCAGATTTCCATATGTGGTGTAGTATGATAAGTCTATCTGCAGTCCATCCATTCTCATCCTCAGGTAGCTTTACACATGAGGCTGAGACTGGTATGGATCATCTGCAACACTGTCATGAAGAAAAACATTACCTCGTCAATAAACACAAGCCACTTCTCGTCAATGCCACATATTTCGAAGATCCACATGGCCTCCATACGAAGAGACAGATCCTCTCTTCTCATATTTATCACAGGAAGGAAGCAGTGGTGATCGGACTTTATTGTTGAGTGCAGCAGATACGCGTAGGCTATTGAGCAGAGAATCGCGTCTGCCTCTGTCCGTGAAAGAAATATTATTTCCAAGGCATGCATTACAGTCTGAACGAAAACAAAAGGCAAATGGAACCCGTTTACCTGCGCCCTCGCTGCCCATAACTGCTGTCAGCGATCTACCCTGTGATATTCCTCTTTCCAACTCAAGCCTGCCGTCTTTCAAAAAGGTATTCAGGGCGGACATGTTGCTGTCTGTCAAAATACCCTCAACAGGGAGGTATCCTCCCATGTAATGTGCCGCTGCGACTCCAGAGACTGACATGCTGTTTTGTGCAGTGACATTACGAAGCCTGGCAGCAGCATCAGGAAGAGGTTTGGGGATAGCAGACGATTGATCCTGACGGGAACCAGCATCGCTTTCCTTGACCGAGAATTCTTTAGTACTATTGATTCGTCGAACAGACTGTGGCTTTACCTTCGAAGAGAAGGTTCCACTGCCATTGCTATCCTTGTGACCAGCCTCGGAGGCACTCTGACTCCGCTTGTGATGAAAATCTGTCTTTTCCAGGGAACTGGTGTTCAGCCTCCCACTCTGACCGATCTCCCCGCTCTGCCTTGAAGTGATGTGTGCTTCTCGACCGTCCGAGCTGCCATGGACAACGTCGATCTGAGGTGGAGGAAGTTGGAAGTTCGAGGGCTTGCGAGTAGGACTCCGTTCTGGCTGTGGATGTGCTGCAGCCTGAACACCAGGCTCTTGCTTAGATTTCACCGATTGCTGGCGCCTCGGTAGCGGCTTCTCCGTTTCTGTATCCCACTCAGGTCCTGCCACTTCATCATCATCGTCGCTGGATTCCTGCAAGCTGGCCCTTATTCTCTCCCGATATGCCCTCGACTTGGAAACTGTGGTCGACGAATGCAACTGGAACTCTGCATCTGGATTGAACATGGGGCTGTCATGCTGGTTGGATCGGAGCGGTAGATGTAGGCCAAAAGCTCTGATTGCACCGTCGGATGGCCCCTCAAACTCGGCTTTGCTCTCAGGAATTTCGACTGTGGAGTCACTATTACCATCCACGCTAGTATCTGTGACTTCCAGAAGCGTGTCTCCGTATGCTTGCTGCTCCTCTCCACCGCTGTTATCGACATCTTCCAGCAAGTCTTCTACCACCGATGTGGAAGGAATGGATATCTTAGCTCGCTCGTGAGGCGTCCTCAGGCTCAATGCATCCCCTTCCCCGCTCACCACCATGAGATCTTCTATGAAGGACTTGGAACGGACCGAAACCCTGGAATGCCTCCTGACAGTCTTCGTAATCCCTGCGCCTCCAGCTGAGTGGATGGAGGATGGGAAGACATCAAAATCACCCTCACTCTCGCTAACAAATCTGAAGGACTCCACAGCCTGGTATGAGATAGCTGCGTGCGCATCACCATCATCAGAAGCGGAAGAAAAGCTGTCAGAACGCATGTGAGAAGGATTGGATTGGCTTTGGCCCCTGCCATTTGCTTTCTGTGAGTCTCCATCACCACTCGGCCTGAGCAAGTGTCTGCGAGCTTTCTCCAAGGTGACGGACTCGGATATGGACGATGACGTGTGATGTTTGATAAGATTGGTTCCCAGCGACTCCACCGCTTCATTCAACAGGATGAGCTGCTCGCCGTAGGGATGTTTCCGGATCTCTCTTCCGGATCCCGATCTCACGAGGTTTGATCTACTCGACTTGGCAGGGCGTTCCGCTATGAAGGACGCGTCTTTCGCTGCTATGTCGGCTTGGCCAGACCCCAGGTTGCCGCTGAGAGCAGACCGCAGCTGGCTGTCATTCGCATCGAATCTCAAAGAGGTCGCCGAAGATGAGGAGCGGGACGAAGACCTGGACAGCGGAGGCGGCGAGACTCTCGCCACTCTGGGAGGAGACTGCATAGACGCGCGTGGTTGTGGAGAATCTGATGAGCGGGCCAGAGAAGGGTTCGACATTCTGGTAGAAGACACACCCGTTGCCGTTGCCGTTGCCGATGCCGATGCCGATGCCGATGCCGATCCCATTGCCCTGGCTCCGTGGCCAGGGGCATTTTTCTTGTTCATCACTCCAGCTGAGTGTCTGGTTGTCGAACTGCAAGCCGCCACAGGCAGCAGGGGAAGGGATGCTCGTGATTGATTTCGAGCAGCCTTGAGGAAGGTGTGCGAGGTGCATGCACCAGCACCAGCAACAGCAGCAGCAGCAACGGATCCAACAAGCGTGCTGGAAGTCCGAGGCTATTTACATCCTCAACAGTCCACACTCTGGAGCTCTCATGCACACTCCTAGTCTATTCAATTCTGAAGCTAGCTGACGAGAAGAAAATCGAAGACGGGCACCCTTCCTTCCGAGTCATGAATCCAGACAGCTGGGGCCCCTTGGTTCCAACGCCACCTAGGTCTTCCACCATGTTGCCGCCTGTGGAGCTGCCTCCAAACTTCCGCCCCGCAATGGTTACTGAGGTGAGCAGCACAGCTACGGTCCAGCCAGACGTGAAGCTGTGCTTCGCTTTCAACGACCAAAACATGTCCAAGCCATGTTCCTCCAGGGTGTCTTGTCGGGGGATAACAAAGTCCTCCTGCTACCAAGCTGCATGCTAAAGTAGTTAGTTATGCCTGTATGTACATACAAGTACTTCCTAACCTTGAGTACAAATGGTAAGCGAGAAATGAGTAAAATATGGATGTAAAGTATTAAAATATATTCTAAATCTTATATTATGTTTAGGTTAATTAAATAAATATTTCTTATATACTAATTATTTTAAATACAGAGTGAGAAGCTTGTATTTAGACTTAGTTATCACTCTCGAATTCTCACTATTATATTTCTTGTTAAAAATTACATTGATTGGTGAGTGGTGGTGATTTATTTTGTGATCTTTCTTGTAGTCTATACTACTAGTGTATTGCTAAAATTCTTTATATTGTTTACTCCTTAAACATAAATCTGACTTCATATAAACAATGGAACAAGACAAGGAAAGGACAGATTCCACTTGGCCAATTGATGTAATGGATATTATACATTCTGTTCTCAAACCAAAAGATCAGTATTACTCCCTTATTGAGGCTCGTCACCAAGTGTTCCAAGATCTCAATCATGTAATATCTATGTGCATTTGTTCCAAAAGAATAGATAGACACAATTGCTATTTTGTTTATTAACAACTGTGCTTATAAGTTTCAGGTAAAAGGTTCTCATTGGGAACATCGGAAAAATAGTGCGCTTTTAGAACTTGATGACCGAAATCAACAGTTGCTTTTGCTTCTAGATAAGGTATTATCTCTTATGTAAGGTATTGTATTAGAAATTTAATTTTCCAGTCGTGAGTTACTCACCTAAAACCTGCAATACATGGAGCTAGATTATTTTGGGATACAGTAAAATTGAATTGCTAAAGTCTTGTACTTTTAAGAAGCTAAATATATTGTTTTAGGCAGAAACAAAAATTCTTGAGCTACAAGTTCAAGCTGAAAAAAAGGCTTCCTTGGAGGAGCTGCATTTTTCTTCCAAATATGAAGCTTGGAGATTACATTTAGTGAAACAAATGGTGTTCTATATGTGGAAGAGAAGGCAAAGAACAATATTATCTTGTTGGCGTCAATATTGTAAAGAATGTAGATATGCCAAAGTAAGTCGTTTTCTTTTATGGTAATTATCTTGAAACTTCCATCATTTATATGCCACCTTATTTGGATTGAATCATACATGCAGCATCTAAAAGACTTGGAGAGAATATGGAAGCTTCGCAAATTGAGAAGATTACTCAAAGCCTTTGTTGATGGTATTACAAAGACTAGTATCACAAGATATCAATTTTTACAAGCTGAGCGTTATAGACACAAAACTGTCTTGAGATGGAGTGTTTTTGCTTGGCTACGACTGACCTTGATGGCAACTAAAAATAAACATAAGATTCAAATACTTATAACTCATTGGAATTTCCGGAGAGTGAAATCATTACTATATGCATGGTTGCAAATTTATAAAAATAAAGTTTGGTTGAAAACTCAAGAACTAAGAGCCGTCAAATATTGGTATGTACACCAACTTGCCATGTCGTGGAAAACCTGGAGGTGGTTGATTTTAGATGCCAAAGCATATGAATGTAATGCTATTCATTTTTCAACCTCTCATATCTTGCAAACAGCTTTATATGGATGGAAGACCATCACGAAAAATAACTTACAAGTTGCAGGTGAACTAAGAAAGTCTTTACAAATGCAAACTCAAGGGATGATATTGGATATATTTAACAAGTGGAATGTCATCCGACTTTATCATCTTACACTCAAGAATAGATATAACTCATTTGTTCAATGTAAGTCAAACCGGACATGTCGTTTTACATTTCTTGCATGGCACAAGGTTACGATCTTACATAGTCAAATGAGATCCATTGAAAAAGTTCTTATGGGTAGACACCTTTTTAATTTGAAGCAAGTTATCTTTCAAACTTTACAAGCCAATAGGATACGCAAACACAAACTTATACAATTCATGGACAAAAGAGAAGAAAAAAAAAGGTAAAAGAGGAACTATGCAATGTGAAATTCAAATGCATTAGTACACATAAAGAGGTTTTCATAATATTATATTATTACAATAAATTATTTTCATCAGGTTGGCCATCATAAAAACTTGGATACTACATGTAAGAAAAAGTAATAAAATATTACAATTCATTTTATATTTTCAAAGACAATATCATTACAAACTCTTGTACGAGAGTTTTATTTACTGGCAGCGTTTTATAAGTCAATGCAGGTGTGTGCTTGGGAAGCAAAGAAACTCATCTTTGAAAGTTAATTACAAAAGCATAAAACTTCCTCATCAATAAATTCTACTTATTCATTTGTTAAATCCTAAACCCCAACTTAACCTCTCATGGTATTAATATGTGATCCTCCAGAACTATTCACGTGAGGGATGAACAAATAAGATTATCAGAAGATATGCAACTTCTAAAGGCAACTCTTAGGGAGGATCAAAAAGTACGGCAGACTATCCATGAATTAACAGCCAAATTAAAGCAAGAACATTCTAACATTATGCACGTATTAAAGGATCCCAACTTCAAATCTCATCCTTGGATATCTGGTTTTCTAGATGGTGAGAATTTCATCAAATAAATTCATGCAAAACTATCTTAAATCATGATGAACTTGATCTTATAATCGTCATGCCCACTATGTATAGTTGAATTACGGTGGAGCATTCAAAAATCGACTAGTACTTGGTCTCCCAATGCGCGTTTTGGACATTCAGCTACAATTGTTGCTTCGGAATCAAAATTATGTGGTGGTACAATGTTTGCCATATTTGGGGGCTATGATGGCGAAAAATATTTGAATGACATTTGCATTTTTGACACAAGTATTCACATCTTCTCGAATACCCTTCCTATTTTATTTAGCTGATTATAATTTTGTATGACTGTGTAATAATATATTTACATTATAAATTTGATACATGTATCGTCTCTTTGTGATACAGACAACAATCGATGGTGGAATCCTGTAGCAAATGATACCCAACAAATTACTTCGCCTCCAGCTATGCGTAATCATTCAGCATGCGCACATGGAAAAAATCAAATTATAATTTTTGGAGGATTTGATGGAACACATGAATGTGCAGAACTTTTTGTGCTAACACTTTCTCCTGATCGAAGTACGGATACTCAATGTCCTTATCATAAACATTCAATTGAATATGTCAATTTAATCTATTCATTAAAAATTAAGTGTGTCCTCCACTTAATAACCAGCAATGGCAACAAAAATTCTCAATAATATTTTATCACTTTCATATCAAAATTTTTAAAAATATATATTTTATATTTTGCAGAATATTATGAGTGGACTAGCCCACATTTTCAGATTGGTGCTTCTCCTAAACCGTTAACACAACATACAAGCTGTATTTCTGAAGACCAACATTACATGATAGTTTTTGGAGGATATAGGTATGACATGGGGTATCTTAATGAGCTTTGGATTTTAGACGTGTGTTGGATGACATGGACTTCTCCTGAGTGCTACGGAGTACCTCCTATGCCAAGAAGAGCTCATTCAGCTGTCGTTATAGAGACGCAAATGTATATTTTTGGTGGTTTCAATGGAGTAAGTCATCTTGCTGATATACACAAGTTGGACTTGAATACTATGAATTGGACTAAAATTATTTCAATGGGAAATTCGCCTTCACCACGAAGGCATCACTCCATGGTTGTGGTAGGAAGACATATTATTGTATATGGTGGGTTTAATGGGATTAGTTTTCTAGACGATATATATAGTTTCGATACATCCACAAACGTGTGGTCAATTTGCACTGCAATGAAGCCTAAAAAAGATGTGTACTCCACAAGGGATGTGGGTAAAGGAACATCTGAAATATTTAGTAGATCAATGCATGCTATGGTATCCGATAAACAACGCATAATAGTGTTTGGGGGGGCACATGCAAACGGGGTTCTTAACGATGTGTTGTATATAGAAAATACAGCAGGTAGTTAAAATAGGCATAAATCAAGAAAGTTGTGTATTTATTACTTTATGAAAGTAAAGAAATATTACTTATAAGAATATTTATCAATTAAAATTTTTAATAATATTTTTTACTCAATACAATAGATTCCTCATGCAGTTATGTGTGGTTCCAGTGGTTGAAGGGCTTCATCTAAAAGCTTTATACTTTCAATTGATGGAAAAAGTAAAAGAATTTCATACACAAATACTTGATAGTCAAATAAGTATCAAGAATAAAACACTTCAGCTCACTAAAGCTGAAGCCAAAGTAGCGCAACTTCAAGTAATATTACAAGTGAGCAATCAAAGAACGTATTAGTGATATAGGAAAATATACTATTGAAAACCAATTATAGAATTATGTGTTTTGAATATTAAAAAACTACTATTATTTATTGTAGGTGGAAAGACAAAAAAAAATTCTAGCTATTCAAGGACAACAACTTATTAGAAGGAAGCTTGAAAAAACCCGACTAACCCTCAGAAGGTTTTCATTGATTCTGCTCTTGTTTTTTTTTATTACTTTTTATAGAAAGATTCTAATGTCTAGGTTGTCTATGCAGAATGGAACCAGAACGAAAATATTTGCTTCAACTTAAATATGCATATGAAAAACTTATTTTTCAGTTTCAAAAAAAACTACAAACATGTGATCAATCTCTCGAGTCAGGACTACCGGGTTTAATTGCTCAAGTGAAAATGATGGATTCAAAATTAAGAAAGGATGTTTATACGCAAATCACTACAAAAAAATGTTTGAAATAATTTATGTTATGCATAAGATAAGATAGAATGACTAATCAGAATTAAATTGATTCCCATGAGCACTTAATAATAGTGTATTTTAGAGTGCTTAGGCTTTGACAACATTTAATTACGTCAAAAAGCATACCAAGCCAAGTGTAACTCCTCATGGAAAGGTACTCATCCACAATGCTCAATAGAATGCTTTAAATTGCTATTCATTAAAAATAAATATAATAATTACTCAATTAAAATTAATCTCTCAATTGAGTCTGAGCTCTTTATGACAACCGCTGATACCTTACGAAGGCTAGAAAACACGCTCCATATCGTATGGTTTGGCCTTGTACAAATTGTGTGATGTGATCATAAAATAATAAATTCTCTCTCTACTTTACTTTCTATCAGACTAGCAACTTATTTTCCTGCGAATTCTTACTATCCCGAACTAAGAAACTATGCACAAGTCCATCCATGTCTGTCCACCAACTCTGACCCGGCAGCTTCCGTGCCATGATTCTTTTTCTCCTCGATTGCATCTCCTGTGCCTGCTCCCACATCTGGGCACCGGTGTATATGTTCGACATCAGTAGATATGCGGCAGCATCTTTCTTGTCTAGCCTCACAGCTTGGTCAAAAGCATGCTGTCCCACCTCAACATTGCTCCACTTTTGACAGGCACCCAAGAGAGTGCTCCAAATTGCAGCATCAGGAGGAACATGCATTGTCCTTACCAAAGCTAGTGCCTCATTCAGTCGACCTGCACGACTTAGGAGATCCACCATGCAGGTGTAGTGCTCCACCGTTGGGGGGATCCCATAGTGTCTCCTCATAGCGTCAAAGTACTCCTCCCCCTTGCTCACTAGACCCGTATGACTGCATACTGTTAGTACACCGAGGAACGTGATGCCATCTGGCTGTACACCATCCTCTCTCATTCTTAAGATCAAGTCAAAAACCTGCTTACTGTCTCCTTGGTGGCTGTATCCAGCAATCAGTGCGTTCCAAGCAACAACAGTTCTTTCAGGCAGAGCATCAAACACCTGTTGTGCATCGACCATGCTCCCTGACTTTCCATACATGTTTATTAAACTGCCGGCTACCAACTCATCGTCTTGAAGCCCTTGTTCTTCAATCTGTGAATGTAATTGCCTTCCCAGATGCAAAGCTGCAAGATTTGCACATGCCTGCAGGAGGCAGACAAATGTTACAGAATCTGGCGTAGAGAAGCCTTCTTCTTGCATAGCACTGTACAGCCGCAGGGCTTCCTGGCCTAAGCCCTGCTGGGAATACCCTGTTATCATGACATTCCATGTCACCACTTCTTTGAGGCCAAGTCCGTCAAACACTCTCTGAGCATTCTCTAGGCTGCCACACTTTGCATACATGTTTACCAAACTGTTGGCAACAAAGACATCAGCTTCACATCCTCGTTCTCTAATCTGTGAGTGAAGTTGCTTCCCCTTCTCCAGAGCCCTGCTGCCTACACTCGCACATGCCTGCAGGAGGCAGACAAATGTCACACAATCAGGTACAGCGATGCCTTCGTCCTGCATGTCCCTGTACAGACGAAGTGCTTCCTGGCCCATGCCCTGCTGGGAATACCCTGCAATGAGAGTAGTCCACATCACTACATCTTTCTTACTAACTTGGTCAAACACTCGCTTGGCATCTTCGAGGCTGCCACACTTTGCATACATGTTCACCAAACTGCTCGCCACAAATAAATCTGCTTGATGTCCTTCTCGCCTAATTTCTGCATGAAGCTGCTTTCCCTTCTCCAAAGCTGGGCTGCCCACACTTGCACATGCCTGTAGGAGGCAAACAAATGTCACGGAATCGGGTACAGCCAAACCTTCTTCTTGCATGGCACAGTAGAGACGAAGAGCTTCCTGGCCCATGCCCTGCTGGGAATACCGTGCTATCATGGCATTCCAGGTCACAACATCTTTCTGAGCAAGTCCATCAAACACTCTTTGAGCATGGTCCAAGCTGCCACATTTTGCATACATGTCTATCAAACTGTTGGCTACAAACACATCAGCTTCGTGTCCGTGTTCTCTAATCTGTGTATGAAGCTGCCTTCCTTGCCCCAAAGCTGGGGTGCCCAGACTTGCACATGCTTGCAACAGGCACGAAAATGTCACAGAATTGGGCACGGCAATGCCTTCTTCTTGCATAGCACTGTGGAGACGAAGGGCTTCCTGGCCCATGCCCTGCTGGCAATATCCCGCAATTAGAGCAGTCCATGTCACCACATCTTTTTGACCAAGCCCGTCAAACACACTCCGAGCATCCCCTAAGCTGCCACACTTCACATACATGTTTACCAAACTATTCGCTACAAACACGGAAGCTTCATGTCCTCGTTGTTTGATTTGCATGTGCAGCTGCTTCCCCACCTCCAGAGCCGCGTTGCCCACATTTGCACATGCCTGCAGGAGGCAAGAAAATGTCACGGAATTAGGAACAGCGATGCCTTCATCTTGCATAGCACAGTAGACACGAAGGGCTACCTGGCCCATGCCCTGCTGGGAATACCCTGCAATTAGAGCAGTCCAAGTCACTACATCTTTCTTACCAAGTCTGTCAAACACACTCTGAGCATCCTCCAGGCTGCCACACTTCGCAAACATGTTTACCAGACTGCTGGCTACAAAGACATCAGTCTGAAGTCCATGCTCGCTAATTTTTGCAAGCAGCTTCTTCCCCTCCTCCAGAGCTGTTGTGCCCACACTTGCACATGCCTGCAGCAGGCACACAAATGTCACAGCATTGGGTACGGCCATGCCTTCTTTCTGCATATCACTGTAGAGACGAAGGGCCTCTTGGCCCATGCCCTGCTGAGAATATCCTGCAATAAGAGCAGTCCACGTGACCACATCCTTTTCACCAAGTCCATCGAACACTCTTTGAGAGTCTTCCAAGCTACCACACTTGGCATACATGTCCACCAAGCAATTGCACACAAACAATTGGGGCTCAATCCCACTGGCCAACATATCAGCATGCACCCGCTGCCCCGTTTTCAAGTCATAACCCTTGGCACAAGCCTGAAGCGCTGCCGCAAACACATGGTCATCTGGCTTCACTCTTGACCTGCGCATCCGATCATACAGTTCTATGGCCTCCTTGTCTTTTCCGTGCTTCACGTGCGCAGAGATTATGGAGGACCACATGAAGGCATCTGGTCCGGTGGCCATGGTGAACACATCCATCGCGTCTTGCAACTTGCCATGAGAAGCATAGAGACGCAGGATGTGGTTGCACAGGAACGTGTCCGACTGGTATCCCCTTTTCACCGCAAAAGCATGCACCCGGCGTCCCAGAACAAGTTCTTTCTGTCCTACACATTGCTTCAGGACAGCATAAAGGAGAGACTTCGAAATAAAACAGTCTGTCTGCACCAGAACTCCCAAAGCCTCGACAGCCTCTGTGACGCGGCCCTGATTACAAATCCTGCTCACAATTTCAGCCGACACGATTGGATGGGCCGGCCTTCTTGCAAAGCTGCTCGTGCTGGCTTGCTTGATAGCTAACTGTTGAATCCTTGAAGTCAGGTGAGCGGGAGTTTTCCCCAGAACCCCTCTTCCCACGGTCGACAGAGCCACGGCCATGGCAATTGACCATGGTCGTGGCGAGGAAGAAATCGCCCGACGCACCTGATGCTTCAATTTTCTCCGTGTAATTCACTACAATCATAAAAGCGCAGCGTTGGTGAAAGGAGCTTTATTGGGAAGCGTAATCATACCTCCGTTAGAAAAACCACATGCGGTGTAAGGCAAACTACCTACATATACGCCACTATGCTGTGGTCATACACAGAACTGGGCATTCTACTTCCTTAGTCCGTCGTTAGACTCGTCTTCCGACAGCGACAGAGGTCCCTGAACGATGGCAGCCAGTAATCTCTGCACATGTAAGCATGGCAAAAGTAATCTCTGCGCAGTCCTGTACTAGGTAGCAATTTATGAATCCAGCACATAAAACCACTTTGGATGGCAGCTTGAACAATTTGCCTTCCGTTCCATAGTTTCGTTTCTATATTCACACCTCTGAAGAGAGTTGAGTAGCCCAAAAGGAAAATTCCACCACAACAATCTGGACATCTTTGTCCAAATCTTGCTTCCTGGTTTGGGAAGGACAGACAATACCAGAGTACATCAACATACACATGGTAGTCAGGAGGCCCCTACTAGCCGGCTCCCTATGCTTCAAAGATCTACACACCGGCGGCCCTCAAGAAATTGTCGTATGGACTTGCCGGAGGAAGCTTAAGCCCCTGGCAGGGCTCTCCGAGACCAGGTGATACCCAAGACGAGAGCTGGTTGCTCGGTGTGCCGGCATTCTGCATTCTCTCATCCCTGCCCACACGCTGGCCCACCCAAAAGAGAGATTGTCAGTTACACCAACAGGAACCAAAATTTTGTTAAGGTAGCAAGTCAGCGACCCTTTACGAGCAACGAATGTGGAGTGCGGACCAGATTTGGAGACCCTGACTGTCGAGGTGGGCTACTTGCAGTCCAATCCTTAACAGGCATGGTAAGAAGAAGTGTGTTTGCTTTTGCATCCAGCTTTAATACAATTGAAAGCTTCTTCTTGATACCCGATCCAAAGGCTTCGCACTGGCTGGCCATTGTGCTGAAGGACACAGGAGCAGAGGACACAGTCACACTTGCCACCTGTCCAGCTGCTTCCAGAGCCTGCCATGCAGACCGCGAGATAAGGAACGAGCTATATCGGAAACACATTCAGTTTAACAGGGCATCAGTCGCTCCATATCAAAATCAGTTAAATACCACAGACTGTTCTTACCGCTTCAAGCAGTTGACTAACACTGATAGCTTGTGGGGATGAGCTTGGAACTTGGGTATTTGCAATCAGTCGAGGAAGCTCTGGACCAGACTGCTCACTTCCGAAGTCGTCATCGTTGACTACTGAGTTTTTCACAAGCTGGACAGCATGCAAGGGTGTAAATCCACAAATTGCAGAGACATAACACTGGATAAGTCGTCATCAAAGAACTGTGTTGCTACCTCTTCAAAATACACCGAGTTTCTTGACCCAATGGGAGTGTACGGATGGGCAGCATCAAAGTACAACCGGGGTCCAAAGCCAAATGCTTCAGGCACAAATGTTTGCATGAGCTGCTCACCAACTAAATGCCCCTCTGCCTGCAGGAAAGCAAACATTACTATATATCAGCACAACCCTTACGGAGACAGCCTCAGCTTAGTCACCCACTACCCCTACAACCCACAGATAAGCAAAAAAGAACAAGCCCTTTCACTCAAACAACATTTGCCAATGATCTAATTCGGCATATCAAACGAGGCAAACCTCTACAATGCTGGAGCTTTTAAGGAGAACAGAGACTATGGCTTCTTTGGATGTCTCTGACGTGAAACTTATTCTTGAAAGTGAGACGAGAGCTGCACGGTCATCATTGACCTGACCATATTCACCTAAATCTACATTTGCCACGACCTTAAGCCGTGTGTCGTCTGCCAACTCCAGAAATGGATCTTTCTGCAGGTTACATACCAGCCAAATTAATACCATGCTGCTCATTTGTCCACCACCCCGGACAAGGTCAGCAAGACTAACACCAAGCACCATCAAGTAGACGTACCGTTCCAGGAGTCAGAGTTGATTTTGCATTGGATGTTATCTCAGGGATGTTGTAAGCTCTGCCAGCAAACACCAGCATTGCACTAGCCAGAGTGAAGATAGACCTACGCCTCGATGGAGGAAGATCACCTGATCCAAGGCCACAGAGTAAGTCCTCACATGAATAGCATAGGAAAGTCCTTGCACTTGCTCCAGCACTCCTTGTACAAGTGACTACAGTAACTGAGGCACTACTGAAAATACCCATGCAGTCCGAAGGCATCCAGAGAAATAGCAAATGTGATAACTTGACTTGCTGACACCAACAGAGACGATGGGAAATATGATATCATACTCTTGTCATCCACAGCCAAGCCCCGAAGCGACAAAGCCAGCTGAAATGCCCTTACAAGCGTGCTATTGTTCAATGTCTGCACATAAACAGGGCCGTCTATTAGTTATGACTTGGTGATTTAAGACCCGGCATATTCTGTTTTGAGATAATAAGCAAGCCTTCAACGAGATTGACCAGATGCAAGAGTGAAACCTGCTAAAAGTCGCTTTCCTGGGAACCTATACGAGGAGAGGACATACCTTTGCCCGAGAGAACAGTAAAGTGAGACTGTAGGTATGGGCAATAGCCTCAAAGTTGGCAGGGGAGCTATCAGGCAGGCTCAATTCCAGCCATATAGTTGAAAGCAAGTGAGCTGCCTGGTGACCACTCAACCTGACAACAGTCATTTCCTGCATTGCAGCACAGCCATATTTAAGTAGAGCACCACAGGGTCCAGTATGATTTCAGTTAGGAATAGTATACAACAAGCAGGTCCTACTCACCATCTCTCTTGAAACGCTTGGCTGTCTGTGATGAGATGTAGGACGGCCAGAGCTGTTTTTGAAACTATGCGCCAAAAAGTCATGCCGTGGGTCCTCTGCAGATCTTTTAGAGCTTCCAACATGCTCCTTTCCCAAGCTATCTGTAACTTCTCTTTGGAGTGACTCTCTGACTTCCATATTTTTACCACTGATAGATGCTTCTGCAGTTTCTCCTTCCCCACCTGCGACAATTACCTCTTTCTTGAGCCTTTCAAACAGTGCCGTAGCAGATTGAAACATAGAGGTACTTCTAGATAGCATGCTTGGTTGGTCAACAGCCGTGGTTGTGCCTTCTAGCTGTGATTGACTGCTGTCCTTAGGGAATGTACTTGACGGCACCAGTATAAGAGCGAAAATCCGATGAGCACCAATCCTTGTTTCAAAGTCCGGGTGCACCATAGCTTGGATAAGCTCATGAAACAATGTTTCTGGGAAAACCTGGACATAGTTCAAGACAACTGTTAAGGAAAGATTTGAAATTACATAGCACAGGATTCTTCAAAAATATACCCTCTCATCAGCAAATACTCATCCCCAGAAACATGAATATGTACCTGATGTGCATATGATTGATCAGGTAGATATGTTAGCGTCTGTGCCAGCATGCACATCGCTTCCATAGTGGTCTTTGCGACCACAGAATTTCCTGAAAGCTTTGTCAATGCTGACGCCATCATATCAAGAATCGGACCAGCCTCTCCGACCTTCAAAACAAATTAAACAGGGCGTGGATCACCATACTACTCCTGCACACAAGGGAGCACAAGGAAAAAGTACCCAGGCACCTACCCTTTTTGCAAGCTGCAGAAGGCAATCTTCGATGGCCTTTTGCAGTGTACGATGATGCTCCACAATTGTGTCCTTCTCTGCCCCAGATGCTTCTATGGCAGCCTGAAGGCTCTTGCGTAGATGTTTCGACAGGTCACTCATGGCACCCACTTCGGCGACAGTTGCTTTTGTTCTGGAATGCTTGGCAAGCACAGCTGCAATTGCAACGATGTGTGTCTTTGGAACAGGGTGGACTGCCACATTTTTATGGTCGAGATGTCTGATCAGCGCTGACAACAGGAGCTGATTGTTTCCTGAAAAGAAATTTCAACATCATTACAACATGAAACTAAGACACAGACGATAACTCAAAATCAAAGATTTCGGAACACATCAATAAGTGATTGCCTCATACCTGTTTTCTCCATTAGAATCTGTAGATCACGGAGGACCGAAAGAGCAAGGCCATGTCCTGGTGACCAATGCTTGCCAATGTCAAAGTATCTGAACATCGGGTCCAGGACACGTCGAACCGCTGTTGCTTCATTAGCCAGTTTGGCCATGTTTTGAACACAAATTTGAGACCAGACCTTTGGACTCTCTGCTTCAGCCCTGTTGAGCGATCCACATTAGCAGAACCCACGGTTAACAGTTCTAAACTGCCCTAGCACTTTGAACTAACCACCCAAATCAAAGCTAGCCGGATCCAGGTCAACGTATACCTGGTAAGATTAGATGGGTCCTTGAAGTGCGAGTTTTCCTTTTGAAAGGAGAGCCTCGACATTGCATCTCTCATGACAGCAATAGGTCCTCGACCTTCAGCACTCAACATGTCTGTTAACCAGTTCTGCTGTGGTTCACTGCGCTCATCAGCCTCCACTTCGAGAGAAGAAAATTCGTAATTATCCAAAGTCACAGCCACAATCTGGCCAAGGGCAACACCAGTTAAAGCTGACAGAGCCTTCCAGCCACGTTCCTGCAGAATCCTAGAATCAGCAAGCACCGAACTTACCTCGTCAAACTCTCCCGACATGTGGGAGTATAGTCCCATAAGCCAGACCTGCAAAGAGTGAGCAACAATTAAAATCGTGGCGTGACTGTAAGCCACAGATTATCATTGCTGTCGATGCACAAGGACTGAGACCATGCTATGTGTAAGCCGTGCAGGCAGCCAGGTTCATACTGACAGTTTGGTGGTCCCATAGAAAAGGGCAAAGCTCAAATGTACAAGAAGATCACCATGGACGAAAGAGCCTGAAGACCAGCAGCTCGCAAAGGTAGGCGTCGCTTCTCTTCGCCCACCTCTCGAGCAAGTGCACAAAGCTTTGGAATCAGGACCTCTAGATTTCGCATGTAGGTCGCATCCGTCTGCATATGACACATGTTACACGAGAAATGGGACCTCCTACCTTCACCTGGTGCGAATAGGTTTGATTGTCCAAACAACAAGCCCCAAAATCATGCCCAGGCTTTCAGGTGCTGCAGATCGTACCTGATTGTTAATGAAATCAACGAGAGCCTGGCAGCCCAGAATACGCATCTCATCGTGGCGTTGCTGTTCGAGAAGTGCACGAATCATGTTCAACGCGCTCACAGCAAACAAGGGCCTGCACGGCAACAGCGAAACACAGCTCACTCAGTTCCACGGCACCCCATAGCAAACCATATTCCCCCACACTCAACGAACGGTCTTACATTTGGTCTTTGCATAACGAAAGCAACTTGGAATACGCCCTCATGACCACTTGAACCGAGCCAAAGTGTTCACTGCGCACCTCCTTATACCCCCGCTGCTCCAGAGCATTCGCAATCTGCCAGACCAGACTAGCATGACTACTTCGCTCAGCCAACAACAGTAAAACAAAAACTCCCGCAGAGGCCACGGACAGTGGCTCCAACCTTGGGAATACGCAACGGATTCTTCGATGCGTACTCGCACAACTTGCCGATTTTGCGGTCATTTGGAGCCTCCTCCTGCACACCACAGGCTCTGAAACCCGTAAACCGCCATCCCTCTCCCTCACATTGCAGCACACACACACACTAACACACAGTAAAGACTGCGATCCCGGCCCTTGCCTGCGACTTGGGGAAGATCTCCGCCAGAAGCTTCTTATACCGCTTCACCGGCTGCCTCGACCGGGCTCTGAAGGCGGGGCAGAAGACGCACAACCTCCCGCACACCGGCAAAACGCGCCTCGACATCACCCCCATGGCTGATCCCAACAATGCGGAGCCTCGAAATTGCAGAATTCAGCACAGCAGCGGGAGCTCCCGGTCAATCAACTTCCCACTCCTCCCACCTCCACAACCAGCTCCCTGCCGCTCCTAGGCCCAACCAGACACAAGCCAGCAGAGCTCGCTGCCTTGAAAGCCGCAGTAACGCAAGCAGCACCCGCTGCCTTCCTCCTCCTCCTCCTCCTCATGCGGATAGCGCACTCCCGTCACCTCTTGCACCAGACCTGCTGCTGCCGAGAACTGCCATCCTCTCCAGTTCGCGACGAGAAGCCCACAGCATCGCCGGCAACTGGGCTCCGGGGGACAGCAAAGACTAGCGAGTCGGGGCGGACTTCCTTTGTCAGATCTCGTCGTAGTCACGCTTTAAAAAAAAAACAGCCCACTTGGCCGTCCGTGTGAAGTCTTCACTCTTACCGACCTGGCACCCCTGAAATGGACCGAGAAACCGGTCTCTCCTTCCCGCACGCTCACATGGCTTTTAGCTGGACAACAAAACTTAGCTCCTGCTTCTTGCTCAACCCAAGCCAGCAGCATTCAATTTCCGTTGCCCATATCTGTCGCCCTCCCTTCAGTCATTGGTAGCCTCCGAAGCACAAGAACGATTCGACTCCAATTGTTCTCTCGTGTTTCAGTTGGTTTCCTTCCTTGTTCCAGTAGCTTTTCTCAATCTCGCGGTGATCAAGCGAGTCCTGCATGTGGTCCGTCCAGAAGCATGAGGCGACATCAGGGTCCTCACTCGCTGGTAGCAGCATGGGAAATTACTCGCAGGCAGGACTATAGAACGGACATCTGTACATGCTCCCGTTTGTTTTACGATGTTTGTGCCAAAGGTTTTCAAACGGAATGTCGCACACTACAGTATGTACTGTACGAGCTGCACGTGATTCCGCACAGTGCCGGTAGTTGTATCCGGTCGTTTTTTAACGTTTGTAAAGCTTTCTCCGACCGGAGGTTATTAGAGTTGTCGTTTCCGGCAGGCACGGTGTGCCGGCGACGCGGCCTGCCGGTGTGAACGGGGAAACGGGAAACGGGGAAACAGAGACTCCATGCATCGGGTTCCATGCAGTGGCCGCCGGGAGGTTGATGTCTCTTGCATCCGCCAGCCATGGCTGTGTGGAGCGTGGCAGTTAGAGAGCCGGACCCGTTCTGGGGACGGGTTTGGTGGGCTCCCGGAAGTGGCGGGTTAGAAGGTGTTGTAGGAAGTGGCCTAGCTCGACTGGCTTCGCGGGACCGATGGTTGGGAAACATGGAAGCCGCCAGGTGCAGGTTCGGCGCTGTTTGGACAAACTCAAGCGAGCAATATGATGAGAGGAAGCGCTCTCGTGAATCATTCGGGCTTAAAGAGTGCAAGGAGGTTCCAGCTTGGGTGGATGATTATGATCCTCGCAGGCCTGTGGGGTATGAGAGAGGAGTGATGGCGGAGACTGTGAGCAAGCTCTGTCAGCAGGGCCGTGTAGCTGAGGCTGTTGAGGCATTGGGGGTTCTGGTGCAGACAGACTGTTGCGTTTCCACGTCTCTCTTCTATGCTGTGCTGAAGAAATGTGGAGACGAGAAGGATCTTGTTCTTGGTCGCCGCGTGCATGGTTTGGCTGTGGAAATGGGGTACCAGTCGGACACGTTCCTGTGCAACCACATCCTGCGATTGTACGCTTCTCATGGCAGGTTGCAGGAGGCGATGGATGTGTTCACCTTGGTAGGGAAACCGGATGCCTTCATGTGGTCTTCCGTGATTGACGCCCATGTTAAGCATGGAGAGGACGAGCAGGCCATAGAACTGTATCATCGCATGCGCAGGTCGGATGTGAAGCCCGATGGCCATGTGTTTGTGGCAGCCCTGCAGGCTTGTGCAAGGGGATCAGACTTGAAAGCGGGGCAGCAGGTGCATGCTGATTTGATAGCTAGTGGCGTTGAGCCTGATTTGTTCGTTTCTAGTTGTTTGGTGGACGTGTATGCAAAGTGTGGCAGCTTGGCAGAGGCTCGAAGAGTGTTTGATGGGCTTGGAAGGAAAAACGTGGTGACTTGGACTGCTTTAATTGCAGGATATTCCCAGCAGGGCATGGGGCAGGAGGCTCTTCGTCTCTACTTGGCTATGCAAGAAGAAGGCGTGGCTGTACCCACTTCTGTCACGTTTGTGTGTCTCCTGCAGGCATGCGCAAGTGTAGGCATCTCAGCTCTGGAGAAGGGGAAGCAGCTTCACGAGCAGATTAGAGAACGAAGACTTCAAGGTGATTCGTTTGTAGCCAACAGTTTGGTAAACATGTATGTGAAGTGTGGCAGCCTAGAGGATGCTCAGAGAGTGTTTGATGGACTCGTTCAAAAAGATGTGGTAGCATGGACTGCCCTCATTGCTGGCTACTCCCAGCAGGGTATGGGCCAACAAGCCCTTCATCTCTACTGTGTTATGCAAGAAGAAGGCATCACTTTACCCAGTTCCGTGACATTTGTGTGCCTCCTGCAGGCGTGCGCAAGTGTGGGAACCTCAGCTCTGGAGATGGGAAAGCAGCTTCATACCCAAATCAGGGAACAAGGACATCATGCTGAGGTGTTTGTGTCCAGCAGTTTGGTGAACATGTACACAAAGTGTGGCAGCCTAGAGGATGCTCAGAATGTATTTGACAGACTTGCTCAAAAAGATGTGGTGACATGGACTGCTCTAATTGCGGGGTATTCTCAGCAGGGCATGGGCCAGAAAGCCCTTTGTCTCTACAGTGCTATGCAAAACGATGGCATAGCTTTAGCTGATTCCGTGACATTTGCCTGCCTCCTGCAAGCATGTGCGGACGTGGCAGCTTTGCATCTAGGGAGGCAACTGCATGTGCAGATTGAAGAGCAAGGGCTTCAAGCTGATGTGGTTTTAGCTCACAGCTTGATAAACATGTATGGGAAGTCTGGCAGCATCGTTGATGCACAGCAAGTGTTTGATGCGTTGCTTGAAAGGGATGTGTTTGCATGGAGTGGCCTGATTGCAGGGTATACTTGTCAAGGAGACAGTGATGTCGTCTTCGACTTGGTCCTCAGAATGAGAGAGGATGGGATAATGCCAGTCGGCATCACATTTATCAGTCTCCTAACAGTGTGCAGTCACGCGGGTCTTGTCAACAAGGGGCTCGAATACTTCAGAGCTATGAGCAGACAATTCGGCATCAGTCCCACAGTGGAGCACTACACTTGCATGGTGGACCTGCTGGGTCGCGCAGGCAGACTGGATGAGGCACTAGGTTTGGTGAGGACAATGCCTGTACCACCTAATACCGCGATTTGGAGCACTCTAATGAGTGCTTGTAGAAAGTGGTGCAACTTGGAGGTGGGACGCCATGCTTTCAAAGAAGCAGTGAAGATGGACAAGAAAGATGCTGCAGCATATGTTTTGATGTCCAACATTTACACCAGTGCCCGGATGTGGGAGCAGGCAGAGGAGTTGCAAGCGAGGAGGAAAAATAACAGGGCATGGAAGCATCCAGGGCGGAGTTGGTGGACCGACATGGAGGGGCGGGTGCATACTTTCTTGGTTGGGGTTAGCAAGCGTGCAAACGTCAAACAAAGCTAAAGCTCGCATTGGCTTCCCATCCGCCTCGCAACGCGTCCCGACTCCCGACCCCCGTGTCATTTTGGGTTTAGATCTCATCTTCGTTAGTAAGATGTATAAAGCTGTCGGTGTGGGATCCATGATAAGCATCACACCCTTGTTGTATAGGCCGTATGGTACGAAGACCTGTATGTAGCATGGTCGTGATTAATTATGTCCGACACCCACCGGACGCGAGTTCGATCTTCATCAACATCATACGCTGTACGCTGCATCTGTCACACCCGACGTGTCGCCCGCAATCCTGCAGATCTTTTGATCACCATGCCGCAACCAGGGATGGGGCATAGGCATGAACATGGGGTGGGTTTGATATGCTCACGCCCCCATCTTGAAACGAGCCAATTCAAGTGCGAGCTCCAATTCAGGTGCGAAACCAGCTCCAATTTAGGTGCACTTCGAATTCAGGTGCACCTGATCTATATAATAGATGAGTGTGAATATATCTTAGAATGTTCTAAAGTGCTTATTCTGTTTAGATGTGAGAGATATCCCATATTGGTGGAGAAGTGTGTGTCTCCTTTCTATAAATCAATAAAGTTATATTCAATTAACAATCGCTCTGATACCATGTTGGAATTCAAGCTTCTCCTAAGGTGAGGTAGATTCTCGAGTTCTAGCATGGTGTTAGAGTGGCTACCCCATTATCTTTTGTTAGAGCGGCTACCCACTATCTTTTGTTAGAGCGGC
This sequence comes from Anthoceros angustus, assembly GCA_010909165.1. Classification (NCBI taxonomy): domain Eukaryota; kingdom Viridiplantae; phylum Streptophyta; class Anthocerotopsida; order Anthocerotales; family Anthocerotaceae; genus Anthoceros; species Anthoceros angustus. The sequence goes on along the minus strand of MU008168.1, from coordinate 563,556 downwards.
TACCTAATATCTTTTGTTAGAGCGGCTACCCAATATTTTTTGTTAGAGCGGCTACCCAATATCTTTTGTTAGACCAGCTACCCAATATCTTTTGTTAGACCGGCTACCCAATATTTTTCTTTTGTTAGAGCGGCTACCCAATATTTTTTGTTAGAGCGGCTACCCAATATCTTTTGTTAGACCAGCTACCCAATATCTTTTGTTAGACCGGCTACCCAATATCTTTTGTTAGACCGGCTAGCCAATATCTTTTGTTAGACCGGCTACCCAATATCTTTTGTTACAGCGTTATCCATTATCTTTTTTAGTTTAAAAAGTCTATCTATTATCTTTTGAGTTTTAACTATCTTTTGTTAGAGCGTTATCCATTATCTTTTCAGTTAAAAAGTCTATCTATTATTTTTTTAGTTTAAAATACCTATCTATTATATTTTTTGGTAAACAAATCTATCTATTATCTGTTCTAGTTTACAAAACCTATTTATTATCCTTTTTTAGTTTAAAAAGCCTATCTATGATCTTTTTTAGTTTAAAATCATTATTAATTATCTTTTTCAGTTTAAAAAGTTTATCTATTACGTTTTTAGTTTGAAAAGCCTATTTATTATCTTTTTAGTTTAAAAATATATATATTATCTTTTTTAGTTTAAAAGTTTTAAAGACCTTTGTCTATTGTCTTCTTTAGTTTAAAAAGCCTGTGCCCATAGTCTTCTTCACTTTAAAAAGCTTGTGCCCATATTCGTTTTTAGTCTTGCCTGAGCCTATAGTTCTTTAGTTCTAAAAGCCTTTGCCTATAGTCTCCTATAATCTTTACTTATTGTCCCTTTTAGTTTAAAAAGTCTTTGCCTATGGTGCTTTACCTTTTTCCTTCTTTACTTTTGAAAGCCTTTGCCTCTAGCATTTTTTGGTCTTGCTTGTGGCTATAGTTTTCTTTAGTCTTACATTTTAATGGAGAAATTAGGAATGACCGCTGCAAGCTTTACCTTTTATCTCCTTTAGTTTTGCCTCTACTTAAAGGTAGTCTTCTTTAGTCCTTTAGTCTTGCCTTTGCCTATAGTTTTTCTTTAGTCTTGCCTTAGATTTGAAGGAAAATTAGGACTGGCCTCAATAAACACCATTGCATCCGAACATGGCATCAAAGATTTGCTTATAGTCTTATTTAGTCTTGCCTTTGCCGACAATATCTTTAGTCTTGCCTTCTACCTATAGGTAATCTTAGTCTTGTCAATATCTTTAGTCTTGCCTTCTACCTATAGGTGATCTTAGTCTTGTCAATATCTTTAGTCTTGCCTTCTACCTATAGGTAATCTTAGTCTTGTCAATATCTTTAGTCTTGCCTTCTACCTATAGGTAATCTTAGTCTTGTCAATATCTTTAGTCTTGCCTTCTACCTATAGGTAATCTTAGTCTTGTCGATAGTCTTCGTTAGACTTATGTCAAGTAAAATTAGGAGTAGTCTCAACAAGCTCTTTGGTCTTACCTCCCTCATAGTCTCTTTTGGTCTTGTGTTGGATTTAAAGGAAAAATTAAGAATGACATCAACAAGAATAGCATCATATCTCTTGAAGACATTTATCTTGCCTTGGATTTGAAGGGAAATTAGGAATGGCCTCAACAAGCATAGAGACTACATTCATTTTGCGTTGGACTCGAAGAGAAATTAGAAATGCCCTCAACAAGCATGGAGACATATCTCGCGGACAGCCTTGTCTATACTTTTCTTTAACCTTGCCTTGGATTTGAAAGAAATTAAGAATGGCGTCGACAAGCTTAGAGACACGTCAATTGCAAACAATCGAAGGGAAAAACCGGCTTTGTCTATAAAGCCGATTTTGCGTTCTTGTGATGGCATATCTCAACAAGAAACCCATCATATGCCACATAACGTGAATGTCTCCATCACAATGTGGTCTCTAGTAGAACACCCGCAGGCTGCTCAAGCACACTACATACATGACTTAGCGCGGCAAAGTTGTTCGCAGAGTCAGGAATGGCTTCATACCTTCCAAGCTCGGGAATGGAACCCGATCCATCTTTAGCTTTAGCTGCACCTTCTTTACACCTGTAGTCGAAAATGTGGATGCCAGATGATCCCACGTCATGGCCCTCAATAGGGACATCTCATGATCATGTGCTTGCAGCGCTTCATGAGAGGACTCTGTTGGAACTATGCAGGGGATGGGCGCATCGTTGAGAAAAAGCAGCACAGTACTTGAATTTCGTGTACCAGAGATGGCTACATTGTTGGAGAGCCACTCTACACTATCGGTGAGGCTCCAATCTTGGGATGCTTCTTACCCCAACCAGAAAACTATGCACCATCCCATCCATGTCTGTCCACCAGCTCTGACCAGGCTGCTTCCAGGCCCTGACTCCTATTCTCCTTGCCTGCATATCCTGCGCCTGCTCCCACATCTGGGTGCCGTTATATATGTTTGACATCAGCACATATGCTGCATCATCCTTCTTGTCCTGCTTCAGTGTTTGGTTGAGGGCATGACGTCCCACCTCCAGATCCCTCCACTTTTGACAAGCACCTAGAAGAGAGCGCCGGACTGCAGCATCGGGAAGTCGGATCACGCCACATCATCTTTTTTGGCAAGTCCGTCGAACACTGTCTTGGCAGCCTCCACGCTGCCATTTTGCATACATATTCACCAAACTGTTCACCACAGACACATCAGCTTGATGTCCTCGGTCTCTAATTTGTGCATGAAGCTCCTTCCCCTTCTCCAGAGCAGCAGTGCCCACACTTGCACATGCCTGCAAGAGGCACACAAAAGCCATGGAATTCGGTGCAGCAGCGCCATCTTATTCCATGACACTGTAGAGATGAAGGGCTTCCTGCCCCATGCCCTGCTGGGAACACCCTGCTATCATTGCATTCCATGTCAAAACATCTTTCTCATCAAGTTCATCAAACCCTCTCTGGGCCTCTTCCAAGCTGCCACACTTGCATACATGTTCACCAAGCTGCTGGCTACAAACACATCAGCATCATGCCCTCTTTCTCTGATTTGCGCATGAAGCTGCCTGCCCTTCTCCAAAACTGGGGTGCCCACAGTCGCACATGCCTGCACAAGGCATACAAAGAGATCAGCTTGATGTCCCCGTTCTCTGATCTGCTCATGCAGCCGCTTCCCCATCTCCAAAGCCCCCTGAGGGTGCCCACACTAGCACATGCCTGCATTAGACAAACAAATGTCAATGAGTTGGGGACATCCATGCCTTCGTTGTGCATAGCATTGTAGAGATCAAGGGCTTCTTGCCCCATGCCCTGCTGGGCCTATCCTGCAATCCGAGCAGTCCAGGTCACCACATCTTTTCCACCAAGCCCATCAAACACTCTCTGAGCATTCTCTAGGCTGCTACAGTTTGCATACATGCTCACCAAACTGTTGGCCACAAACACAGCAGCTTGATATCCTCGTCCTGTAATTTACACATGAAGCTGCTTCCCTGTCTCCAATGCGGAGGAACCTACACTTGAAAATGCCTGCAGGAGGCACAGAAACGTCACCAAATCGGGTACAACCACACCATCTGCTTGCATGTCACTGTAAATCCGAAGTGCATCCTGTCCCAGGCCTTTCTGAGAGTACCCTGCTCTCATAGAATTCCACGTCACCATTTCGACCAAGCCCATCAAAGACATGCTGAGCATCCTCCAAGCTTCCACACTTGGCATACATGTCCACCAAGCAGCTAGAAAGCACCAAATTCGGCTCAAGTCCACTGACCAGCACATCAGCATGCACCTGCTGCCCAGTTTTGAAGTCTGCTTCCCGTGCACAAGCCTGCAGGGCCGCCACGGACACATGCACATCTGGCTTCACCCCTGACCTTCGATCCGGTGATACAGCTCTATGGCCTGCTTAACATCCCCATGTTTAGCATGGGCAGAAATGATGGAAGACCACAGGAAGGCATCTGGTTTGGCAGCCAGGGAGAACACATCCATCGCGTCTTGCAACATGCCATGAGAAGCATACATCCACAAGATATGGTTGCACAGGAGGGTATCCGACTGGTACCCCTTTTTCACAGTGGAAGCATGCACCCGGCGACCCAGAGCAAGATCCCTCTTCGCTGTACATTTCCTTAGCACATTGTAAACGACAGACTTGGAAATACAACCGTCCGTGTGCACCAGGGCTTCCAGAGCCTCAACTGCCTCGGCAAGACGGCCCTGATTACATAGCTTCCTCACGGCTTCAGGTGTGGTAGCAGGCCTGCTAGGGCCAGGATCATCCGGCAAGCTCCAACTGGATTTGGAGGCACGGCGTGTCATAAGGAGAGCAGGAGATCTTCCTCGAACACAAATTATGGTGTATAACATCCGGGCTCTGGTGTATATGTTCGAGATCAAAACGTAGGCTGCAGCATCCCTCTTGTCTAACTTCACTGCTCTGTCGCAAGCATCCGTCCAACCTCCCCGTTGCTCCACTTTGGACAAGCCCTCAACAGAGTGTGCCAAACTGTAGCGTCAGGTGTCCATGCATGCTCCTTACCAGGCCTTGTGTCTCGTCCAGTCGGCCTGCACGGCCCAGGAGACCCAGCATGCATCCGTAGTGCTCTACCGTGGGGGAGACGCCACAGTGGCTCCTCATGATTTCCAAGCACTCCCACCCCCCTTGCTCACTAGGCCTGTATGACCGCAGACTGGCATGCATCGTGATCGATGCCAGTCCAAGGTTAGGCACGACCTTCGACCTGCATGAGCTGGCTGCCTGCCATGAATGAGGCCTGGTTCTGGTGGGCGCCATAACATCATATTACTACGGCACCTCTACATGCTCAGGCTAAACCCACAATGCATTGAAACGTGCGTGAATCAAACTGCACGAACTGCGAGGATGAAAAGAAGAGACATATAACCCACATTTCTCTGAAAATATGAGTTACATTGTTATATATTACATATTCCACAATTGAGTGTTGTCCTTCGGGACATCTGATAAAATTGGAACGATACAGAGAAGATTAGCATGGCCCCTGCGCAAGGATGACACGCACAAATCGAGAAATGGTCCAAATTTTTTTCTCAACCTTCGGTGTCCGACTCGATTAGGACTACATTAGGATGTGATGTCCCGAGCAGAAGGTGGTTGGGTTGCGGCGGGCATTCCAATGGGCATCCTCCCAGCAAGGACGTGTACGCAAGACTGGGTTCTTGACAGTCTCAGCTGCGGGCTGCTACTTGATCTTTTAAACCATTATGGCCTGTGTGGTCAGCACCATCATTCCCAGTCATTGCTCAAGATTTCCTCAATTACCACTGCACCTTCCACACCCGAGTTGCTGGCAGTAATGGACGCTGGGGATAGAAGAGCCTTCTGCACATTGTCAGACCCACGCTTCTCTTCAAGATCTTCAATCTCTGCCTTGCTGTCAGAGACAAAGGCGGACAAATGTACCATCGCAGCACCTCCTCCGGCACAATGCCTTCCTCGATAGCTACCAATGTGGCATTTTCAGCATCCTCAATTCTCAACTTCCTGTGCTTAAGCTCTGTCTCAGTGGTAGCTCCAACCTTAATGACAGCAACACCACATGACAGCTTTAGAATTCGCTCCGATAACTTTTCTGAATCGTGCACATAGTCAATTCTGCCAGCTCCTGCCTAATCTGAGCAACACGGGCGTGAATGTCGTCTTTGGTGGCAAGCGTGGGAACAGCAGCTTTGGGGGTGGGAAAGCAGCTTCATGCCCAAATCAGGGAACGAGGAGATCATGTCGAGGCGTTTGTCTCAAGCAGTTTGGTGAACTTTGTACACAAAGTGTGGCTAGCCTAGAGGATGCTCATTTGTGCCTATGTATTTGACATTCATTTGTGCCAAATATATAGGCACAGTAACAAAGCTGGCTTGAATGCTTTGCAAGAAAGCTCCATGCAGAGGCATGTTTAGAAGAGCAGCTTACTAAGAGCATGTTACTTGAGTATAAAAGAGACCTCGCCCTGGGCGAAAGACAATTCAGTTGAGCCTTGAGAGCACTTGTTGCTTGGGCTGTGCCTTGAGAGCACTTGATGCTTGGGCTATGCCTTGAGAGCACTTGTTGCTTGGGCTGTGAGCACCTAAGGGGAGTGCTATGAAGGAGCTTTGTGGAGGAGGTCAAGTGAAGAGAGAGCTAAGCTCCTAGCTTAGGTAAAGATGGGGAGTTCTCTCTAGCCCTCTAGCTTTGTATGTTCTTGTTGACTCGTGATTTAAGAATAAAGAGCAGCGGCAAGGGTGCTGTCTGTGAGTCCTCGTAGAAGAGGAGGGCGGGCTATTTGGAGGCCTAGTGCTGTGTCTGGTGTTGATTTATTACTTTGGTTTTACTTCTAATTGCGTGGTTTTCCCCACCCCGTTGAGGGGATGTTACTGGCACAAATGTGCCTTATAAGTCATTCATTCTTCTAATATTGTGTTTGCCATAAATATCATTCATGTAAACGCACTTCATTAAAATGAAATGCGTTTACATGCATTTTTTTTCTCCTCATTTGCCTTTTGAGTACAAGTGTGCGACCCTTGCATTCTATGAAGACACCTTCTGCATAATAATCACCACTAAAGATATTATTCCGATATTAATTGACCTTGGCCCACGACTGAGAAATTCTCCGATAGTAGGTAATGAAGAAAAATTCTCCCATAGTAGGTAATAAAGTTCCTACCTTTTTCTTGCACTCGACAGAGAGATTCTCCCATAGTAGGTAATGAAGAGAAATCCTCCCATAATAGGTAATGAAGTTCCTCCCCTTTTCGCAGCGTTGCGTCTAAGGTTCCCTAGGTGCTTATGCACAACGGTCTTAGCTTTTCATTTTAAAAATGTGACAAGAACTATTTATAGAGGTTCGATTAGATTATCCCAGTTTCTGTCTACCTGGGGGTTCTTCTCCGCTTCACATTCCCAACAACCAATAACAGGTGACAGCATGCAAGCAAGCGTCCGCGCTCTGTAGTAAGGTATTGTTCCAACTAACGGGTATATCGTTTATATGGCAACTAGACAGTCACCAAGAACCCAGCTTATTTCGGTGTCAAAGACGACAACCTTGCCGAGAGAACAAAACTTTCCTTGCAACTAACAGCTCTGATACGCTAGTTTCCTACTGGATGACATCCGGGCTGCCTGCCATGGATGAAGCCTGATTCCGGAAGGCGCCATTACATCATAATACTACGGCACCTCTACATGCTCATCCCCGGGACTTGTGGAACTGCGGGCTGCTTCTTCTTGATCTTTTCAACCACTATGGCCTGCGTTGTCAGCACCATACCAGCAACAGAGGCGGCATTTTGCAGGGCACATCTTGTGACCTTAGCTGGGTCAATCACGCCAGTTTCTAGGAGGTTCTCATACTTATCCGTCATAGCATTGTAGCCAAATTCCCAGTCACTGCTCAAGATTTTCTCAATCACCACTGCACCTTCCACACCCGAGTTGCTGGCAATAATGGACGCAGGGGAGAGGAGAGCCTTCTGCACAATGTCAGACCCAAGCTTCTCTTCAGGGTCTCCAATCTCAGCCTTGATGTCCGGAACAAAGGCGGACAGATGAACCATCGCAGCACCTCCTCCAGGCACAATGCCTTCCTCAATCGCTGCAAATGTGGCATTCTTAGCATCCTCAATTCTCAACTTCCTGTCCTCAAGCTCTGCCTCAGTGGCAGCTCCAACCTTAATGACAGCAACACCACCTGACAGCTTTGCAATCCGCTCCGACAACTTCTCTGAATCGTACACGGAATCAGTCTCTGCCAGCTCCTTCTTGATCTGGGCAACACGGGCCTGAATCTCGTCTTTGGTGGCAGCATCCGCAATGATAGTTGTGGTGCCGTTGCTGATGACGACCTTTCTTGCAATACCAAGCTGGTCACTGCTAGTATTCTCTACTTTCATGCCAAGGTCACTGGCCAGAAACTCGGCACCTGTTACGATGGCAATATCTTGAAGCAAAGCCTTGCGGCGCTCTCCGAACCCTGGAGCCTTGATAGCGGCAACTTGCAGAACCCCTCGCAGCTTGTTGACGACCAAGGTTGCTAGCGCTTCTCCGGAAACATCCTCCGCAATGATGAGGAGCGGCACACTGAGCTGCGTAGTTTTCTCCAAAACTGGAATGATGTCCTTGATGGTGGTGATCTTCTGGTCGGTGACAAGTACTCTCGCATTCTCGAATTCAACCAGCAACTTTTCTGGGTTGGTGACAAACTGAGGCGAGATGTAACCCCTGTCAATCTCCATACCCTCCTCAACCTCCACCGTGGTCTCAAAAGAGGAGGATGACTCGATAGAAAGCACGCCATCAGAGCCCACCTTGTCAATAGCATCAGCAATCATGGTCCCAACGAAGTCATCATTTCCGGCCGAAATGGCAGCTATGGCTTTGATATCCTCCCGACCCTGCACAGGCCGCGCCTTCTCTGAAAGCTTCTTCACAAGCGCGGCCACAGTCTTATCTATCCCCTTCTTGATAGCAACAGGGCTAGCACCAGAGGTAACATTCAACAAACCGAACCTGATGAGCTCGCGGGCCAACACGCATGCTGTTGTGGTACCGTCCCCAGCAGAATCATTTGTCTTACTAGCCACCTCGCGGATAAGAGCAGCTCCTGCATTCTCCATGGCGTCGGGAAGCTCGATGGCCCGGGCAATGGTGACCCCATCGTTGATGACCTTGGGGGTCCCGAACTCATCCAGCACCACGTTCCTACCCCGTGGACCTAAGGTCACCGCGACGGCGTCGGCGAGCTTGTCAATCCCTGCCTGCAACGCAGACCGCGACTTGCCATCGAAACTGATGTCCTTGGCCTGCGCCCTAGCCGCAAGCGACCTCCTGCCTCCTGCCTGTGCCTTGAGCCCAGATGCCTTCTGCGCGAGCTGATTCCTGCCCTGCCAGCACCCTGACAGTCTCCTTCCCTGCTTCAAACCGGGGGCGGAGGAGCAGGAAGGTGCAGCAACCGATGAGGGCGCGGCGCCGTTGGCAAGCATCGCATTGGCTGCCATCCCTCACTCCAGCCGTCCCTCCAACGCAAGGGCTTGCAAAGGAAGCTTCGCAACGGCAGAGAAACACTCCCGCTCGCAAAATGCAGCAAAGACGATGCGGGACTCAGCAGATAAGAGGCACATTCAAGGAGAGAGGAAGCTTGCAGAAGTCCCCGTCTGGAACCTGAAACCAGAACGTTCTAGAGTAGGGCTTACATGGACATCATACATAAAACAGCAGTCGGCCTCGGCTAAAGGCTTGTTACTTGTCCTCGTCGTATTACATAAGACTACCTATCTTGGTGTGTGGATCGCGCAGCTAAGCTCACTGCAAACAAAATTATTCACACTAAAGCACTCTATGGTACTCTATTCGGAAAGTGGAGATAGTTTGGAGACAGAGCAAGACATGCACTTGGATAATATGTGTGTTCGATGGGTTTTTTTTATTAGTATTTTTAATAATATATTTATTTGATAATATATTTATACATCAAATACCTTATTGGTTAGAGTGGAACTCCATTGATAATATATGTCTTATTGACAAAAATAGATCTACACTTCGATACAGTAGATTTTATTGGACTTGTGTATCTAGGTGATGGTGAACAAACCATAATGTTGTAGTATGAGCAAAGATCAATATGAATTCTTAGACCAAGAGGAAAAGAAGACTTTATTATAAAAAAGAGATAGGAAAAATACATCCACCCCAAAAACAAAGGGAAAAAACCCAACGAAGGGCACCATGTCACGGGGACTAGCCCTAAAGAGTATATTTTTAAGTTCTTCTAGGTGATACCAAAAATTAAATAATATATTTTTATAAATTTTAGAAAACTCATACTCTATGGTCTAAACGAAGAACCTAATGTGGCTATTCATGAAAGAGGAAAATGCTTTCGCCATTATTTTTTTTTTTGAAGAATTACATCAAAAAAACTCAATTTGAGTGAGTATCAAAAGCTCTTCCGTTCCAATTGTTATATGAGGAAGAGGAGGAAGACCCTTGATTTCAAGGATAGTGAAAAAGTTCCAATTTTCTCTCCTCTATACGCTTGTATAACTTTTCAATTCGAATTAACTCCTCTTGAAGTCGTTTCCTCTGAATTTGACATTTATCTTGAGTTGAAGTTCTATGAAAATTGTTCGTGGCCAACTGCAGAAAATGACTCGATTCTAAAACATACAGGTAGACTTTATGTGATTCAATCCCAACTCCAAGGGCTCGATTGGGATGTACACATTTCCTTCTCTTTGAGTGGAGTGAATAAGTATTTTCATTTCTGGTTCTTTTTCTCGTAGATAACTCTGTCGATGTTGCAACTAACTGTGTTGATAAATCAATAGTTGGCATATGATCCTTTTTTGTCATAGGTATAAAAGGAATTCTAACCAAAGTTAAGCTTGCAATTTCAGGGTCTTCACTTGCTATAGCTTGAGCTTTGCTACTGCAGTTAGCTTCCAACTTTGGTGGATAAGTTAGAGTACTTTTTACCATCTATAAATTCCCCAAAGTGCACGATGATTTACCGGCTATATTCTCAAGTTTATATGTGCCAAACTTGCAATAATGAAGTACAGATTAATTCCAACTTGTGTTCCACAATAATGTTGTTTGTGTTTGGCTTACTTCTTTCTAGTATTTGTGAATAGCATGTTGTGAGGTCTAACTTCCAAAAACTTTTTGCTCAAGGATGGTTAGGTAGGAGAGTAATAGTAAAATAAGGTTAAAATAAGATCACCCATATGTAGATTGCAAGAAGATTTATAAACATGCCGAGGGCTAAGGATTATTAAATGGTAGGAGATCAAATAAAAATACTCATAGGAGCCAAGTGGACCAAGGCCCAAGGGGTCGATCCTTGCTCTGCTAGCAATGGTGCAAGATTGTGAACACCACCAAAGAATGGATAATTAGGAGAGGATGGAAATAAAGTTAATCTATTAGTTAATCACCAAAAATGAAACAATAGATTAAAACCATCAATATACAATAAATACAGATAGACTAAGGTCATGCATATATAGATTGCCAGGAGTTCTAGAACATACCGAGAACTAAGCATAGATTAATCCTCTGAGATCAAGCAACAATACTCATAGAGATCTAAGGGTACCAAAGCCCAAGGATCACCAATCCTTATGGTGCTAACAATGATGTAAGTATTTTCACGCTGGTCTTTGGGTGAACTAGTTATAATGATTTCAAGTACTATTGTAGAATGCTGTAGTACTTATACTTATAGGTGCTAGCTACAAGGGTAGGTGCTAACTACATAGGTTGATGCTCCATGATCCGCAAGTGCTAGCTACATAGGTTGATGCACCAAGATATGCAAGTGCTAGCTATAGAGGTTGATGCACCATGATACGCAAGAGCTAGGTATAGAGGTTGATGCGCCATGTTCTCGAATTGCTTGTCCTAGACCTTGGATAAATACGAATTAGAAGATAAGATTGAGCATATGTCGAACAATTTTATACTTATGGATGAGATGCACTAAGTGACTGTGTAACCATTATATATTTCTGGATTAGATGCACTGAGTAACGTCTAACAATTTTATACTTCATGATGAGGTGAACTAAGTCTCTATTAGGGGCTCCATTGTAGTCGTTTTGTGTAGAGGGTTCTATTGAAGGGACTCAGCTGCCGGAAGTAGTTCGAAAATGCTGGTCCCGAGTGGTCGGTCAGTGTGAAACCCCGGCTCTGGCCAGGTACGCCAGGGCTCAGCTGTGAACTCTTACTCGCTCGTGTCGGTAAAATCCTATGGGGCAGAGGGTGAATTTCGACGTCAGATTTATACGCAGCGATACCCAAAGGTAATGGCCCTCCACCATGGAATTTGTCAAATACTAGAATGAATGTTGCTCAAGAATCTTGCCTGGACTACGAAATACCAGCTATCCAGGAAAAAAAGAGGGCAAAACTATCAAAAATGATGACCAACAGCAACAACCCAGGGCTTATTCCCAGCTTCTCTGTCAGCAGGGATTCTCCCCGACACTGGTGGAATGCATTTGGATCCAAAGAACATCTTGCGAGGAACAAGTTGATGGAAGACAAAAGCAGCCCCTCAGACTAGGATCCCACTCGCCTTTTCTCGTCATTTAAAATCTCTCAAGCAAAACTGCCGGTACCAAGAGGCATGCCAGAAGTACAAGGCCACCAGCAGGCAACTTTCATAGTGAGCACGCCTGCAAACAACAACCGTCGGTGTGTAAGCAGACCGAGATAAGCAATGTCAACAAGCTTACATCTTCCAGAGAGACTTCCGTCAGCGGAGGGTCAAGCAAAACATATGAATGGGGTAGAAGGAGGACGGATTACCAAAAATGATGGAAGAATCAGTCGTCCTGCTCTTCTTGCACTGGGGTACCTCCGGTGGTGGGCAGGCCACAGGCAACCTTCCATGCATCATAAATACCCCACTGAGCTCCGGTGAGTGTTCCGATCATGATGATTCGAAGGGGCAAACCTCTGGTGAACAAAGCCTTGATCCCCATGGTGTCTATGGCCTGCTTCACCGTAGCATTCTTGGCGTTGTTAAGAAACGACACGAGATTGTCAGCGGGATGAGAGATAATAGCGCACGCCACACCGGCAATGTATCCTCCCAAGAAGCTGACACCAAGCTGTTCACCCTTGGTGCACTGTTCCTTCGGCCGTGGCAGCACATACTTGTACAGAGCTTCGACCGTGTTCTCAAAAGTGCCGAACTTCATCATAGTGTACGGGATCTGGCGACCCCAAAGCGGCACAAGCCCCTTGTAGAGCCCGGCGAAACCCTCGGCCCCCACTATCCTGGGCAGGGCATCATGCAGACCCGCAGCAAAACCAGGTTGAGTCTGCACTCTCACCTTCACAGCCTCCAACGGACACAAAGCAACATCTGCGATCACCTCTGCCGATGCCGATCCAGCCAAGTAGATCAAGGTCTTGTAGTTCTTGGCATTCTCAGGCCCGACCAGATCGCTGTACTTCTTCTTGAAGTACTCGTAGAAGCCGTACTTGCAAGCCCCTTGCGCGCTGTAGCCGAGCAGAGTGGGAGTGAAACCCTTGAACAGCCCCCTGGACCCGTGCTCCTGGACCACCACCCGGAATCCCGTGGAGATGGTAGGGTACTTGGCGTGATCGATTTGCATGTTGCACTTCACCACATCAAACGGGGTGACGGCGGCGTGCGTAAGGCCGCAGCACAACATCCCTCCCACGGCGCAGGCCAGGTAATAGTCGGAGGAGTAGAGCTTGATCCCCTCCCTCGGGGCCGCCGCAAAAATCCCGCCTGCCATTGCCTTGACTGCGGTGGCAGAGCTCGCGGATCCGGCCCCCGGGGCCGCCAAGCTGCCGGCATAGCTGGAGATGGCGTGCGTGAGGCGGCCGGAATCAGGCAACAAAGCCAGGCTGTTGGCCTTGTAGAGGAAATCCGGCAGAATGGAGCGCCCTGACCGTCCCGTCTCCGCCATGGCCGCAAGCTGGAATCCGAGCCCTGCGCGCAGGGCAAGAAATGCAAGCAGCCGCAGAAATCACAACACCGCAAACACAATTGCGCAAGATGGAGCGCGCTGGAATGAGAGCTCTGCGCTGGCTACCTGGGAGCTGGCGGGGTCAGTAGAGACTGCGGGAAAACGCAGGCCCCAGGTTTCGCCGCCCGACCAGCCCTAATTCTGCGCCCACCCCGCGGGCCCGAAGCTTCCGAGCCACCTCCTGCCGCCGAGGCTGAAGCGCGTCGTGAACTCCAGTTATAATAACTCTCTAATATTCGTGCATATTGCGTATTGTGAGGAGGCAAATTGCAACGCTCTACCACAAAGATCGTCTGGGGTGGGCCGAGGCTTGCGAGGCTGCAGGCCCGAACCAATGGGAGCCAGGCACCGACCCGGGCCGCAGCTGCGGCGAAACTCTCGCGCGGGCACTAGGGCAGGTGCGCTGCCAGTAATCACGGCACACGGAATCAGAAGATTCGGACCCAGAGGTGCCTCTGCCCAACACGTGTTTGACGTGACCATCTTTCAGTAGCGACGAATTGTGCGGATTCTTGGTGGTCATCGACGACGGCGATTCGGCAATGCGAGCTACGATTCGTCTCAGAGTCGACTGATACGCGAGTCGGCGAGACATGGCTTTCGGGCGGCAGGAAGGGGACGGCTACCTTCTCACTCCCCAGGAGGTGGAAGCCTTTCATAGAGATGGGTATGTGCATCTGAAGGTGTGTATGTATGTATGTATGTGCCGTTGGAGGGATGCATGCAGCATGCATTTGGACTGTCAGCAAACGAGGTGGGGGAAGGATGGGGATTGAGCTGCCCGGTTTTACTTGATGGCAGGCTGTTCTATCTCAGGATGAGGTTGCGGAGCTGGAGGAGGAGTATATGGCTTTCATCAGGCGGGAGGTCCCGGTTGAAGGCAAGGATTTCTGTGACATGTCTGGAGACTACTCGAAGCCGCTGGAGAGTTACTCCATCATCAATATCATGCTTCCTTCAAGGTGGAGATAACCAGCTCCAGCTCCATCAACTGCAGCTCATGCTCATGCTTCCGTCGATTTCGGTGATGAGAATGTGGAGCATGCGGCAGTGGCTCTTGAGTGACAGCCTTGTGTGCGTGTTTTGGTTCTTGTGCTAGGTATAACCCTAAGCTGAAGAACAGTGTTTATGAGAGGCGGGCTGCATCTATTGCGAAGCAGCTGCTCGGTGATGACATGGTACCTGATTACGATCAGCTCCTGGCGAAGCCGCCAAATAGACCAGACGGAGAATTTAAGTGGTAAGGTTTCATACTCTCACCAGCTCTGGAGAGTGTCGGTGTTATGTAAAGTGATTTGAGGTTGTCGTGCGTTGAGCCAGGCACCAGGATCTGGCTTACTGGCCAGTAACCGAGGACACCAGAACAGCATCCTTCTGGCTTGCCATTGACAACGCCAGGATCCAAAACGGCTGCATCAGATTCGTACCGGGGACTCATTTGGAGCCAAAGCTGAGGCCACATGTTCCAGCTCATGGTGACCGGGAGAAGTCACATACACTGGCTGTAACTCTTGCTGAGGGGGATGTGCCCCGAGCAGCTGAGATAGATCGTGGAGATTTGACTGTCCATCATGAAAGAATCCTACATGGCTCAGCTGGCAACTTGAGCTCTGACAGTTGGAGGAGAGCTTGGGTAATAGCTTTCAGATGCAAACAGACTGTCGACTTCGAGAGGGGTATAGGCTTTACCCATTCTCATAACGATAGTTTAGAGGTTCTCAATGCGGTTGGCAAGGAATCTGTCTGATGTTGTCCATCTAAGACTGAATAAACGATGTTTTAAGGTTCAATGACCCTTTCATCTTGTTGTTTGCCTATGAATGGTCTGGTCACTCTGGAGCAGCAGCAGAGGGTAATCAAGTTTTCCAATGAAATGGTTTCATAGTTTGAAAGTCCTTAACTACAACCACATACAGAAAAAGGACAGTGACATGTCAGGTTCGGAACACCAGTCTGCACCCGTTCGAACCGTACCGTCCTTCAGGGAGGGGTATCAGCTGTTAGAAACGGTCACCCGGTTCTTTCTAGTTATCTTTCCAACGAAATGTTCCAATAACAGGTAGGTATATAGTTCGAAAGACCTTAATGACAGCGACATACTAAAAAGAAGAACAGGACGAAAAACAGTCTGTTCCCGATCAAACCGTAATATCCTTCAGGGAGGGATTATCAGCTGTTAGGCGATTTGAGAATGCAATCGGCGAAAACATGCATGTCCGGCTATGTCTGCCGACGGACAGCCCGATCAAGCACTGACTTCCCACAGTCACATTCCAAACGCTGCACGACACACTGGAAATCCCAGGTTAGCACGTGCCGTTTAATCTAGACACTGCTCATTGCTGTGCACACTGGACACGAGGTCCCTGCTCCTCCTCTTCCTCATACGCCTCTTGCTGTTGCTGATGCTGCTTTCTTCTCATTTCTGCCTCGATATCCACATCATGAAGGGTCGTCTCCTCGCACTCATCGAGTTCCATGTCTGACCTCTCACCACCCGGCCTGGGAGGAAGAATAGCCTCCAGCCGTTTACACTGCTCCACTAACAAGCTGTCCGGGAAGTCCACAGCAAAGTGCAGATACAACCTGCCCTTCATGAACGGCCTCTGGTAATGAGGCATACCCTCATCATTAATGGCCTTGAATTCTCCTGCACCATCACCATGGGGTAGAAGGGTTAGAAACGTAAGGAAAGGTGAAAAACCAGACAAGACACCAGGGAGGCTAGGGCTAGACAAACCTGGCTTGATTACTTCTCCAGGCTCAGACTTGACCAGCAACTGCCTGCCATCAAGATGGGTGAGGGCGAATTGGAAGCCACACAGTGCCTCTGTCAGAGAGAGTGAATGCTCAACAAACAGGTCATCCCCTTTCCTCTTGAACTTAGGATGCTCCTTCAACTGGAGAACAAAAACGATGTCTCCTGTTTGTGTGTCAGGCTGCACAGCAACCAATGCCCTGTTAATGGCCGTGTCCGCATGCAACAAATGACCGGCCACAAAATACTGTGTTCACAGCCACACATCTGAAGTGAACTGCTTACAGCTTCGTCAGCTTCTCCCTGGAACGTTATCTTCTGCCCATGTTGCATTCCCTTCTCGATATGCACCTCAAGCAACTTCTTGTCCTGCACAACTTTAACACCCTTGCACTGGCCACATTTATCCTTCTCATTGATTATCTCCCCTGAAAACCAAACCCCACTTTATCTCAATCTCAAGCCTCGTGTTAAAACCGTGCGTCCAACAGCAGCTCACAATGATAATAATCTTGCATACCTGACCCACGGCATTCAGGGCAGACATGCTGCATCTGCTGAATCATGTTTGATCCAAGATGACGAATGGATACTTTCATACCGGACCCTTGACAGCCTGAACAGCGGGTAGAAGCACCAGTCTTCGATCCCTTGCTGCCCCAATCCAACAGAGTCCGTCAGCTCACATGCTACAAGAGTAGGTCGAACAAAAACTTCCCACACAACTGCACCACACGGATACCTAAACGCCGAGGAGAAGACCGTACCCTTTGCACTTGGCGCAGAGAACGTTTCTGGACAAAGAAAGCTTCTTCGAGGTACCATTATATAAGTCCTCCAGAGAAACCTTCAAAGGATGTACCACATCCTCACCCCGTCTCTGCCGACGGATCCCTCTTCCACTGCCCCCACCTGGCTCAACAAGCGAAAAAAAATCCCCCACACAACGGAGCAGCTTAAGCGAGACCGTCATCATGCCCTACTCAAAGATGTCAAGCGCAACACACCAACATCCCGTAACTCCCATACCTCCAAAGTGGCCGCCGCTCCCTGCCCCAAAGAACTGCTCGAAGATGTCGAATGGATTGTGGCCACCCCCTCCTCCCATTCCTTCCTTGAGCGCATCCTCCCCATACTGATCATACAGCTCCCTTTTCTCCGGATCAGAGAGCACCTCGTAAGCCTGGGCAAGCTCCTTAAACTGCGACAAAGCGAACCACCATCAGTCGGGCTCCAACCGACTCCAAACCACCGAACCCAGGCAGGCAGGCAGTTAACATGTCGGATTCCTTAGCCCGCACCTTCTCCGGGTCCCCGCCCTTGTCAGGATGGTTCTTAATGGCCGCCTTTCTGTAGGCCTTCTTCAGCTCGTCCTGGGACGCATTCTTGTTCACACCAAGCGTCTCGTAGTACTTGGTGTTGTCACTCTTCTTCGAATTCATACGCCCGAACATGGTTGCAGACTGCTACGCACAGACACAGCTGAATCAACAGACTCTAGTCACAGCCGCAATTCCAATCCCACCAACTGCCTCTTCCGCCACAATTCCAATCCCAGCGGCGCCTGCGGCGAGAGTCAGCACACTCGATCACAACAGGTGCGCCGTAAGGGTCGGCCACGGGGCTGGGCTCGGAAGGAAGTGGAGATACACCGCGCCCCTGCCGCACAACCAGCTTCAACTTCAAAGGACTGTGTTTGTCGGAAGCCGGCTCTTTGTACTGCCACCGCATCCAACCCTACATCATATGTATATCGTAGTAAAATAGGTGTATTTACAGGTGATATTTGACATTGAATTCAGTAGTAAGAAACCTTGCATGAGATGTATGCAACCCTGAATCTAGTTAGTAAATTGTAAATAATGGTGGTAAGATTTAGCTTAGGCCTTAAGGAAGAAAGTCTGCTTTAGGCAGTTACTTTGGAAATGATGTAAGCCTCCCTACAAAAGCAGATGAGGCTAGCCCTAGAAAAAGCATCATGTGATCCTGGGAGCTATACTCTTGAGGATAGGACTTTGGAGCCTAGAGACCTTGAGAGCCTGGAGTGTGAGCATGTCTAGAAGGATCCTAACACTTGGGAGCTATATTCTTGTGAGGATAGGACTGTGGTGCCTAGAGGCCTTGGGAGCCTAGAGTGTGAACGTGCTAGAGGAGAACTGTTGAGGAGGAGATCGAGGGGAGAGAACTAAGCTCCTAGCTTAGGCAAAGATGGGGAGCTCTCTTTGATCTCTCATGTATTCTTGTTGACTCTTGCTGGAATTCTTGTTGACTCTTGCTGGAATAGGGAGAGAGCTAAGCTCCTAGCTTAGGCAAAGGTGGCGAGCTCTCTCTGATCTCTCATGTATTCTTGTTGACTCTTGTTGGAATAGGGAGAGAGCTAAGCTCCTAGCTTAGGCAAAGGTGGGGAGCTCTTTCTGATCTCTCATGGTGCTAACTGCGAGTCGTCCAGTGGAAGGACGGCGGACTACTTGGAGGCCTAGTGCTCGTGTGTGGTGAGTTTGACGGCGGACTACTTCCTAATACTGGTGTCCAGTGAGTTTTTGTCGCTAACTGCGTGAAAGCCCCACCTCGCGCTGAAAAGGGGTGTTACTCCGTCGGTCCTTTGTTATCATTTACTAATGGTTCCGGTAGAGATTAAAACAAGAAGAAAAACAAAATGTATTTTAGTCCACTTCGGATGGAACAAGCCAAACAATTCCGCAGTTAGACTCACCACTAGAGATGGCTTTGTGACCAGGCTAGCAATACAACGGGATGCTGTCATGAAACACAGCAGGGTGTTTTGTGCAGTAATGCGAGTGAGTCGTCATTGTTGGGCACACTGAACTCTAGGTCCAGATGTTTCTTCATCTTCTTCATAGGCCTCGTGTGCTTCCTTTCTTCTCATCTCCTCATCGATGTTCACATCATGAAGGGTGGTTTCCTCGCACTCGTCCACCTCCATATCTGTCATTTGTCCCCCAGGTCTAGGCAGAATGCTCTCGAACGCCTTGCCCTGCTCTGGGCTGATGCTGTCCGGAAAGTCCACTGTAAAATGGATGTACAGCCTGCCCTTCATGAAGGGCCTTTGGTAAAGAGGCATCCCCTCGTCGTTTATTGCCTTGAAGTGACCGGACTTGACAACCTCCCCGGGACAGGCCTTCACTAGCAGCTGCCTCCCGTCTAGATGAGTGAGTGCAAACTGGAACCCGCAGAGAGCTTCGGTAAGAGACAGAGTGTGTTCCACAAACAGGTCGTCACCCTTTCTCTTGAACTTGGAATGCTCCTTGAGTTGTAGCACGAATACGATGTCTCCCGTCTGCGTGTCTGGCTGTTAAGTGCACATCAACACGAGTGGCCATGTCAGAGAAACTAAAGACCGATGAAGAGAGGCATTATCCAAGTGGCAAAAGCAAAAGCACAGGGCAGGCAAGGCAGCGCACTGCTTCATCGGCTTCTCCCTGGAAGGTGATCTTCTGCCCATGCTGCATGCCCTTCTCCACATGCACTTCCAAGAGCTTCTTGTCCTGCACCACTTTCTGCCCTTTGCACTGACCGCACTTGTCTTTATCGTTGATGGTCTCACCTGACCGCACAGTTTTAGTCTTCGAGTTCATCATTCGGCTTCATACATGTAAATCTCACATCGTGGATATCATACACTGGAACATGCCTTACAAGTCTACCTGATCCCTTGCACTCCGGACAGACGTGCTGCATCTGCTGTATCATATTCGGCGCCAGCTGTCTGATGGCAACCTTCATGCCCGAGCCTTGGCATCCAGCACAGCGGCCGGGAGCACCAGTTTTCGACCCCTTCCTGTAGTCCAAAATTCCAAACCTGCAGCATGATGAGCACCTGCACCTGCGGGCTAACCGTGGCAACCTCTGCCCTACAAAGCCAGAAGACCAGAACGCAGACCTAGTCGTACCCTTTGCACTTAGGGCAGATAACATTCCTCGCCAGAGACAGCTTCTTGGAGGTGCCATTGTAAATATCATCCAGTGACACCTTCAACGGATGCACAACATCTTCACCCTTCCGCTGCCTGCGCCCGCCTCGGCCACCTACAAAATGATCAGAGCAATTCCCCCGGCCAGTTCCCAGCTTCTCAGTGCATTGGCATCAATCCCTCTCAGTTCTGAACTGTAACAGTTGCGACACCGTCTCCAGAAGCTGATCAGCGAGAGCCAACCTCCGAACGGATGTCCTCCTCCACCGCCGAAGAAGGACTCGAAGATGTCAAACGGGTTGTGCGACGCGCCTCCCCCTCCCAGGCCCTCCTTCAGGCCCTCTTCCCCGTACTGGTCATACACTTGTCGCTTGTCAGGATCACTCAGCACCTCGTACGCCTGGGCAAGTTCCTTGAACTGGAACGATCACACAGTTGGTGGCGCCAGTCAGTCGTGAGTTAAATCCGCGAGTCTGGCGCCAAATTCCGAGCTGCAGGGAACTAAGAATGCATGCCAACGCAGCCTTGTCACCACCTTCTCAGGGTCTCCTCCCTTATCGGGATGGTTTTTGATGGCTGCTTTCTTGTAGGCCTTCTTCAATTCATCCTGGGAGGAATTCTTGGAGATGCCGAGAATGTCATAGTACCTGGAATTATCGGGTTTCTTGGACGGCATTGCACTGCTACCAAACATGACTCACCGTTGGCTGTTAAGT
Organism: Anthoceros angustus; assembly: GCA_010909165.1. Classification (NCBI taxonomy): domain Eukaryota; kingdom Viridiplantae; phylum Streptophyta; class Anthocerotopsida; order Anthocerotales; family Anthocerotaceae; genus Anthoceros; species Anthoceros angustus. Next base: position 542,649 of record MU008168.1, on the reverse strand, counting down.
TCGCTTCATCGCATTTGCATGCGCCCTGGAGAAGTGTACGTTCAGACAAAAGCCTATGGGCAACGGCATAAGCGGTGTGCCACTAACGACCACGGCAAAGTCCCAAGGCCTGGACCTTTCACGACCTAGCACGACTAGGTACATACTGTGTGACTCTCTCGCGGTTAAGGTAACTGGCCTGATTTCCCCAGCATTATGCCGCAGGCCCCGTGGTGCTCTGTACCGACGAGGCTGGTTCGAACAACAGGCCTGGTGAGAGCCTGCACACCTACACGCAAACAGGCCACCGATTCATCTCGTTCGCCTCATAAATATACGGGGCTTCGGCTCGGTAGGGCATGGATAAACCAAGGGGGATGGAGACTTTATTATGAAAAAGAGATGGGAAAATTCATCTATCCAAGACAAGGGGGAATAACCCTTAGGAGAGCACCAAACCATGGGGGACTAACCTCGTTATCACCAATCTTATAACTGCCTAATGCAGTCCCGTGGTGTTATGTACCGACGAAGCTTGTTCGAACAATAGGCTTGGTGAGAGCTTGTTGTTCGAACACGCAAGGGAAAAAATGATGGAAAAAAACCCATCAATGCAAGTGGAAAAACGTGTAGGTACAAAATGCATCAATGGAGACTCGCTGTCTGAAGTAAGCTGTGAAATAAGAAAGGGACAACCCCGCGCCATGCTTGCGGGCGTAGTAGGATTTGGCACAGGATTTGAAAAATTTATCTAAGTCCGCAGCCATTGCCCTTGCCCTACGTTTAGTCGGCGGAATAAAAGTGGCCGCTTGCATCCCTTGTACTTCTTGACCTTGAGGCTGCTCGGACCAACCGGACGGTTAGTGATAACCTAAGCGGAGATGGTGTCTCAAGCAGGGTCGGTAACCTCCACATCCGCCACCAAAACCTGGTCACCGCGGACAAAGTACAAGTCAGACCTGATTGAGCGATCTGTTCAAAGAATGTATCCTTGCTCCCTCTAGGCCATGTAGCCGCTTTCGCGAGCTGTGGCAAACATGACATCACAGATAGCGTCGTGGGTGGCGATGCGATCACCTCCAAAGGGGACAACAAGCAAGGTGAATCCCAAAGTCATCGAGGGCAAAGCCGCACTCGCATGTAAGGAGGAAAGACGCCACGGGTTAGAGCAGGCCAAGACATGATTGCATCGCAATGGTGAAGGTGGTTGGTGCGATCAAAAATCCCTATATGTATGGACGAGCCAGAAGCCAAGTGCCTACGCCCTTACCAGAACAAGTTAAGAGTGAAGTCGAGCCCTCGTGGACCTGGGGATGGAGGGGTCTAAGAGGATGGACTGGAAAGCTTGGCCGAGCTACTTCTCCAGCAACAACGCCTACAACCCCCTAAAATCATCGGAGATGAACGTTGAGAAAGGAGGAAATTCCCGCAAAACATCCGCAGAAAGCATTTCTCTTGCTTGCCTCAAGCAGATTTGGAGAGGGAAGGTTCCTTCCTCCACACTAGAAAGGGCCTGTCCTAGAGGATGAAGCGAGAGGCCATAGCAGGAGCTGATAGGGCCCAGCTGCCTACAAAAAAGGCATTTGCAGCCACAACAGCTCCGTACATTTGTCAAGGCCCTGATAAGCTGCTACTTCATGGAAGCGATGAAGCGACAGTCATGCACTAAGTTAGTAATCACATGCTAAGCCATCACAGCATCATGATCGCAAACGGTGTCTTCCCCGTAGATTTGCAGGCTCCATTTCCCCAGCAACACTCCTCACAAACCGATCCATGACCCGCTTTTGATCGCATCTCTGCTACATGCGCTGCTCCTCTTCCTCTTGATGTTGATTCTCTCCTTGCGTCGCCTGCCTTTCGAGCTTCCACACTCCATCGCTCCCTGTTGGATGCTTCCGCTAACTTCCTTCCTTCTTGCATGCGCATTGGGCATACAACCTTAAACCCAAAACTCATGCGAACGAGGTGAAGCATGCTAGACAGCATGTTGTTCCGAATTCGAACGGCAACAACAATGTCCCCAGCTTGCATCCATCCTTCCTTGATTGGACCTTCGACCGAGGTTTAATCTAATGGTACAATGCTCGCTAGCGTCTGGTTCCATATATTACGAGGCGGCGTTCACACATCTGTAGCATCACCAAACTAGCCTCTCGCAGGTAGTTTGTCCAACACGCTGCAAGAATCCTCTACACTACCACATTCTGCATACATGCTCACCATACTGGTACCATCAATCAAATCAGCTTCTAGACCTATTGCTTAGTGCTGAAGATGGAGCTCCCTCCCCTCCTGTAGGTCACCCAAGCCAGCACATGCATGATTGAAGAGGCAAACAAACGTAAAACTATCAGCAGGCCTCCTCCAGGACAGCTCCTCAACGTAATGGCCTCCAATTGCATACATTGGTGGCCTACACGCAAGCAAGCCACCAATTCATCTCGTTCGCCTCATAAATATACATGGATTCGACTCGGGAGGGCATGGATAAATCAAATGATGTGGTAAAGCCTATCATGTTCGCCAGCATGGTGCGAGGTTATGCTCTCTCCTACTTTTAGGGGCATTTTTTCGGCAGTATGTATTTATTGCCCTCCAATGCACACCCGTAGGAGTAATTTTCAAGATAGCCACAAGAGCAGATGATGCTTCATGACAACCGGTCAGCTTTCATTCTTCCTAATTATGATATTGCAGGAATTATAGGTGACCTTAAATGTGGATCTTAGTTGCTCCCTCTTATAACAATCCTTGGGTTTCATGTGATGTCCTTTAGTAGACGGGCTTTTCCATCTCTCCTTTCTTAATAAAGTCTCCCTCCACAATTGTTAGTGGATCAAATTAGGGCATAAGCAGCTATGGGCCTGCAAGGTAGCATATAGACAAGCGTGGTACTAAAGTCAATGTAAATACGAGAAGGTAGGGAAGGATCTTGTGGTATCATCTTTCCTGAAGAGACAAACTACACTTAGCCTTCAAGTATGTATGTATTCTAGCTTGAAGTCATGTATACATCATACATATTAAAATCCCACAGCCATGAAGGCCTTACACATATATCTAACATGTGTAAGGCCTACAAAGTAATGGCAACACTCCAATTTTGATCCCAACCCTGCAGGTGACAACCATTACTGAGACTAGTATGACTGTGGAAGGAGGGTTGACAATATCGTGCTTCAAAGAGTCTTGCTTCTTAATATCTCAGATTTAGCAAAGCTTCTTATATATAATTTATATCTTATTATATTTGTATTTCTAGTGCGCAAGCCGGCCCCTATATTGATATACGCGTATATTCTTATAAGTGCACAACTAATGCTTTCCCTTTAGCGGTTCTTCCCCGTCGTACGCATCAAGACTACTCGTCATTATCCACTCTTAATGGTAGCTCACAACACACAAGATTGACGAAGGAACCAAACTTTGTTGGCGCTCTCCCTCATTATGAGTGGCCCACATTCTTAGCGCTTATTTGATGCTTTCCCTTGAGCGTCTCCTCCCCGTCGTACGCATTAAGCCTACTTGTCCTCACCACTCTTAATGGTGGCTCACAACATACAAGATCGACGAGGGAACCAAATTTTGTTAGCCCTCTCCCTTAGAATGAGTGGAAAACATTCTATGTACTCTTGGGTCTATTCTCCGAAAATGACGTCCTTTGCTGATCTAGCTATATTCTAAAAATACTCCTGTAACTTTTTTTGATACAAACATCACGCAAATGCACAGGAATGCAGCATAATTCACATGATTCAATTACTTAGTTCACCCTTTAGTTTTATGTTCAATTTACAAAACCAGGAGATCCGTGAGTTGCAAGGTTTGCATACACAAAGCTCCAAGCGCGTGGACTATCAATGCCTAGCTAAGCGCACAAGGCAATTGTATAGTGTGGAATGAGATTTTGCGTCTAGGGACACAAGGAGGCCCACATTTACCCTCTATGTCGTTATAGTCCTAGGATTCGCTCCCAAGGGAATGGTGTTGTGTCAAGATGTTCTACAACTATGAATTCTCGTCCTCCTACAAATCAGTTCCTACCCAGCCGCAATCAACTTCCGTCAGGTCCACCAAGTAGTAAGTTCGGCCACCCAGTAGTGGGTTGCCACCGTAGCTAATTCATTCGCCGTGGTGGGACCCACCAGGAGCCTTGCGCGCATCGCGATCGACTATTTGGCGCGGCTCCCACCGCCACGCCGTTTTATAGTCCTATGCACACAGATTCACATATACACCAAGTCACACTCATGTGGATTCACACTCAAAGGTCATTGGTGGATGCACACCATGGCCACGCACACCGCGGCACCTCACTCCGTCGCTGTTTTCGTCTGACCCCACCACACAATTTATTCCCAATCTTCCTCAATCGTCCCGCGTTTTCCAGACCCTTGCGCTCACCACTTCCTATTATGTCACAACCGTTCTGGACTCCTCTTCACACATCGACTCACTCACCCACTTTCTTCCAAGACCCTCAGATTGATGAAAATCACACACTAACTCCTTAAGCAAAAGATGCTTATATACAATTAATTTAATAGAAAGTACAAAGCCTATTTATAGGCGAGGTGGTTAGGTGGTTACAACCATAAGTAGTTGTAATCGCCTAGTAGTTGTAACTACTATAACTACTAACTACCTAGATCAACTAACTAGTAACTACTTAATGCCCTAGGCATATAATAAGGTTTAAGTTAGGGTGCCCTAATGAATAGTGCCCTAACCCTAATATATTTTATCACTCCCACTCACTATGAATGTAGGGGTGAAATCTAGCTTCAAAATGAGCCTAAGTATGTTAAGTAACTCCCACTACATCAGAAATTATTAGCCTAAGAGAAACTGACTTAAGTCTAATGTTAAGCAGTTTAAACATGAAAGAAAAAATAGCCTAAAAGTATTTAAATAAACGTAAATAGGTCCTTTAGAAAATTAGAAAGGAAACCAATTTAAAAAGGCTAGGTGGGAGCGAGGCGGGCCGATTCTGGCGAAAGGCCAACCCGCTAGTATCCCAGGCGTGTGATATTCGCTCCCGGTGGCGGCCCTTTCAGTGCGGCCCGCCGTGTGTAGTGTCAGGGCGATTACCACTGATCGCGCCCAGCCGCTCACGCGCAACGTGTGCATACGCCCAGCGCAGTATTTCTTCACGCATTGCGCTGTTGCAATGCCGTTATTGCCAATGCGATGATGTGAGGTCGCTGAGGATGGGCGCTCCCACTGGTCCACAAATTTCTCCACAAATTGCTGGTGCTCCGCAAGTTGCTGGTGTGCTGCCCGTGGGTGATGTTGTCCGTCGTCGTCCTCTGCATTTTGCCAATGGTGACATGTATGTGTGAATCAGATGACGATGTAGATGGAATCGTACCCGTCACCGAGGTTGATGAAGAGGTCGATGCAGATGTTGATGATGTTCCTCAAGGCTGGGAGGAAACCAAGTGGGGGGAAGAATCGATTCCTCCCCCGAGGCCAAGGAGGTTGCCTTCTCCTTGGTGTGAGGATAGGATGGTGCTGTCCAGGTCGCCGTCAAGGAGCATAAGTGATGACGACCGCCGGGAGGTGGCCACAATATTTGTCCTTGAGTCTTCTCCTGAGCCTGAAGGATATGATGCCTTTGTTGATGGAAACTCCGAGGGTGATATGGTTGATATCGAGGCCGAGGAGGTGGAGGCCGAAGGGATTCAAGCTGATCTCGAAGATGTTCTTCACAACCCAATCTGTGAGGGGAGCCTGAGCTGGAGATTGCATTCTGTAGTTAATGGCGACTTTGCGGACTCCAAATGTTCTAACGCCTCCATAAGGCATCGGTAAGTCATCCACATGCATGCATTCTACAAATTCATAGATAGCATGTACACCAATGGGTTGAGCCATGTGTAGATCTAGGAGTGGATGGCTTGCTAGGAGGACACAAAAGGAAGACCAAAAACAAAAAGAAGATGATAGAATAAAGTAGAAAGAAAAGTGATTGGAGGATAGGGAAGATGGTCCCTATATATGTAAACCAATAGTCTTCTTATATAATTTATATCTTATTATATTTGTATTTCTAGTGCGCAAGCCGGCCCCTATATTGATATACGCGTATATTCTTATAAGTGCACAACTAATGCTTTCCCTTTAGCGGTTCTTCCCCGTCGTACGCATCAAGACTACTCGTCATTATCCACTCTTAATGGTAGCTCACAACACACAAGATTGACGAAGGAACCAAACTTTGTGGTTTGTAATTAACCCTTAGTTTTCTAATCTTAAGTTCCTATAGCTAACTAAGTTAGGGGTGATCTAGACTTGATATCGAGGATACCTAAACTCCATACTTGCTATGTAAATCACGACCTAATGACTTGGTCAATATATCATGGATTTTCGTGAGTTTGAATATAATTTATGTCTATTGTTTTGTTTTCTAGCATCTCTCGGATGTGGTATTCAATCGCTATGTGCTTTGTTCGGGTGGAAGGCAGGGGTTTCTAGCTAAGGCTATAGCTCCACACATCACGAACAAAGGTGTGTCTTGTTGAGAATGATTTAGCTCACTTAATGCTCCCGGGCGATGGCCCTTTCAACACCGCCACGCCTGTGGGGCGGTCACAGCCGCGCGCTACGCCGCGCCTTGGAGCAATCTCGAACAAAGTCTGTCACGCCGCCGGAGGCTACGTTTATTTCTTTGCGCCACGGTACATTAATCTGCATGTTGCCAATCGATTGTTGCCGATGGCGTGCGGTCAGATGTAGGTTTCTCCCAGGTCCACAAATTTCTCCAAATTGCTGCTCAAATTCTTTGGTGTCTTAGTGGGTGATGTTGTCCGTCAGTCCTCCGCATTTTGCCAATGGTGACATGTATGTGAATCGGATGTGATGTAGATGGAATCGTGCGTCGAGGTTGATGAAGAGAGAGGTCGATGGATGTTGATGATGTTCCTCAAGTGGGAGGAAACCAAGTGGGGAAGAATCGATTCCTCCCGAGGCCAAGGAGGTTGCCTTCTCCTTGGTGTGAGGATAGGATGGTCTGTCCGGTCGCCGTCAGGAGCATAAGTGATGACCATGGGAGGTGGCCACAATATTTGTCCTTGAGTCTTCTCCACAGCACAAGGATATGATGCCTTTGTTGATGGAAACTCAGGGTGATATGGTTGATATCGAGGCCGAGGAGGTGGAGGCCGGGATTCAAGGCGATCTCAAGATGTTCTTCACAACCCAATGAGGGGCCCGGTGGAGATTGCAGCCTGTAGTTAATGGCGACTTTGCGGACTCCAAGTGTTCTAACGCCCTCCATAAGCTGGCATCAGGTAAGTCATCCTGTCTGCATGCATTCTACAAATTCATAGATAGCATGTACACCAATGGGTTGAGCCATGTGTAGATCTAGGAGCTGGATGGCTTCGGCTAGGAGAGGCTGAGGACACAAAAGGAAGACCAAAAAACAAAAAGAAGATGATAGAATAAAGTAGAAAGAAAAGTGATTGGAGGATAGGGAAGATGGTCCCTATATATGTAAACCAAAAGTCTTCTTACAAATAAAAAGAATATTATGTGGTTGCAGGTGTGGACAAGTGTGTGGGCACAGATCATCTAAGGATTGCTATCCCCCCACTAATGGTCCAAAAGAGGCAAAAGCAGGACATGAGATACGGTGCCTATCTCCCTATGGGGAATCTCTTCAAAGCTACCCACTTAATTTGCCCAGGTAGTCCTTGGGATTATAAAGTCCCAGCTGAATACATATGCCATAAGAAAGGAATCAAAATGGTGTGGCTGGAAGCTGCCCCATGTGCTGAGTATGAAGGTCATACTGAACACACATATAGTAAGTACCCTTATGCTGCTAATGAGTTAACAACTTTTTATTTATATTTATTTACATACTATAGAAATAGAAGAGGAACTTGAGACTTTGGATAAACTTTGTGGTTTGTAATTAACCCTTAGTTTTCTAATCTTAAGTTCCTATAGCTAGCTAAGTTAGGGTGATCTAGACTTGATATCGAGGATACCTAAACTCATATGCTTGCTATGTAAATCACGACCTAATGACTTGGTCAATATATCAGCCGGATTTTCGTGAGTTTGAATATAATTTATGTCTATTGTTTTGTTTTCTAGCATCTCTCGGATGTAGTGGTATTCAACTGCTATGTGCTTTGTTCTGGAGTGGAAGACAGGGTTTCTAGCTAAGGCTATAGCTCCCTGACTGTCACTGAACAAAGGTGTCGGTACTGGTTGAGAATGATTTAGCTCACTTAATGCTAATCTGCTCCAAACTATATTTTTTGAGACTGAGGTTAGGACTCTGTACTCAGACTCAGTGCTTGACAGGGCAATAGTAGGTTGTTTCTTACTTGACTAAGATATAGGAGCTCCTCCCAGTAGTAGTACATAGCCGAATCTGATTTGCGGTATGCGTATGCATAGCATAATCGACATCGGCATATCTTTGTTAAAATTAGCTTAGATATGCCGGGCTTGTGCATGTACATCAATCCAGTATTCATAGTTCCCTTGAATCAAGATCGTTTGGTGATAGCGGCTCTCTTCCTGGGTTCTCTAGGAACTGTGAGCAAGCACTTGCTTCAAAAGAAATGTCTGGTCTGGTGAAGTTGCTTAAGTAGATGAGAGTGCCTACTGCATGTCGGTATGGGACTGCTACCATCTCATGCTTTTCCGCATCTGTTTTAGGGCTCATATCAGTTGTGAGCCTAATGCCACTTGCAAATGGTGTAGTGGCTGGCTTAGCATTTTCAAGTCCAAAATTAGCTAAGCTTTCCTTAATATACTTAGTCTGTACTAAGCTTAAGGTTTTATTGCCTCTATCCCTTATAATATTGACGCGTAAAATGTTCCCACCAATCCCCCTCTCTTAGGCCACACAGACCCTCCCCTTAGGCCACACAGACCCCACCTTGGGCCACATAGACCCCCCTCAGGCCACATAGACCTCACCTTGGAATTAGACCCAATCTGGTTAGACAGCGGGTTGGGAAGGAAAGAAAAAAAACAGCTGGTCAGCACCAAGGCGATTCGCACATCCGCGATCTCACCCTGGTCCCCTGCGGAAATCTTCCTCTTAAGCGTAAGTAGGCGCCTCACCGTTAGTCGCCCAGGCGGAGCTTGGTCACTCGACTCTCGACCATCCGAGGATCTCCCGGCCCTCTTGTGGAAGGCGGCCACAGATCGGACGTATTGATCGGGGACGTCTCAATCAACCTCGCGGTCGACAGCGAGCTCACACGAAATTGTCTAACAAGAGAGGCGAAGGGTCTCTTGTACATCCGGCCGCGGAACGCCATAACTCACTTTTCTCCGATTAATACGAAAAATGGCTAACCTACCATTTAGCGACCTACCAATTCGGTAACTTCTGATTCCACGAACTTTCCTAGCACCTTATTCCCTAATCCGGTGAAAGCTCTATGACCTGTCGCTCCCCTACGAAATCGTGCCGCCTTCTTATTCTTTGCCTATCCTGCGTCCCATGGGTGTTTATGGCGCGACTTTCGGCGGCAGAGCCGGCGGCGCCGCGGTCTCGTTTGTAATGAGGAGTTACGTTCCCAAAGAATGATAGAGTTCGTTGTACGTCTCAAGCAAATTCTCACCCGCACCGTCGTGGCCGTTTTAGCCTTGGAATCGGCGTCTTCGCTTGATTACTACTAACTTACTCTTAACGTCGCGAAGCAGACTGGCGGCCAGCAGTTAAGGACTTCGTTACGGCGTCCGTACTCTCGATCCGCCCTAAGTTTACGTCTAGTCCGACTTCCTTACCACTCTCACTACGCTCATCGTTCGTTGGGAAAGAGTGGGTGGGTGCGTGGTCCAGAACCTCACTTGTTGCGTCAAGCCTCTCTCTGGGCTCTACGCTCTCCGAGTTCCGGCTCAGCGTTTGATCCGTTCGTGTTGGCCCCAGCTGCCGGAGAGCAAAGGGTCTCTGGTCGTTCGCCCCTACACACACCACCACACGTTAGGGTCCGTCACCAGGACCTTGATCAATCTCTCCGGGGCTGTCGTGCCTGCTCAGTGACTCAGGACTCGCGTTAGCAAAGGACACACAAGGGTCTACAAGGGAACGCGGTATCCACCCCAAAAGAAAGATGCTTTACTAGAGCAGCCCCTGCCCTCTTATACTACGCCCAAGGGCGGCGTCTTTATTACACTTCTATTAATTTGGTGGCGATTCGGTGTGCCTAACTTTGCCAGCCTACTATTTCCTCTCTATTCCGCCTATCTCGTGACGGTGAGGCTAGTGCACAATAGTTCCGCCCGGCATTGGTGGCCCAATCCCTAGTCAGCGATTGCCGGCGCACCTGGATGATCCGCGGGCGGGCCCCTTCCCTTCGAGACTCCGTGTTGAGCTACGGCGGCGGTCTAACAACTGTAACCACCAAGTCCTCCTCCCTTCCTCTCTTGACTCCTTTGGTGGGTTCACCTCTGCAGGACCCCGAGGAGGTTACTCACCTGGCCGGCGCGATTGGTGATTCCCCTCTCACTTTGAGTCCGGGCCCTGAAAGGTCAAGCCACTGAGTCAGGACCTCGGGTCGGTCTCGACCTCTGGGGTCGGACCTCGTGGTCCGTCTGCCTGGAGGTCACGGACCTCGGGTCCCGGTCTCGTCTCGAGTCCGACCTCGGTGCTAGTCATTCATGAGTCTGCAGGACCTCGAGTCACGATCACCTAGTCTCGAGTCCGGACCTGAGGTCCGTCTCGCCTCGAGTCCGGATCCCTCGAGGTCCTGCCCTGTCTCGTGTCTCACGATCCGGACCTCGGGTCCCGTCTCGTCTCCGGGTCCTGCCTGACCTGAGTCCGTCTCGTGGTCCTGTCTCGGAGTCAGGACCTCTGGGAAAGTTCGGTCTCGCCTCCTAGGGGTCTCGGACCTCAAACAAGGCTCACTGCGTCTGGTCTCGGGTCCAGGACCTCGAGGTCCCGTCTCGTCTCACGGTCAGGACCTCGTGGTTCGGACTCACAGGTCCTGAACTTCTCCACCCCGAGTCCGGTTCGCCCATCGGACCCCCGCTTTGGCTTGGGTCTTCCGGACTTCCTCCTCTCCTAAAGCCCCCCTCAGGGCCCTCGTCCTTCCTTCCACGGAGGAATGCGGGCGGGGCTTACCTTATGCCTAAGTGAATTGTCCGCAACGCGTGTCACCTCCTCTGGTGCTCCCCTCCCGCTTCATCGCTGTCGCCGCCGAACAACGCTTTCCCAAGGTCCGGTGGCATTTCATCCCCGGGGCCTTCATCTCTTCCTCCTCCTCTCAATTGGCCCGTCCGAGGTTCGCCGATTGTGACGGGGTGGCTCGTGACCTCTTGGGCCTTGAGGAGTCCGCTGGTAGTAGGCCGAAAGTCCTAATCGACCTACGAACTCGCCTCCTCCACATGAGCCCGGAGCACCCCGATACTCCCTCCTCCGTAGGTGCTCAGGTAGTTGGCGTCTTTGGCGGCCCGTCTCACCGTCCTAGGCCGCCAAGGTCGGGCGGAATCTCTTGAGGCCGCCAAGTGCCTTTTCCGGCACTTCCCTCGCAGCCTCGCACTCTGCCTCCACGTGCTCCTCCTCCTCGTCACTGTAGCACTCGCCGCCTTGATGGCCATAGAACACGCCCTTCTCTGCCTTCTTCCGCAACCGACCAAGACGGTGGTTCGCTCCTCTCCTCGTAGCCCCTCTCCTCCATCCAAATGTCCTTGCTCCTGAGGGCTCCCACCATCCCCTCCCTCCCAGGAGGCGGCCCGCACCTCCGCCCGCCTCCCTGGCTTCCCACTTTAGCTCCATTCGCTCCAACTCGGCGATGTCCATCTCCTTAGTTCGCTGTCACCTCCTCCCTCCAACAGAGCTGGAGGCGGCGGGCTTACCTTATGCCTCGTGGTGTACGCGTGTCCTGCTCCTCCTGGTGCTCCTCCTCTGCTGTCGTGGCGAACAACGCTCCCAAGGTCCGGTGGCCATCTTTATCCCCGGGGCCTTCATCTCTCCTCCTCCTCGGCCGTCAGGAGGTCCGTGATTGTGGGGTGGCTCGGAACCTCTTGGGCCTTGAGGAGTCCAGTGGTAGTAAAGGCAAAGTCTGAATCGACTTGTTGGTGCCTCCTCCACATGAGCACAGGCAGATACTCCCTCCTCCGAGGTGTGCTCAGGTGGTTGAGGCGTCTTTGGCTGTGACCGTCTCGTCCTTCGCCCTAGGCCCCAGGTCGGGCGGAATCTCTTGAGGCCGCCAAGGCCTGCCTCAGAGCACTTCCTGCGACCTCTGCGCTCACGTGCTCCTCCTCTGGTGCGTCACCGGCTCGGCCGACTTGATGGCCATAGGCGGCGTTCGCCGCCCAGCCTTGTGGGACCGGATTAGTTTTACGCTCCTCTCTCGAGCCCCTCCCCTCCATCCATCCTTGCCTGAATACCATCTCCCTCCCGGCGGTCCTCTGCCGGCTCACGCTTCCACTCCGTCTCCAACTCGGCGATGTCCATCTCCTTAGTTAGCGTCGACTCTCCTCCCCTCCAGCAGTGGGCGCTCGATCTCACGCTCGTGGTCCATGATTCTCCCAGAATTCCATGTCGTTCCACCGTGTCACAGAGCTCTGACTCGAGTCTCCTGCGATCCTCCAACTCACAGGCGCGCTCCTCCGCTCCTTGGCTGTGGGGATCCTCCATCTCTCGGGTGCCTCCCTTTCTTCTTCACACCTGCTTCGCCTTCACGCTCGGCCCTTGCCCCAGTTGGCTTGCTACTCTGCCGTCTCCCTCCACGGTTTTGGTCCCATGGTGGTGGTCCTATCTCTTCGCTTGGCAGCCTCGGCCTCACGCCCCCTTCACATGAGCCTCCCAGGCTTGGTGTTGCTCTTGTCGAGCCGTCTCGGCCAGGTCCTTAGCCCTTTCTGCCTGCCTTCGGGCTTCCTCTACCTCCTCTTGGGCCACTTCTCTCCGTGTGCAAAGGTCCTCCGCCTTTGCTTGCCTCATCGCTTGCCCGATTCACGGTTGAAGGATCACAGCGATCTTGTTGAAGCGGACCTTGCCTCGAGTCTCGCACGGCCTTCTCCTCCTCGACTCTCGCGAGGTTTACGCCTTCCTCTTGGCGCTTGGGCGCCTCCACTGTCACGAGGCACATCCAGTCTCCTTGTGGCCTCCACTTCCTCAGGTCTTCTGCCGTTCGTGAGACCCCGAGCCTCCACCGTCCATGGCCAGGTTGCAGGCACCGCCGTGTCTCCTCCGGCCACCGTTGAGGAGACACCCAAAATCCGTCGTGGGTGCAGGCATCTCCCGGTCCGTTGGGACCGCCATCACTGATCCGGAGGAGGCGGACTGGGTCTCCGGACCAATCGGGACCCTCAGGTCCCAGTGTTTTAATCGGACCGACCTCCTTGGTCCTCTTGGCGCTAGCTCCTTCTCGCCGCCTTCTCTTGGGGCTCGGAGGTGGTGAGGGGTCCACGGAGGCAGCCATCTTACCTCTCCCGGTTAGGGACGGGGTGACGGGGTCGAAATTCGAGGTCACGCGCTGGCCTCCCACCCCTCACAGGCAAAGATCCTCTCTCGCTCTTCTTCATTACGGCCTCCGCTTCCCCGCCACCGCCGGCTAGTAAGGCGGACCGATCGGTCTGAGGCGTGCGTTGTTGGTAGGAGCCATGTAGCTGGCAGGCCTTCCTTCTTCTTTCGCCCGCCTAGTCCTACGGCGGTTCAACGGGCCGCCATGGCCGTAGGTTGTCCGGCATGGCGCGCCGCGACCGCCCGCCCTTCCTTCCTCGTACGCCTCCTCCTCGCCTTGAGGGGTGCTCCCGTGAGAAGGAATCTAAAAGAAGGAAGTGCAAGGATGGCTTCCCACACTTCCCCAGTGGCCGAGGGTCCGCTCCAGACGATGGAGTCCCGAGGTCCTCCCGCCGCTCCTCCTCCCGACTCGCTTGGCGGCCCCTCGACCAGGCGGCCTTGCTCCCACGCCTCTCCTTCACGCCCGCAGGCAGAGACTTGCATCTCTTCCGAGCGCACGCCCTTCCTCTCTCTCCTCGTGAGGTCCCAGTGCCCCAGCATGGATTATAACCCGAGACAACGCCTGACGGGGTGGCTTCACCTCAACTTCCGGCCTCAGCCTCTGGTTGATCCCCGGCGAAGATAATTCTTCCTACCGGCTGTTCCCTCGCTCCCTGCCCAGGGCTGGAGGAACACCAGCAATTTGTCACCAAGTGGTCCACCCTCACGGGTCCTCCCTTAGAGGATTCTTGAGCGACCTCCTTGTTGGCCACCGCCAACATCTTCCAGCGTGATTCTTGACTAAGGCGGACCCCGTACAAAGTCCGAACAGTACACGGAAGATATCCAGTGCTAGGCCCCTCCACTTTAGCTCCGCCTCCCGTCTCAAATTGGGGGAGTCGGATAGCGTTGCGTGGCGATATGTTTCTGCGTTCCACTAGCCTTGCATGGTTCCTAAACCTCGCCGCCTGCTGCCTTCTTAGCCCCATTGTCGCGCGCCTCGTCTCATTTGTTGTTTTGGGGCTGAGGGCGACAATTCTCCTTCACTCCGCCAACGCTTCGCTTCGCTGGAGCGCCCGCTCAGCGGGTCATGAGCCTTCTGAATTGCGCTTTCGGTCCGCTGAAAAGATGCAACACAGTAGTAGCCCGTGGTAGTCAACGAGGTATGCAGGGAACACTACCGCCGACCGCCGCTCGAGAGAATGAATAGCGCAGCCTCGAGGGCTGAAAGGCGCTGGAGGTAACCACTAAGCGCGGGGGCATCCTTCGAATCGCCGGAATCCCGCGCATTGCTTACTATGGCGCGATTTTCGGCGGCCAACCCGGGCCGTACAATGCGCTGTGCACATTATCTCGTGTCGTTGTAGTAAGGAGTAGTTCTCGAGAGAATGAAAGGCTCTGTTCGCTTCGACCGATCCTTACTTTGTCCGCCAACTTAACACACGTAAATCGCTGCGCCTAACTATCTACGACAACGCATCAACAGTTCGGTGGCCAAACGCTTACGACCCGCTTTGCGTCCAGACTGCTTCCGCACGTCACCGCCCTCAAGTCCGCTCCTCTCATCACTCACTACGCCTATCAACCTTGAAAAGAACGCAGTGGCTACACAGCCCGACCTCCTCCGTTGCTCAACTGGGCCTCCGTCCGCTCAGACGCCTCCCGGAGTTCCTCCGCTCACACGCCCCGCCGACTGGGCCGCCTGACGAACACGGTCCCTGCCGCCTTCCCCGCACACACCACCACACGTTAGGGGTCCACAGTGACCTTGATCGATCTCTCCGGGTATCGTGCACCTTTCGATGACTCGGGACTCACGTTACGGGAAGACACACAAGGTCAAGAAACGCCAGATCACCAAGAGAAGATGATTTATTCGAGCCTCACCCTCTTATACTACGCCCAAGTCGGCGCTTTATTACACCCTATTCTCGAGCCGGTGGCTACCAAGACGCCTAATCGGCCGCCTACCATCCTATTCCTCCTCCTATCTCCTTCGTCACGTGGGCCTGGAAGGTCCTGGTTCCGTATTGGTGGTCCAATCTCCGCCCCGATAGCTATGGCGCACTCAATCGGATGATCCGCGAGGCGGGACCCTTCCTCTTCCGGAACTCAGTGCTATCGGCCAAGGTCCGACGATCACCACAACGCCGTCCCCTGCCCCCAAAGGTCCTCCCGTAGGGCCACCGACTGCCGCTTCCCAAGAAGTCGGAGGGACCTCCTTGCTTCTCGAGTCCGGACTGAGGTCCGGCCTCGACTCCCGAGTCTCGAACTCTGAGTCTCGCTTATTCCGAGTCCGGCCTGGTCCGGTCTCATCTCGGGTTCGACTCGGTCCGACTTATTGACACGGGTCCGTCCCCAAGCTCCGGACCTTATCTCAAGGACCTCCATCGCTGGGTCCTCATCCTTACCACAAGCCCTTGTCTTGGGTGGGTTGGCCTCTTCACCCGCGCCTTCCAGGCCGCCTCCTCCTCCGGCGGGTTGCGGTGGGCTTACCACGAGATCCGTTGTATTCAGGCGTCCGCCTCCAGGCTCTTCTCCATTGCCGTCGTCTCCAAGCAGGGCCGCTGGGTTGTCATCCCATGCCCTTCATCCCCGCCACGAGGCCATCGGGTCCGGTGTGTAGCGGTGAGGCCTCAATGCCTTGGAGCTCGGCGTGGTAAGCAAAATCCGAGTCAATTTCTTTGGATTGCCTCTTCCACATGTGCACCGATACTCCTTAACCATTGGTGCTCGGGCTGGCGTCTTTGTCGCTTCCCGCTGGACCATCCCCTGCCAGTTCGTTAAGTGAGCGGCCGAATCTGCGAGCCCTGAGGCCTTTCGGTCACCACTGCAACCGCCCGCTATTGCTCTCCGCTGCTCAGCTGCCGTCGTTCTCATTTCGCTACCCGGCTTAGCCGCAACGCTCCCTTAGCCTTCTGGACCAGTGACTTCCTGCGTCCAGTGCTCGCTCCGTTTATCAAGCGTTAGCTCATATCTCCTACTGTGCGGTCATCTGCGAGATTACATTTTCCGCCAGTTCTTCTCCATTGGCGACGATCACGCTCCTGTTCGCCATGCCCAGCACCCTCCGCATAATTTGAGCCGCTCCTTCTGTTCGTGATCGAGAGCACGCCTACTGGATTACCATTCCTCTCATGGTAACCGTTGGTGCGAATCTCTTGGTCTTCCATCTCACCGCATTGCTCCACCTCGCGCAAGCGAGTCGGGAGATCCTCAACTCCTTGCATGGGCTTCCTTCTCGGCATGGCGGCACTTTGCCGCCTCCTGCCTTCTTGAGTTGTGTGCTTCTTACTTAGTCTCCCTCCACCGGTTCGATCACGCCGATAGTGATCGCGGTCAGTCTTAACGGTCCGCCTCCCTCGCCGCCTTCCTGGGCTTCACCGGCTTGGTCGAGTCGGTACACGCCTCGGCCGGTCGCGGCCTTCTACTGGCAGGGCCTCCTGCGCCTCCTACCCTCTCCGCTGCGGTCTTGATGCAGCTTGGGCCTCCTGTGCAGGGCTCACCCAGGCTAGGAATTTAGTCCGGTCTGTCAGATGGACGGACTTCCCTTCGGCCTCCGTTCCCTCTTGATCACGGCAAAGGCCTTCCTCCCTCGCCTCACGGGCACTCAAGCCCCACTCAGGAGCACCATGCCGCCCTACAGTGCTTCTACGCTACAGGTCTATAAAACATCCGTAGACCCCAAAGCTTATCCGTGTGGCAGGTACTTACCAACCGTGTCTCCACGGCCGCCCAGCAGTGAAGACCCTCAAAAGTCCGTAGCAGGCGGGCATCTCCACCGCCTTGAGGGACCTCCATCATGATCGGAGTAAGTCCGGATGGGTTCTCGAACCCTATATGGCGCGAAAGCTGCGAAATTGTCTCAGTCGCTGAAATGACCCTCCTCGTCGGCGCCGTGGAAATGTGGGCCCAGGCGGGCGGGGTGCCTCTTGAGTGGCCATGTGCCCAGTCTGCCACTGTACCGACCTTACGCCACCGTACTCACGGCCTACGCCGCGCACAGTCAGCGGGCGTGAATACTGCCTGCGCCCCAGCAAGTATCTCCGGTCTGGCCCTGTGCATGCCCGACCTCCACTCGGGGCCGTCCGTGGGCGCGCTCGGTCTGTCCTCACGACCGACTTCAAATTACTTTAGCGTGCTTATCTGTTTTGACCGGAGTGGGTCAGGACTTATCCGTTCTGCGGTGCGTGAGTAAAGCTCGTCATAGTAGTCTGGGGTCCGTTACCCACGCTCCGGAGTCCGCCGGGAGCTCATCAAGCACCATCCGTGCTTATTCCTCCCTCACTTATTTTACTATTTGAACCTACGAAAAAACAAAACCCGACTTATTTCCTAACCCCCAAAAGTCCATAGCCCACTTACTCTAGCTTTACCGTCCGCATGCATTCTAGCTCTTACTCACAGGCGCATGAATTCGTGAGTTTGCCTTTTGCCCATAACCATTGGCAACCCTACTGGTCTGGTCCGCTACATGCCTGCTCCGCCTCTCGGCCCACGTGGCGCCTACAAAATACCCTGCTCCAAAGTTACTTTCTCTGCGCATTTCACGCAACTTACTCCGGAGGCCTGGATTTACCTGGTTACTCGAAGTGCGGTCCGTGATCCGCCTCCGGGTGCCTGGTAGCCACTCTGAGTGTTGAGTCGTGGCCGCTCCAGTGCTGCCTCAGAAGCCGCCTCCGGAGTGCCGTCCGTAGGTTCGGGCCTGCTCCAGTAGCCGCCTCCGGAGTGCCATCCGTAGCCTCTTTGCCTACTCTGGAGTGCGGCCCGGAGTTACTCCGGCCTTATTTCTCCCTTTTCGCCTTATTTCCCACTCCACACTTACGAAAAAAACAAAACCTAGCTTATTACCTGCCTAAGGGGAAGAGCCCATAGTCCACAGTGTTCCCCTCGCTCTCCTACCACGCCTGTGATCCGAAAGATTCTCCCTTAATACCTCCACCTCACTCGGCTTATCCGAGGTCCTTCACTCCTTCCGTGAGGTGGCACCGTCATCGCCTCGCGCATGTTGCCTCGCCTCATCACCGGGACGCCCACACACCGCAGACCTCCCTCCATGCTCCGGCCTCACTGCTCATCTCCTCGAGCATAACCTGCGGAGGGTGGTGCTGACTCCTGCTCGAAGGAACCATTAGGAGCTCAGTGCGATTAGGATGTGCAACAAGAGTTTTCGCCTCTTGTCCCAACAACTACACATTTAGAGTGAGCACCGGCTCACCATGTAGGAAGCGTGGCCGGACATAAGCATCCTCATCCGATGTCAGCAACACGCCTTCTACTAAAGAGGTCCTTACCCTCTCCGCCCGTGGACAATCCTGGACTGGCTGCTCCTTGAACTGGGGACAGATTCTCCTACCTGGCGCTCGACAATGGCTTCCCCCACCTAGCCTCCTCTCTCTCCCGCTTATACCTCTTCGCTAGTTTCTTGAACTTCTCCAGAGGCGCCAGCCTGTTCTTGGACTCGCGAAATTTCATTCTGGAGCTCCTCAATCGTAGCATGCGCCCCTTTTACTTGGGTCACCAGGGCCTTCTGTTGGGTGGACATAACCCTCAGCTCCTCCTGTGTCTTGTTAGTGACTCTTCACACTCCCGCCTGCGGTCCTCCATTGCCTTTTTCTTGCTCTCCACTCCCTTCAACTTTTCCTTGAGCAGCTTCTCTTGCTGCCCCTGCATACTAAGCCAGGTAAGAGCCATGGCTGCCTGGTCGAGAAAATCCGACTGGGTCTGAGTCATTGCCAAAGTCAGACTCTGCAGGTCACCAAATTGGGATGTTCCAGTGCCCATCCCCTTCCATATCAGGCCCCGTACTCGGGTTGTGTCACTTGCCTCCACCTCAGCTGGACAGGCCAAAGGAGTTGGTTTGCAACTGCCTCCTCATTCATAAAAAACTCCCCTAACAGTTGCGACTCGTCCTCCACACCAGCAGAGGGGATAACCTGCCGTTTTCCTATTGCCTTCCCCTCCTTCTCTCATGGTTCTTGCCTCTTTGACACGGTGACTGGGTGTGGTTGTGGGCTCCACGCCCCTATTCGGTATCTTCCCCTTTTGGTCGACCCCACCTATAGCCCCTGCCTTCCTTTTCCGGCTCTTTGTGACCTACCCTGCTTCATCTGAATCTTCGGGGGCCGCAAATTCCCAACTGCTGGAGTCCTCCCCCGAATCTTCCTTGGTCTTTTCTTCTTCTACCTTGAGCTCCCTGACCGGCTTCCAGCTATGGAGGGCAGACACAACCTCCAACTCAGTTAAATACTTGGAATGCGCAAATACATAAATCAAGAAGGGCGAGATCAGAGAGGGACGAGGCGAGGGGGAGAGCAAGTTCGCCCTCTCTTCACACGCCCTCTCAAAAATTATTCTGCCCCAATCAATCCGCGTGCCCTTAACTACTTCATGGAGGAAGACCAGGAAGTGGTTCGCCATGTGATCCAGCTTCCTGTTCTGCAGGAAGCACAAAATCCACTTGGCCAGCCCCACGAGTTGCACAGACGCCAGTTGGCGGGTCACCCATCCATTGTTAGCCCGCACCTTCCCAGGCTTCATAATTGCTGCCGCTGCGGCCTTCAAGGTCTTCTTCCTCTGGGGGTCAATCACGGACTCCGTCTTCCGACCTCCTCCGCCCATACGCGAAGAGTTCGGGTCCCAATTTTGTGGCCTCACCATGTCGCCCTCCCCGCGACTTGGCTTCACCGTGGCACCTCTGCGTTGCACGTAACACCACTTCCTCTCCATGAAGTTCAGACCCAGCTCCTGCACAAGGCCACCAGCTCTAACCTTTCCAGTGATCCATGTTGGGCCACTGCGTAGTGGGAATCTCTGCCACAGCCCGAGGCGCCATCTCTTCCTTCCCGCTCATGACCGGTTCAAACTCCTCCAAGCTCTACCTCTGATCCACAGTCCAGGAGGAAGTTCCCCTTCGAGCTCCACGACCACCCCGCTCCGCTCAGTCACGGGCTCCTTGCCTCAGAGCCTACACCAGCGGCCTCGACACGTCGCGTTTTTCCCCACCGCATGTCGCGGTTGCGATACTCTCCTGATGCTCTTTCCATGGATGCAAACACTTGCGCGTAAAACCCTCGTCCACAGCGTGGCTACGTCGCCGCCCTTCACTCAACTCCGCTGAAGTCCCGCCCAGTTGCCGAACTTCAGCTCGCGCGCCCCTTGAAATCTTGCAGACCTGCACCACCGTTGCTGAATGAAGGGTCCCCCCACCATATATAGACAATTTTTTATTCTTAAAAATCCCAAGGTCCAAGGACCTTCTAGCCTGGCCTGACATGCACAGATTCGAGGTCCGAGGACTAATTATTTGTAGAAGTAATATTGCCATGGGCCAAGGACCACTTTTGGTATAAAAGGTCTTTGCCTTTGACATTTCCTAAGCACTCCATGACTCCAGACATGAGAAAAACAAAAAAAAACGTTCAAACCGACAGTCCAGGGAAGGGTTAGTGTACATGTGGCTTTCCACATATAGCATGTTCTCAACTGCTTCTAAACGTCCACATTAGCTCTTAAGCTCTGTGTGAATTGTCCTCAATGTTAAGCTCCTAAATAACTGCTCATTGGTAAATTGTTCTTCTTCCAAAACTTTAGGCTCCTGTGCCAACTGTCTGGTCCCACTACACAGAGCTGTGTCTTTTACGTGCATCTTTCATGCTTAGCATTAATTTTAACGAGATTAGCCATACCCAAAAAGCCTTTCAATCTATCAGACTCATTCTGATAAAATTAGGTATGGCTTGTTAATGACTCCTCAAGTCATGACAACAACAAAGTAGGAACATTTCATGGCTGTGGCTTATGGCATCTTCCCTGAGTTGAGTTAGGGCATGTTGACTCCGCCTCGGGAGTTGTGTGTGTGAGACCACTTTTGTGAATTGAATTGAATTGAATTGAATTGACAACTATGAGAATATGTACGATACTAGAAACTTACTAACCTTAGAAATATCTCTTGTCCTTAGTGTCGTCCCTGAGGTTCATCCCTCACTTATCCATTGTCCCTGAGTTATCCATTGTTCTTGGTGTCATCCCTAAGTTATATGTTGTCCCTGGTGCCATCCTTGAATTATCCGCTAGCGCTTATGCAGAAGAGAAGGCCAGGGGATCCGGAATTGGCGGCGGGATTGCTGACGGAGGCGGGAAACCCGGCCTTAGGCAAAATCAATACAACCTTTACATAGACTTGCCAAAGCGCGGATGGCACCATGGAGCGTCTTGAGTTTTCCAATGCCATGGTGACTGCGGGATCGAGTGGGACTGAGTGCACGCATTTGAATTCAAATTCGAATTTGCATTCGCAATCAGAATCAGAGGAGAGAGGAGTGTGCGAGAAAGTGATTATTCATTGCTATAAACCAACTGTATAAATAGTCCAAGATTCGAACCCGAATTCGCATAGTGACAGGGAACAAAAAACAAAAGCAACAACCTGGTGTGTAAAATGCGCACTATTCAAGTATGATCTAGTATCGAAAGTCAGATTATGGAGAAGCTTGGCAACAACTTTTCCAGTGGATGTACCTAGCATACCATCTGCTCTGCCAACTGAACTGCCAGTGGTCTCACTGCTAGTGCTATCAAAAGTCCTTATAAGACACAAATGCTTTTCACTTCCTACTTCAAACTTTGAACTCTCACATTTTGCATACATGTCAATTAAGCCCTTACATATATATACCTATACAACTCCTCCCACATATGACTAAATCCACAAGAAATTTGATATTTTTTTGAATATATATACAATACCTAACACTACGTAATCGTAGAAAAAATACCTCGAACTCTATCTTTATTTAATGACTGCATCCGCTCTTGCTCGGGGAAGAGAGCAGGCTCCTGGCTTCTACTTGACCTTGCATCCACGCGTTCCGAATCGCACCAGCTTCTTTTGCTACTACGATGAGGTTCCGCTTGGGTTTGGTCCAGCCTCTGGCCTGTTCTTTCTTAGCCTGTAACTGTGGGGCCCCCCTCGACGATTCAAGGTCCCACCTGGCTCGCTGTCGAATTGGAGGGCAATGTATTGCTACACATGACGCCGTTCACCACATCATGTTCTCGATGGCCAAGGAGAGCGGTTATTTTTTATACAGGGAGCGTCCATATACCCTATACAATGGGGTGTCGGTCAGGGCGGATCTATTTTTGATCTAGGGGGACCAAATCTCTGTTGCGGAAGAACGTCTTGCAGACGCGATGATGGATGCAGACCCCCTCACTCGCCTGAGGGATTCAGCTTACGCAAAGAAGGTTGTCGTGGAGACAGTGCTGGTCAAATTGGAGAACTTCGACCACGCACATTACGCGACGCAGACCGTTAGGTTGACGAGGTATGGGCCAATTATTTGGCTCGAGTTATTTCAAAGGGGAGGATAGAGGAGGGTGTATTGCCACTCTTATGTATGATTGATCCAAGTGAGTGCGATGACCTCAGCAAGTTGGACTAGAAGCGATGGCGGGCGAAAAAATATGTTATGGGGGTTCTTGGTGGGAATCACACTACTTATGCAGCCATGAAACATCTATGTGATATATCACCAGGGAAGAAGAGGTTCCAATATGTTGAAGCCCATGTCTATTGCGGGCTTACTGTACCAGAAATGGGAGTCCTTGCCACGGATCACAATACTATGTCGGACAAAAGGAAGAAGATGAACTTCATTGAGCAGGTCCGATACTTAAGAGATGAGCTACTTATTGCAAAACGGGAAGGAGTACAGATGACCATGGCATGGAAGTACAATCTGTACAGGGTGCTGGGGCTGATTGAGGATGATGAAGGGCGCAAAGACGATGTGTATAAGCAGAACAAAGTGGATAACCGCACACACATTTTATGCATTACCAAGCAGGAGGGAAAGATGTGGGCCAATGTAGACTCTATTTTTTTGAAATGGGAGGCTGGAGAACTACCAGAGGAGGTCCGGGAAGAATATCCGTTGCATTCCACAGACCAGATGCTGTCGCGGTTTCAAACTGCTTTTGCTGGAAAGGTGAGTTTCCTGCCCATGTTTGTACGCAAGGTCCTGGAGGGCGCCGGCCTGCTGGCGCCCTCCTGTCTGTTCTTTCCCAGTTTGGACTAACAAACTTGTGCTTGGCAGCAACTGAAGGACATTGAGGTCTTGTCCAAACTTCCAGATGTCTTTCATCATTTTATTTTTGAGGTGAATAATTGGAAAGGGCTGGAGGACGAGCAGCGTGCATTGGCGGACAAGGACCTTGAGGAATTATTGGAGGTCTTTGTTCCCTCCTCGGAAAAACAAGTGCAATACCAAGTGGAAAGCAAAGATGTGTTAGACATGCGAGGATTTCTGAGAGGACGGAAGTACACACTTCTGGTGATGGACGTTCCAAGGGGGTTTCAATCGGGCCCTTGGACAAACGAGTGGACAAGCAGATGGTGGACACTGTTTTGCAGAGCTTTGTGGAGAAAACAATTTCCGATGAGTTGAGAATGATTGTCATGCATGGTGTGGAGGAGGCTCACACCATGAGGGAGTCCATGCGGAAGTGGAGCAGGAAAAGGGGCTTGGTCTCGTTCGTATGGGACAAGACCAACATGAACAATGACAAGGGTGGGTTCGAGACCGTAGAATATGTCACAGTGGGTTGGGGGATGAAAGATGGGTTCACAGGGGATAGAGTTCCATTGATGCCCAATGCCACGCACGGCACTTTAAACAATGGGAGGTCTGTGATCGCTCATGATACGGTCGTGAAGAAACAGGTGTACATGTCACAAGACAAGTTGGTGGTTTGCCCATACCAGAGGCCTGTGGGGCTACATGGTCGACCTTTCTTTCAAAAGAGGTAAAACGCATATTTCGGGACTGTGTGGAATGTGCTAAGAGGGTTTTCATGTCACAGAAGGGGGTTTGGATATTCACCCCCTTTACAAGATATTGCGTTCCCTGACCTTGTAGATATTCCTAGAGAGCTTTTCTCGTAAGCAAGTCCTACGGTGATTGCTCCCCCCTTGGCTGCGCTGTTCAACGAGGCATTGGTCCATGGATTTCCAGATGAGTACCAGTGCTGGAATGACATCCATTCCATCTTCAAGATAGGGGACCCCCAGCTCCCATCCAACTATAGGTATATCATTGTTGAGTCCATTTTTGCCAAGATCTTTAGCTCTTGCTTGGAAATTATCACTACGACTTGGGCTGAGAATGTCGAGTTAGGCACGCCAGCCGGATTTCCCACAATGCAATACCTGTGATAATCTCTCTCATTGCTATTATTCGAAGCCAAGAGCGTAAGGATAACAGGCATATTTATGTATGTTTTGTTGACTTCAAGCGGGCATTTGCCTCTATCTCAAGGAAGAAGCTCTTTGAGCGCTTCCAAAGGCTCGGTATGCCTCCTTATCTTCTACATGCCATAGGGGTTTTATATGGCAAGGTGAAAGCCAAGATCCGCACTTCTTATGCTGCATTTGACCTTTTGGATTTGCTTTGCAACATGGGAGTGCAGCAAGGAGATCCATCTTCTCCTAACCTATTTGGCCTCTACATTGATGAACTGGAGTCTTGGATTGCGGAGTATGGGGATCTGTTGCATCCTTTCCTTGGTCTACATTGCTATTCTCTTGTATGCGGATGACATTGCCCTTCTCTCCCACTCTCCTCGTGGCCTCCAACAAAGAACGGACATATTGTCGCGCTCGCAAGCAAGAGATTTGGAGGTCAATCTCAAGAAGACTAAGGTCATGTTCTTCAACAAAGCGGGATCCAGGTAACACAATCTCAAGTTCTACTATAATGGTGAACTTGTCCAGGTAGTTCGATCTTATGTCTACCTGGTGGAACTCTGTATGGCCCGACACTCCAGTGGAAGCTCTCGCCTCCGCTCGCATTCTCAAGGGTGTGGCATCGACTGTGGGGTTCAAGAGTCCTCGGATGCACATCAAGGACATCCCCACTCAAAGAATGGTTATTCAACACTGCTGTTCCTTCGGCTATGTATGCAGCTGGAGTTTTGGGGACCGACTCTCTCCCGACGATTGGTGCAAGGTGGAGGAGGTTCTGCATCCTTTCTTCGTCCCCACATTGCAAGAGGTCCGTCTCTTCCCATCTTCCTTGCGAGTTTGCCACATTCCGCTTGAGTGGATGGTCTATTTCGCTTGACTAACTTCTTCTACCGCCTGCTCATTGGAAGAAGCTCATTGGATCATCCTACCTCCCTCCTCATACCTCTTCTTGCTTTTCAGTCCTCCGAAAATTAGCCGTCTGGGAGATAAGACTTGTTGGTATGCGCAATCTTGCTCATGGTCGCAAATTTGGATTTTGTCCCGAGAGTCTTCCGGCCCATCCCCTTTTCCAGTTCTTGCCACCTCCTCCAAATAAGTCCATCCGCCTTGATTTGCAAACTACATACTTGTCCTATACTTGGTCTCTTCTCTCTCCCTTATCCACTAGGCTTGACATTTATAAACAGTGTTACCGTATTTTATCCAATTCTAGGAAACTAGTGCTCCCTCTTTACCTTCGCACCCCTGTGTCTTTCAAATTGAGGATGATTATAGGTCATCTTCGTTTTGGGTCTTAGGATTGAGACAGATAAATGGCTATGTCCTAAGCCACCAAAAGAGTCCAGAATTTGCAGGTTATGCAACAGGGGGGTGGAGACTGAAGAACACTTTGTGTTCCTCATCACATATGAAGATATTCGGAATTTTATCCTCTATTTACAACGATCTTCACTTCGCTTTTCTCTTTTCGATCCTATTTACATGGTGTTTGCCTAAAGCAAATGTGGGAGAAGCGGACTCAACATTTTCAAGAGTTCAACATACGACATTACATAATGGTTCACGTCACTAGTTCTCGGGCGATTCGAATAGCGGTTAATTTTCAATATACTTTCTTTGTATGTATGACAAATCAGTCCCATGACGGAAACCCATCCTTAGTGGACTTAAATAAAATTCTTCTTCTTCTTCTACTCAAGTGGTTTGGAAATAGTTTGGAAATGAATAGGTCTTGGGTACGAATCCGCAAGAGTTCTAAAGACCAACTTTGTTGATTTTATGGGCGCCTGGGCACGGGCATTTAAGGGCGCTAGCATGCCCGTCTATTGAGGCTGACTTGAGGTGTGCACGATATATTCCACAACGAATCCATGGGTATAAGGATTTGCCAGATGCTGACGAAGAATTGACATTCAAGCCCCACCGCAGAGGACTTGCGCAATTCTGGGCAAAGGAGGTCTATATCAATGAGAAGGACTCTCGAAGCTTGGTGTGTTTTCTTTGAGCGCTCGTCTGAAGACCAAAGCGGGAGGGCCCGAACAAAAACTCAAGGGCTTTGGAAAGCGCAGTAAACTTCGATGAATGGGAGCTGGAGCGGATTCAAAATTTGGCCATTGTGATGGATTTGGAGTCCACTCTAGCACCCGATGAGCCACAAGTTAGCGCTAGAGAGTAGATTTACGGTTCTGTAGGCACATAGATGTGCTTCTTCTCTGTGTTCGTAATAACTTTTGGACCCATTGTAGTGAGGCAATTGATGATTTCATTTTCCCCTCTTCCTAAAAAACGAAGGGACTGCGCCAGCCGGCCGGCGCCTTCGCTTGGATTTGTTGTCTTTGTATGTTTGAAACGGGTTTTCACGTTAACTACTCCTTGGAAAAGGGTCGACCTTTTTTCAAAACGAGATAAAATGCATATTTCGGGACTGTATGGGATGTGCTAAGAGGGTTTCCATGTCACAAAAGGGGGTTCAGATATTCACCGTATTTCTACTCGGAACTCCATTTGTGAGCATGTTATTATCAACCCTTCGGACTAGGCGACGGAGGGATGCGCGACTGCCAAGGTACACAAGTACACACCTTTGCAAGATGGCCACGCCTTCATCCTCCTTGCCATTGAGACTCACAGGCTATGGGCAAGGATTTTTCCCGGCACCTTAAGAATTGTGTTAAAGCCTACCACAGTCGTCAAGAAGGGGGTGGGTCTCTCTCTTTCCTCGGTGGTGGCTTTCTTTCGACAGCAGGTATCCATCACCTTGTAGAAAGCACTGGCCAATGCTATTTACAGGACGGCAACGAGCGCAGGAGATGTGGCGTCATCGGCACCAGTTGTAGGTAGGTCTTTCCTCGTCTCGGACCACAACATAATCGGGCGTTAGGCAGCTTCAGGATTGGCATTTGCGGGGCCTAGCCCCCCCCTAGCTCTTGGCCCTCTAGTGAGTTGTAACCCCTCGGTTCGAGGAAGATGGGTTTTCCCATCTTTTCTTTTTAATAAAGTCTCCACAAAAAACATCTAATGACCATAATGAGTTGCACAAATACATTAAACAACACATATCTTATTATAGGTTTTAAAAATATAAAACACATTGTTAGATTTAACTAGAAGAACATAGCAACTTTTGTCTAGTCTGATTGCAAGCTATCTTCATTTTTAATCCATTAGAAGTACCGAAAAAACTAAATACCTAGAGAAGATCTACAAACAGGACATATCCGTCCCCTATATTTAATAATCCAAGTGTCTAAACACTTCCGATGAAATATATGTGAACACTTGGATTTTCTCATTTCCGTATCCTCCTCAAAGCCTTCTTGACAAAAGCAGCAAATTATTTCTTCGTGTATCTTTTCTCTCTTATACAATGTACTAGGAATGATTATGTTGATATCGGTCATGGATGAGGGATTCAACAAATTTGCTAGGTCTTGTTCCATGATGGCTTGAAGTCTATTACTTGATGAAACTTGAGAGAAGCATGAACAAGTGTATACCGTAGATATAGCAAGACCAATTCCAAGTATCATGAAGGTAAATACCTCGAGAATCATTGTGACATGCACGTCGTACCGCACCGTGAGAATGTTAGAGGAGGATGATGAAGCAAAAGATTTTCGACCATAAATTTTTTTTTCTTCCTCCTCTTGGATTTATATGACCATGCAATGAATACAAAGCATATATAGTATAAAAATCATCATTACCAAACAGATTAAAATTCAAGAAAGAGCGAGAAATAAAAATACATGAGAATGTTAGAGGAAGATGATGAAGAAAAAAATATGGATTTATATGAACATGCAATAGATAGAGCACATATATAGCATAAAAAACAATCATTACCAAAAGGATTGAAATTCAAGGAAGATCGAGAAATCAAAATACATTACAAGGAAGAGAAATCGAAACTCAAGGAGGAAAATTATTAGAAAAGAAATTGAAACTCTAAGACTTGAAAATCAAAATATTATATGTGAAGTTAGTAGAAACAATTTAAGGTAAAGGGATTAAAAGCATTTAGGATTAAAAATGATGGACTAGTCAATTTATTTAAAATAAAAAATGACTATCCATGATGACAATGCCATGAGTGATTTTGAGCAAGACATGATCTATCACTAACACGTAAAATACTGAAAATTGCATAGAAAGTGTGCATGAAGTGATGAACAAGAAACGAATCCTTAGTAAGACTCCCATAGAAGAAGAACAACACTGTACTCCTTGACAGCTGAATTTGGAGTAATTGAATAGAGAGAGCTCCTTTTACTTATAATTTTTGGACTAATTGATTAAAGGAAGCTCTCCTTGACTTATAATTTATGGACTAATTGATAAGAGAGAACTCCCCTTGACTTATCCAAGCTGGATTCAAGGACCTGCATGGCTGGACTCCAAAACCTGAAAGTGTAACCTTAACAATTGCTACGTTTAACTAGAAGAATGTAATCACTCTTGTCTAGTTCATCATAAAAAAATAGTTTAAGATTAAATACCTAAAAATGAGTTACAAAAAGGACACTTTCGTCCATTATATTTTGTAATCCAAGTATCCAGGCACTGCCTATGAAATACATGTGAACACTTGGGTCTTCTTACTTCTACATCGCCCTCGAATCTTTCTTGACATATGCAACAAATTTCTTCGCTATGTAATTCTTCATTCTTATACAGTGTATAAGGGATGATTATGTTGATATTGATCTTGGATAGAGGAGGGAAGTCCTGAATGATACTTTGAGGTCTATCATCTAATATAGTTCGAAGAAAGCATAAACAAGTATATGATGTAGATGTAATAGAACCAATTCCAAGTACCGTCAAGATCAATGTCTCGAGGATCATTGTGATATGTATGCCGTAACATAAAGTAATAATAATAGTTATAATAAGAAAAAAAAAGATCCTAAATTTAACATGAATGTACAGAGAATACAATACATACATATATAGAATGAAATTGAAAGATCAAGATTCATGAAAAGATGTCGAGAAAATTAGCTGGAGCTAGTTCTTCCTCCCCCGCCTCCCCAACCTCCACCCGTCAGTCGTAGAGACAGACAGTGGCAGCGCGCCCCCCAAGCACCTCAGGAAGCGGAGAGCTCTCTCTCGGCGGCAGAGGCGCTGATGGGGCATGATCAACTGGTCTTGGTTCTCCACATGGGAGCATCCAAGGTGTGCTGCATCTTGCGATGAAAGACTCCCCCCGGCAGTTAGATCCCACTGACCACGATCAAGTCGATCATGACTGTTAGACAACGGCCGTCCTGCGAGCTCACATTACATCTTTGGGACAGACAATTTTTTAGTTTGTTCAAACCGTGTTACATTTGCAAGAGGTGGGAGCCAAGGTCTCAAGTACTCTGGTTGGAAAGAAGCTGTAACGAGCCTGGGTGCACGTGGCACGGAGGTATGCCAAGTACAAACTTCGGACCGCGTATCAAGTCCCAGCTCTCCGTGGTCTGGAGAAGGTAATCCAGGCCTATGTCGGTGAGTGACCGACTGGCTCGGATCTACCTGAGAGGTTGCACATTTTGTCTTCAATTATCACAGAACTCACCAAGCTTGCTATCCAATTGGATGGTGCTCATGGCATTGATGAAGTTGGAAGATTCTGGGGATGACAAATTTTGGGCTCCGAGGAAGCATGCTAAGCTGGACTTTTTGGCCTTGGTGCTGGCTGAAGAGTATCTCCACGTCCCCTCCCAATGGGTGGCCTTGCTCCAATTTGTTGGATCTTCATATTTCTCTAACCAACAGCATAATATTTGAAGCGGCTGAATATACATCAAGCGGCTTTTGACGTGAATATACGCGAAACGGGGTTTTCGATGGGCATTGAAATGTGTATTTGAGCATACCTTGCAGAAGAAGGCAGACAATTAGGGTGTCGTAGAGAATTTTATATATTTTAGCGGCTTACAATGGTAGACGAAGGATTTGACCTACAGGTAAACCATTGTTTTCAATGGAAATGATGCCCATGTCGTTAGTGCATGCCATTCGTTAAACAATAGTAAATGAACATGGGCGACCATCTCTGCAGCAGCATCGAAGGGAATGCATACGACTATTTCTATATGCGTGCTATACATCCAATCCAGACACGGTCGATGTCATTGTGTACATAGGCGTGAAGACCCTAAACACGCCGTAAGTGACACACCTAGGCGCCGGCATGCGGCGCGCCAAATGCTCAAGGCTCGTGCATTGGGCGCATGCGGCGCCAAGATTCATGGCCTTTGGCAATGACTGGGCGTCCAACAAACACTTTCCTTCCGAGAAACTACGAACCGTAATGGCTTCTCGGTTGCTCAACATCGGTTAGACACCCTAGGCTAGTGGCTAAGAAACCACCGAACCGTGATGGCTTCTCGGATGGCTATCAAAAACAAGGAGCATGGGGGCATAAGGGCATGATGAAGAAGAAGAAGAAAATGAGGGCATGAGGGCAGGCATGCAGCGCCCTCATTCAACATATACTTTGTCCCTCAATTATTGTACATGGGAAAGTTAATGGAGTGGTAAGCCTTGAAAGTTGGAAATAAGAGGTCTTGAGTTCAAGTCTTCTTCTAGGGCGGCATGCCGGCCTTTAATGAACTTTTCATGTTGTGTAGGAATAGGTAATATGTATCGAAATGAGGCATAGTAGTATATAATAGGTGATATCGAAATGAGAGCATAGTATGTGTTGTAAAAGTGATTGGTTTGGTTTAAATTCCTTATTCTAATAATTTTATACTTGAACTCAAAATCATGGAAATTATTTTTAAATTTCAAAGGTTTTCTAAACACGCGTTTGAAATTACCCATGCCCTAATATTCATGATCTCAAATTTCACTTGAATCGGAATGGAGAAGAGAGACATGACACGGCCAAGTTTCTTCCCTATTCTCGAGCTCCGTGTAGGCGCGACTATCTTTCTCTGAGGTCATAGCAATTGAATCGTTTTTGTATGTTGGACACCATCTTTGTGAGCGACCAAGGCTGCGTCGTGATCGGAAGTGTGAAAGGTGGTGTGTTTTCTCATTCTCTTGCGCAAGCAAGCGCGTGGCCTAATATATGTAAGTCATAATGTGCATGGGTGCAGGACAAGTGGTTGTAAGCCCTAGTGTTAATGCGAGCAGCACACGCTCATAGAAAACCTATTTAAGGGGCGCGGCATCGGCCCTATGGAGGAGCATAAGAGCATAGGGTGCTAGCATATTGGCACCTTCATTGATATATGTTATTTGCATATCATAAAATTTTGTTGTCTCCTAAAGTTGGTAAAGTGGTAAAAACTTGGCTAAGAATCATAGATCGCGAGTTCGAGATCAATTATAGTTTTATATTAGTTAAGTTGAGTTTCTTTGGGCGCCGGCATGCACATCTTGTAGTGCACCATGCAGGCAAAATTTTGTCCAAAGCGGACCAAACATGACGGGCGATAGACCAAATCGTAAACCGAGAACATTAAGAATCATGGGTTTTGGGGGACTATGTGAATCGAAATTGGTCCGGGGTTTTAAAGCGGCAATATTCAAAGCTTCAAATATTATCGTGTTAACCACACGTGTGATACTTGGGCTAGGTTCTTTCTTATCATAGCCCTTCTCAAGGAGACCTTGGTCAACCTCACAGAGATGTACAATAGCAGGGGATTGGCCTCAGAATCCTCAACTGACGGTGTGGTCATACACGGTCATCATGACATGTATCATAGCCTTAGTGACAATGTCTGTCACCAACTCGCCGATCGGTTGCGTGGCAAAGTGGTTGCTTTGGAAATGTTGTCTGGCGAGCACACACCGTTCCGAGGCCTCATGGAATTTATTTTGCAAGTTGCTCGCATCCACAATGCTTGGTCGGCTGTTAACCTCTCTTCGGCAGAAGCTTCAACCATGTTCCACACTCTTCGCCTGACTGTCACAAGGGTGGGCATGTGCCCGTCATTGGATATGGACTTCGAGATTCTAGTGGCTATTCGAACAGAGGGCAGGGAACTCAGGAATCTTCGCCTTAGCCCCCTCTTACCAGCCTTCTTGCGACTTCACCTTCTTGACTAGATCAAGTATACGTTGGCCTCTTGTACGCTCAAGTTTTTTGTTCAAAAAAAGCAGAGCAAAGTCACCTAGCTGCGTGAAGCATCCACCAGTCACGTGGTGGAAAACAGCTTTGCGGGATAAGTTGTCAGGATGTTCGTACTTGCTTAAGTTGTGTGCCAACAGTGATAGCCGGTTTCTTTTGTTACAGCCCCCTCCACTACCTTGGGGGAAGGCCAGG
Source organism: Anthoceros angustus (assembly GCA_010909165.1). Taxonomy (NCBI): domain Eukaryota; kingdom Viridiplantae; phylum Streptophyta; class Anthocerotopsida; order Anthocerotales; family Anthocerotaceae; genus Anthoceros; species Anthoceros angustus. Next base: position 509,724 of record MU008168.1, on the reverse strand, counting down.
GACATGTCCCTTGGTGTGCACAAGGATCATAGTCTCGTTATGTTTGTCATTTTGAATATGTGAATATTGATCTGTTTTCGCGAAAAAGATATCAAGAAAAATACAAATACAACACAAGGGAGACAAATCATTTTTAAACTGGAGGAAGAAAAACTTTACTTAGGACCTTTGTTAAACATGCTGAGGACTTGCCCCATGCTTGTCAATCCTTTAACACAGTGAGGACTTGCCCCATGGTTGTGAATCCTTTCACATGTTCAGGGCTCGCCCCATGCTTGTGAATCCTGTGAGTCCAAGCTCACAGCCTTGAGCAAATCAACTTTCCTCGATGTGACTTGCTAAGAATCTGAGTCTGCCTGCCTAATAAATTAGATAAACGCTGCAGAGTTCAACAAAGTCAACACTAGCAAGCCAATACATATTGCACAATGTACTTCAAGATATGGATCAGTTAAGAAACCTTGTTCAATGCAAACATCATCGGCACGTTCAAGCAGCTTTCACTACAACATAATGCGATTTTTTATGACGCGTTCAGAAACAGGAAAACCACAAAATTGCCGCGGAAATGACAAACTCGCGCCGCGGATTTCCGTGTTATTCCTAGTCATTTTAAAACCGTGCTCGCAAAGTAAATGACAGCCTCCAACCGGATGGTGAGGACCCGCCATGGCCGGATTTACTTTCAATCCCGTGTGACCCTCTCTCACTTCTTTCCGTCCTTTGAGCGGAAGTATGCTCATCCGCGGTTCGAGACACCCCGCCCGTCCACGGCCTTGACCACAGCGATGCGGAGCTTGCAGACTGGATTGTCCGCCGTAGCGCCACATGGCGATCCAAGATGGACCAAGCATGGCGTCCTTTCCTCTGCGACATCGCCAGCGGTCGAGGGTTGCCACCTCGGTTCTATATAGTACATGCACCGTGAGCATGACTTCAGATTCAACATGCGATTCCATCTTGTCGGTGCGGGTTATGCGGTTTGAATTAAGGGTTTTGCCCTCTTGAGCTTGCTTGAGAAACCTAAATTTCGACCAAAATTTATATATAATATTCATCAATACATTTACGACCATGCAAAGCAAGAGTGCGCTTAGGATTGTACAATTAACCGTCCATTATCCGGAAAGTCTCATCATGGAAGGTCCCCTATACCATTCGAGTTCCCCGACACAAAGATACTCTAACTTGCCCTCACCATCCGGACATTGCCACCACTTGCCCAATGGACCAAGTGGCACACCGATAGTGAGCACACCGCGATAGTGGAACACTTCACACACACATGCATGGACCATGGCGTGCATCACCATCCGCCTCAATCACCTCCCTCCGGGTCTTGGCTTTGCTCTTTTCGAACCTCGGCCACACCTCGACTCCTCCATCTTTCCTTTTCTTCCGTGGTGCATAAGATCCGCGCCCAAGCTCGGGCTCGCCCCACCCGCCATCGCATCCTCCTCCTCACCCTCCCGCAGAGCTCTCCGGGTAAGCCTCTGGGTTGGGGTGTCTAACGGTGGCTGTGTGTTCGGCACACTGTCCACGAGAGTTAAGTCTGCATCTTCTTCCCTACAAACCTCCTGCGACATCCCACTTGGTGGTACCTCGTGCCCATCGAGACCATTGCTGCCGCCACCCACCATTGGCCCTGTACTCAGTCAACATGACCATTCAATGTGACGAAAAGTTAATTTGTCTAGTCCATTGCCAGTGACGCAAGTGTTCGGTACCATTACCTGCACCAAGCTCGAGATCCTGATGCAGACAATCGACACGGATGGGCGGATCTTCCGGCAGCCGCCATCCGCTGCAGGCATCTCCGCATGTAGTCGGGCTCCTTCCTCCTACACAATAGTCCCAGCGCAATAAGAAAACCAGATATTCAATACAAGATGCACATCAAGTGGATTCCAAAAATGCGACTGCCCATAACGGACACTTGGCGGTGTGTTGCCACAAAAACTGTTCTTGCAGATACATCCATGCCGCTTAACCCCCACCTGCCCCGAGAAGAACAGGTGCACCGTTTCCAGCTCCTTCACCAGTGCCTGCATGCCCAGATGTAGTTTCAGATTGCCGTGAAGGTGCAAGGAGCGGCACGACATGTCTCGAAATATGTACCTACCCATGTGTTCGACTCCACACTTACCGGACCAACCACCCTCTCTTGCACGCCGGGCCCTCGAGCTCCTCCACCGCTAAGCACGAACCCACAAGGTCGCAAGTTAGCCATACCGTGACACTTCGTGAAAACGCGTTCAATCTCAAAGACAGGTGTATTGCGGAGTGCAAACCTCATCCACTGCAGCCTCCATGGGTTGTTTTGATTTATTTTCAAAATACCAAATTAAAAAATCCACGGCGCACCAAAGAAACCTCCATCTTTTCAACCCCATGCTTTGCTCCCCATATCATTTCTGCCACACTTGGGGGTTCTCCACATCCTCGAATCAAGACGGAACCGCCCCCACCGTCCAAATGGGTTTGTGCCAGAAGTGCGTTTTTCCATCCTTGCCTCGATCGCCATCCGAGGCAACGGGGCCGAGCTCCATTTCCACGCTGCATCGCTCCACTCCCCACTCGACACCGTCCCACGGATGTCGGTGTAATGGACCTCACTCGACCGTCCACCGGATGTCGTGTGTAATGGACTCCGCCTCAATTTCGACCGCTCTCTTTCCCGTGGTGCAGTAATTCTTGCTCCTTTCTTCACTCGGTTAAGGTGATTGTAACATCGTGCTCGTGTACAGTTGGAGAACTTGGTCCTGATGACCTCTCGGTTCTTCACGGAAGGGTACTCTTCAGCAACCGTGTCTATGAGCAGCAACAGAACTCGGGAGGGTGCTTTGTCGCACTCGTAAACACCGGTGTGAGCCACCAACTCATGTATCCGCTTCTCCAAAGGACAATTTGTCCCTTCCTAAAGGACCTCCGCCATGGGCACGCCCGCCTCGCAACATCTCGCATAGCCTCGATGCCGTCATTACCTTGAGTGTCCATGCACCGATGAGTTACGCCAACAACTCCCCTAGTGCGTGGTCGATCAACTCGGCAAACCGACACTTCCTTTGTAGACAGCCGCCGCTCCATTTCTCCGTGAGGTGGCTTGGCTCGGATTTGGGGCATCAGTTCTCGTGGTCCTCCTCCATCATATCGGGCGGCATACCGCCATCGCCCGGCCACTCATCATCCCCCGCCCCTCCGCCCACCGCCAATCCATCGTGGGTATCCCACCATGGCTGCCATTTTGAACGGCCGGGTGACCTGTGTGGCCGAGGCCGCGGCCCTAATCTCGCCAGGGATGTGATGTGGATTTGCTCGGCTAACAACCCAACACAAATGAATGCGATTGGGAGGAATTGCAACAATAGCACTATTCCACAAGAGCATGCACACCGCCATCAACCTTTTCAAACCACCCTACTGCTTTCGCCTAGATCGGCAGGGCGATTCCACCGCCAGAGTACCCGGCCGACCATGGCATGGTTCACCATGCATGACTTCCGAACCCAATTCCACCACCACACTTGGCCGGCGCGTGATTGGTGCTCCAACATCTTTGCCCAGCCGGGGCAATCGGTGGTGTCATTGGGCAACCATGTGGACATGACGCCGTGTTGATTCCCCAAGATGCACACCTCATCCTTTCCCAATCTCGAAACCGTCCGGTGGCGCCTCGATTCGAACCCTCCGTATGGGCTCCAAACCACCGGTCGCTTCCCACCGATGTAGCTTCTCTCCCGGTTGTACCGCCTAATCCGCAGCGAGGGTCGCCGACGCCACCACCCCGGAAGGTGTCATGCCCACGACGTAATGGATGTAGAGTCCGCCTGACAATGAAGCGACGCCCAGTGCCGCCCTCCCCGCGCGCCTCCGCCAAGAGGCTCAATCTTCAAACCCATGCTCGCCTCCGTGCTCGGGCGTTGAGTTCGAAGCTCAGCGAACGCTCGCTGGGCCACGGGTCCGCTTATGCTTAGAGCAACGCCGCCAACGCTATCTCATTCCCATGCCACCCCGGAGAGCAAGGGCGCCATCGCAAGGTGCATACTGTGGTGGCCGCAGTATATGGATGACCACTCAAATGCTATTTACATGGCATGCAACAAGAGCTACCGCTTTGGGCGACAAAAACGCCCCGCCCGACATGCGCCTTGACGGGCGATTCCAAAACCACTGGCTAGCGATGCGACCATTGCGCCAAGGTCCATGGACTTCAAGCTTGATGCGACGAAAGCAACAATATGGATTTACATGCCTAAGGGTCCTTGGGGACCATGGGACCGCTGCCCAAGGTGGTCGCAACGTGACACCTTATGATCGCAGATCACCGCATGATACAAATTCAAATATACGCAATCCATGCAGCCAAACCTCCTAAACCACACCATCACATCATGCCTACTATCAGCACTACTCGCCTCCTCTCCGGGCACATTTGTTTCATCGCCCTGGATAGTGGCAACCTGGGAGCTTGTGGGTGTGGCCACTTCCACCACTGCGGGACACGACACCGGCTCCGTAGTGGTGTAGGACTCGCTCTTCAGTTGATCGGGCCGACCCGACCCGCCCACTTCATTGTCGCCAATGCATGGCGAAACTCGGGGCTGGGGCTTGGGGGTCCATTACTTCGCGCGCATGTCTTCTCCTCACTTGTGCATTTGCCCTTCCGACACGGCCCCGACATTGTCCAAATCGCTAGTGTGCTGCAATGCTCGATCGTGACGAGCTCGGTGTCCGGAGTCATTGAGCATCGATAACGACTCACGCCGGCCGCATGATGGTGACAAGACGCTTTATGAGCCCACCAATGTTGACCTCACGACGCCGTCTTGATCGCATCAGGCCCCGGCGAGCAGTCCTCCACGGTGATGTGGCATGAATACCACGCCTCACCGACACGCGGCGCAGACGAGTCCTCCACGGTGATGTGGCATGAATACCACCGCCTCGACACGCGGCCCTCGACGAGTCCTCCACGTGGCGGCATGAATACCAACTTCACTCGACACGACGCCCAGACGCCTCCACCGTGCAGGCGATACGCCTCGCATCGCGTTGCCATCCGAAAGGTGGCACCGCCAAAATTGCGAGCTGCAAACATGTATGCACTTTAGTGTTGCTGCTGGTTCCTAAGTTCCCATCTCCGCCGCTTCGAGCTCCCGCCGCGGCGATGTCCGGACGCCGACGAGCATTAAACACCGTCCATGGCAATTGAGGACCGTGGGCAACTCGTGCCGATTCTTTATCGCGGCTCGGGATGCCATCGCTCAAGATCCTGTGCTCGTGGGTTTGACGCAGCGTCGAGCCCGGATGTTGGATGCGTGGTTGCCGGCGCGGCCAATATGGTCATGGGACCATATTCCTCTCCATTCCTACGGAGACTTCGCTGTGGCGCTGGTTTTCCGATCGCAGGATGTGGACCCCCTTCCCCTCTTCGAGCCTCGTCCGGGGTGCTGGAAGATGCAGCTCGTGGAGCCCGCCGGCATTACCACAGGTGATCCAGAGTTTCATTGGGCGAGACTTTGCTCAGTGATGCCGGGCCTTGGGTGGTGGGTGGAAAAGACAAGTGGGATGGCCCCAAACCATGGCTCGTTGGAGCACATCCCAACCGGGGGAGCGGGGCACTTGAAAGGGCAAAAGAAATCGGTGCCTTGCTGGTGGACATCTTGAATGAGATGCTGAGGTTGTCTCACTTGAAAGCCTGCTCCCTCGTTGTCGAGGTCGGGACAGTCGATTTTTCTTTGCTTTTCACTTGCTTCCTTCCCGTGTCTCGCTTTGACGTCCGTGTCTTGGAGAGGGATCCGGTGTTCGCCGATGGCCCTGATCCTGGCAGATGCTACAATACGGAAGCCAGCCTGCGGGATGCAATGGAGAAAGACCTCCGCTGGTTGATTCCCACTGAAAATGGTGGCAACCGCCCAGGTGAGCGGAGCGGACGGACTCCAGGCGCTCGACCTTGTGGACGAGCGGGCGCTGAGAGGGTTGGGTTGTACTGCAAGGCGATGGAAAATGGCGATCTTCGTGAAGGTGGTGGCAAAGGTCCGTGGGCTACATTCATAAGCTCCCGTTCGTATGAGGGAAGGCACCACTTTGTAGCATTTACGGACTTCATGATGAATGACGAGCACATCTTCCAAGTGCTTGAGGCATGCAAGTTAATTGTGAAGTGCTGCCACTACATGGGTGGGCGGCAAAGACCATGCCCTTGTTGCTGGCCCGGCGTGTTTATTCTTCGTCCATCCTCGCTGGACCATCCTTTGAGGTGGCAAGCGCAGGCTTGGGAAGTCTGACTTGGTTGCGTAGATGTGGGTAGAGGCTAGCAATACCTGTTTTGAACCCATCGTTTATGGGCCCAATGTACTGTTGGATCGGACGTGCCGCTCTGTCCCACTTAGAATAGCTGCTAGCGAGCTCCACAATGTAGCTTGAACAATTCGGAACATGATTGTGTGTTGATCAGGGCCTAGTGTTTTGAAGACCGTGTGATGGGATTATCGTGTTATATTGGGATGTTTGCCATCCCAAAACAGAGCCCGGTTGGCGTCACTGTAAAATTCAGACGGGCAGTCGCTCCCGATCATGAGATGCCCTATCTGTTGACACAAAACAACCGTGGTCGTCATCTCTATCCAGGAGCGAATCCCAGCGCGACGGAACGGGCGTGCAAATGAACCAGCCCCCACGCCATGGGCCCGAGTCGTTAACGCTGTCGGCTTCGGCGGGAAAAGTATATGGGCCCGCTATGATCTCGCGATAGCGATAAGCCCGACGAGAATCCACGTTGAAGCCGCTTATGTCCGCCGCCATCGATATGGGCCCTGTTGCGCATTCGAACCAATTAATGTGCAACACGAATGCATGAAGCCACCGCCTTCAAAGGGCACGCCCGTAATCTCTTGACTTGGTCAGAAATCGACAAAGTTGGTCAGCCATGTCGAACGTCCCAAATACCCAACTATCCTGTGATACTTTTCGGGATGCATCGCCTTCTACTGTGCGGAAATGCCATCCCATTGTTTCCAGTCCCCGGTATGACCTCACTACCTGCTTTGGGCCATTGACACTAGCCCGGATGTCCGCGTATTGGGATAGATTCGACCATTCCTTGCAACGAATACCGGATTCTAGCCATGTTAGAAATGTAGCCTGAGGGTGTCCTGCCGCAAGGAACTCCGCGCGGATTGGCTCCAGTGCATCGCAATGCAACAAGAAGTGCCAATGCAACCGTTTTAACTCATATCCGGTGACCCACTTTGGCTTGGCTTTGCCAATTGGTCGCTCAGCTGCTCGAGCCTCTGCCATTTGGTGGTAAATGTGAGCTTGGTCCGGTTCCGCAAGGTAGCCCAGATAAGAAACGAGCTCCATTGCCAAGATGTGGCCATATCGCGCCCCGCGCACGGATTGACCGCTTGGTACATGGATGTGGCGCTGATAGGGTACATCCACGGGCGCCACGGTGCCGCGCAAGGCCCGACCTCGTCAATAAGGTGAACAAACAAATGCTGCATAGGATTCCACGGATTTGAAGGGTAGTATCGCTCGAGGTCGATGACTGTGCTTGTCAGCTTCACCTTCCTGATCGGAATCTCCTCACGTTTGATTGCCTTTTGGCAAATCCAGCGATAAATGGAGCTTACCCGAACGAAACTGTCATACTCCGGGCCTGATAAGTAGTGGCGCAACACGATGGGGAAGAAGTACTGCATGAGTAGGTGCCAGTCGTGGCTTTTGAGGCCACAAACTTTTGGGCCCCGGAAACATGCGCCGATGTGACACCCAAACCCTGTTGGAGGCCTGATCCGACCGAGCTCATCTTTGACACATTGGATGGCGTCCTTGGATAGTGTATAGGACGCTCCCCAGATGAGCTTCCCCTATCGTCCCCATACCGCCACGCCCATGGTTTGGAGTCTAAATTCATCGATCAACCCTTGCATTGTGGGTGTCCCATTGCCCGTCCCATATCTTCCAAAACGCTTGGCGCTTATTCACCGTATGCATCACATCCTTCAACCACATTTGGGTATATTTGCCGTATGGCAAATTCGCAAAATAGCGGACATTCTGCTTCACGCCCATGCCCCGCATTTTGTCGCTTCCGGATGGGCGTTCGCCAATCATTCATTTCGCCATGACAATGGGGAGACTTGAGCGTGGGGGTCTCATCTCACTACTGTTGTTGAAGCACTCAACATGTTCGCGACGACGTGGATCTTGGTCGTCACGACCACCGTGTCCTTCAACAATAATCTTTTCCAAGGCTGGACCACGGTCAGAACTCCCGCCACAATCAATACAACATCGATCTCGAACTTGAGCCCGAATAGGGCTCCAAGACCTGGATAATCACATGTGGCATGGAGCAAGGCAGCCCTGAGGACAAAAAAGTGTCCCGGGTCACCAACTTTTGAGTGGTCCATCATAGGACACCGCCCACAAGGTGGCAAGTTCCTCTATCAATGGACCCAAGTACATCATCCATATTCTTGACTTGTTTTGGACCGGTATAATGATTGGCATGAGAATTCGCATCTTTGTGGTAAGCCACGGGAGATTATGGATCAAAAGAAGAACCGCCGATAGAATACGATGAAGAACGATGCCCACGGATTGAAGCCGTCTGCTGAGATGCCAAACCGAATATTCCGTCCTCTCACAAACCCTCGACCCCATCGAGTGCCTTCCAAGCAGGAGTGTCTGCCATGATTCGAGCCGCCGCCCCCGTGGGTCTTCCACCATGTAAGTCGCCGCGCTATGCTTGGGCAAGCAAACATTCGTCAAGACGCCCAGAATCGAAGTAGAACATCGCCTTCTTCGCCGCCCCTGCTGCACTGTATGATAGCGGGTTCTCCACGTAACGACAAACAATGTCCTCATGTAGCCCCCAAAAAGAAGGCGTCCTCCCACACTGGCGTCAATGTCACGGATGCAAGTTTGCTAACTGCGGGAGCATATTCTTGACCCGGACGTGAAGGGGGCATAGTGTTCCCCAGGAAGGATTGCCCCCGCAAGGATCCCAAAAATTGCAGTCATTCCGGCATGGACACCTTGTAGCGGTCTTGGATGGCGAGGAGGGCCACACAGACGGGTGTGGTCGGATTACTCACACCCTTGATCTTCCAAAGCGGGTCCTCGCAGCCTCTTCAAAAGGCCTCAGCGAGATGGAACTCCCGCGAGCTCGAGCGCTGGGCCATCTGGCCTCCTGCCCAATGGGGGTGCCATGATCCCCCATTTCCCCAGCGAACAAGTGGGGAGGAACTCCTGCGTCCTGGCCATTACACACATTCCCAACCATGGGGTCATGATCCGCCGTAGTCGCATTGAAATTTGGGGGGGGGATTGGAACCTCCTCGGCGGCCTGCTGCTGAAATGGTAGAGGAACGGTGGTCCGGACGGTGGGCATCTCGGGTGCCCGCGCAACATCACCTAACGCGATAGGAAGACCTGTTTGGTCAATGGGGTCGTCAGCCCGTGCCTGCGACAATCACATTCAACATGGGCTCATTACCAAGGAATTCATCCGAAATTTGAGCACGAAGTTGCCATTGCAGAGGCCTACCTCCGCTGAAGGCGCGCCTCCCACAGCCGCCAATGCGGATGCAAGTTTGCCCAATCTAGGAGCATATTCTTGATCACGGACGTGAAGGGGCATAGTGTTCCCCGAGGAAGGATTGCCCCCAAGGATCCCAAAATTGCGTCATTCCGATCGACACCTTGTAGCTCTTGGATGGCGAGGAGGGCCAACACGCATCGGGTGTGTCGGATTGCTCACACCTTCGATCTTCCAAAGGGGTCCTCGCAGCCTCTTCAAGGCTGGCCTCAGAAGATGGAACTCCCGCGACGAGCTCGCTAACGCCCATACGCCCAATGGGGTGCCATGATCCCCATTGCCCGCCGAAGTGGGGAAGAACTCTGTCTGGCCATTACACACATTCCCAACCATGGGGTCATGATCCGTAGTCGCATTGAAATTTGGGGGATTGAACCCTCGGCGTCAAAATGGTAGAGGAACGGTCCGGAGGTGGCATCTCGGTGCCCGCAACATCACCTAACGCGATAGGGAAGACCTTTGGTCAATGGGGTGCCACCGGCTCGCGATAATCATATTCAACATGTGCTCATTACCAAGGAATTCATCCGAAATTTGAGCACGAAGTTGCCATTGCAGAGGCCCTACCTCCGCTAGAAGGCGCGCCCATGACCTGCTATGCCTTGCAGCGATGTCACCTTGGATTCGCTGTGCTCCCTCGCAACCCGGCATTCGCAGCACTCGTGGATCCGCGGAGCGGGAGGCTCCATCCCGACCGATCTGTGGAGTGGCTTGCCTTTGCAGGAATGGCTCCATCGTCGGCAGGGGTCACCCCGTTGTAAACCTACTTTGGTAGCCGCGAACGGCCACGCAAGTGTGTGCCTCAACGGACATCCGTCACGGCCCAGACGGACACAACGGACTTCACGCCGGCCAGCAAACAAGCGCAACGTAAACTTTCCATATCCCGTACCCGGACTACGTCTGCAAACCGCCACAGACACTACAATATCCCATGGGTGTTGGCACTTCCATCCCCTCGGTATGGCAATTGAGAGATACCGAAGTGCACGCCTACCGTAGTTTGGCAACCGGTCCGGGGCAACCACGGACAACAATCTGGAAATGTCATGACTTAAGACATGGCCTTGGATGGCGAGGAGGGCCAACACGGGGGTGTGGTCGGATTGCTCACACCTTCGATCTTCCAAAGCGGGTCCTCGCAGCCTCTTCAAGGCCGGCCTCAGCAGATGGAACTCCCGCGACGAGCTCGCGAACGCTATACGCGCCTCCGCCCAATGGGGTGCCATGATCCCCATTTCCCCGGCGAACAAGTGGGAGGAACTCTCTCGCCATTACACACATTCCCAACCATGGGGTCATGATCCGTAGTCGCATTGAAATTTGGGGGATTGAACCTCCTCGGCCTCAAATGGTAGAGGAACGGTGGTCCTGACGGTGGGCATCTCGGTGCCCGCAACATCACCTAACGCGATAGGAAGACTTGGTCAATGGGGTCACTGCTCGCGATAATCATTCAACATGTGCTCATTACCAAGGAATTCATCCAAATTTGAGCACGAAGTTGCCATTGCAGAGGCCCTACCTCCGCTAGAAGGCGCGCCCATGACCTGCTATGCCTTGCAGCGATGTCACCTTGATCATGTGGTGCTCCTCACAACCCGCATTCGCAGCACTGTGGATCCGCTTAGAGCGGGAGGCTCCATCCCGACCGATCCGTGGAGTGGCTTGCCTTGCAGAATGGCTCCATCGCGGCAGGGTCACCCCGCTAAACCCATTTTGGTAGCCGCTAGAACGCCACGCCAAGGGTGTGTGCCTCAACGACATCCGTCACGCCCGACTGACACAACGGACTTCACGCCGCCAAGAAACAAGCGCAACGTAAACTTTCCATATCCCGTCACCGGACCGTCGCAAACCGCCACAGGACACTACAATATCCCATGGGTGTTGGCACTTCCATCCCCTCGGTATGGCACTGAGATACCGAATGTGCACGCCTACCGTAGTTTGGCAACCGTCCGGGGCAACCACGGACAACAATCATGAAATGTCATGACTTAAGACATGGCCTGCGCCTTTTAATGGATTATCACGCCGCGCAGTATTGTCATAGATGGCTACAGATGTCTTTTGCAGCAACCACTCCCGGGGCAGCAATGCCCGTGTCATAACTGCCTCGTCATATTTCATTGCATAATGTAGTAGTGTTTGGTATATGCTATTGCTTCCAACCTCAGAGGTCGCACAACATTATCTGCAGCAACTACAATTTCGGAAATATGTGTTGCTCACATGGGAATGAAAGCCCATCACAGGCTCTCGGTATTGAATACCTGAAGTTTCTTCATCTTCTTCATGGGCCTCGTATGCTTGCTTTCTGGAAGGCAAGAAAGGGCCTACTTACCACATGAATTGAAGATGTTGCATCTCTCGTATTTAAGGTTGTCCAGAAAATTGCGCTTGCCACCGCCCTCTACAGGGCGATGGAAAGACGTAGACTTCGAAAAATCCTTGCCCATGGCCTTATGAGTCTCGATAGCAAGAGGAATGAACACATGGCCTTCATTGCATGTGGGTGTTGTCCGCCCAGGATTTGAAGCCAAAGTTGTACCGTGGTAGAGAAGTATTCTCTCACTAGACCACCAACGTCTCGGAGTACAGAGTATGTTGTACTTTTGTCATGCATTAGGTATCTAATGTCAAACTACTGTGGAGAAGCTCGGCAACCTCTTTTCCAGGGTATGTACCTACCTCCAAAACATGAGGATGTGCTGGTGCCAAATCTTGGTTCATGCAGAGTGAGTTCCTTCTATGCTATCAAAGGTGGATCTTGATGATTTAAGTAAGCTAATCACTGAACGGCGATGAAGTCGAGCGGTTGTTACACCAGTTAGAAAATAACTCCAATGGCAATTTGAGTAGGGCAGCGCAAGTAGTTATGACCATCTTGTGGCAGTCAAAGACGCAAACAAGGAAGTCTGGTGTCATTCATCCCAACTACTTTAGACAAGGAACCCTGGTGCCATTCATCCTAGTTGCTTTGGAGTTCCTTGCATATGAGCATGGACGATTCTTATAGTGATAGCATCAAAGATAACTATCTCAAGAGTAAGAAGCATTGCATGTCTGCCATAAGGCACAATAGTATTTTTGTAAGATAGTGATAATTGTTATAATCTTGAAAAGTGAGATAAGAATATAAGAGCGAGATGAAGAAGAAAAAGATTTTGGGCTGATATTTAACTCCTTAAAACTCTCTTCCAAACACACACTAGGCACCTCACTCCTTCCCAACAAGAGTGTGGAGCAAGTGCTAAGGCAATCTTTGGAGCTACCCTCACCAAGTAGTTGCTGTGTTGAGCCTTAAGCAAACTAGTTTTTAAAGCCCTAAGCAAAATCTTAATATCACTAATTATAACTTACTTACTTTAAACTACGACAATCCCAATTATCTTACATACATGCATGGCTTCTTACTTTGCATTTGAGCCTGCACTATAAACATTTATGATGATTATTAGAGTCTTTCACTGCCCATCATTAGTTTCTGACCATGACACTCGTAAATATTCAAACTGTGTATTACCATACTACCTTTCTGTTCGAATGTTCTTATTGATTGCTTGTAAGCTTGATATCTTCAATCTCCTGTGTAAATAAATCTAGGTGCTAGATGATGTGAACTAAGCTTCTTGTAGGTTTTTATTTCTTACCTTATATAATTCGATGAGTAAATATTTTTTTCATTTGATGAGTAAATTTTAAAAAAACTATAGAATTTTATTTTTTTAATCTCTAAGTTTCAACCTATTCACTCTAAATTATAATATTATTTAATATTGATATTTAAGCTTTGTGTGATGTATGTTTGAGTTTGATAACTACCGTCAATAACTACTCTCCATGTCAATAATTCTAGTGCTCAAAATATGAACTAATATCCTTTTCTTTTTAAAGTTTTTATTTTTCACCTTATATAATTATATGAATAATTTCAATGAAGAATATAAAAACTTTTATTTTTGATAAATAAAATTTAACTATGTACCTACTTCACTATGGCATACCAAAGAGGACAGAGGGGACGGACATTTTTTTTCTCCCGCAAAACTTTTGGTGTCCGGTTTGGTAACCAATCAAAATGGGTAGCCCAAAGGACGCACCAAAGCGGCCACCATGTCACCGGATTTCTAAAGGGAACTTTAGGGTTTTTTTTGCCGACACTCTATGTGTTTTTCTCCACGGAACAAAAATTTTGTTCCGCGCAACGCTATTTAGGGTCCGAGAGGCCTCATAGGCAAGCCACATGCCCGCTTTTAGGGTTCATGTGCTAAGAGGGTGGAGCAAGATGGTTTAGGCAGTTTAGGCAACCGATTTGGCGGGGTCGCTGGCGCCACGCACGACTGGTGGCGACCGGGCCAGGCGTGCACGGACGGGGGCGAGGGGCGAGGTCCGAGGCGGGCAGGCGAGGGCAGCGTGTCCAGCAGCAGCAGCACGCAAGCGCGCCAGCAGCGCTCACAGCGCCTCATTCTGCCTGGCCACAGCAGTGGTGGCGGGCGAGCCCACCGCCACGACGCTGGGCCGAGGGGCGAGCCAGCCGGGCGGTGGGGGTTTCGCGCTGACCGGCGGAGAAGGGCGGGCCGCTCGGGCAAGGCACGGGGCGGAGGAGGGGCCATGGCGGCGAGGGACTGAGGCGGGCAGCGGCAAAGTAGAGAGGGATCGAGGCAGGCGGGCTCGCAATGGGGCCGAGGGACGGACGGGGGCGTGCGGCCTTCACTGGGTGACGGACGGAGGGCCAACCGCAGTAAGGAGAGGCGGGCGAGGCGGGCGAGGCGGGCGAGGCGGGCGAGGCGAAGGAGAAGGGGGGAGGCGGGCGAGGCGGGCGAGGCGGGCGAGGCGCGGGCAGAAGGCCGGGAGGCGGAGGAAGGCGGTGCGGGGCGCAGGACGTGGGGAAAGGGAGGCGGGCGGGCGCCACGGCAACGGAGGCGGGCGGCGGGCGGGCGCGATCAAGGGAGGAGGCAGCCACGAATGGGCCCTCCCCATCCTTGCACCAAGCCGCAACTAACCTCGCCTCATTCCTTCCCCCATGGTGATGCCGAATTGTTTGATGCTCATTTCTTTGCAACGGCCGACACGCATGGCCTCGTGCCACCGCAGTATTATTGTAGGCTTCCTGCGGTTGTGGGCGGATGGTGCACCGCCCACCCTCTCCTCACATGCCGCAGCGCCTGCAGCCCATCGCATGTGGGCAAGACCGGAGGAGGGTTCCACGATCTCCTCCGAGCTCACCCGATCCTAATATGTGGAGTGAGTTGTTTACTGTGTCTTATGACCCCAAGAAGCCAATGCATCCTTTGTCCTACGAGGAGCTTGATGCGCTTTTGCAAAGATGCGAGGACCACAACGACCTCATCCGCCACATAGAGAACTACCCTTGACTTCAAGTTCTTTTCGAAATGAGGAACGTGGTCGCAGTATTTGACCGGACTCGACTTCCTATCGCGAGAGTGCCTTCCGTGTCGGAAGCGCACTATTTCATGCATACCCATTTTGATGGGTGGCCATTGGGTCCTAACGATCACCGTGAGGCCTCGCGGTCCAAGCACCCGAGTCACCGGAGGACTTCAAGTGGATGGCCAAGTTTCACTCCGACGGCTTGACTCACAGTCGCACGGCCTCGACGCTTATCGCCCCTCCGGATTTCATCTCAACGCCTTCTACGAATTGGACGACGCCAACCATGTCTTGTGGGAGGAGATGAACGACCTCTACATCATCGAGCGTGATCATGGGGTTGAGATCGGGGTCATGTGCTTTAGGCACCGTGGAGTGTGGGTTTTGATAGGACTTGATGTACGAGGCCTTTACGGTTTAGATTTGTAGGTGTCTTCGCACCCGCTTCCCAGCTTTGACTTGACCAAATTTTGACGCCTCTTCGGTATTCTCACCACTGCATATCCGTGCCCACGTTTTTCAACTTGGCCTCGGTTCATGCTTGCCGCCGCAAGATCGTGTTCCCTCGCTGCATTTTGGCCCGCTTCCATTCTCCTTGGCCTTGTCAACCCCCCGCTCCGGCTTTCCATGGCCACGCTTGCTTATTAATTGACAACCCATACAGTGCCTTCTTCGGTGATTTGGGTCCGCTGGAACTCGCTCTTCACGAGGTTCGCCGCTTTGATAGGCCGCCCACTTCAAGGGAATGCGGTTTCACACAAAGGTGATTCCGACACGCCTCCACAATTTTCATGCACCATTGCCAAGGTCGTGATGTAACTTGCAGGGAATGTCTCGCCCATGCCTGCCGGACCGCGAGAAACGGCCCGGACGCAGGAGGCTATTCCATGAGCCCTCCCATGTGTCCACGCTGTGGCCCCTCCGGCCCTCACGTTTCTATCCTATCGGCGGTGATGCCTCCCCGCCGCCTTCCCTATCCATGTCTCATTGCCTCCCCGCTTGCACCACACCGCCTAGTCCCCGCCTGCCACCCGCGACGCACCTCATATGAAAAGCGCTCAAGAGGTTAAGGGCTCTCCATGTCCACAGGTGCAATCGGTTCCGCATTCCACTCCCACACCATCTCCTCGCAGAGGGATCCCGCCGCCCGCAATACAAGCACACGGCCGCCACCGCCTATGCAGCGATACATGTCCGGAGGTAATTTGTACACTTCAAGCCTCGACGCCATGTCCTCGCCACTTGCATGTCCTACACAAAACATTTGTCGCCATCAAGAATCTGGTGTTCACATTCAGACGGTCTTGGGACGCTCACTTACCCTCAAGAATGCTATCGGAGGAAGCGGTGGCACCTCCGGTGCAACATTTTGGCGCCGTGGTCCGGGGACATAGTAGTCGTTGTCGCCCTCCTCCTACCCCCCATATGCAGGCCCTACCAGCGCCCAGCCCCTCCTCCGGAAGGCCTCCGCGACGTGGCCAGCTATGTCATCGCCTCCGACCTCATTTTCCTCACCGTGCAAGTTCCACACCCTAACGAAAGTCGCCACTGTCCTCATGGTGGGCATGAATGTCGGCAAGGAATGTATGTGCCAAGGGTTCGTGGTATCCAACTCACTACCGCCCCGCAGCCAACATGTACCTCTTGTACAGAAGCCCCACTTCTCCTTCAGCGCCTCCGGCGTGCTCGATGCGCGCCTCCTCACACCCACGCACTCCACCCACCAACCACGCCTGCTATGTCGCACGGGCTCCGGCCCGGAAGTTCCGCAGCCGCATTCGTGAAGCACATTGCGGCAAATCCCTTCACATGACATCCAAGATCCACCTTACGACAGTGCACCGATGGCCCCGAATGAAGTTCCTCCTGCTCTCGCGGCCGCCTGGTTCAGTCCTCCTCAACTAGGTTGTGCCCGCAGAAATCGGACCGAATCCGCGGGGTGCCCAAACCACGCACCGCCTGCACGCCTTGTAGATTGTTCCCGCCCGCTTGTTGTCCTCCAAAGACCGCCCACGTATGGCGTTGCCCCATCTATGGCCGCGTGCACCTCAAGTGGAACATGTACATCTTGTCACGCAAAGACAACACTCGCACCTGCTAGCTTGCTTTGTGCCGCGGCTATCGACTCGCGACCACCATGTGCTCCAAGTTCCGACACTCACCCATGTGCCACATGTACATGTTTGTATTGCACCTACCGAACGCGCAGCACCTCATTTCCATGGCCTCCTACCGCATGGCTCGCAATGCCGCCACACCGCCTCGGCACGAGGCCGCTGCGCAGTGTCGCCTCGCACAATCCTCACTCCCGCTCACACCCCGCGTGATGGTCACATTTTGTAGGATGAGGTTGCACGCCTTCTATTGTTCTCGACCACAGAGCTCTCCATCCTCGGCACCGTGCCCCACCTCCTCAACGTCCGCGGTGCACATCCCACCGCCTGAGCCCTTTCAATGTCCGCCCGCCTCCTCCGCCTCGCGATGTTCCTCAAAGTCTCCATCAAAGGGCCGACTGCTCCTTCCTCTCCGCCGCCTGCTTTCAGTGAGGGCTCGTGATCCTCCACCTCCGACACTTCGCTCCTCCCTTCCTCCATCGGATCCCCTCCTGCCTCCGCGCCTCGGCCTCCATCTCCTGCAAAGACGCCCCATCTCCCTCCGCCCGCCCACCGCCATACGGGCCTCACCAAGACCCCTCCGCCTCCTCGCCATCCTCTCATTGCCTGCCCCGGGCCTGCCCTGCCTGCCCGCCCGCCTCCGCCTGCCCCTCCCTCCCGGCTTCCCACACGCCCCGCCTCCCCTTCCTCCCACCGCGCCCACGCCCCGCCCACCCCGCTCACCGCACCCGGATGGCGCCACGGCCCCGCCCCTCCGCCTCTTCCTCCTTCCCGCCTGCGCCCCTGCCCCTCCGCCCGCCCCTCCTACCGCTCCGCCCGCCCTCTCCGCCTCACTCCGCCTCCCTCCTCCGCCTCCGCGCCCCGCCCGCTCTCCATCGAACCCCAACGTCCGACCCCTGCTCACGCCGCCATCCACCCGCCTCGCTATCACCCTCATCTCCCTCCGTGGAAGACCACATGTGCACTAACCCCCTCTCAAGTGTCGTGGTGAACGATTTTTTTGTTTTGGGTGTGTTAGAATAGCAGTGCTTTGAGAATCGAGTCGTGTCTTTTATACGGAATGGTCCTTGGCCCTTGGAGATAATAATAATTTTTCGACCCTTAGGTTTGACCCGAGGTGGGGGTAGAAATAGAGTCCTTGGGTATTGGGAATTTTTAGAATAAAAGGTGTCTATATATGCTAGGGATGCTCACAATATGCCAGCTTGTGTAGTCAAGGGGTGGTGGCTAGTTCCACCACGGTGGCCGAGAAACGGACGCATGCACTGTGGGGAATTTACAACCCTAGTGGCGGAGCGGGACTACCACACGGAGAATCGGGAGAAGGGCACACCCAAGACGCGAGGTCGCGACTTTCCGTGAGGGGCCGAGCGAGCGCAAGAAGAGGGGCGCGCACCACGACGCCAGCCAAATCACCGCCTCACTGCGGCAGGAGGAAGGCGCGACGATCAGCAGCGCGGCGGAGGAGAGAAATCGGCCAAGCAAGTTCGCGAGGAGGCGTGGAAGGAGCGCGAGGGCGGCTCGATTTTTTTCTCTCGACCGGATCCGCAGGGTAGTCGAGGTTTTGTTTTGGGAGACAACGAGAAGGAGATGGCGCCGAGCCGCGCGAAATCTCACTCACGCAGGGCCCAACATGGACCATCGGAAAGTGAGAGCGCCGTGCAGAGGTCTCAAGTTCATGGAGAAGAAATGGTGCTACGCCTGCATTGGTGCAAGAGTGCGCCCGCAATTAAGGACCAAGTCGCAAGAGGGTGACGCGAGGAAAAGGCCGCAGAACTGGATTTGGCCTCTTCGAGCAAAGAAGTATGAGAAGCATCGAGGATGGGAGCTTGGTGATTGACCCCAAATAAAGAAGACTTTGAAAGCCGCAGCGGCCGCGCCATGAAGCCTCGGGAAGTGAGAGTGAACAATGGTCGGGTGACTCGCCAACTCGTGTTCGCACAATGGTGGGATTGGCCAAATGGATTTTGTGTTTCCTACGTAACCGAAGGATCATATGGCGGATCACTTCTTGGTTTTTCTTCACGAGGTGGTCAAGGGTACACAAATTGATTGGGGAGGATGATTTTCAAAGAGCCTGTGAGGAGAAGGCGAATTACTCTTCTTCCCTCGGCCTCTCCTTGATTTCGCCTTTTCCGATTCATGTATTTGCATTCCGTGTTTAACGGAGTTGAAGTCGGTCCGCCCGCATGGTTGGAAGCCGGGAACTCAAGGTAGAAGAGGAGGAATTGAAGGAGGATTCGCAAGGATTAGCTGGAGGCCCTCGAAGGTTCTAAGAGGGTGGGAAGTTTCCAAGGGTAAGAAGCAAGGGCGAACGGTCGAACGGGGATCGGCCAAGAAGGGAGGCAGCAGCAGAGGAGGAACCCACAGCCACACCTGTGGTCACCAGTCAAGACGGCAGAACGCGGTAAAGGAGGAAAGTAAAGGAAATGGCAAGTTGCTCCTCCTGTGGGGATGAATGCCGCTAGGGGAGAATGAAGCGGAAGAGGCAAGGCGGCACCAACCCCTAGGAGAGGAGGGGTTAACTTCCCGAGACCGCAACGGAGCTGGACATTTTGGCGACATTTCACCGAACCGTCCTACCGAGGTGGGGATAGGAGACACCGCCGACACGAGAATTGTTGTGGAGGCGGATGGGCAAGGGACAGCCCAATTTGGGGATTTGGTGGTTTGACTTCCATGGCACGACGCAGCGGATCTCCTCGATCAAGGCCCATGGCTCTCACTTGGCCGAGTGTGCAAGGCCAACAGGAGAAGTTGCTCAAGGAGAAGTTGGAAGCCTGAAGGCGAAAGGCGCCGAGGAGGCACGGGAGGCGGCATGCCCATGCAAGGCAGGAGCAAGCTTAAGGACATGTCCACCAAAGAAGCTAGAAATCAGTCAAGGCGAGCTACAAAGAAGAGCTCCACGAGGTCCATGGAAACCGAGCAGTGAGCGATGGCGCCGGAGAAACAAATCCATGAGAGGAGAAAGAGACGTGAGGCTCACCGGGTGAGAGAGGTGGTAAATCAAGAAGGCGAGCTGTTTGCCCAGGAGGAAACAACCACCGCAGCCATCACGTGTAAATACCACCGCCGTGGCGGGCCGAGGTGAGCTACCACAGAGTGGTTTCTGGGAGATCTGAGAATCAACAAAGCAAAGCCTGTGTTGTCATGGGAGGAGAGGAAGGATCCAGAGAGGGCGGACATTCGCAAGGAGAGGATGGAGGTTGTGGGGAAAATCGCCGGAGGTGGGCGAGGCTCAAAGAGCGAGAGGGGGAAGGCGAGGCGGCGGCTGATTTTAGGGGAGTCGCGATAGCCTAGGACCGGGTTTTTCAGCGAGGATAGGGAGTTCCATCACCGTAGAGTCAGTTGCTTAGATTGGTAAGGCGCCGTGGTAGGAGCTACAATTTTAGACACTAAAGAGAAGTGAGCCGTTGGACCACACCGATGTATAAGAGACCCTGGGTGTCTCTCAAGGCGACGATTTCGTGTGAACTTCCGTGTATCGAACCGCCGAGGGGTTGATTGGAGACGCCCGTCAAGATCAAACGCGCGCACCGCCTTCTCGTCACAAGACCGGAAGATCTCGGATGGTCGAGAGCGGAGTGGCCAAGCTCCACGCCCGTAACGAAGGCACAAAAAGAGGTAGGATTGCGACGGCCGAGGCGGAACTGGAAGGCGAATCGCCCAAGCACCGGGTTTCTTCCCGATCCTCTTTTCCAACCGCCGCCACTGTGTGTTCATTCCATGAGAGGGGTCCGTGGCCCAAGGAGGCCCAAGGGAAAGGGGTCCGTGGCCCGTGAGACGAGAGAGTTCATTGGGAAGGGAAAGGTTCCTGAGGGTAGTGTGCTGAGGGATTGTGAGAGTGTGAGGGAAAATCGAAACGCGAGGGGGAGGGAAGCGGTGGTGGATCGAAATTCCGTAAGGCGTGAGTATAGGTGTCCGATAGCCCCTAGGTCCGTGTTAGAGAAGAAGGACGAAGACTCGCGAAGGCGGCGTGGTGGTGGGGCCAGCTGGCCGAACTGCCACCGCGTGGCCGAGTCTACCACGGTGGGTTTGGGCAGTAGTGAGAAGGTGGGTAGCGAGCGAGGTAGGTCTAGAATCCATAGATTTAGCACACCTTGACACAACACCATTCCCTTGGGATCGAATCCTAGGACTATAACGACATAGAGGGTAAATGTGGCCTCTTTGCCTTCGGATGCAAAACCCATTCCACATTTTGGCGCGCTGGGAATGAAACCGTCAAGGTTATAGGGGACTAACCATAGCTTAGGTGTCTAGTTTTGGAGTGTATCTAGTTAGGTAGATGGATGCCACGGTTGAGTCGAGGGTTCGAGTCAAGTCGGACGGAAGGCCACACGAGAAGCGACAACGCCAAGCACCGGAAAGGTTAAAAGGGTTGCAAACCGCGAGTTGAGGAGGGTCCAGGAAGACGCACCTGGAAGGAGAAGGAGGTAAGGAAACTGGACGGGGTCCGATCTTGTTGGAGCAAGATCCCCAACCTCGGACTTGGACGAGGTACCACCGCCAAGGAACCTGACCAATTCCATCCACCGACCTCTCTTCCAAAAGTGTGCGCATCGTGGAGATCAATCGACTCGCAGAACCGTTGTTGCTTAGATTGGTAAGGCGCCGTGGTAGGAGCTACAATTTTAGACACTAAAGAGAAGTGAGTGTGGGACCACGCCAGATGTATAAGAGACCCTTTGGGTGTCTCTCAAGCGACGATTTCGTGTGAACTCCGCAGTATCGAACCGAGGGGTTGATTGGAGACGTCGTCAAGATCAAACGTTCGCGACCTTCCGTCACAAGAAGGCCGGAAGATCTCGGATGGTCGAGAGCGGAGTGGCCAAGCTCCACTGGGTAACGGAAGGTGCCACACGAAAAGAGGTAGGATGCCGGACGGCCGAGGCGGAATCGGAAGGCGAATCGCCCAAGCACCGATCGGGGTTTTCCCGATCCTCTTTTCCAACCGCCGCCACTGTGTGTGTTCATTCCATGAGGAGGGTCTGTGTGGCCCAAGGGTCTGTGGCCCAAGGAGGTCTGGTGGCCAGACGAGGGAGAGAGTTCAGGGGAAGGGAAAGGTTCAGTAGTGTGCTACCGGGAGGGATTGTGAGAGTGCGAGGGAAAATCGGAAAAGGGAGGGGGAGGAAGCGTGGTAGGATCGCAGAATTCCGTAGTAAGGAGGCGATATAGGTGTCCGATAGCCCCTAGGTCCGGTTAGAGAAGTCGATTTAATAGACTCCGGAAGGGGCGCAGTGGCTCCGCGAACCGCCACCGGTGGCCGAGTCTACCACGGTGGTGGGTTTGGGCAGTAGGGAGAAGGAGGTAGCGAGACGGTAGGTCTAGAATCCATAGATTTAGCACACCTTGACACAACACCATTCCCTTGGGATCGAATCCTAGGACTATAACGACATAGAGGGTAAATGTGGCCTCTTTGCCTTCGGATGCAAAACCCATTCCACATTTTGGCGCGCTGGGAATGAAAACCGTCAAGGTTATAGGGGACTAACCATAGCTTAGGTGTCTAGTTTTGGAGTGTATCTAGTTAGGTAGATGGATGCCACGGTTGAGTCGAGGGTTCGAGTCAAGTCGGACGGAAGGCCACACGAGAAGCGACAACGCCAAGCACCGGAAAGGTTAAAAGGGTTGCAAACCGCGAGTTGAGGAGGGTCCAGGAAGACGCACCTGGAAGGAGAAGGAGGTAAGGAAACTGGACGGGGTCCGATCTTGTTGGAGCAAGATCCCCAACCTCGGACTTGGACGAGGTACCACCGCCAAGGAACCTGACCAATTCCATCCACCGACCTCTCTTCCAAAAGTGTGCGCATCGTGGAGATCAATCGACTCGCAGAACCGTTGTTGGACCAACCACTAATCGAACGATAGTCATGACCACCACCACGCCGGTGGTGGTCACCACCAAGCAACCTTACTCCAGTATGGAGAGGGAAGGGGTATGAAGACCGATGAATTTGTTGAGCGTTTGAGCACCGACATTTGCAAACCAGAAGCGGAGATGCACAACAGATTCATTGTTCTATGGAGTTCTTCGGGGTCCAAAAGTGGTATAGGCGAATACCTCAAGTCGCCCACACCTCCAAAGAACCTATGAAGAATTAAAACCCGTGAAAGGTCTGGGCTTGACGAGGGATACGTGTTGTCCAAGCTTGAAAAGCTGCAGAGAGGAAAGAAGGAAACCTTGCGCGTATGTGGAGAGGTTTCGCCACGCGATCAAGTGGCCCTCACTCGAGTTGCGGTGCAATACGGTGGTTCGCTAAAGGCCCGGGTTCTAAGATGGGGAGACACGTAAGGTTACAAGCGGAGAAGAATTTGGGCAAGGCTATCAAGGCGGCGCTAAACTATGAGGAATCCAACCCGCAAGGGAGGAGGAAGGCTAAGAAGGAGAAGAAGAAGCCGATGGAAAAAGAAGGGATCCTCATCCTCCTAAGGAAGTTCATCGTGAAGAAAGCTCCACGAAGATTCCATGAAAGTTCCTGGAGGAGGAAACGAGTGATGGAGGAAGCGTGGTAGGATCGCAGAATTCCGTAGTAAGGAGGCGATATAGGTGTCCGATAGCCCCTAGGTCCGGTTAGAGAAGTCGATTTAATAGACTCCGGAAGGGGCGCAGTGGCTCCGCGAACCGCCACCGGTGGCCGAGTCTACCACGGTGGTGGGTTTGGGCAGTAGGGAGAAGGAGGTAGCGAGACGGGCAGGTCTAGAATCCATAGATTTAGCACACCTTGACACAACACCATTCCCTTGGGATCGAATCCTAGGACTATAACGACATAGAGGGTAAATGTGGCCTCTTTGCGCCTTCGGATGCAAAACCCATTCCACATTTTGGCTGTCGGGAATGAAAACCGAAGGTTATAGGGGACTAACCATAGCTTAGGTGTCTAGTTTTGGAGTGTATCTAGTTAGGTAGATGGATGCCACGGGTTGAGTCGAGGGTTCGAGTCAAGTCGGACGGAAGGCCACACGAGAGCGACAACGCCAAGCAATCGGAAAGGTTAAAAGGGTTGCAAACCGCGAGTTGAGGAGGGTCCACCAAGACGCACCCGCTGGAAGGAGAAGGAGGTAAGGAAGCAACCGGGGACGGGGTCCGATCTTGTTGGAGCAAGATCCCCAACCTCGGACTTGGACGAGGTACCACCGCCAAGGAACCTCGACCAATTCCATCCACCGACCTCTCTTCCAAAAGTGTGCGATCTGGAGATCAATCGACTCGCAGAACCGTTGTTGGACCAACCACACCGAATCAAGAACGATAGTCATGACCACCACCACCGGTGGTGGTCACCACCAAGCAACCTTATCCAGGGGAGAGAGGGAAGGTATGAAGACCCCGATGAATTTGTTGAGCGTTTGAGCAACATTTGCAAACCAGAAGCGGAGATGCACAACAGATTCTTGTTCTATGGAGTTCTTCGGGGTCCAGTGGTATAGGCGAATACCTCAAGTCGCCCACACCTCCAAAGAACCTATGAAGAATTAAAACCGCCCGTGAAAGGTCTGGGGCTTGACGAGGGATACGTGTTGTCCAAGCTTGAAAAGTCAGAGAGGAAAGAAGGAAACCTTGCAGCGTATGTGGAGAGGTTTCAGCCACGCGATCGTGGGCCCTCACTGAGTTGCACACGGTGGTTCGCTAAAGGCCCTGGGTTCTAAGATGGGGAGACACGAAGGTTACAAGCGGAGAAGAATTTGGGCAAGGCTATCAAGGCGGCGCTAAACTATGAGGAATCCAACCCGCAAGGGAGGAGGAAGGCTAAGAAGGAGAAGAAGAAGCCGATGGAAAAAAGAAGGATCCTCATCCTCCTAAGGAAGTTCATCGTGAAGAAAGCTCCAGAAGATTCCAGAAAGTTCCTGAGGAGGAAACGAGTGATTCGGAGGAAGGCCATCGATGAGGAGCGCCAAATGGAAAAAAGAAATGAAGGGTCGCACGGACAACAAGGAGTCAAGGGCAAAACAGAGGCGGCGATGCAAAGAAGGACGCGAACAAGGAGGGAGGCCGAGGTAGCAACAAGAAAGTAGAACAACAGGGAACAAGATGGAGGAGATGATGGCAAAATTCGAAATTCCATCTTAATGCGGTCAAGGAACATGAGAGGCGGAGAGTCACACGAACCCACGAGCCAACCTCTTCTGCTCAACGGTGGGCGCAGGGACACTCCAAAGCTAATTGTCCGACGACAAGGGTACACCGGGATATGAGGAAGAGGAGGAAGAGGGTCCGTGGAAGATACATACCGATCCGTGGAGGTTCACCAACCCAAGTGTACCCAAAGACCATGTACCCAACCTACGTAATTCCAGGGGTAGGCGTCAGAATCACAAGGGTAACAATCCAATGGGCACCGTCTTGTGCTATAATTGTCGCAACCTTGACACTATGCATACCGCCTTATCCAACTCGCCAAGGCAATGGAGATTTTGATAAACTATGTCAAGATTAGAGGAGGGCATTTGGCGTGAAGTGTGCTCGCCAAAGCCCCGAAAGACGGTGAGGATCGCGCACCCAGTAACGGGAGTTCCCAAAACCCAAGTCCGGTCCGCCATGCATGTTGAGGACGCACTTATGGCGGTATGGGAGGATGCCGAGATTGGAACCCCGAGGAGCTTGGAGGATTAGACGCAGAGGAAGCGATTATTATGGGGAAGCCTCGCCATGGTCGTAGAACAAGGAGCACAAAAGCAAAAGAGAGGCGAGTGGGGAAAAAAGAAGAAAGGAGGCGGATACCACGGATCGATGAGGGAGAGAGTGTCGCCACCAGGGGCGAAATACCAACACCGGAACGCACAGATTTAGAAAACAAGTCCCGCAGTGACTTGGATGGACCATATGTGCAAAAGAGTGATGCACCGAGACTGGAGTGTTCCAACGGAAAGGTGAATGAAGGTCACGACGAAGTGGGGGGAAACCCTACCGATTTCAGAGAAAGTTACCGAACCGAGTTAGGGTTTCCACCGGACGACGGGTGAAGTCATGGATATGATACAAGAAGAATTGGCAAGGAGGCTACGGGGAAAAGGCGGGGTGTCGATTTCCACCACCCTGTGGGAGTCCACCACCACCGAAGGGCCACCGTACCCCAAGTCATGACGAACCGGAACCCACCAACCAAACTCGGATGGCAAGGTCAGGGCCACCGCTTCTTTCAATCTCGCCGAGGCCATCATGGACCAACATTTCATGATCACATTCGACAACTCCTCCGAGACAATCCTATAGGCAATGATCGAGGGCGTTAAAAGAGGCGCAACCCAAAAGAGGCGCAATGTTATATACCCCAAAGCCATGTGAACTTGGTATCCATGGTGGATCAAGGCCCACCAACCTGTGGAAATTTCGGATGTGTCATCAAAGGAGTGCCTCTCGACACGGGTCGGTGTAAATATTATGATGTAAGACACGGCTAGGAAATTGGGCTTGGATATTGAACATACTACCAAGGTTTTGAGGCTAGCCGACATGTCCGTAATGGTGCCGGGGAACCGACAGGTGCTAACGACCATTGGAACCATCCCTACTTGATGGATTATGTAGTCATCCAAAGAAAATCGCTGTGGCACGACGTCCTAATTGGCCGAACATGGATGTACGATCGCAATGCACGCCAAGTGGGGAGGAAGGAAGTCGTTTTTAAACCGCTGGAATGGGATCCCAAGACCAAGGAGGGAAGGATGTGCCTATCGTGGAGTAAGGACATGTATGCGTGTGAAACTCCAATCAAACAAGGGTACACTCGGCAGAGGACACGTGGGAGATGGAAGAGGAAGATAGGTTCCTGCTCGCACACATCTCATGGTCTCGATGAGGAGCGTGACTACCGCAGATATCCATATACAATTAACCCAAGAGGGTCGTTACGGGTAACCGCCGAATGCTCCAAGGGGTCCGGCGGATTCTAAGCAGTGGTGAAAGCGGAGGAGGCCACGCAGCACGCCGGAGGATTTGTTTAGGGAATGGGGCATGAGAGAAGAGGAACCGCGGAGCCGTAAGAAGGATTCGGGTTAGCACCGCACGAGAGCGAGTGGTAGCCGATGAAGTCAAGGACGCTGAGGTTCTTCCGTAAGGTGCTCAAATTCTCCGTAACAATGGATGCGGCGTTGGAGGAAGGAATGAAGCAACGCTGCGTAATCATCGATGTTTTCGCCGAGGTAACAGACATGAAGGGATCCCAAAGAATGGGGCGAGCATAGGATTGACTGGAACCGTGAGCAATCCCAAGGGATTCCACAAGACAAGTTAACCAAGTACTCCTCAAGGTAAAGGATCGCTTGGAGATGTACCTCAAGGCGGACGTGATCTATCCTATAGTCAATACCGAATGGGTGGCTCCAATAGTGGTAGTACCTAAGAGGCCTGTGCAAAATCCGAGTTTGTCGATCGGAGAAGGTTGAATAAGGTCACCAAGAAGGATCACTTTCCGCTACCCTTCATCGATAATATCCTCGGATCCGTCGCAGTGTAATGGCGATTCATTCCTAGACGGTACTGGGTATAATCACCGCACCTTAGGGAGAGCGATTGGCCTCGACCGCTTACAACCGATCGGGGACATATGCTTACAAGCGCAGACGGTTGACGGAGCACCGGTCCTTCATGCGAGCCATCGCCAAAATTTTCAAGGACTTCCTCGCGACTTTATGGAAGTTTTCCGACGACTTCGACCGGGTCCAAGGACCATCTCCGCACCGGTGCCTCGGAGCGCTGTCGAGCAACGCAATTATGCCCGCATCCGTAAAAGTGCTACTGCATGTCGAGGAATTCTGGGGCATCGAATTTTCAAGCCGAGGTATAGAAGTAGATCCGGACAAGGTAAAGGTCATCGCCACCCTTAGAGCACCAACAACGCTAAAGGAACTCCGCGGGTTCCCGGGATGGTCATTATAGACGCTTGCTCCAAATTTCGCCAAGCGCCGCCCCACTAACGAGCTTGTTAAGGAAGGATCGAGTGGAGGACGACGAACGGAGGAAGCATTTCGTGACTTACGCACTACATCGCCACAGCCCCACGCTAAAAGGACCGGATCGAGTAAGAAGTTCCACGCTGCTGATGTTTCAAAGATTTGCAATTGGGTCCCCAGCGGGATGAGAAGAAGAAGGATTTTCCGATCTACTATGCCGAGACAACTAACGGACGCGGAGAAAGTATACCACCACGGAGCGCCAAGCAATCGGGAATGGTTTACTCGGTCGAAATTCGATACTACCTCCTCTCGTATGAATTTGTGTTCCATGTTGACCACTTTGCCTTGAAACACCTTGTGAATAAACCCGACCTTTCGGACGCAGCTGGATCTTGCCGTGAGTTTACCTTCACAAAGGGAAACGAGAGAGGGTAGGAAGCATATCAATGCCGACTTCATATCTCGATTGAAAACAGGAAAGGTGGAAAACCACCGTGAAGACGACTTTCCGATGAGACACTGTCATAGGAGTTGCAAACCAACCAGTGAAGCCCAAGGAAGGAGGAGCCAAGATCGATTGAGAAGGGAGGGTTTTAAGACCAACATATCGAGATATATTATCTTGGCAGGCCAAATTCCTCCACATCCTATCCAAGACACGATTCAAAGCGTTGTCCACTACTCCACTATCACACGGCACAATATGAATTTATACCGAGTCATCCCGACGGAGCGTTATGGGTACGCACTGCGTGTGAGCGGAGTCCCGAGCTCTTACACGAAGAAGAGGCGGAGGTCATTATGCCGCATGTCACATGCAGAAAATTTTGAGGTCGGGCTATTGGTGGCCTACAATGTACAAGGATGCCTGGAGTTCGTGAAGCCGCGACGCTTGCCAAAGGGTCGGCAAGCCAACAGAACAACCCAATGGCCCCTTGTCCCCATACTTGCACCGCACCATTCGAGAAATGGGGAATCGATTTTGTCGGTCCTATCCAAAAACCAAGGCTCGCCAAAACCAATACATCCCGTGGCCACAGACATCAGACGCTGGATGGTAGAAGCATGCACCGCAGTAGATTCGCACGTCGGCGATTCTGCTCGAGCAAATCATCACCGATATGGCTGCATTGAGGGCTGAGAGGAACACATTTCACAATCGTAATTCCAACATGACCAACCACTTCAACGCCGCCACGTGAAGTCCACGCCTTTATAACCCAAAAGCCAATGGGTCACGGAAAAGGCAAATGGCTTGTTGTGCAAGATCCTAACCAAACTCACCGCCTATGCGTATGATCGATATGAAATCGATTCAAGACCGTATGCATTGGATCATGGAAAAGTGACAACGCAGAAACCTCAGACATTCACTTACGGCATTCGTCATGCCAATAGAATTCAAGTTCCACCGAGAATACAGGAACCAAGTCGAATGCTGGAGGAAAGTCATTGGAAAGGTTGGTGGGTTTCAGACGACACGGAGGACAGAACAAGCCTCCAAGTTATGCGGATGTCCAAAGACAGGAGGAAGGAGTGGCACGACAAGAGATTGAAGCGCCAAGAATACGTTGTTCCCGGGATCCGCTTTACTATACGATAACCGATACATGCACTTTCCGTAAATTACATCTCGATGGATGGGGCCCTTCGTAGTTTTCGAAGTTTTCGACAACGGATCAATTCAACTCCAAGATTTTAGTGGCTCACCCTTGCCAACGCCACAACGGTTGGCGGGTCAAGAAATATTACCAATAAGTTGGCGAGGACGCCAACAAATGAGAAGGGAGTATGTGGAAGACCACATGTGCACTAACCCCGCTCTCAAGTGTCGTGTGAACGATTTTTTTGTTTTGGGTGTTAGAATAGCAGTGCTTTGAGAATCCCGAGTCGTCTTTTATACGGAATGGTCCTTGGCCCTTGGAGATAATAATAATTTTTCGACCTTAGGTTTGACCCCGAGGTGGGGTAGAAATAGAGTCCTTGGGTATTGGGAATTTTAGAATAAAAGGTGTCTATATATGCTAGGGATGCTCACAATATGCCACAGTGTAGTCAAGTGGGTGGTGGCTAGTTCCACCACGGTGGCCGAGAAACGGACGCATGCACTGTGGGGAATTTACAACCCTAGTGGCGGAGCGGACCACACCCGGAGCGAATCGGGAGAAGGGCACACCCAAGACCGCGAGGTCGCGACTTTCCGTGAGGGGCAATGAGCGAGCCGCAGAAGAGGGGCGCTGCACACGACGCCAGCGCCAAATCACCGCCTCACTGCAGGAGGAAGGCGCGACGATCGTGACAGGCAGCGGGCGGCGGAGGAGAGAAATCGCCGCAAGTTCGCGAGGAGGCGTGGAAGGAGCGAGGGCGGCTCGATTTTTTTTCTCTCGACCGTGATCCGCAGGGTAGTCGAGGTTTTGTTTTGGGAGACAACGAGAAGGAGATGGCGCCCGAGCCGCGGCAAATCTCACTCACGCAGGGGCCCAACATGGACCATCGGAAAGTGAGAGCCGTGCGTGAGCCGGGTCTCAAGTTCATGGAGAAGAAATGGTGCTACGACCGCATTGGTGCAAGAGTGCGCCCGCAATTAAGGACCAAGTCGCAAGAGGGTGACGCGAGGAAAAGGCCGCAGAATCTGGATTTGGCCCTTTTCGAGCAAAGAAGGGCGAGAAGCATCGAGGATGGGAGCTTGGTGATTGACCC
This sequence comes from Anthoceros angustus, assembly GCA_010909165.1. Classification (NCBI taxonomy): domain Eukaryota; kingdom Viridiplantae; phylum Streptophyta; class Anthocerotopsida; order Anthocerotales; family Anthocerotaceae; genus Anthoceros; species Anthoceros angustus. Next base: position 479,004 of record MU008168.1, on the reverse strand, counting down.
CAAAAAGAAGACCTTGAAAGGCAGGCCGCTCATGAAGCCTCGGGAAGTGAGAGTGAACAATGGTCGGGTGACTCGCCAACTCGTTCGCATGGTGGGATTGGCCAAATGGATTTTGTGTTTCCTGTAACCTAAGTCGGATCATATGGCGGATCACTTCTTGGTTTTTCTTCACGAGGTGGTCAAGGGTACACAAATTGATTGGGGAGGATGATTTTCGAAAGAGCCTGAGGAGAAGGCGAATTTACTCTTCTTCCCTCGGCCCTCCTTGATTTCGCCTTTTCGATTCATGTATTTGGCATTCCGGTGTTTAACGAGTTGAAGTCGTGGTCCGCCCGCATGGTTGGAAGCCGGCCGTGAACTCAAGGTAGAAGAGGAGGAATTGAAGGAGGATTCGCAAGGATTCCAGCTTGGGAGTGCGCTCGAAGGTTCTAAGAGGGTGGGGAAGTTTCCAAGGGTAAGAAGCGGCGCAACTAACGATCGGGCGAAGAAGGGAGGACAGCAGAGGAGGAACCCACACACCTGTGGTCACCAGTCAAGACTACAGCAGAACGCGGTAAAGGAGGAGAAAGTAAAGGGAAATGGTAAGTTGCTCCTCCTGTGTGCAGGGGATGAACGCCGCTAGGGGAGAATGAAGCGGGGAAGAGGCGGGCGCATCAACCCCTAGGAGGAGGGGTTAACTTCAGCCGAGACCGCAACGGAGCTCCGGACATTTTTGGCGACATTTCACCGAACCGTCCTACCGAGGTGGGGATAGGAGACACCGACACGAGAATTGTTGTGGAGGCGGATGGGCAAGGGACAGCCCAATTTGGGATTTGGTTTGACTGCCATGGCACGACGCAGCGGATCTCCTCGATCAAGCCCATGGCTCTCACTGGCCGAGTGTGCAAGGCCAGGAGAAGTTGCTCAAGGAGAAGTTGGAAGCCCGAAGGCGAGAGCAAGGCCGAGGAGCGCAGACGGAGTGCGGCGGCCTTATGCAAGGCATGGAGCAAGGCACATGTCCACTCAGAAGCTTTAGTAAATCAGTCAAGGGGCGATGCTACAATTGAAGAGCTTCAAGATGAGGTCTCATGAGTCCAGAGCAGTGGAAGCGATGGCGCCTTGGAGAAATTCAAGAAGTCATGGAGAGGTACAAGCGGAAAGAGACGGGTTAGGCCGAGTCAAGAGAGAGGTGGCCAAACCAAGAAAGGCCGAGCAATGCCCACCGCAGGAGCCAAACAACCACCGAAGAACCACCACGGTGGCTAAACCAGCCACCGCCGTGGAACGGGAACCGAGGTGGGGAAGTCACCTGGGAGTGTCGCAGATGGAGGGATGATCCCGAGAATCAACAGCACCGCCTGTGGATTGTCCACGGAGGAGAGGGTAAGGACCTCAGATCGGGGGCGACAGTACGGCGTCCGGATGAGGATGCTCATGTCCTCGCTCGCATGGTGGGATTGGCCAAATGGATTTTGTGTTTCCTGTAACCGGAAGTCGGATCATATGGCGGATCACTTCTTGGTTTTTCTTCACGAGGTGGTCAAGGGTACACAAATTGATTGGGGAGGATGATTTTCGAAAGAGCCTGAGGAGAAGGCGAATTTACTCTTCTTCCCTCGGCCCTCCTTGATTTCGCCTTTTCGATTCATGTATTTGCGCATTCCGTGTTTAACGAGTTGAAGTCGTGTCCCGCATGGTTGGAAGCCGGCCGTGAACTCAAGGTAGAAGAGGAGGAATTGAAGGAGGATTCGCAAGGATTCCAGCTTGGGAGTGCGCTCGAAGGTTCTAAGAGGGTGGGGAAGTTTCCAAGGGTAAGAAGCGAAGGGCGCAACGGTCGAACGGGATCGGGCGGGGGGAGGCACAGCAGAGGAGGAACCCACACACACCTGTGGTCACCAGTGTCAAGACGGCAGCAGAACGCTGTAAAGGAGGAGAAAGTAAAGGGAAATGGTAAGTTGCTCCTCCTGTGGGATGACCGCCGCTAGGGGAGAATGAAGCGGGGAAGAGGCGGGCGCATCAACCCCTAGGAGAGGAGGGGTTAACACGCCGAGACCGCAACGAGCTCCGGACATTTTTGGCGACATTTCACCGAACCGTCCTACCGAGGTGGGGATAGGAGACACCGTCAGACACGAGAATTGTTGTGGAGGCGGATGGGCAAGGGACAGCCCAATTTGGGATTTGGTGGTTTGACTTCGCCATGGCACGACGCAGCGGATCTCCTCGATCAAGCCCATGGCTCTCACTGGCCGAGTGTGCAAGGCCAACAGGAGAAGTTGCTCAAGGAGAAGTTGGAAGCCCGAAGGCGAGAGCAAGGCCGAGGAGCGCAGACGGAGTGCGGCGCCTTATGCAAGGCAGGGAGCAAGGCACATGTCCACTCAAGCAGAAGCTTTAGTAAATCAGTCAAGGGGCGATGCTACAATTGAAGAGCTTGGATGAGGTCTCGCGAGTCCAGAGCAGTGGAAGCGATGGCGCCTTGGAGAAATTCAAGAAGTCAAGTGAGAGGTACAAGCGGAAAGAGACGCTAGGGCCGAGTCAAGAGAGAGGTGGCCAAACCAAGAAAGGCAGCAACCACCGCAGGAGTCAAACAACCACCGTGGGGAGTAACCACCACGGTGGCTAAACCAGCCACCGCCGTGGAACGGGAACCGAGGTGGGGAAGTCACCACGGTGAGTGTCGCAGATGGAGGGATGTATCCTCGAGAATTGTCAAAGAAAGGCCCGTGATTGTCCACGATGGTATGAAGGATCCGTGATGGATGGAGGCGAGGACAGCCTGCATATCGCCACGTCCCTGGAAGGCGAGAGGTGGAGGTTGATCCCCAAGAGCGAGAGCGAGGCGGGGCGAGGCAGGCCACTGATTTTAGGAGAGTCGCGATAGCCTAGGACCGGGTTTTTTCGTGCGAGAGGATAGGGAGTTCCATCACCGTAGAGCCGTTGTTGCTTAGATTGGTAAGGGCGCCGTGGTAGGAGCTACAATTTTAGACACTAAAGAGAAGTGAGTGTTGGACCAGCCGGATGTATAAGAGACCCTCCGGGTGTCTCTCAAGATTTATTTCGTGTGAACTTCCGTATCGAACCGCCGAGTGGGGTTGATTGGAGACGCCCGTCAAGATCAAACAAGCGCGACCGCCTTCCGTCACAAGAAGGCCGGAAGATCTCGGATGGTCGAGAGCGGAGTGGCCAAGCTCCACGCGGGTAACGGAAGGCCACAAAAAGAGGTAGGAGCCGGACGGCCGAGGAATCGGAAGGCGAATCGCCCAAGCACCAATCGGGTTTCTTCCCGATCCTCTTTCCAACCGCTGCCACTGTGTGTTCATTCCATGAGGGAGGGGTCTGGTGGCCCAAGGAAGGTCTGTGGCCCAAGGGAAAGGGGTCCGTGTGGCCCGTGAGACGAGGGAGAGAGTTCATTGGGAAGGGAAAGGTTCCTGAGGGGTAGTGTGCGCTACCGAGGGATTGTGAGAGTGCGAGGGAAAATCGGAAACGCAGAGGGGGAGTGGTGGTAGGATCGCAGTAAATTCCTGTAAGGCAAGGAGGCGTATAGGTGTCCGATAGCCTAGGTCCGTGTTAGAGAAGTCGGATTTAATAGACTCGGAAGGCTTGCAGGGGGGCCCGCCATGTTGGAACCGCCACCGCGGTGGCCGAGTCCACCACTTGGGTTTGGGCAAGGTAGCCGGAGAAGGTGAGGTAGGGACAAGGTGTCTAGAATCCATAGATTTAGCACACCTTGACACAACACCATTCCCTTGGGATCGAATCCTAGGACTATAACGACATAGAGGGTAATGTGGCCTCTTTGGCCTTCGATGCAAAACCCATTCCACACCCTCCTTCCCTCGACACCGCTCGCTTCTCATCGCTACCGACCTCGCTACCATCAATCCACCATCGCCTGGTTAACCCAACCCCGCCTGCTCGCCGGCCCCCATGATCGCCGCAGTGTTTCGCGATTGGCTATTCACCATACCGCCGCTGCTGTGTCTCCCGAGGCTGGATTCACTACTTGGAGCCGCTGTCGGTTCAAAGACCGAGCACGCCACTTGTTCCATCTAACGACAATGCGTGGTTTCTCATCTCCGCAGATGTCGACATCCGCCACGCCACCGATACCGTTTCATGAAATGAACGCTATGTGCCTTATTCACTTCGGCGATTTTGGGTTGCTTCCGGATCGCCCCCATGCCTAAGGACATTCATGCCCCGCTTTGCTTTTTCCACAAATCCACGATACAATGTTTCAAAGCAAATACCCCGACCCCACCATTATTCCTACGCCTTCCACCCCACAACTCTACTTGATAGGCCACGGTGTGTGCACGCTGAAGAGAAACACGAGACTCTTGTAGCAAGCACCCCTACACTGGAATTTCTGGCTCCCATATAATCGCGAAGGTTTCGAGGATGACGTGAGCAGCCGCAAAGCCTCCTCTTCGGCAAAGAAGCTCATTTTGTCCACGACAAGACATAAATCGTTGTCAAGGAGAAACGGCAACCGATACTGCTGCAATCGGGCGGCACCCCCCGCCGACCCGCTGGGCAATTGTCATTCGCCCCGCCGATCCGCATGCCATCGCCAACATGCCCATGTAGTCCCGCCGCCCACACATCTAAGCTGGAACTGTCGGGTCAGTCCATACGTGATGCACCGAGAGTGTCACATCCCCACTCCACCCAGCCCACCCATCGCCTTTGCAGTCTCCGCATGTCCTTGTCAGGGATGCATGGCGTCCGCTAGCCCAAAGGTGCATCGTGGTCCACCACCGTCGTGATGGTACACGGGTCGCCGCGATCGAACCCACCCACGCACACTCGACCATCGTCACCAAGCACAAGATGACTTTGCATCCGCCTCACCCCACCACCATTGTGACTCTTTCCGAACGCCGCGGCCAACTCCATCGCCTTCCGCATCCCCTTCTCCTTCCGTGTTGGACCCCCAACCCACCAATCCGCCAGCCGGGAGGCTCCTTGTTCTTCGCAGCCTCCGCAATTCAAATGTGTCCATGTGCTGAAATAGATACCTCGTGCATGTGCCGCAACCCCGCCCACAACTGCATTGCCCACCTCTCATCCGGAGCATCCTCCACCGCATGGTTCCATCCCGCACGCACTCAAAACCACCCACGAGTCCAAGCCCGCAGCCCTTGTCTCCTCCACCCTCAAGACATGCGCCACCATGTCCCGGCCCCATCCGCTATGCGACGCTTCGAATGTCGTCCCGGCAAGCGTTTCGCGAACACCGGCATGGACGGCGATGATGTCGACGCCTCTACCGTCTCACCGCGAACGCGCCCCGCCGCCATCGCCGCCCACGCCTCCGTGTCCTCGCTCGCTCCGCCCAACGGATCCGCCGCTACCGCCTGTGGCCCCCATCCGCAAAACAACCGCATCGAGCCACCGCCGCCTTCTTCGCTCCATGCTCAATGACGTTTCCCCATCCCCTTTCCTTAGCCTTTGCCACCCCCAACCCCAACCCACTGCTCACGCCCCGCCTCATGTGTCTTCCATCGCACCGGACCGCGATTGAAGTTCCCAATGTCCCTTCACCCAGTGGTTTCGATTGTCGCGCCTCCGGCGCGGGAAACGGTGGTCTTGCTCTCGCCTGGCGACCCGCCATGGCTCCACGATTTCCACAACTCGGATCCCGGAGAATGGAGTGTCCTCCAACGGGCGCGCATGGACTCTTCCCTTCCGCTTGAAATTGAATAAGGCGGCATCGCGATTTTTCGCACCGCAGAGGCGCTGTCATTGCCCTCCCGCCACACTTTAAGATTCCCGCACGCGCCGCCACGTTGTCCTTCTCGACCGCAGCGGGTGCATTAATTCGCCTCCTTTGTGTGCACAAGCTACCTCCTTCGCCCCACATACTCACAAGCGAACACCGCAGCCAATGAACACGCAACTTGCTCATCAATAATTACCAATGGGATGGCATTTCGAAACATGTAGTCCACAATCCCAATCGAACATCACACATCACACAACGACTTGGCCACCTCTCTACAACGGCTCGGCAATCTACGCTAGGCCATGCCATAAACCGTGTTGTGAGAAATGGCAAGACCTCGCGCACATAGTGTCCTCGAGTCATACAATGGAAGGAGCAATGTCCCAGGCCATGTGGGGAGCTGTCCTCCGTCATCAATGGTACTTCAAACACCACAATTGGCGCCTCACCAAAGAACACGCGGTCCGTAATGAAGGTTTACCGTCCGCAAAGACAACCCACGACCGTCACCGAACATGGTCTTCACTGGGGTGCATGCCTCAAAGGTCCTGCTCAGAAGTTATTCAGACATCCTTGAGCACCGGAGAAAAGAAACGACCACCTCCAAAGATAACGTGTTCACAATGGGCATCACCGCCCGAAAGGCCCAAGCTGCACCACAAGTCCGAACCCGTCCCCACAAGCCCCCAACATGCAAGCACTTTTAAACAAGACCTCCTGCTAGCCTCTCGACCATGCTCACCTCCATGCCAAGTCGGTCCCGGAGGCGTGCAAAATGTCGAAAAACTCCGGATCCCACCGTGATGAGGGCAACGGCCTCCTTGATGGCCGCATGCGCGGTCCGCACTTGCCCATGAGGCCTTCTTCAAGATAGACAACACACCCATCACCTCCGGTAGCACGCTTTCATGTCCGCCTTGAAGGCCTTCCTCAAGAACGATGAGCCCGCGCATCTTGCCACACCTTCGCACGCTGCCCATCCGGCCGCCAAGGGCGGTGCATGGCCAGTCCATGGGGCATGACACTTGCACGCCGGCCGCCAAAGACCATGTACACGAGGTAGCCAAAGAACCGAGCCTCGTGAGTCGAGGCTCGCGTGTTAGAATGAAAGGCTGCAGGCTATGATGAACACTCCACACACACGCGACTCACACACAATCGCCATCCGCGAGGTGGACTTCTTTGATGTGGTGCGGTGTCCCCGAGCCCCGGGTTGTCCTCGCCTCAAACACGCAGCTTCATGAACATGGGATTCGCTGCACTGCCGCCATGCTCGCCGATGCAGCGGTAGTCGGCCCCTCCAACTGCCGCCCAACTACCCCCATGCCGGTTGCGATCGGACATGGAACCGTGGGAACACGACTTCCCATCACAATGTTGCTTGAAGAGGTCGATAGGCCCGCATGATTCGCTGCCACCCCACCACACCCGCAAGTGGGAAAGTGGCCGGCCAGAGCCGGGCACTTCAATTGTCGAATGGCAATAGGCGCAGGAGGTCCTACCTTCAAGACAATCCGCCTCTTACAGCGATGCCGCTCTCGTGGATGGGCTCCAGTGGTATTTGTGAGGGCGAACGATAGCGGAGTTGGCGGCATCGTGGGCCTCTTGCGCCACTTCTGTAAACCGCCGACGCCTCCTCACAACGTTACGCCCGCCGTGACGCCTTCCATTCTCGGATCGCCGTGCAGCGCAGCAACTCCTCCTCATCAGAGTGGCGGAGGTTGGTTGTGGCCCATGTCTCCAAAGAAGTCCTCAGCTCTATGGCCCCGAGATCGAGGGCCGGGTCACGCCTTCCAGCCTTCAAGAGCCTCGCCATGGGCGGCGCGATCGCCGATGAAGCCTTCTACCCCGACATCGTAAAGCTCCAACCCCGGACGCCACCACCGCCGCAGAACCCTCCGTGTCATCCGATGTCCTCGCCGCCTTCCATAATCGAGTGCACTTGGTCAACACCGCAGCTGGTCCGGATTCCCCATCCTCGCACTCTCTCGCGCCGCCGCAGGATGTCGAAAACATCTTGGCCTCACGCCGCCGCTTTTCCGCGCATGGGAGATGGTCGGCGCTTTCGCAGCCTCCGTGAGGACGGAAGCAGCCATCGCCATGCCGCAAAGGCCAAGAATCGACCTGGCGATGGATGCATGCTCCCCACCGACCGATGCTCAATGGCATCGTTTCACAGAAGCCGGAGGGCGCGCCCTTTCATCTCGGAATCGCCAATGACTACGAAGGCCCCACCGCAGCGTACTGGTGTTCTCGAGGCGGGCGATGACGCCGAAGCCACTTGGTCAAGTCGGATCTCGGTCCGACCGGGAGATCGAGTCCCGTCCGTCCACCACTTGTGTGCACGCTATCTCCGCTGTTCCGCTTCCGCGCGACGCCTCTTCCAAGACCGCTTTTCGGTAGCGGACCATGAACGGCTATCTCGGGATGGTGATCCCGCATATACAAAAGCGCACTTGCAAAACGTTAGCGCCTGTGATGCAAGCGGCGGGAACAGGAGCGGGTCATCTGGAGAGCAATGGGCGAATCTGGGGCAAGCACTTCCGTTGCGCTCGATGAAGCAAGGGGCCCAAATTGCTGGGGAAGGCGGAAGAGGGCCACCCGTCCACGAGTGCGGCCCACGGCCCCGTTCAAACTTAACCATACCGCCCCACGGGCATGGCGCATGCGTAACTCCACCACTGCTGCTGCAGCAATCCTCGACAAAGCGCCTCCCCATCCGCCTCGGGTCCTAAGTGGATGGCCTCGTAATCTGCGAACCGTAATAGAGCTTCATGTGCACCGCGACCGCGACGCGCCCTCTCGCCGCCTCCCCGGAACCATAATCGGGTGATTGCCGTTGTGAGGGGATGTTATTGCCGCACGCACCGCTGCGGTTCCCGGCGCGGAGGGAACGTGCACCCCACCTCACCGCCCGGAAGGTACCGCCCGGCCGCCGCGCCCAGATCCGCCGATCCGCAATGCACACTGCCAAGGGTCCGCCGCACTGGCCGGTGTCGCACACACCGAGGGGTTTGCGGATTGCCTCGCGCGACCGTGAATTCTAGCAGCGCAGAGGCTTGGAAACGCGGCGAGGCCGACCTTGGCGGGGGATCGAAGACATTTGCATCCTCGCCGGAGTTCACCCAATCTCCGAGAATGTCGCCACCGCCATCGCGCATTCACCGGCGACGGCGCCCGCCTCGCTCGCCATGTTTTCACTTGGATTGGTGCAGAGTCCACCAAAAAAGATGGTGTTTTGGTCACGGCCTCCGCGATTTCCAAGGGTGGGAGATGGCGGGCGAAGTGTCATGATGAACCAACCGGCCGATGCCGCAGGAAGATACGAGCGCCGCCTCCGCCTTCGCACCGCATGACAAGAGCGGAGGTTCATTATTTCGTGGAGTCGTGCCCCCAAACGCCTCAAACCCCGCTTTTCTGAGTTGCGGACCATGAACGGCGCTATTCGGGATACAGGTGATCCCGACATACAAAAGCGCACCTTGCAAAACGTTAGCGCCTGTGATGCAAGCTACCGGGCGGAACAGAGCGGGTCATCTGTGAGGATCGCAGGGCGAATCGCTGGTTAGCACCTTCGTTGCGCTGATGAAGCAACCAGGCCCAAATTGCCGGAAGGCGGAAGAGGTCGCCACCCGTCCACGAGGGCCGCCCCTTCAAACTCAACCGCTATACCTCGCCTCCACGGGCATGGCTGCAGATGCGTAACTCCACCATCCCGCTGCAGCAATCCTCGACAAAGCGCCTCCCCATCCGCCTCGGGTCCTAAGTGGATGGCCTCGTAATGCGATTCTGCTGGAACCGTAATAGAGAGCTTCTTCATGTGCACCCGCCTGCGACCGCCAGACGCCCGCTGCCTCGTGAACCATAATCGGGTGATTGCGTTGTGTGAGGGGATGTTTATTGCCGCACGCACCGCTGGGTGTTCCGGCGCGGAGGGAACGTGCACCCCACCTCACCGCCCGGAAGGTACCGCCCGGCCGCCGCGCCCAGACCGCCGCCGATCGCAATGCACACTGCCAAGGGTCCGCCGCACTGGCCGGTCCGGCACACCGGAGGTTGCGGATTGCCTCGCGACCGTGAATTCTAGCAGGGAGGCTTGGAAACGCGATGAGGCCGACCTTGGCGCGGGGGATTTGATCGAAGACATTTGCATCCTCGCCGTGAGTTCACCCAATCTCCGAGAATGTCGCCACCGCCATCGCGGCAGATTCACGGCGACGGCCCGCCTCCTCGCCATGTTTTCACTTGGATTGGTGCAGAGTCCACCAAACAAAAATGGTGTGCCTTGGTCACGGCCCAGCGATTTCCACCAAGGGTGGGAGATGGCGAGGGGGCGGCGTCCGCGATGGCGAACCGCCGGCCGGCGTCGCAGGAAGATACGGAGCGCCTCCTCGCCTCACGCCTTTCGCATGACAAGAGCGCAGAGGTTCATTATTTCGTGAGTCGTGCCCCAAACGCCTCAAACCCCGCTTAGGATTAATAAGAATGCCCGCCTTTCTGCGTACGGAAACACGACATTCATTACATCGGAAAGACGGAGATGGGCGCCACGGTGCTCTCCTCCAAAGATGCACCTCGTCGGATGGCCGCATTGTTTAAGGGCGATGGTGGAGATGAGGACATGTCGCTTAAACGCGCCTTCTAGAAGACGCGTTGTTTATGTTTGAAGTATTCGTGCGAGGGACCGGACAGAGGCCGTGGACAAGAATGCGGCCCGCGACGCTTGGGGACGCGGGTCGATCTTCAGCAGACAGGGCCATGCTCGCACCGGTGGCCGAATAAGTGGGTTCAGCCGCCTACAAAACATCCGCGCTCAGGGAAGGGGGATTACATGACCAAGGACGGCCGTGGCTCGTAGCAATTTGCGGTTTTGTCAAATCACTTCCTCCATACACCCAACCCAAGCATATATAGTGAATTTGTCCTGCATTTCCGAACGAATGGATGGAATAACAGATGGATATTGAGTATGAGGTTTTTGTTCACACATGGCTAGGAAAGGTTTTTGGGCCAAAGTATATAAGGCCCAAAAAGGATGGAACATAATGCATAATGTTTCAATTTTCAAAGGCCAAGGAAGATAGTGGTACATATAGGCGAGGACTTGACAACCTTGGCCTTTGGGATATTTGAAAGGAGGAAACATCATGCATGGTGTGTCCATGCCAAAGGCCAAGGAAGGCAGAGGCATATACTACAAGGACATGTCATCCTTGGCATTTGGGATTTGTCACGTAACGAAACATCATGCATGTTGTTTCAACCACCAAAGGCCAAGGAAGTTAGTGCTACATATACCAGTAGGCTTGGTCTTCCCATATGTGTGTGTCAATAGTTGGATGGCATGAGATGTAAAGGTAAAACATCTTTAGGGTTTAGCGAAGGGACGTGGCGTTAGAGCATGTGCACATATGCATGTAATCCTATATATAGACATAAATATTACATATGTCTTGTTCCTTGGACATTGGCCTATAGTAGGATTGAGGACATGCTAGCATCCTTGAAAGGTTGGTATATAATATATGGATATATATGTAGGAGAAAGTTGAAAACTACATGTCACGCATGTGGATGTGCTCGTTTTTCTTCCTCTATCCCTGCGTAGCAAATTTTCCATATGGTCCTTGCACTTTGGTACAAGTGACGATAATGTCTTCGCCTTGGAAAAGAGGTATATTATGTTCCTCTATATATGCGGGGAAAAAATACCGCATGATATGTGAGAAGTTGTGCTCTAGTTTTGCCTTCTTCTATCCTTCGTCGATGGAAAGTTTATGCATCATGAACAAAGTTCCTTGGGGCATGGGGAATGAACTTTGTCCATGATGCATGCGAAATCCATATGTTTTTGCCCTTGCTTCAACTGGTTTTTTCGAAGCTTCGTGGAAAATGGTCCTTGGCCTTTGGTAGAAGTGAATGGTAATGTCTTCATCTTAGAACTAAGGTATATTATGTATGTCTATATATGCAAGAATAACACCGTTAACGTGCATGATAGGATAGAAGTTGTGTTGTGGGTTTTTGCCTTTTGTGCTGCGATCGCTTTTTCCATGCATCCGGATGAGTTCCTTGGCCTATGGCGAAGGAACTGCTTCCGTGGTGCATTGAAAGTTCCTTTCCATATGTTACCTTTTGTATGCTTCGCATCTTTCCCGACATGTGGGAAAAGGCTCCTTGGCCTTTGGCACATGTGACTATGAATGTATTCGTCGAATCATATATCATGTATGTCTCTATATGTGTGAAGAATAACAACGTAAACTCGCATGACATGGGCGAAGTTTTGTTTTGGTTTTGTCCTTGTAATCTTCGTGGCAATTCTTTGAATGCATCCTCCAAAACTGTTGGCCCATGGGGATTGATTTTTCCCACGATGCGTAAATTTTCCTTATGTTTTTTCCCGGTCTCGTATGCTTGGCCTATGTGTATGCTTGGCCAATGGAATTGTCTCTACATGCATCATCGAAAAGGGTCCTTCGCCTATGGTACAAGACATTGTTCATGACCGTCTTTGAAACTAGTTATAGCATATGTGGCTATATATGTAGGAATAACGTGGAAAACAAACATGGTGCTTGGCGGTTGGTATACGATTTTTCCCTCCGCATCGTGCGTAAATCATTGGCCACATGGCGGATGACGTTTTGGATGATGCATGCCAATACGTTGTCCCGCATGACCGCACTCGTCTCAAGGTTGTGGAGTCCGAGGCACAAACGCCAAGGAACGGCGCCGGGCAACCCGCCCCCGCCGCGATCCACAACGGCGGCAGTGTGCCGCCCCGAACTTGCCGTGATGATGGAACGAACTGGCCATACCGAGGGAAAGAGCAGCAGAAGCGAGAGGAAGAATGGGAGGGCGCAGATAATGGAAGCGCGGACGACCGCATAGAACGGGGGCTGGGGCCGGCCATCCCGGTGTTGTAAGGGCGATTGGTGTGGAGGTGATTATGCGGCAAAGTGGACACCTCCCGCCTCTACACGGGTGTAGGTGCGGAACCGCTGTGGATGACGAACACCGGAAGTGTGAAGGATGGGGAGGGAAGGAGAGGTGTGCGCGTCCGGCTGATGGCACGACAATGGGCAATCGCTTTTCCGCGCGCACATCCTTGGAATGGAGGCGGAGGAGTTTGCGCATGGGTGGCTAGTGGAAACGCCGAGGAGGTGGTGAAGGTCAAGGAGGACTTACAGTGCAGCTTAACGATCACAACACAGAGCCAGCAGAAGGGACGTTGTCGCAGGCAGCCCAGGCCGAGGGAGGTTTCGGGACAAAGGGAAAGGAATCGGGGAGGACGAGTGGCCCAAGGGATGGATGGCTGTGGAAGGGGAAGGCGGAGGAGGCGGGAGTGGCATGGATGATGGGGAGGACGCGCGGTCCGAGGTGCGACGCGAGCGGAAGGGGTCTAGCAGACCATTTTGTTTGCTGTTGCTATTTTTGCTTGCTATGCGATCACAGACCTTGCCATGCGGCATTAGTGGCAATGGTAACACCGGTGGCACTAGCTTTTGTTTGTGGACCGAGACGGTGACCCGGCGGCCATTATATGCAATTGGTAGGAAACCGAAAATGATTCTAAATAGTGATGTGTTAGGCGGTCCAAGATACGCCCATCGCGAGTGTCATGTGAAGAGGAAAGGGGTTGGCGTTATGACACGAACACAAGGAGGGCCAAAAGGGTTGACAAATCGCTAGTGCACCTAAATGTCATGGTTGCTCGAACCGGGTGGACGACACCGAGTTCATGATGTGCGAGTGGCGTGCACGCTGCACGAACCGCAGATGCCAATTGCGCCTGGCATGCAGAAAAATTGCGTCTCTGGGGCGGCCCGATGCGCCGCCCATGCGTATATTATGGCAACCGGAGGACGCCGCCACGGAGACAGAGCATCGCAAGGCCGGCGAATTGGAAACAACGACGCAAGTGGCGGGCAAGGGAGTAAAGCCGAGGTCGATCAAGGAGGCGGAGTGATGGAGAAGGAGACAAGCGTGGCGGGAAGCCCCGAACTTGCCGTGATGGGCGGAACGAACTGGCCATACCGAGGGAAAGAGCAGCAGAAGCACCGAGAAGAAGAATGGAGGGGCGCGATAATGGAAGCGGACGACCGGTGCATAGAACGGTGGCAGCTGCCGCCATCCCGGTGTTGTAAGGGCGATTGGTGGAGGTGATTATGCGTGCGTGGACACCTCCCGCCTCTACACGGGTGTAGGAACCGCTGTGGATGACGAACACCGCAAGTGTGATGGATGGGGAGGGAAGGAGCCGAGGTACAGTGGTGCGCCTCGGCCGATGGCACCGACGACAATGGGCAATCGCCTTTTCAGCACATCCTTGGAATGGAGGCGGAGGAGTTTGCATGGTGGCTAGTGGAAACGCCGAGGAGGTGGTGAAGGTCAAGGAGGACTTACAGTGCATTTTTAACGATCACAACACACGAGCAGCGAAGGGACGGTTGTCGTGGCACAGTGCCCGTGCCGAGGAGGTGAAGTTTGGGACAAAGGGAAAGGAATCGGGAGGAGGTGGCCCAAGCGGGATGGCTGTGGAAGGGGAAGGCGAGGAGGAGGCGGGAGTGGCATGGATGATGGGGAGGACGTGCTCATGGTCCGAGGTGCGACGAGTGAAGGGGTCTAGCAGACCATTTTGTTTGCCGCTTTTTTTGCGCTGCTATCACACATGACCTTGCTACCGCATTAGTGGCAATGGTAGTAACACCGCGTGGCGCTGCAGCTTTTTAGTGGACCGAGACGGTGACCCGGCCAAAAGTTTATATGCAATTGGTAGAAACCCCGAAAATGATTCTAAATAGTGATGTGTTAGGCGGTCCAAGATACGCCCATCGCGAGTGTCATGTGAAGAGGAAAGGTTGGCGTTAAGGACACGAACACAAGGAGGGCCAAAAGGGTTGACAAATCGCTAGTGCACCTAAATGGCGGTGGTATGCGGGTTAGCGCCGAAGCGGACGACACCGAGTTCATGTGCGTGAGTGGCACGCCACGAGAACCGCAGATGCCACCGCCTTGGCATGCAGAGAATTGGCGAAGGGGCGGCCCGCAGCCGCCCATGCGCATATTATGGCAACCGGAGGACGCCGCCACAGGGAGACATGCCATCCCGCAAGGCCGGCGCAATTGGAAACAACGACGCAAAAGGCGCGGTGGGCGGGCGAGTAAAGCCGAGGTCGATCAAGGAGGATGGAGGAAGAGGCCGTGGCGGGCGGCGGCGGAGGGGAGCCGGACGGCGGCATGGTGTACCGCTGAGGGAATAGCCACTCTTCCTTGGCGGGCGGAGGCGGCAGGGCGGGGCGGCGCAGAGAAGGGGAAGCGAGGGAGGCGCCCCTCCCCGGCTGCCAGAGGGGCGGCGGCGCAGCAGGGCCACAGCGGGGAGGGCATCGTGCCTCCCCATGGAGAAGGAGGCGGGGCGGACGGCAGAGGCGGCCCCCGGCGATGGTGGCGGCAGGGGCCCAGCAATGGCGAAGCGGGGAGGGCGCCTCCCCATGTCCATGGAGACGGAGGCGGGAGGGGCGAGCCGCCGCCTGGAGGAAAGGGGCTGGCCTCGGCGATGGAGGCCGCAGCGGCAGGGTGCCCGGCAGGGCGCAGCGGGGAGGGCACGCCTCCCCATGGAGAAGGAGCGGGGGCGGGCAGCAGGCGCCTCCCGGGCGATGGAGGCGGCAGGGCGGGGCCCAGTGCGGCAGCGGGGAGGGCGCCTCCCCATGGCCATGGAGACGGAGGCGGGGGAGGGCGCCGCCCGCCTCGGCGAAAGGGGGGCCGCGGGGCCTCGGCGATGGAGGCCGCTGGGTGCCTGTGCAGGGCGCAGTGGGAGGGCACGCCGCCTCCCCATGGAGAAGGAGTCGGGGCGGGCAGTGAGGCGCCTCAACGATGGAGGCGGCTGCGGGGGAGACTGCCTCCCCATGGCGGCGGGAGGGGGCGGAGGCAAAGGCGCCCGCCCAAGGAACGGGGGCAGGCCTCGGCGATGGAGGCGCAGGGCGTGGGGCGCAGCAGGGGAGGCGGGGAGACTGTGCCTCCCCATGGAGAAGGGGCGGCAGAGGCGCCTCCTGGAGATGGAGGCGGCAGCTGCAGCGGGGCCTGCGGGCGCAGCGGGGAGGGCACTGCCTCCCCATGTCCATGGCGACGGGAGGCGGGAGGCGAGCCCCGCCGGAGGAAGGCCGTGGCCTCCCCGGCGATGGAGGCCGCAGCAGCTGGGTGCCCGGCAATGGCGCAGCGGGGAGGGGGCACGCCTCCCCATGGAGAAGGAGTGGGCGGGCAGGCAGAGGCGCCTCCAGATGGAGGCGGCAGCTGCAGGGGCCTGTGCAGCGCAGCGGGGAGGGCCCGCCTCCCCATGGCCATGGAGGCGGGGCGGAGGGGAGCCGCCCGCCTGGCGAAAGGGGGCGGCCTCGCGATGGAGGCGGCGGCGGGGAACCTGTGCAAGCCGGGCGAGGGGAGGGCACCTCCCCATGGTGATGGACGTGGAGGTGGGAGCGAGGAGCCGGTGGAGGAGACGTGGAGGGCAGTTGCCTCCCCACGCGGCGATGGGGCGAGGCCGCCATCGCGCGGGCGAGGAGAGGGAGCGGGAGCATTGCGCATTGAGGAGGAAGGCAACCCCGCCTTTGGGGACGACGGGTTGAGGACGGCGAAGGAGGGGCGATTGCCGCCGAGGCCGAGAGGGGAGGTGGGATGGGCCGCCTCACGCGCCGGGCCCGAGCCGGAGGCCGAGCTCGCATGGCGGTGGCAAAGGCCGCTGCCGCCATGCCCGACCCGAGGTCGGCCATGGTGGCGGAGGGGCGATGATCGCCGCCGAGACCGAGGCCGACGGAGGGCCCGGCGATGGCGGATCGAGGCGGGGATGCGAAGGCGTGAGGGGGCGACGCCGTCGGAGCGGACGAGCGAGCGCGCGGCCGGGCGGGCGATCTCGGCAGGAGTGGACCGAGCGCGCCATCCGCTTGAGGGCCGTATGGGAGGAATAACCAGCCCATCGGTGGCGCCATCTCGACGTGGAACGGAAGCAGCAGATTAGGCGGAGGCTCGGGCGCGGGGCGGAGGGGAGGAGCGGAGGCGCGCGCGAGCTCACGGTGGAGGGATCCGGCGGGAGGAGGAGGAGGAGGAGGAGGAGGAGGGGTGGGAGCAACCTGTGTGACGGTGGCGGAGCGGAGGCCATGTCGGAAGAAGATGGAGAGCGGAGTGCGCCCAACCCCAACCGCTGGAGGGCGAGCACAAGGGGAGGAAGCGCGACGAGGAGTCGGACACGGCGGAAGCGCGGGCGCCAAGGCGGTGCCTCGACGCCCAATGCCCGGACGCTACCGGAGGCGACGCGCCGGGATGGAGAGCGATGAACGCGGAATGCTCGACGCCGAGGCCATGGAGGGCACAATTAAGGTTCTCCCAGATGATGAAGCGCATGGAGGACGAGGGAAGTAGGCGGCGTCATCCATTGTGCTCGAGTTGCATCACCAGCTGTAGGTTTTTGCATAGGGGTCAAGCACGCGCCTTAGGAAGGCGGTAGGAGATAGGGTTGGATGCTAGCCGTGCAATTTTGGCGATGTGGACATCCTTTTGATCAATGCAATGGCACCTTGTGAAAATTTGGCTCTTTGCACGCAAAGATGAACATTCTTGGCGAGGTTGTTGGGTAGTATGAGGTGGTGGGTCGCCATCCCTCTTCCGCTTCGAGCCGCATCGCGCTTCTTCTTGTTTGAAAGAGGATCGTGGCTCTCATTGTTTCCAAAGATCGTGGGTTCCTTAAGGAACACACGGTCCCAAAGTCCATAGTCGACGAGGAACGGCCGCGGGCCTGCATGGTTCGAAAACCAGCGCCCGGCGTCAGCGTCATTATTGCTCGCGATACCCATGCCGCCGGTAGGGTTTGACAATCAAATGGAGCGCGCCGCCGCCACGTTAGGGTTTGGTGGCCATTGATTCCTCAAGAAAACTTAATGGCACAAGGTAGTGCGGAAACATTCAAAACATAGTGTCCCGCCTCTTTGTTTTCAAAGGTGAAGCACTGAAAATTTTCAAGGACACCCGCTTCGAGGACATTGTGTGTGTCCCTTTGGTGCTTGGCCGCTCTTGGTTAGGGCGCCAAAGCGGCCATGTGGCCATGTGCTGTGAAAAAGAAACCGTACTGGAATGTAGGTATATTCCTCAAGATCCCCACGCCTTGCATGGGTTTCGCGAAAAAAAAAATGTCCCATCCCCTCTGTCCCCTTTGGTATGCCATACTTCACTTCCTATTATAGACTGGTGTTATCATTATTGATTGGCTTCAGCAAGGTTCAAAATTCCATGTTTTCTGGAATTGTGAGTTCGCTCCGCTCCGGGCTGGTGCTTGCGTTGGATGGGGAGTATCTCGGGGTGAGAGTGATATGAAGTGTGTCTGTGCCCACACCATAGCCGGCATACACAGCCGAGAAAACTGACGGAGTGATGTTTAGGGTTTGATCCCAGCTATTATAGCTCTCGGCTGGCGGACAACGAGACCTTGAAGTAATCAATCCAGAAATACACCCAGCGGAGTCATGACAAGGGTCTGGCGAGCAAGGGCTTCCTGTCATAGTTGGAGTCCACAACCAATGACTGGAATTAAGGAGGGAGGATCAGTCAAGGCTCCAATCCTACGGAGCTCGAGAAGCTACTTATGCAAATGGCAAACGCTTGGACAGCAGTGAGAGGGAAGGCGTAGTCCATAGTGTAGAGGCCCTTTCCAATCTTGCCAAGCTGAAGAACTACCACAGCATCCCTGCGGAGTTCTTCCATCTCGTTCCTCGCAGTGCCGGATCCGCAGAAGCCGTCCACAACAAGCTGAAAATTATGCAGTGATGGCAGAGACGCGCGGCCCTTGAAATCCAGCGACCAGCAATGTTGGTGCGGATCCCACTCGGGGATCTTGCTGCTGAGGGCCACGATGGATCCGGAGTCTTCGAGCTGGGGCGGCTGCTCTGTCCGGGAGCTGGTGACGAGGGACTCGAACTTGGCAATCTTCTTTCTGCGCGCAGCGGCTAGCATCATCTGGTATTGCGCCTCACCGTCGGGCTGATCTTCATTCTCCAACAGGCCGACTTGTGGCGCAGAGTTCCCCGGGCCGGCAAAGGTGAAGCACCCTGCCAAAGATAACCGCGGACGGCGGGGCACCTGCAAATCTAGAGAGTGAAAGGAAGCAGGCACCACCGGTCCGGCTAGGGAGAGCGAATTAGACCTGGAAAGGACCCGGATGCTGGAAGACCTTGAGCCTGAAATGACCTGCACATTTTGAAGCAGCGTGAAGTAGATCATCAGAGACGTCATCCCTCAGCTTGCTTTGAAACTGCTTCCCACAGTCAGTGACGACTAAGCAACGGTAAGCAAACACGCTTTCGTGGCAAGCTCTAGCAGCTGCGTCGAAAAGCCACACGAGTGAGCAAGCTGTGCGGAATCCATTGACCTCATCACGGTACCAGCACTGACAGGAAAGGGAAAGAAAAGAAAAGAGGACGACTTGTGAGAAATCCTTCAACGTGTGATCACCTGGAGAGACTTGGAAAGGCTGCGACACAACGCGGTCTGGCACGACCAGGAGATAGACAGCGAGCGCGGCAGGGGGAAGGGAAGAGACACCTCCGGCACGCAAGAAGCCGCTCCAGATCCGGGAGGGATCAAGACGCAAGCAATCCGCCTTTGCCGCACGCCTTCGATGACATCCTCGGAGAAGTAGACGCCGGTGAGCGGCATAGCCGCAGCTCGCGCCTGAGAGTGCTTCCCCTTGCCATCCCAAAGCACAAACTCGGAAGACCAGAAATTGGCCTTGAGCTTCCCCATAAATGCCTTGCCGCTCTCCGGGAAACACCGCGGCTGGGAGGAGATGACATAAACAGCTCCCCCCGGCCTCCACTTCCTCCGCGCTGCCAGCATGAACTGCCTGTGATCGCCGTAATAGAGCGTGATGACGCGCCGCTTCCTCCGCAACACGCACTGCACCGGGGCATCCCCAGACGCCACCAGCGTGTTCGGCCCGGGCTGCGAGAGGCTGGAAGGGAACTGAATGTAAGGCGCGGGGCAGATCATGTGGCAGAACTGGTACACCTGCCTCCGCCAGCTGCGGCAAACCCCGGCGCACGCAACTATCCTGCGGCCTTCCCCCGGCTCCCCCCGCCGCTCCTGCACCTTGTGCAAAACGAGGGAGAAGAGGTCGGGCGCGATGCCGGCCCAGTCCCGCTGCTCCTCCATGAGCGGATTCTGGTACCAAACAACCATGGCAGAGCCAGAGGCGCAGGCGGCCGAGCCCGGCGCCGCGCCTACGCGCTTCACTCCGCGCGCGCACAGCATTGTATCTTCTTCCGAGTCACAAGATGCAGATCCGCAGCAATTGCCTCCTATCACCACCGCATTGAACAAATCTTGCAATATCAGTACCAATCCGCCGCAAATCCGCACTCCCCGAGCCCGCCTCGTCCCGATCCTAACCCTGGCTCCGCACGTAGGCAGCACGAGATTGCGCACCACCGCGGCGAGCCGCTCACTCTCCGCGCATCATCGCTGCACCAAACCAAAGCAAAGGGAAGCGGAGCAAGGGACCGCATAGCGCAGGGCAGAGCAATCCGAAACGCAACGGCGGCAGCGATTGGCACGCGCTTGCAGAGAGGAAGAAGAGCGCGAATGCGGGGGCAGCGCCTGCAGCGGGCAAGCGGCGTTGCATTCCCGGGGCAAGCGCATTTTAGCGAGATGATCACGCCATTGCGGAGAACAAGCACAAGCAAGCCCGGCTCGGCCTTGGGCGCTGAAGTGCGAGAGAGCGGTGTGGCGGGCGGGGCCGGCGAAACTGGCGCTGAGTCCGGGGCCACGGGCACGGCGCGAGGAAGCCGCTGCGGGCGTGACCCGGCGTTTTCATACGGGTCTCGCCGCTGACTGGGGTCCAGGGCCCTGGCCTGGGCCCGGCCCGGCATGGCATGGGCATCTCCTTGCTTGTGCCAGCTCACGATGGGATCCCATTGCCGCGGCCGGGCCCGCGATATGGCAGTAGCAGCCTGGAAATTGGAACGCCTCCCCTGCCTTTCCAAACCCGCCACTTTGCCTTTATAAGTTGGTACGTCCTGTTCCACCCGCACAAGTTGCTTCGACCCTCTACTCTCTAGCCCTGCAATTCCAGATGGGCGGCTACCAAATTCGACCACTACAGCGATGTCTCAACGGACTTCCTCCTAGCCGGCGCTCGGGGCCCTTGTTTTTGTGGATCAAAAGAATTATGTATAAAATATTTAATGAACGCCTATCTTAAAACGTTATAGGTACTACAGGTTTGCATGTAGCAGCCAGACCTACCAAACCAGGATAGGGTCAAGGGTACAAAGTCAGCAATATACACCCGGTCAGGTCAAGGGTACAAGGTTGATAATGTATACCAGTTCAAACAAAGTGAGTTCACATCCGTCGCTACCTTCACCTAGGCATTTATTTTATTGTTGCTTGTCTTCAGTTGGTCTCTCAGAATTCAACTCAATCCACTTCAATTTATTCAATCCATCCAAGTCATCCATCTTGGACGACTGCTGTTGGTCTCCCGAAATTGAACTCAATCCAGTTCAATTGATTCAATTCAACGATGCCACGACATATCTATAGAATTGAAAACATGTCAGTTGAGAAAAACTCTTCCCACTTTCATTTTTAACCACCTTCTCCACTTCCTACCCCTCCTCCACTTTCTATGAATAATGAAACCCGTTGGGTCGTCGGAGCCTCCACCGTCACAGGGCATGTCAAGTTCCCGTTTGCAGGACTCTTGAGGCAAGGGAAAATTAAAGTAAAATAAAATAATTTGTAGCAGAGCCTATGTTAATATTGCTGATTCTTATACATTATATTTCATTAAAAGAGAATGTGGAGACTTCGTAAATATGCAGAGATGCGAAGTCTCATCTACATTGAGACGATGGGGAACAAGCCTCTAGAGAGCCCTAGGCCAACGGGACTAGCCCCCGATTGTCTATCCTGAAGCTACCTACGGATCCCAAGATGTCATAATCTATAATAAGGAAGGGCTTACTTACCATCAGAGCTGAAGATGCTGCGTCCCTCGCGTTCGAAGCCAACCTGAAAGTTACGTTTGTCACCGTCGTCTACAGGGCGATGGATACTCGTTGCCAAAGGAAAGCCACCACATAGTAAAGAGGGAGACCTACCTTGTTCTTGCGGATGTGGTATGCTTTAGCACAAGTATTTCATTAAAATAGTAATTTAAAATGATTACTGAGTTTAGATTGTCCTAAAGTATCTTACATTCAAACCCCTAAAAAATTTGAATGAAAAGAAACAACTAGATACATGGGTATAAGAACTTTGTAGCTATCACTTTGCCGAACGTACTTATATGAAACGTACCTGTATGTGAGCGTGTTTACAAACTTAGCCCTACCTTAGTAGTGCCCTTATGCAAAGTTTTCTCTTTATAAATGATAAGTACTTCACAAAAAAGTTTTGAAAAGTATTTATTTATTATGTTTGGTACCTAATAGATAATACATGCGCATTCTTCTAGAATAAAAACAATAAAATATATTACTCTCATTTCAAAATAGTCATAAACACTTAGGCATATATTACGGAACACGGATCACAAGATTTTCATTGATCAATGTGAGATATTTGTACAATAAAAACATAGACTTTAAAAGTATGTATAAAGTTTGTAGAAGATGTGAAGCTTTAACTCCAGTAGCGCCAACTCACTCAAATTGGGTGTTTTGGTAAGATGTTAAAATAAATGAATGATCATCAAGACACATGAACTTTTTGCAAAGCCCAAAATGGATTGGTTCTTCTTCTGTTAAAATCTCTATAATCCTATTTATATGCAAAATCTATTATATTCGTTCCTTTGATATCTTGATTACAAAGCTATCAGCTAAAGGGGCCTTTCCATTGAATCCACCTGTTACTAAGATTTCATCAGCACTTATTTTCACAGCTTGATGATTATACCTAGCAGATAGTCGTGTTGGTGACCACAAATTCAAGTCCGAATAGTTATATTCCGGTTCTGAGCGCAACCATTTTAAATTCCTCGTTGCCCCAGGTGCACCTCCTACTATGCTTCCTACTTCAAGTACTAACCTGCATGTTGAAGACATTGGATTTAAAGATATTAGATGGATGATGTCAAGAAATACTATAATGTAGATATATAAAGCATCAAAAGTGAACAGCTAAGCTTGGCTTACAATTCGTTGCTTGCTCTCCCTCCAAGTTTGATTCCACCATAAATGAACACTCTAGTTCCTATGGCTACCGCTATATGAGCAGATCGCCCTTCATGTTCCACTATACCTACAAAGAGTGATATTTGCAATTAAGGCTAAATTGCGCTTCTAGACTAGTTGTCTTGGTTGAATTGCTAAGCTCAATGCTTACAATTTTGTAGTGGTGTCCTATTTTCATGTTGAATACAATACGAGCAAAGTGGGTTTTCGATCTCACATTGTTCCAATTCTGGGCATAGTTGGATACAAGAGCAATCCAAATCTAATAATTTCTACATTTTTTAACAAAAGAGAATCAGAATTTTAATATTATTGCAAGTAAGGATTCATATGATGGAGATTTTATCCGTAATTACCTTAAGCTGTTGATATGTTTGATCAAAATTATCATTTACTAAAATATGATCAAACAACCACAAGTTTTGGCCTTCTTGGAGTTCTGTTCTTGCACTTCTCAACCTCTTCCTTACTTCCTCTTCAGTCTCTGTGCCCCTGAACCATTGTCAGAGATATGCACCTGGGTGGCCTACTATCACTAGATTGAAGACTACAATTTAGAGTAGCAAAAGAAAAAATAGTAAAGTCTCACCTTCCACGAATTCGCTGCTCCAAGTCTTCATACGTAGGAGGTGCTATGAAGATGAATAGAGCACGGAAAGAGCTGTGCTTTACTAGCCGAGCCCCTTGCACATCTATATCCAAAAGGCACCTCTGCATTTCAGAGAATCTGCTTTTTAACACTACAGAAATTTTGGCACCAATATACTGAATGAGAAGAAAAAGGTCTGTGGATGAAAGTAGGTGTCCGCTACTTGTTGGGCGTTTCCCACAGCTTCGATGGCGGCGATACTGGTCCCGTAAAGGTTGCCGTGGACTTCTGCTGACTCAAGAAACTTTCCGTCCTCAATATCAGCTTCCATCACTTCACGAGTCGTGAAGTAATAGTGAACTCCGTGCACCTCCTGCTCTCGCGGCTGGCGAGTAGTATGGCTCACTGAGAACCCAAACCTATCTGGGAAGTCTTCTAACAACTTCTTTATAAGTGAGCTTTTCCCGACGCCAGAGGGGCCGCATAGGACAACAGGTTGGGGAACCTCACCAATAATCCCCTTGCTCCAGGCTACAACTTCAGTTCCTGCCAGTTCCTCTTGGGTTCTCACAAATGGAGTGTTTATCTGTGAAGGGCGAACGGAAGTCACTCGAACAGAAAACCTCAGTCCCAAGCGTATGCACATATCCAACGACATCAAAAAGTTCTTCAGAAGTTATCATGAGTGGCGGACACGCAGTCAGAGACCTCCAGGAACCATATATCTTTTTCGTGGCCGACACCATAACCTCCGTATATCATAATTCGCTTGCCATGATCAACCACACAAGCAGTATGAGAGCAGCGAGGTGATGGAGGTGTACCAATCACCTTTGGAGTTATCCTACATACCCACAAAAGGTACTTGTCATGGAAGGATCAGGGGGAATCGCGGTCTCTTCCGACCTGCAGTCAGTCAAGATTGATCAGGTGTCATCTCATAATAGCCCTAACTTACCAAGTCCCCAAGAATGTGTCAAGAATGTGTACATCGTTCAGCGGAACTCCTTCACCATAACCACCAAACACAAACTGGAACAGAGAGACAAGTTCCAAAGTCATGTCACCACACTTGTACACACCAAACCACCATGTATGCACGGTTTGAAGCACAACGCCAAGTCCAAGTGCGCAAACCAGGTCAGGCAATTACAATTCTCGTTCCAACTACGGTAGATGTATGTGAACAGCGGGCACAAGGTGGCCTTCCATGCAAGGAGGGCGTACTCCACACAAAACTGTCGCCATCAAACTCCAGAATTTCAGCCTGCAACAATTGCAGCATCTCAGTTTAGCGCTCCACGCCACAGTTGTGCACAAAGCCAATGATGACCCCCTTACTTTGTTTCCACTTACTGTTTCCCGTGCCGGCATGGGACTGTGGGACCTCCGCGCGTTGTGAGATGCATGGATAAGCAAGGAGCTGCTGGATACTTGTGTTCCCACGAGATGGCCTCCAAATACAAAAATGGATCTGCCAACACCTACAATCAAGAAAACAAGGCCACGGATGCTTCACGTGCTCCACATCACACTCCACACCACGTTCACAAGATCACCTACCACCTCATTTACCTGAGGATGTATGACTCCATCGTCTATGAGTTGTAGCTTGGGAACTCCGCCCATCCTCACAAGTAGCACCCACCACTCTCCACGAAGCCAGCGATTGATCCAGCACATGCACATCCAGGGACTCCGACACAATTCCATCTCCCCCCATAACAAACACCTGAAGTGTTTCACACCATACAGGGGAGTGTGAAAACCACAAGACTGATGCTGCCTTCTCTGCAACTGCCTGCCCATTTGCCTTTCTCTGGTTCCCACCTTGGGGTACCTCCCGTCGTTGCTCTTCAGAGCCGTCAACGAGTGGGCATACTTTGGAAGAAGAGGCCGGGTCTTGGCCACAGGTCTCCACGAGTAGCGAACCTTGCCGCAGGCTTGCCATTCTCTAAACACCTGCAATGCAACGCAAAACAAAACAAATCAAAACAAGTCTCATCCAGGGGCGGAACCCTGAAGCGCAACATGAGGCAAATTCTAAATTCGCATACCCCATATCCCACCTTGCAAGCAACGAAGCTGACACCCAGAGCAGTCAAAGTGATCGTCAGCCTGCCCACCCACTTCCCCGAAGCACCAAGCTTTGGCGAATGCCTGTATCTGCTCCCCATCTCTGCTCCCCTTCATGCCTCTTCCCCACAAGCCCCCCACATTTCGACCTTCACCTAAATCTGCCCCCGCTGCTGCAATGCTCCAACTCCAGCCACCCATGTATCCCGCCGGACACACGCAACATGACATGACCACCGGTACTCGTTCCTGACCGGTTCCCATGACAAAGAACGCGGCCAGGGCGGTTACGTCTGCCCAACCAAGAGCCCGGGCCCCCGTAACGGAACCACACTCGCCCCCTCTTTCGGGTTGCGTCTCCATGCCCATAGTAGGACCTAAACTACTACCGATAGGAAAGAGGTACCCACACATAGCAGAATCCATGAAGGACTCCATCAATTTATCAAAGTTCTTAGCCAACCCTCTATATCTCTCCAAGGCAAGCGGATGAAGAAGAGGTGGTCTGCATGCAAGCCAACGCTCCATATCTCTCCAAGGCAAACGGATGAAGAGGTGGTTTGACTGCATTCCTCTATACTTAGTAACCTTGGAAGCCGTCGCCCCTAGCTACTGTCCAACTTGGACGGTATAGGATAATATTACTATTCAAAGGTGGTGTTCTATGTTGGGTCAGTAACTGCCACATCTGTCACGGAGACTTGATCACCCTGAATGAGATAGAAGTCGGCTCTAACTGTCATTCCTGTAGGTAAAGCCTAGTTCTCCCTCCAAGCCATACACCCACATTCACGAGCTATTGCAAATATAACATCACGAATGGCATCATGGGTGGTAATATGTTGGCCCCCGCTGGGACAACGAGCAAGATGCATCCCACATATGTCTAGGGCAAAGCCACATTTACAGGTACGAAGTGAAAAAGCCACTCGCTGAACCAAGTCCAAACGGAAGCGCATCGCTATAGTAAAGGTTATAGGTGCGATGTGAAATCTCTCAGATGCATAGGCAAGCCAACAGCCAAGCTCCTACGCCCATCATAGAACAAGAATAGAGACGATTGTTGTGGGCCTTGGAATAGAAGGGTCCAAAAGGATGGACTGGAATTGGTCTGGCCCAATTGTTTGTCGAGAAAGGATGCCTGCGCATGCAACCCCTTAAAACCGTCTGTGAAGAGGGTCATGAAAGGAGGGAAGAGCTGCCTTGCTTCCGTTGATGACTTGTACCTATCTTGCCTCAAGGACACTTGAAAGAGGGAGGGTTCTGCTCAACTCATGATACAAAGTCTTTTAAAAGGGCTTGTTGTAAAGGAAGAATCAAGAGGCCAAAGCAAAGCGCATAAAGCCCAACGCTAGTACAAAACACCACCAAGGAGGATTCCTTTGTGGAAAACCCGACTTGTTCCGCCATAGGGTCATAGTACGCTTTTGTATACTATGGTATGTATTTAAAAGTAACCAAGCGACACTCAAATCTCGAGATCGGGAATTTAAGGGACATTGCCTCTATATATGCGATTTATAGTTACGCATAATATATTCAAAATGGGTGTGTGAAAGAAATGTGGCACATGTCCGTGTAGTGCATGGTAGAGAGGCCCGTAATTGGTGAGCTTGGCAAGTATGGCTACAAATGTGTGGCATGCGATTGGTGGGAGCATGGTAGCTTGTCTGTGTAGAGTGTGGAAGAGGTGTGGAAGAGGTGTGGCGCATGGTTGTGTGTATGTGGAAGAGAGGCCCGTGGTTGGTGAGCAAGGTATGGCTGCAAATGTGGCATGTGGATTGGTGGGAGCACTGTGGCTTGTGACATGTATTGTGGTTTAGGGTGCGTGGAAGAGGTGTGGCATCGCTTGTGTTTGGCTGCAAATGTGTGGGCAGATTGGTGGGAGCACCGTGGCTTGTGTGGTGTGGTTTATGGTGTGTGGAAGAGGTGTGGCACATGGCTGTGTGGTGCATGGAAGAGGGGCCATGGCTGGTGAGCTTGGCAGGTGTGGCTGCAAACGGGTGGCGTGCAAATTGGTGGGGTGCAATGTGGGTTGTGTGGTGTGGTTTATGGTGTGTGGAAGAGGTGTGGAACATATCTGTGTGGTGCATGGAAGAGGAGTCGTGGCTGGTGAGCTTGGCAGGTGTGGCTGCAAATGGGTGGCGTGCAAATTGGTGGGTGCGCTGGTGGGTGCCTTGTGGCTTATGTGGTGTGGCTTAGGTTGTGTGCAAGAGGTGTGGCGTATGTATGTGTAGTGCATGGAAGAGAGGCCCGTGGCTGGTGAGCTTGGCAGGTGTGGTTGCAAATGTATGGCGTGCAGATTGGTGGGAGCACGGTGGCTGATTGGTGGGTGCGTTGTGGCTTGTGTGGTGTGGTTTAGGGTGTGTGGAAGAGGTGTGGCACATGAACTCCTATGGCCCACGGAAGAGGGCCCGGGGCTGGTGAGCTAGGTAGGTGTGGCTGCAAATGAGTGGTGTGTAGGTTGGGGGGTGCGTTGTGGCTTGTGTGGTGTGGTTTAGGGTTTGTGGAAGAGGTGTGGCTGCAAATGTGTGGTGTGTAGATTGGTGGGTGCGTTGTGGCTTGTGTGTTGTGGTTTAGGGTTTGTGGAAGAGGTGTGGCGCAGTGTGGTGTGTAGATTGGTGGTGCGTGGCTTGTGTGTTGTGGTTTAGGTGCGTGGAAGAGGTGTGGCTACAAATGTGGCATGTGGATTGGTGGTGTGGTGGCTTGTGTGTGTTGTGGTTTAGAGGCGTGAAAGAGGTGTGGTTAGTGAGCTAAGGTGTGTACGCAAATGTGGCGGCAAATTGGTGGGTGCAATGTGGCTTGTGGTAGGGTTTAGGTGAAGCGTGTCGCATGTCTCGTGTGATGTGTGGAAGAGGAGTCGTGGTCGGTGAGCTTGGCGTGTGGCCGCAAATGTGGCGCGGCAAATTGGTAGGTGCAATGTGGCTTGTGGTGTGGTTTATGGTGTGTGAAAGAGTTGTGGCACATATCCGTGTGTGGTGCATGGAAGAGGGCCTGGCTAGTGAGCTTAAGGTGTGGCGCAAATGTGTGGCGATGATTGATGAGAGCATCGTGGCTTGTGTGGTGTGGTTTAGTGGAAGAGGTGTGGCTCGATGTGGTGTGTGGAAGAGGGCCGTGGTCGATGGGTAGAAGCACAATGGCTGATTGGTGGGTGCGTTGTGGCTTGTGTGGTGTGGTTTAGGGTTTGTGGAAGAGGTGTGCCGCTTAGCTTGGCAAGTGAGGTGTATGGCCCACTAAGAGGGCCCGGCTAGTGAGCTAGGGAGGTGTGGCTGCAAATGTGGTGTGTAGATTGGAGGTGCATTGTGGCTTGTCCGTGTGGTTTACTGTGGAAGAAGTGGCTACTTAGCTAAGTGGTGTGTGGCAAATGTGTGGCACATGGATTGGTGGGTGCGCTGTGGGTGCATTGTGGCATGTGTCAATGTGGTTTAGGGTCCGTGGAAGGGGTGCTACAAATGTGGCATGGTTGTGTGGTGGGTGCGCTGTGGCTTGTGTGGTGTGGTTTAAGGTGTGTGGAAGAGGTGGCACATGTGGAAGAGGTGGCACATGTCCGTGTGATGTGGAAGAGGTGTGGCTTGTCACCTGGCGTGTGGCTGCAAATGTGTGGCGTGCAAATTGGTGTGTGCAATGTGGCTTGTATGTCAATGTGGTTTAGGCTGCGTGGAAGAGGTGTGGCTACAAATGTGTGGCACGTGGATTGGTGGGTGCCTGGTGAGCGCGTGGCTTGTGTGGTGTGGTTTAGGGTGTGTGGAAGAGGTGTGCCACCGGCTTGTGTGGTGTGGCTGCAAATGTGTGGCGGCAGATTGGTGGGGCGGTGGCTTGTGTGGTGTGGTTTAAGGTGTGTGGAAGAGGTGTGGCACATGTGGAAGAGGTGGCACATGTCCGTGTGATGTGGAAGAGGTGTGGCTTGTCACTTGGCGGTGTGTGGCTGCAAATGTGTGGCGTGCAAATTGGTGTGTGCAATGTGGCTTGTATGTCAATGTGGTTTAGGCTGCGTGGAAGAGGTGTGGCTACAAATGTGTGGCACGTGGATTGGTGGTGTGGTGGGCGCGTGGCTTGTGTGGTGTGGTTTAGGGTGTGTGGAAGAGGTGTGCCACCGGCTTGTGTGGTGTGGCTGCAAATGTGTGGCGGCAGATTGGTGGGGCGGTGGCTTGTGTGGTGTGGTTTAAGGTGTGTGGAAGAGGTGTGGCACATGTGGAAGAGGTGTGGCACATGTCTGTGTGATGTGTGGAAGAGGTGTGGCTTGTCACTTGGCGGTGTGTGGCTGCAAATGTGTGGCGTGCAAATTGGTGTGTGCAATGTGGCTTGTATGTCAATGTGGTTTAGGCTGCGTGGAAGAGGTGTGGCTACAAATGTGTGGCATGTGGTGTGGTTGGTGAGCCCGGTGTGTGGTTTAGGGTTTGTGTGGTGTGGTTTAGGGTGTGTGGAAGAGGTGTGCCAACGGCTTGTGTGGTGTGGCTGCAAATGTGTGGCGGCAGATTGGTGGGCGCGGTGGCTGTCGTGTGGTTTAGGTGTGTGGAAGAGGCACATGTTTGTGTAGTATGTGGAAGAGAGGCCCGTGGTCGGTGAGCTTAAGTGTGTGGTGCAATGTGGCGTGTGGAGCACCGTGGCTTGTGGTGTCAAAAGGAAGAGGTGTGGCACATGTTTGTGTAGTATGTGGAAGAGAGGCCCAAGGTCGGAGCTAAGGTGTGTGGCTGCAAATGTGTGGCGTGCACATTGGTGGGAGCACCGTGGCTTGTGTGGTACGGTTTAGGGTGTGTGGAAGAGGTGTGGCACATGTTTGTGTAGTATGTGGAAAAGAGGCCCGTGGCTGGTGAGCCTGGAAGGTGTGGCTGCAAATGTGTGGCATGTGGATTGGTGAGAGCACCGTGGCTTGTGTGGTGTGGTGTAGGGTGTGTGAAAGAGGTGTGGCACATGTCTGTGGAGTATGTGGAAGAAAGGTCGTGGCTGGTGAGCTTGGCAGGTGTGGCTGCAAATGTGTGGCGTGCACATTGGTGGAAGCACGGTGGCTGATTGGTGGGCGCGTTGTGGTGGGCGCGTTGTGGCTTTGTTGGTGTGGTTTAGGGTTTGTCGAAGAGGTGTGGCTGCTTAGATGGGTTGTGTACTGCGGTTTAGGGTGTGTGGAAAAGGTGTGGCACATGTCTGTGGAACAGGGGCTCGTGGTTGGTGAGCTTGGCAGGCGTGGCTGCAAATGTGTGGCGTGCAGATTGGTGAGAGCATCATGGCTTGTGTGGTATGGTTTAGGTTGTGTGGAAGAGGTGTGGCACATGTCTGTGTGGTGCATGGAAGAGGGACTGTGGTTGGTGAGCCTGGCAGGTGTGGCTGCAAATGTGTGGCGTGCAGATTGGTGGGAGCACCGTGGCTTGTGTGGTGTGGTTTAGAGTTTGTGGAAGAGGTGTGGCTGCTTTCACTCGCCCGGGCCCCCGTAACGGAACCACACTCGCCCCCTCTTTCGGGTTGCGTCTCCATGCCCATAGTAGGACCTAAACTACTACCGATAGGAAAGAGGTACCCACACATAGCAGAATCCATGAAGGACTCCATCAATTTATCAAAGTTCTTAGCCAACGCCTATATCTCCAAGGCAAGCGGATGAAGAGGTGGTCTGCAAGCCAATGCCCATATCTCCAAGGCAAACGGATGAAGAGGTGGTTTGACTGCATTCCTCTATACTTAGTAACCTTGGAAGCCGTCAGCAAGCATCGGCCCAACTTGACTAGATAGGATAATCTATTCAAAGGTGGTGTTCTATGTTGGGTCAGTAACTGCCACATCTGTCACGGAGACTTGATCACCCCGAACGAGATAGAAGTCGGCTCTAATCGGCTATTCCTAGGTAAAGCCTAGTTCTCCTCCAAGCCATACACCCACATTCACGAGCTATTGCAAATATAACATCACGAATGGCATCATGGGTGGTAATATGTTGACTCACCGGGACAACGAGCAAGATGCATCCCACATATGTCTAGGGCAAAGCCACATTTACTGGCTGAAGTGAAAAGCCACTCACGAACCAAGTCCAAACGCAGGCGCATCGCTATAGTAAAGGTTATAGGTGCGATGTGAAATCAGATGCATAGGCAAGCCAATCCCAAGCTCCTACGCCCATCATAGAACAAGAATAGAGACGATTGTTGTGGGCCTTGGAATAGAAGGGTCCAAAAGGATGGACTGGAATTGGTCTGGCCCAATTGTTTGTCGAGTAAGGATGCATGCGCATGCAACCCCTTAAAACCGTCTGTGAAGAGGGTCATGAAAGGAGGGAAGAGCTGCCTTGCTTCCGTTGATGACTTGTACCTATCTTGCCTCAAGGACACTTGAAAGAGGGAGGGTTCCTCGCTCAACTCATGATACAAAGTCTTTTAAAAGGGCTTGTTGTAAAGGAAGAATCAAGAGGCCAAAGCAAAGGTGCATAAAGCCCAACCGCTAGTACAAAACACCACCAAGGAGGATTCCTTTGTGGAAAACCTCGATTTGTTCCGCCATAGGGTCATAGTACGCTTTTGTATACTATGGTATGTATTTAAAAAGCAAGTAACCCAAGCGACACTCAAATCTCGAGATCGGGAATTTAAGGGACATTGCCTCTATATATGCGATTTATAGTTACGCATAATATATTCAAAATGGGTGTGTGAAAGAAATGTGGCACATGTCCTGTAGTGCATGGTAGAGAGGCCCGTAATTGGTGAGCTTGGCAAGTATGGCTACAAATGTGTGGCATGCATTGGTGGGAGCATGGTAGCTGTGTGGTGTCATGTAGAGTGTGCGGAAGAGGTGTGGCGATGGTTGTGTAGTATGGAAGAGAGGCCTGTGGTTGGTGAGCTTAGCGGTATGGCTGCAAATGTGGCATGTGGATTGGTGGGAGCACGCGTGGCTTGTGACATGTGTTGTGGTTTAGGTGCGTGGAAGAGGTGTGGCGATGGTTGTGTAGTATGTGGAAGAGAGGCCTGTGGTTGGTGAGCTTGGCGGTATGGCATGTGTGGCATGTGGATTGGAGCACCGTGGCTTGTGACATGTGTTGTGGTTTAGGTGCGTGGAAGAGGTGTGGCTTGTCTGCGCGGCGTTTGGCTGCAAATGTGTGGCAGATTGGTGGGAGCACTGTGGCTTGTGTGGTGTGGTTTATGGTGTGTGGAAGAGGTGTGGCACATGTCCGTGGTGCATGGAAGAGGGTGAGCTTGGCGGTGTGGCTGCAAACGGGTATGCAAATTGGTGGGGTGCAATGTGGGTTGTGTGGTGTGGTTTATGGTGTGTGGAAGAGGTGTGGAACATATCCGTGTGGTGCATGGAAGAGGAGTCGGTCGGTGAGCTTGGCGGTGTGGCAAATGGGTGGCGTGCAAATTGGTGGGTGCTGGTGGGTGCCTTGTGGCTTATGTGGTGTGGCTTAGGTTGTGTGCAAGAGGTGTGGCGTATGTATGTGTAGTGCATGGAAGAGAGGCCGTGTCGTGAGCTTAAGCGGTGTGGTTGCAAATGTATGGCGTGCAGATTGGTGGGAGCACGGTGGCTGATTGGTGGGTGCGTTGTGGCTTGTGGTGTGGTTTAGTGTGTGGAAGAGGTGTGGCACATGAACTCCTATGGCCCACTAAGAGGGCCCGTGAGCTAGGTAGGTGTGCAAATGAGTGGTGTGTGTAGGTTGGTGCGTTGTGGCTTGTGTGTGTGTGGTTTAGGGTTTGTGGAAGAGGTGTGGCTGCAAATGTGTGTGTAGATTGGTGGGTGCGTTGTGGCTTGTGTGTTGTGGTTTAGGGTTTGTGGAAGAGGTGTGGCTGCAGGTGTGTGGTGTGTAGATTGGTGGGTGCGTTGTGGCTTGTGTGTTGTGGTTTAGGTGCGTGGAAGAGGTGTGGCTACAAATGTGTGGCATGTGGATTGGTGGGTGCGCTGGTGGGTGCGTTGTGGCTTGTGTGTTGTGGTTTAGAGTGCGGAAGAGGTGGGCATGGTTGTGTAGTATGGAAGAGAGGCCTGGTTGGTGAG
Organism: Anthoceros angustus; assembly: GCA_010909165.1. NCBI lineage: Eukaryota > Viridiplantae > Streptophyta > Anthocerotopsida > Anthocerotales > Anthocerotaceae > Anthoceros > Anthoceros angustus. Next base: position 445,439 of record MU008168.1, on the reverse strand, counting down.
CTTAAGGTGTATGGCTGCAAATGTGGCATGTGGATTGGTGGGAGAACGCGTATTGTGACATGTGTTGTGGTTTAGGGTGCGTGGAAGAGGTGTGGCGCATGGTTGTGTAGTATGTGGAAGAGAGGCCTGTGGTTGGTGAGCTTGGCAGGTATGGCTGCAAATGTGTGGCATGTGGATTGGTGGGAGCACTGTGGCTTGTGACATGTGTTGTGGTTTAGGTGCGTGGAAGAGGTGTGGCTTTCCGCTTGGCGTGTTTGGCTGCAAATGTGTGGCTGATTGGTGGGAGCACTGTGGCTTGTGTGGTGTTTATGGTGTGTGGAAGAGGTGTGGCACATGGTGTGGTGCATGGAAGAGGCCGTGGTCGGTGAGCTTGTGTGGCTTAAACGGGTATGCAAAAATTGGTGGGTGCAATGTGGGTTGTGTGGTGGTGTGTGGAAGAGGTGTGGAACATATCTGTGGTGCATGGAAGAGGAGTCGGTGAGCTTGGCAGGTGTGGCAAATGGGTGGCGCAAATTGGTGGGTGCGCCTGGTGGGTGCCTTGTGGCTTATGTGGTGTGGCTTAGGTTGTGTGCAAGAGGTGTAGGCGTATGTATGTAGTGCATGGAAGAGAGGCCCGTACGTGAGCTTAAGGTGTGTGGTTGCAAATGTATGGGTGATTGGTGGGAGCACTGGCTTGTGTGGTATGTGGAAGAGGTGTGGCTTGTGGTGTGGTTTAGGGTGCGTGGAAGAGGTGTGGCGATGGTTGTGTAGTATGTGGAAGAGAGGCCTGTGGTTGGTGAGCTTGGCCTGCAAATGTGTGGCATGTGGATTGGTGGAGCAACCGTGGCTTGTGACATGTGTTGTGGTTTAGTGCGTGGAAGAGGTGTGTGGCTTGTCCGCTTGGCGTGCTGCAAATGTGTGGCGCTGATTGGTGGGAGCACTGTGGCTTGTGTGTGTGTGGTTTATGGTGTGTGGAAGAGGTGGCACATGGTGTGGTGCATGGAAGAGGCTGCGTGAGCTTGGTGGTGTGGCTGCAAACGGGTATGCAAATTGGTGGGTGCAATGTGGGTTGTGTGGTTTATGGTGTGGAAGAGGTGTGAACATATCCGTGGTGCATGGAAGAGGAGTCGTCGTGGTGAGCTTGGTGTGGCCGCAAATGGGTGGCAAATTGGTGGGTGCGCTGGTGGGTGCCTTGTGGCTTATGTGGTGTGGCTTAGGTTGTGTGCAAGAGGTGGCGATGTATGTGTGTGCATGGAAGAGAGGCCGTGTCGTGAGCTTAAGCGGTGTGGTTGCAAATGTATGGCGTGCAGATTGGTGGGAGCACGGTGGCTGATTGGTGGGTGCGTTGTGGCTTGTGGTGTGGTTTAGTGTGTGGAAGAGGTGTGGCACATGAACTCCTATGGCCCACTAAGAGGGCCGGTGAGCTAGGTAGGTGTGCAAATGAGTGGTGTGTGTAGGTGCATGGAAGAGAGGCCTGCACGGTGAGCTTAAGCGGTGTGGTTGCAAATGTATGGCTGCGATTGGTGGGAGCACGGTGGCTGATTGGTGGTGCGTGGCTTGTGTTGTGGTGTGGTTTAGGTGTGTGGAAGAGGTGTGGCACATGAACCCCTATGGCCCACTCAAGAGGGCCCGGGCCGGTGAGCTAGGTAGGTGTGTTGCAAATGAGTGGTGTGTAGGTTGGGGTGCGTTGTGGCTTGTGTGGTGTGGTTTAGGTTGTGGAAGAGGTGTGGCTGCAAATGTGTGGTGTAGATTGGTGGGCGCGTTGTGGCTTGTGTGTTGTGGTTTAGGGTTTGTGGAAGAGGTGGCCGCAGTGTGTGTGTAGATTGCGGGTGCGTTGTGGCTTGTGTGTTGTGGTTTAGGGTGCGTGGAAGAGGTGTGGCTACAAATGTGTGGCATGTGGATTGCGGCGCCTGGGTGCGTTGTGGCTTGTGTGTTGTGGTTTAGAGTCGTGAAAGAGGTGGCTTGTGAGCTTGGTGTGGCTGCAAATGTGGCGTGCAAATTGGTGGGTGCAATGTGGCGTGTGGTAGGGTTTAGGGTGCGTGGAAGGTGTGGCATGTCCGTGTGATGTGGAAGAGGGTCAGAGTGAGCTTAAGGTGTGGCTGCAAATGTGGCGTGCAAATTGGTAGGTGCAATGTGGCTTGTGTGGTGTGGTTTATGGTGTGTGAAAGAGTTGTGGCACATATCTGTGTGGTGCATGGAAGAGGGGCCTGTGGCTAGTGAGCTTGGCAGGTGTGGCTGCAAATGTGTGGCGTACAGATTGATGAGAGCATCGTGGCTTGTGTGGTGTGGTTTAGGGTGTGTGGAAGAGGTGTGGCTCGTATCTGTGTGGTGTGTGGAAGAGGGGCCGTGGCTGATGGGTAGAAGCACAATGGCCGATTGGTGGGTGCGTTGTGGCTTGTGGTGTGTGGTTTGTGGAAGAGGTGTGGCTGCTTAGCTTGGCAAGTGAGGGTGTATGGCCCACGGAAGAGGGCCCGGGGCTAGTGAGCTAGGGAGGTGTGGCTGCAAATGTGGTGTGTAGATTGGAGGGTGCATTGTGGCTTGTCTGGTGTGGTTTACGGTTTGTGGAAGAAGTGTGGCTACTTAGCTTGGCAGGTGTGGCTGCAAATGTGTGGCACATGGATTGGTGGGTGCGCTGGTGGGTGCATTGTGGCATGTGTGTCAATGTGGTTTAGGGTCCGTGGAAGGGGTGCGGCTACAAATGTGTGGGACATGGATTGGTGGGTGCGCCGGTGGGGGCGCGGTGGCTTGTGTGGTGTGGTTTAAGGTGTGTGGAAGAGGTGTGGCACATGTGGAAGAGGTGTGGCACATGTCTGTGTGATGTGTGGAAGAGGTGTGGCTTGTCAGCTTGGCAGGTGTGGCTGCAAATGTGTGGCGTGCAAATTGGTGTGTGCAATGTGGCTTGTATGTCAATGTGGTTTAGGCTGCGTGGAAGAGGTGTGGCTACAAATGTGTGGCACGTGGATTGGTGCGCCTGGTGGAGCGTTGTGGCTTGTGTGTGTGGTTTAGGGTGTGTGGAAGAGGTGTGCCAGGCTTGTGTGGTGTGGCTGCAAATGTGGCGGCAGATTGGTGGGGGCGCGGTGGCTTGTGTCGTGTGGTTTAGGGTGTGTGGAAGAGGTGTGGCACATGTTTGTGTAGTATGTGGAAGAGAGGCCCGTGGCTGGTGAGCTTGGCAGTGTGTGGCTGCAAATGTGAAGTGCAGATTGGTGGGTGCATTGTGGCTTGTGTGTGTGGTGTGGTTTGGAAGAGGTGTGGCACATGTTTGTGTAGTATGTGGAAGAGAGGCCCAAGTCGGTGAGCTTAGCGGTGTGGCTGCAAATGTGGCGGCACATTGGTGGGAGCACCGCGGCTTGTGTGGTACTGTTAGGTGTGTGGAAGAGGTGTGCACATGTTTGTGTAGTATGTGGAAAGAGGCCCGTGGTGTGAGCTGGAAGGTGTATGCAAATGTGTGGCATGTGGATTGGTGAGCACCGTGGCTTGTGTGGTGTGGTGTAGGGTGTGAAAGAGGTGTGGCATGTACGTGGAGTATGTGGAAGAAAGGTCGTGGTGAGCTTGGCGGTACAAATGTGTGGTGTGCATTGGTGGGCCACGGTGATTGGTGGGCGCGTTGGTGGGCGCGGCCAGGTGGCTTTGTTGGTGTGGTTTAGGGTCGAAGAGGTGTGGTGCTTAGATGGGTTGTACGCAGTTTAGGGTGTGTGTGTGTGGCACATGTCGTGGGAACAGGTGGCTCGTGGTTGGTGAGCTTGGCGTTGCAAATGTGTGGCGTGATTGGTGAGAGCATCATGGCTTGTGTGGTATGGTTTAGGTTGTGTGGAAGAGGTGTGGCACATGTCTGTGTGGTGCATGGAAGAGGGACGTGGTTGGTGAGCTGGCGGTGTGGCTGCAAATGTGGCGTCGATTGGTGGGAGCACCGTGGCTTGTGTGGTGGTTTAGAGTTTGTGGAAGAGGTGTACGCTTTCACTCGGCCCCGTAGGAACCACACTCGCCCCTCTTTCTAGGGTTGCGCTCCATGCCCATAGTAGGACCTAAACTACTACCGATAGGAAAGAGGTACCCACACATAGCAGAATCCATGAAGGACTCCATCAATTTATCAAAGTTCTTAGCCAACGCTCTATATCTCTCCAAGGCAAGCGGATGAAAGGGTGGTCTGCATGCAAGCCAACGCTCCATATCTCTCCAAGGCAAACGGATGAAGAGGTGGTTTGACTGCATTCCTCTATACTTAGTTACCTTGGAAGCCGTCGCCCCTAGCTACTGTCCAACTTGGACGGTATAGGATAATATATTCAAAGGTGGTGTTCTATGTTGGGTCAGTAACTGCCACATCTGTCACGGAAACTTGATCACCCCGAACGAGATAGAAGTCGGCTCTAACTGTCATTCCTGTAGGTAAAGCCTAGTTCTCCCTCCAAGCCATACACCCACATTCACGAGCTATTGCAAATATAACATCACGAATGGCATCATGGGTGGTAATATGTTGACCACCGGGACAACGAGCAAGATGCATCCACATATGTCTAGGGCAAAGCCACATTTACAGGTACGAAGTGAAAAAGCCACTCGCTGAACCAAGTCCAAACGGAAGCGCATCGCTATAGTAAAGGTTATATGGAAGTGTCTGTGTGGTGCATGGAAGTGTAGTGCATGGAGTGCCCTATGCACTCCATGCACTATGTAGGGGCCCGTGGCTGGTGAGCTTGGCAGACAAGACGGCTACATAGGGCACTCCATGCACTATGTAGGGGCCCGTGGCTGGTGAGCTTGGCAGACAAGACGGCATGCAAGACAGCAAGCTTCACCAGAAATGCCCACAGCGAGGACTCCGTGACGAAACGCGGTAGTCAGCGGGGTCGAACGGTAAGCTTCATTCTCGCACGGCGAGACGCGAGTCGGAATCCGATGCAATGTTTCCTTGGTTGGTGGACGGCGGCACACTTGACGTTGGCTAATAGCAAGATGTAAAGCCTGGCATTCCGCCTGTCAGAGCCAGGCCGAGAGCGGGGTGCACTGGCTCGTTGCGACGCACGTAAGGCATCATCTTATTGTTGCTGGAGCGTGAAATTGGCAGCGGCCGGGGACCAATGTCTCTGCTGCCGCTGCTGCTGCTGGCTCTGGTAGCCTGCGGCAGGTGCGGGAGTTGGGCGGTAGGCAAGGGTGCGGATTCGAGCCCACACCGGCTGCGGAGCTTGTTCCGCGCGCAGGAGGCGGGGAGAGGAGGAATCGCATCCCAGGAGAAGGAGCAGCAGGAGCCGGAGCCGGAGCGCTTCTTCGAGGTGGCGAGGCCGGTGGATGTGCCAGCGGGAGTGGAGCCCTGCCGGGTGCTGCTGTTGCGCCATTCCTTCGCCTTCACCTACGGGGAACCTCCGGCAGAGGCCGAGGTAAGGGTCCCGGAGCAATGCAGGACGCGGTGGGAGAAGGTGGTGCTGAAATGGAAGGGCACATGCAAGGGCCGCCAGTTCGACCGCATCTCGGCGGTGTGGATCAACGGGGTGGAGATCTTCCGCACCTGCACGGCGGAGCCCGTGCCGCAGGGAATCGTGTGGGAGGTGGAGAAGGACGTCACCCGCTTCGCATCCCAGTTCCACGACGCGGCCCGGCTGGTGATGTCCCTGGCCAACGTGGTTGACAGCACCTACACCGGCATCTTCGACGTCACCCTGGAGGCCTGGTTCTACCCCGGAGCAGAAGCAGCAGACCCACCACCGTCTTCCATCTCCGCCCCTGCGGACGTCATCATCCCGGTCGTGCACATGTCGGCCGAGCTGGGGGACGGAGGCTACCTCCAGCGCATCGAGAACTCGTCCCACGTCCTTCCTGTCCCGGTGGCCTCCATCCCCCGCAACACCCACCGCGCCGTCCTCGAGGTCTGCGTCTCCTTCCACGAGCAGGACGAATTCTGGTACACCAACGCACCCGACGTCTGGATCAAGCACGCCAACGTCTCCGGCTACCCCGGCAACGGCCCGTTCCGGGAGGTGGAGGTCGGGCTGGACGGGAAGGTGATCGCGGCAGTGTGGCCCTTCCCGGTAATCTACACCGGCGGAATCGACCCCTACCTCTGGCGCCCAGCAGCCGCGATCGGGGCCTTCAACCTCCCCAGCTACGACTTCGACATCACCCCGTTCGTGGGCGGGATCGTGGACGGCTCCCCCCACACCTTCACCTTCTCCGTGCGGAACGCGCTCAACGTCTGGTTCGTGCAGGGCAACCTCCACCTCTGGCTCGACCCCGAAGTGGAGCAGACGAGCGGGAAGCTGCTCCGACACTCCGCCCCGGAAGCATCCCAGAAGCTCGACTCCCACGGCTACTCCACCGGGCTGGACGGGCGCTTCACCACCTCCGCTTCCAGAAGGATCGCCTACTCGGGGTACGTGCAGTCCTCGCACGGGAAGGTGGGGACATCCGCAGAGCACCGATACCGGTTCTGGAACGACATGGTGTTCGCAGACAAGGCCAGCGTCCAGACCGTGGATCAGGGCACGAGAATCAGATCCAAGCTCCTGGCCAAAGGGGATGCGAAGGAGATCCTGCATATGCACAGCGGGCTCTCCTTCCCGATCCGGCTGGGGTACCGGGAGGCGGATGAGGGGGATGGGGCTGTGGCCATCTCCGTCAACCTGACCCACGGGTTCGAACGCGAGGGGGAGGTTACCGTCCCCGCGTCCCCCGGCGTGAGCGCCTTCGACTCGCTCGACAACGAGCAGGCCGCGTCCGCCTCGCTCGTCATCTTCCCTAACAACACCAACTCTGGAGCGGGCGAGTCGAGGGAACGATACGCGTTTCAGAGCAGCTCGGGGTGCTTCGAGAGGCGCGTAGTTACTAGGAAGTACGCGGTGGTGTCCGATCGTGTGTCCGATCGCTGCATTGGCATTACTGCATTGTAAAAGAGTTATTTGCTGTTGTCATCATCTATCTTCCTTCTTCCGAGCATGGTGCATGGATGCATCCGCCTTCTTCGTCATTGCGAGTGGAGGAGAAAGCAGTGAGCAAGTCCTGTCGCAATCATCAGGCCCAGATCTGGAGGTTGGTGTGGTCGGAGCGCGGGCGGCCGGGCTCCGGGCCCTGCTGAAGGCTCCGGCGCTGCCGCCATGGGAGATTGTGTCGGGGTGTGATGCAGGCGGGGAGGATGTTGAAGTACGTGTTCGCCGGAGCGATTGCTCTGGGGCTGGGCGGGGTCGCGGTGAAGGTTCGGCGGGGGCGGAGGTATGGCAGGCTGCAGCCGCTGCTGTACTACAACCGGGCTGGCCGGGTGGAGGGGATTGAGGTGTTCGGGGATTACGTTGGTGCGTGCCGGTGGGATGTTGCATTGCTTGCTGGTCGGGGTTGGAGGTGGTGTTGTTTTGACCTAACGGGATTGGGGATTGGGGATTGGGATTGGGATTGGGATTGGGATCTGGATCGGGGTGGTGCAGTTCGGCAGCTCGGGTTGAGTGGGGATACGGAGATCGGGAGGCGGTTGGCTAAGGGGGCGGAGGGCTTCCTGCGGGGGGATAAGTCCGGCTCCGATGACAGCCTGGAGCATCTCTTCAACCTTATCTCCAAGGTTTGCGATGTGTCCGCGGACAACAAGGTGGAGTCGGTGTACGAGGAGCTGCTCAAGGAGCTGGAGTCGTGCTTGCTGTCGTATTTCAGTTTCCACTGGGATCATGCGCCCATCTTTTTGGAGCAGGTGATGAGTCGTGCAGCCAGTGTTGTAGAATGCTGCTGCTTGGGGCTTGGTTATGGGGCGGTCCTTTTTAAGATATTGTCTTCAGTGTTGCAGATTGTTGGGGCGGGGAGTGGGTCGTCCAAGGGCAAGCTTCGGAAGGCTGTGCTCACTGCCACTAGGTGCGTGGTTCGATGATGGGGATGGGATGGTTGTGTCTGGAGGGTTGGTGCGGGTTCTTGGGGCTCTGATGCTACCGCTTTTTGTTTCTGGGCAGGCAACATCAGATCGACCAGGTGGTGAAGACGCTGAACATGAAGCGGGTCATGTCCACCATGCTGGAGCAGCTCAAGAGGATGGGGAGGCACCCATCGCTGCCCGGTGATAAGGAGGTCATGGTTCCTGTGGAGTCTTGTTCTCGAAGCCCTGTCCTACTTATGATTGGCGGGGGAATGGGCGCTGGAAAGAGTACTGCGGTAAAAGATGTCATGCAGTGGTACCATCCACTTTCTCCGAGCTTTTTGTTGCACTGAAACCAGCGCTGGATTTCACTTACTCTGGACTGATACCGAGACGGTTTATTGCAGCCCCTTCTGGGCGCATGCTGGTCCGAATGCGGTGGTGGTTGAGGCTGATGCTTTCAAGGAGACGGACGTGGTCTACCGTGCTCTCAACTCTCTGGGCCACATTGATGTGGCACAAACTGCACAACTGGTTAGTGGGTCGGCACCATCTTCTTGTTTGATGTGAACGCCATGGTGGGCCGTTGATGGTGACCCGGTTTATGTTACGTATTCCGTTGTACGGTGGATTCCAGGTCCATGATTCCTCCACTCAGGCAGCGTCTTCACTGCTAGTTGCCGCCTTGAATGAAGGGCGAGATATCATCTACGACGGGACCATGTCATGGGAGCCTTTCGTTGTGCAAACTATTGAAATGGCACGAGACGTTCACCGAAGGAAGTATCGTTTGGGTCCGGGATATACCAAAGGACCCGATGGTGTTGTTCAGGAGAAATATTGGGAACCGGTGGAGGATGAGGACGATGCAGAATCACTGGGAAGTGAGGATTCCTCAGTCCATGGGGGAAAGCAGCCTGAAGATCCTTCTCCGCAGCAGTCTAAGAAGCCTTACCGGATTGAGCTTGCTGGCGTAACTTGCGAAGCTTATGTTGCTGTAGTGCGAGGGATGAGGTACGCAACATGTCTGATTTCACTTTCAGGTTTGTGGAGGAACGTTCACCAACTAACGGCCTCACTCTTGCTCTCAGACGAGCCATTCTCACAGGACGAGGAGTCCCAGTAGGAGGCCAACTTAAATCTCACAAGTTGTTCTCGCAGTCTGTGGAAAAGTACTGCGAGCTTGTAGACCATGCCAAGATATACTCAACCAGTGCAGTTGGCCAACCTGCCGAGGTAACTTTCCCATCCGGAGTGGCTGTGGTTTTGGGTTTGAGGCTGTTGAGAAGGGTACCCCATCTGCCAAGGCTAGTTCAGTTTTCGGCCCACCACCTCCCGACTCATGTTTGTGTGCCATGACAGCTAATCGGGTGGAAGGAAGGGACCAGCAAGCTGCTTGTTGACAACGAGGCCTTCAGGGCCGTCCAACAATTGTCCACCTTAAATCAACATGCGAGTTCCATTTATGAGCTGTATCCAGGCCTCACCGACCGGTGCGGACAAGTCCAAAAATGGAAAGACAGTTTGGTTTCTGCAGAAAGACTCCAACGTCAGACGGTGTTGAGAGGGCAGCTCCTCGTCTACGAAGACAGCGTGGGCCGAACAAAAACGTCGAATGCGGCATGACATCAAATAAGAACTGAAGAAGAGGCCTATTGCAGTCCTCTTCGACAGTCCACTAAGACCTAGCTGCTAATAACCCATACGAGCTTCCGCTCGAGGTGCTCCCCACCTGGGAAGAGAGATTCCAGCATTTGAAATTCCTTATGTTCTCCCGTTGAGCCCTGATTTTCTGGGACCTGGTCAAAGGTTATACACAGTCACGGCTCGATCTTTTCTCATACTGTAAGTGACATCCAGCTGTGTGAGCTCATATTTCTAATATTGAATAAAATTGGCGCAGCGGTGTAAGCTGGAGTAGCTCAGTTGGTTAGAGCGTGTGGCTGTTAACCACAAGGTCGGAGGTTCAAGCCCTCCCTCTAGCGTACGAATTAGAGGTGATAATGGAATTTATGAGATCGTTAGCTATTGTAATTTTCCGATATTGCTCACCGTGGAAAACGCAAAGCAAAATTGCCCGAAACGTAGAGGCCCTGGCGACCTCCAGGCTTCGAAGTGTGACCAAGGTGGACTTGGTCTCCGGAACCTCATGATGTGGGAGGGAGGAGATGCCGTTCAAACTTCCGCGATTGCGCTCATCAAGTAAGCTGTTACGTGAGCGACTCAAATTGATTCAAATTTTTATCTGGTGCAGGTGATCAACCGCGAATCGAATCCCATGAATTCCGGATGGTGCTAGGAAGAAGAAGTGTATTTTAGTCCACAGGAGCCGCCATCAGATTCCCCGCGTACTGCAGAAGGAACATCGGCCCCATTCCACACAGCTGCCGCTGGACGTGTGCGGCACTTGGTCCACGTCGGGAATCCAGATAGAGGTCACCGCAGTGCCCACAAAGCAGGGCAACTTCGCCCTGGTTCAGGGCAACTGGTGGAGCTTCCAATCCGTGCAACGTTCATAACAATCCGTGTGGAGTGGGAGGCTATGGCGGCCGGGGCCGGAGTGAAGGCGATGGTGGATGGCGGGCTCGACTCCGTGCCGAGCCAGTTCATCAGGCCCCTCCAGGAGCGAGCCAATGCCAAGGTGGCCGACGCCCACAAGACGCAGCGCCTCCCTGTCATAGACCTCTCCAAGCTCGACGGCCCACACCGGGCCGCCACCTTGGACCAAATCCACCAAGCCTGCAAACAATGGGGCTTCTTCCAAGTAAGCTGTTAGGTGAGCATGCGGGCGACTCAAATTGTTTCAAATGTTTATCTTGTAGTGCAGGTGATCAACCACGGCGTGCCGCGGGCTGCTATGGATCGCGGCCTGGACATGGCGGAGCGCTTCCATCGGCTGCCTGCACACGAGAAGCTGGCGTTCAGTTCGGGGCCCGGTGTGCGGACGTCTTTCTTCTGTAGTCTGGACTTCTACTGCGAGCAGGAGGCCACTAAGGACTGGAGAGATGTGATGATGCATACTTTTGAACCTGGCTGGGAGGAGGCTCCCGGAGTCTGGCCGGACAAGCCGCCTCTGTACAAGTATGTGGCATATCCTGTGTGCCTGCGGGCATGCGCAGTGTGGAATAGAGTAGTTCCTGAATCGGCTCACTGGAAGCTCATAATCTTGTGTGACGCTGCAGAGAGACCGTAGTAGAATATGTCCACGGCGTTCACACTTTGGCTTCCAAGCTGCTGGCTGTCATGGCTGAAAACCTTGGCATCCCTGTGGATTACTTTGAGCAGGAGGTCAAACTTGACCACATGCTGAACTGGAACTTCTACCCCAGGTGCCCCGAGCCGGATCTCACCCTTGGCGTGAAAGGGCACGCGGACTTTGGAGTCATCACTGTTCTGCTCCCGAGTGAGGTCCCGGGGTTGCAGGTTAAGAAAGACGGAGAGTGGGTTCCGGTGGAGCCTAATCTGGACGCCTTTGTCATCAACATAGGAGACTCCATGCAGGTCAGAGTGGAGGGAAATTTCGATGCTTTCCAGCATTTGGAATTCGCTACCTTTGCTGAGTTTTGTTGAGAAGTCCTTGTGTGTATGCCGTGTGCCATTGTCTATTGTATTGCCTGCATGCAGGCGATAAGCAATGACCTGTACAAAAGTGTCAACCATCGGGCGACTGTCAACACCGACAAGGATCGCTTGTCGATTGCGTCCTTTATTCTGCCGAGGCCGAAGCAGATACTGTCTGTGCCGCCTCAGCTGGTGTCGCCGCAGCGGCCGGCTCACTACCGGCCATACACCTTTGAAGAATTCCTGAAAGTGATTAGCACCTGCCCAGAGCTGCCCGATGCGAACTATGTTCTTGACAACTTCCGCCTACTAGCAGTCAATCGAGACACAAACATGACTGTGAATTGAAACCTGCAATCCTGACAAGATAACATCCATCGATGCAGCTGCTGGACATGGGAAACATCATAGGTTGCGAGATGTAAGAGGTGACAAAATCCTTGTCGTATCATTCTATTTTGCATCACCAGCATTGCTGTTGTGTGACCGACTGATGGAAAGCAGTATGTGAATAGCAACCTTTTCCTCACTCCAAGAACCACTTGCTCATGTTCACTCTTCTGTGAAAGCCACAAAACAAGAAAGTGAAGAAGCTGCGCCTTCAGTGTTGGTCAGATAGTTGTTCGCTGCTAGGATCAACGATTTCACAGCTTCACTTATAGGGGCTCTTCTGTCCTACATACATCATTCTGCAGCCCGTGGAAAGGCTGCTGTTGGCGACTGGCACTTGAAATCGAATCTATCTAGCACAGTGCGCACTGTGCTGCAATGCAAGCCGTTATAAGACGTGTTTAATAACGCCGATTTGATGCCTGCGTGTGCCATTTGACGCATCAGAGGTGAGCCCCGCCGTGTCTATCTTGCGTCTTTGTTAGTGCGTCAGAATCTGCTGTTTTGACGCGGAGAACAGGGCTGAGTTACTGGGTAACCCATGACGGGACCGGTCGCGCGTGCCGCAAACTGTACACCAGTTGGGCGACGAACCGTTATCATCCCAGGCGGCCGGATTCTGGGGCCCATCTTCCCCGTCCAGCCTGGTAGCCGGGCAAATATTCCCCGCAACAGTGAGCGGGCATGTCCGCATGGACACACGTCGTCCACCCCGCATCCCGGCCGCAATACGGGGGGTTGTTGTCGGTACGTACCCGCCATGGGCTGGAGCTGGAGTATGCCCCATGCTTTCGCGGTGGTATATTATCGCCACGTCTACATACGATCTTCACACATCGATGCAATGTGCCAGCCGCCACTTACACGCTCGACGTGGGTTTGGATTTGAATCGTGCGTGTAATTTCGAATTAATGATAAGTTTAATATATATATTTTAATTTATATTATATTTATTATCTAGATATAATCTTGATATTTTAGGATAATATTATTTTATCCCGTATGTATCCCCCGTTCAACGTACGTGTCATCCCGACTTTCTGCTTACACCTAATCAGTTCCTATAACTTGGGTAACAAATTGCTAGCTAATCTGACAACTGATATCAGAATTGAAGGTAGGGGGAAGCTTCGCTCTCTTCTCCTTCACATAGCATGCTTGCACATCCGCTGGTTTGCCCTCTTCTCCTTCACCGCACCGTTTTCACTCCTGCCAGAGGGCACTTTTGTTCGGCTATCATCCCCATGATCTATCGTCGTAGAAAGCTCATGCTCTTTGGCGCGTGAAGGCTGCATCAAGATGCAAACATCATCCCACCTCAGTGGAATCATATGCCAGGAATTCATATGCCAGGAATTCCAGCAACTCATGACATACAAATTTAACCAACCTAGAGTGCCTCATCCAATACTATCCGACTTTGGCCTCACGTATTTTCGTGTGATGATCCTCCTGTTTATGGGAGGTTGGCTTGGTTGGGAAGACAACACCATGTCCATATCCTGCAAATTTGCGCCTTCCGAGGTGTCTTCTCCTGGAACTTCAGCCCCCATTCCTGATATGCCCTTTAGTTCAGCATTGTTAATTACTGGCCCCTCCCCATTGTGCTGGAGCTCGAGAACCGGTTCAAACCCACCTACATAGCACCCACAAACGCCCGTTAATTGAGTCTAGATCCAATCACAAGCTGCAACCTATTTACAGACTATCAAACTCACCACTTGATCTCCCAAGCCGAGAGAGAACCCCCTACCCACTCAGACTCCATCTCTTCATTCCAAGACGCCATCTTCCCCTTTCAACCATATTTATTTATGCCCGTTGTACCATGTTTCGCAATGCGAGATTCGAGCGCCTTGTGTTGTTGTTTCACGGGCCATGTTCCCCCACATTTAGCTAGCTCTTGGATGCGAGCTTCTACCAGGGCTTGAAATTGGTCCTTTGTAACATTCCTGGGTATCAGCCGCCTGTTGTAACTCCCGTTGTTCCAGGTTTCCTTTGCAACCTCTCTTACCCTCTTCATCACATAATGATTCCTCCCGATCCTGCTCCTCACAAACTTGCGACGAATCCAATCCATGTTCGTGGCTCTTGGGTACTCTACTGCCATCAACTCCACAAGTTGTCGTCGCACATCCACACTATGTTGAGTCCATGATACCCCCAGTGCCAACCAGGTTACTACAAGCTTGTTCATCGGTCTTTGGAAAGAAGCTTTCTCCTCTCCCTCCAACCCTCCAAAGCAACGAGCGTCGTTTGGCACCTCTGCTGATTTCTCTAGGCCGTCACGTGCCCACAGCATGGAACCCACTGAAATCCCGCTTCAAGGATGGCAGCTCTCGGTTGATGTCACATTCATAGCACTCCACATCGAACATGAAAAACCGGACGTCCCCTCCATCGTACTCTACATTTAGAATTCTGTGGATGTGCCCGTAATACTCTGAAGCCGATACTTGGCCGGTAATGTGAAATCGTCCGTAAACCCATGAGTCTTTTGTCCTCTTGGTAGTCACATCGTCAAGAGGTTCTATCTCAATACTCTCAAGCTGGGGGGACTACGATACCGCTAGTATGTATGATGCATCCAGCAGGCCTTGGAGGTAGTGCACTACCACCAAATTTTTGTGTAGAAACGGCATCATATAAGTCCTCAAGCTCGATGCAAGCTGGCTGAAGAAATCCTTTGACGAGTGATAGTAAGAAAGAGCTCATACATTTTGTGCCCGTATGGCTTCTAGATCCCCTCAACCACTCGGCCACAATCCTTCTCTTTGCCGACTCGAAGGTAAAACGCGGACATCCCATTTCCCCTCATCTGCTTGTTTTTCAACCCTAGCACGGCGCTTGCTGGCAATGCCCATAAACTCGAGGCAACCGTGACTGGGTGAAGAGGAATATGTGGTGCCTATCCACGCTTTTGGTCTGAGACCTGAAGTGCGCCATAGACATTCGACCTCCTATTGCCTGCTACGTGGTCTGCCTCGATGCAGTCTCGATCGGACAATCCTTTCACGATTATAACACTATCGCATTTCATGATCTACTCATCTATGTATTTGCGAATTAGTGGAGGTGCTTGGTTGGCTGCGTAATGAGTTTATCCTTTGACTTCCCATCTCCTATTTACCTATCTGCCCATTAGCCCATCGGCCCGTTGGCTCGTTAGCCCGACAGCCCCTGTCGGCCGCCATTGGCCACCGTCGGTTCCCATCCGCCTACCCGCCCATCCACCTATCGGCCTACCAAACCTCTATCTACCTACAAACCCTAAACCCTATAGATCTACCTATTTTTAAGAAGCCGCACAACTCAATACATGGATATAGTAACGGCACTGGTGAAATAAGGTAGAAAGGTGAAAAGTTGAAAAAGGTAAAAAGCTAAGTTAGTAGCTGCCCTATTAAGAAGATGCATGTGTTGCATGCTTCATGCAATCTCTTGTTAGAGAGGAATTGCTACAGCCACAAATGAAGAGCTGCCTAGAGAGGACTCTTAGTGATTAGTGGTCCGTAAGAATCCCTAGATTTAACAAATGCCTAGTTAAGGTCAGTCATGGATATATAAGGGCTAGAGCAAGGGCTTTGAGGAACAAGTTACAAGTTACTCACTCTTTGAGAGAGCAGCAAGCGCGCCTGCAAGCCTTGTGTTGAGAGAGCTGTGGAGAGCTAGCTAGTGAGCTTGTCATGGAATCAAGGGCGTGAGCTGGGCCATGAGATAGCCGATTCCATCGCTGTATTCTTGTAATAAAGAGCAAGACCGAGGAGGTGGCCCGCGAGTCGCCGTGGACGGCGGGCTACTTGGAGCCTAGTCCGTGGTCGTGAGGTTGAGAGCGCTGAGAATCGTGCAAGTCTCTTGTGGAGTGAATTGGCGAGGTCCTAGACTGGAAGCCAAGACTTGTCGCCTCCGGGCTGCGCAGTGAGGGGTGTTACTTGAGTGGTATCGAGCGTAGTCCATTCCTCCGTGACTAGAGAGTGCACAAGATGGTCAATGAGAAGCGAAGGAGAGGTCAAGAAGCGCAGCCTCCCGCCGATCATCCGCCTCAACCGCTCAAGATTCATCATCGTCGGAACAAGAGGAAGTGAGAGCTACCGAGAGCACAAAGCAGCCCATCCGGAGAGAAGTCGAGGACTGAAGAACGGATGGTGGAAGTACTTTATCAAGTTCTTCCGTGTCTTGGACGATGTAATGACTTCAAGGAAGAAGACAAAGTAATCCAGAGCCCACAACAAGGCGAAGATGCGAAGATCAACAAGAAATCTTCCGGACCAGCAGCATCTTCAAAGTGGCTCAAATCGAGCATGAAGCTAGCCCTACCAGATAAGTATGAGGAGAAAGAGATCCGCAAGTCATTGATTCTGGATCTATTCTATTGAGACTTATCTCGCCTCATCCGTGTTGAGCCGAGTACTACTTAGGCATGGTAATTTCTTAAAGGGCTATGCTTTGGTCCGTGGCGGTTATGGTGCTAATGTTGCCTGTGGTAACCGAGCACATACCATCACAGATCGGGCATCCTTCAAAGAAGCCTCAAGAAGTGCCCAACTGCGAATGCTTCGGCCTATAGACAGCAGCTTGACAATATCAAGCAAACAGGTACTGTACGAGATTATGTAAGTACCTTCAGTGAAGCTGTCATGCACTGCACTACCATGAATGAAGAAACGCGATATCTTTCGAAGGGGGTGAATATTCACGAAGAGGGTTTTGTGACATATATCCTCTGAAGGGGGTTTCACATGGGCATTGAACTCCCACTTTTTGGGGTATGGGTCAATTACAGTAAAAGAAGGGTGACAATCAGTATGAACCGTGATAGAAGATCCATTCAACGCGAAGGGTTATGGTGTTAGAGTTAACCTCAATTGGTCCGTGACAAGACCCATGACAAAGGCCATTGCTGCCGGTAATTGCCGGTCTTTTCCGTGGAGCAAAAATGAAATCTACAAAAAGAAGGGTGATGAAACTTTGAGGACAGTTGACTACGGGCGTGGTATGAAAGTGTTTGAGAGGAAGGACGCCGCCGGCCCTTCCGCCATGCCGGCGATCCTTGCGAATGGCGGCGAGTTGCAGGCCTTAACTCGGATTTGGTTTGAAAAAGACTTCAGGATTGGGGTGGGGGATGGCTTCCGCACAGTCTCAATTGTGGTCGCAAATATATTCACCGCCCACCCCCGATCGCAATGATGAACTTAAAAATGGAAACTAGTTCCCGCCGTCATGACGCACAGAGGAACATGCCCGCACGGCTCAACGTATGATGCCTTACATTATGCCGCAATGCCGATGTCGGCCCTTTGGCCACAGTCCCCACGTGTCCTTCTCTATGGTAAGCACAAACTCTTGAAAAATGGAAGATAATATCTATGACAGGTCTACAACTTTTCATAGAGGATAGCCACAACCAAAAGCCTAGCATGGGCGTACATACTATTCAGAAATGTGCACTGCACATAGATTTGTGCACTGCAAACTACAGGAATAGAGCATGACGCACAACCTCATCAATTGCCCGGCGAAAATGACAGATCATTCAGAGTGTTTCCTACTCTTCGCCCGACTCCACGCCTTCATCTGGGCCCAGATCCCGACCATCCTCTTCCCTCGGTTGCACTTTGACTCCTGGTTGAATAAACCTCGCAATTCAATTAACTTATCTTTTATGGCCTTCTTATCCACAGTGCAAATGTTTCCGAGACAGTGAACCCATAATAGAGGATGACTGCTTGGTGAACAAAAACTTGTTGGATATTCTTCGACGGATAGCCTTCGCCTGCCTCCCGAGTTGCTTCCTACCGCCATCCCTCCGATTATATATTCTTCCACGCACTCCCTTCATACGCATCCGTGTGTTCGCCTGTACCAATGAACAAGGAAGTGAGGCTCGTGCATGTAGTTCAACACAAGTCACCTTGCCAATCCAAAAGGGCCTATTTTATGCGGTTGCTGGAACCGCAACTAACATTCCCGCTTTATTTCGCGATATCACCATTCAACCGTGACATTTCGTTGTTGCCTCCCAGATTTTGGTATGCTCCCAAATACATATCTCGTTGTGGGAGCTCCTCAAGAATGCCTCCTCCAAAGAAGGCTTCATCCGAACATGCAGAGGTTAATGTCAGACACTGTGATCCGCGTACCACCTCCAAGGTTTGTGTAGCACAAGGCCAATGTTGTTTTCCACACAAGAATCTCCTCGTCCACCCGTAAAGCTTCCCACCATAAAACTCCTCGATGTCACATACGGCCTAAGTTCGCAAGACCAGCCTTTAGATGAGCAACGGCAGCTTGGAGATAATATCATGTGGTTTTTATCCCTCGATCAGCGGCGCACGCAATATAGTGTCCAAGGCACGAATTTCAAAACTCCAAACCCCTTCGCCTCTAATCGAGGCGAGGTCGAGTAATCGCTTGCTCGATCACCGCCACAAACCCACGGGCCGCTTTTTCTTCACGTGTTATTTTGAACGTGCCGGAACGATAGGTTGTTCGCTTAACCGCCGCCCATAATCGAGTCCTCTCCGCCTTGTGTAATGGGCCACACATATGACCTAAGTCGGCCACTTCAATAATACCTTGACCTCGTGTAGGCGTACGCTTGCACCAGATCTCGACAATGCGGAAGCGTGAGCTTTTTATGTTTCAAGCTTTTGGAGAAGCAAGAAAACATCCGGTCGATTTGATCATGAGTATGTCCGACCAAAAGGAATCCCACTTTCACTTTTTCAAAAGTACCCATATCAACAAGCATGTTCATATAAGAACACGATAATTTTTGAAGGGGATATACAATTTCTTCATTACAAGACACCTCCACTTAAGAACACCTTACCTAGAACAACATATGTGCCCTACTTTGATAATGCACACCCTTTCTCGAGGTCATACCAAAAGGATAAAAGATGCACTTTCAAGTGAACACCCTAGAACCTGAGCATGAGGGGTGTGGGCCCGTCTGCTTTTGTAGAATGTTTAGAGGGCTGCCATTTTATATGTTTATTACAACCGAAAACTTTTACTTTGAAGTGGTGGAACACAATGAAAACAATCCTCGCATTAGAGGGAGTCTCATTTTAATCGTCGTAAGAACATTGCAACAAACATCCGCTAAAGGAGGGAGTGGTCATCGATCGATAATAGTCATTGAAGAGTGCGGCTGGCGACTCATCCATGCCTTGCATCGACACCGAGTCAAGAACCACATATATTCGGATGCGGTCCATATCGTCCGCCTCAAAGTTATCGTTCTCCTCCATTGCTTGCTCGTCTTCAATAGTATCATTCCCCGGCACCATCCGACGGTGTGGATCGCCACACAAGATCTAGGGTTTGCTAACCTCATCCAAAAGGTCGCCAATGTAGTCTTCAACCTTCTAGCACTCAATGCAACCACTTGGGCTTTAAGGCAATGCTAGCGTCCTTAAAATGAACAAAGTTAGTTGCCCATGCGCCCATGCAAGCATCCTTAAAATCAACAAAGTTGAGTTATTTAAAAGATATGGGTTTTAAATAACTCAACCCAAACCTATTCATTACTAAACCTTTTTCCCAAACACCAGACCAACAATCCCAAGTTACAAACTTATTAAGCTACTACATATTGATTTTCTTAAACACAATGAGGATGAGGCGCCGGCCGGCCGCCCATGGGTAGGGCAGGTGTTAGGGAGGCGCCACCGGCCCATGGGCAAGGCAGGCGTGTTGGTGGGGGGCCGGCCGGCAAGGAGGAGGGCGTGTGGAGGGCGCGGCCGGCCCATGGGCGGTGTGTTAGGGGCGCCGGCCGACGGCGCACATGGGCGTGTGCTAGGAGGCCGGCCGGCCGGCGCCCATGGGCGGTGTGTGTAGGGAGGAGGGCGCCGGCCGGCCCATGGGCAGGTGTTAGGAGGCGCCGCCCGCCGCGCCCATGACCTGAGCATCGGGAGGCACCGGGCGCCTCCCCAGCTCCACCACCGCACCGACGGGTGGTGCTAAGGAGGGCGCCGCCGCCGCGCCCGCCTCACGCACCGCCCGTAGGCCCACTGACAGGGCGTGTGGAGGGAGGGCGCCGCGCCTCCTCCGCATGCCCATTGTGGCCTCCTTCCACGCACTGTGACGCGGGCACTTCCATCGAAAATTCAATAGGCTAACCTTAGAAGCAACCTTGGAATGAAGGCTAACCTTAGAAGCAAATGCGTCTGAAATCGAGCCAGGATTTGGTCGGTCGAGTGTAGAGGGTACTCCTCCTGGAAACATCTGTATGCGGTGGACAAAAAAGCGATAAGGGATAAGCTCTGCGAGTTGCGTGGCTTAATACAACCTGCGAGTCAAAGTGCTGAAGATAATGATGACAATGGAGGAGAAGCTGGACCAAGTGATGACGAAGGATTGAACTCTGGGGATGAGTGAAACTGAAATCTCGTTTTTTCCCGGGTCCCAGAGTTAATGTTGTAAGTCCGTCCGATGTTACTGTGTTAGGGAAATACTGTCCGTGGCTTTTGTGGTGTCATAACAAAACCACATTTTCCTCCCAAAACTGAGTTTACAGCCGTCCCTTCCGTGAACGGCCTTCCTCACCGCTCCTACTTTGCATTATTCCGTAGGTTCGAGTTTGTGACCACCATTCGACACAAACATTGCCGGATGGAAAGTAGTAACTTTACCGGTGACACCTTTTTTCTGAGTTTAATGCCTTCAAAACGCTGTTTTAGGGCCCATCAAAACCCCTTCGAGATTATTAGCGAAACCCCTTCGAGATTATTAGCGAAACCCCTTCGAGATTATTAGCGAAACCCCTTCGAGATTATTCACCCCTTCAAAATTATCATGTTTAAGCAAAGCAGCTGGTTCTTATTCTCCTCGCATGTGTTGTCCAACCGCAAGTACAAAACTCTTGGCGTGACACCGTAGTTATGTATAACGTCTGAATAATGGTGATCGAAGATTCCGTTCGCAAATTCGCATAATGCAAATAAATGGCTTAAGCGATAGTTGTGAATCATGCACCCAACCACGTGGATCGAAATACACTCCTCACGAGGTTTTTCGCCACCGAGAAGATGAGGTATCTGCCTTTTTTGGTCCATTCCATCAATTGATAGCAAGATATACTTATGTGGCTCCACATAGCTCTTGCTCGTGTTTAGCCATTTTCCGCCATCGGTGGAGCCGCACACGATGTGCTTCCAAGGCAACTGGTATTTCTATGCCAAAACGAACATCATAATCAAGAATAAAAAGACCCCCATCCTCGCCCATCCCGCCCGACTTTGCACCTATACAAAAGCGTTTTGAAGACGCCTTACCAACATTCATGCGCGGCATGGGGAAGGGCGCCGTCGGCGCCCTTCCCCTTCGCTACCGGACGGATGATTTGGGAGGGGGTCTCCGAATCATCATAATAGGTTCCAGAAGGCGCCGCCGCCGGCGCCTTCGCGGCGCCACCGTTGAGGCTGCGTCGCCGGCGCCGGCCGCCACAGAGAGGGCCGCGGCCAACCAGAGGGTTGGACGCAATTTCTCCCGGAAAGCCAATCCAATGTAAGTATTGGGGCATTGCAAGCACATGAATCGATCATGACAGAAGAAGAAGAAGGGTACATCCTGCCGATGATAGGCGTGGAATTCAACAACGAGGAACAAGCACATGAAAGACACATCGTGCAATTTACCTTGATCTTGCTTGTGCTTTGTATTTTATAGTGCTCTTCAGCGCAAAGCGAGCATGTTGAAAACTGCTGGACTCGGGATTTTACTGGGAAGTTGCTTCTCCACGCTTTTAAGAACCATGGATACTTCACATAGCGTATGCCGAGCTTGACCGATGCTGATAAAATAGCTACTATTAGGGCACTCTTCACTAGGGCACCTAGGACTTAATAATTAATTTAGTCCTTAGGGCTCTAGGTAGTTTCTTTAGTAGTTATTTAATTGGTTAGTTGTTACAACCACTTATTGGTTACAACTACCTTGCCTACATAAAGGCATGTACTTTCTATTATGAATGTAATGCAACACATATTGCTAGAGCTTGTGTATGATTCTCATCATGGTATCGAGCACACTTGCTCTTTGTTTGTGCATCCTCATGCATCTAAGTAGCTTATCTAGGAGACACTTTCTAATCTAGCATTTGCCTAGATGGATTGTGTTTATCCTAGAATTGCTATCTTTGCATGCATTCTTTTATGCTAACATTTCTCTTCTAACAATGCTTTTATGCACTAATTCTTTGTTCTTCCTCCATGGATTTGTGTTCCCTTAGAAGGAGAAGGCATAGAGTTAAGAAGAGAAGTAGTCCCGCAAGACAACAAGAACAAATTAGGAGCCCAACACATAGAAGCAATAGAAGACAACAAGCTATAGAGGAGAGATAGTAGAAACCTCCTCTTGTATAGCAAACTTCATTGCATCTATTTTAATTTCTAAACCGGATCAAGGGAAGTTTATCAAGCTAGCTAGACGTGATTTGCTAGAAGTTTTAGTCCAATTCACGTCAAGGCATTAGAATTAGCTCCAACATATCCCAAATTTGAATCGGTATTAGTACTCCTTTATCTTCTAGTCTGCAAGACAAAATAGCATAGAAACTCTTAGATTTCAAGAAATTGATAGTCAATTAGCAACTCTTAGAATCCAATCCTTTGATCTTAAGGGAGAATTATCTGAATTAAGGACAAAATTGTCTATTCTCTCTAAGGTTGATAATGCGCAGAGATTTGAGAGCATGCTATCATCATCCGAATCGACTATGATGCAAGAGAAGAGTTTCGTGCATGCAATAGAGAAGATGAGAATCATGAGAGGCCTAGTCCTCTAAATCACCTACAATGGCTGGAGTGATCAATAATGAAGAACAAACTGCTCCTAATTCCCCATTGGGTAATGATAATGCTAACACTTCATTGCATTATCATTATGGTGATTCAAAGAGAAAGATAGATTCAATGGAAGGGATTATGACATCCGGTCATTGAGAATGCGAGGAGCTTTGCGGCAAAGAGACCTTTGGGGCATCGTCGATGGATCAATTCCAAGGCCACACGCCCGATTTGAACGTGAACTTCAACCTTCCGGGACGTGACGAGAAGGCACAAGATTTATTGGTGGACTTTCTCAACATATGGTGAGACATGTCGCTGCAAGACCTCCAAGGATATGTGGACTCACCTTGCTCAATTATATTCATCTCGAGATGTAATGAGTATTGTTGCGCTTCACGTAACTTCCGCAACCTCTCAATGAAGGAGTCCGACACCATCGAACATCATGTTAATGCATTTCGATTGGCACGATCCCATTTGGAATCTTCAAGGGCGTACCTATCTCGGAGATGGAGGCTTACGTCATTCTCTTATCTTCATTGCCACCTTCTTATAGGGCTTTCATTACAACTCAAAATGCGATTCGCAATGTCGAAAAGCTGCAGATGAAGATCCAAATGAAGAGCCGACATCGTGTTTCGAACTTATTGGAGCATTGCTACGGAGGAGGCAGACGCCATCATCACTCCAGAGCCAACAAGCGCAGTGATGTATTCACAAAGGGTAGAGGAAGAGGACGAGGCGAGGCCGAGGTTCTACTTTCCAACGACCCCATATCCCCGCACATACTTTCCATGATGGAGAGGCATCTTCTTCAACACCGCAAGAGGTAACAAGAAGATCGGGATTATATGTAATTGGTGCGAATCCCAAATCACATGGAAAAGGATTGTCGAAGAAGAAGAATGGGAACCTCGCAAGGAGGCCCCACTGAGCTAACATTGAAGAAACAATCTTCCTCAACTCCAGGTGCTCACTGTGCTTGGCTTCTTCCAAGCCCTCCAATACCTCATGGTACTTAGACAGTGGAGCTACTTCACATATTTGTTACAATGAAACTCTTTTGAGTCTTACTCACCACCACGGGACATCACCGTCCTCCCGGAGATGATCACAACCTACCCATTGCGGGTGTTGGTTGATTGTATTCAAGTGTGATTCAGTCGTTCTTCATCTTCATCACGTCCTCCATGTTCCTTCAATGTGCAAGAATCTAGTATCACCGCAAGTCTTTGTCAAGAACACACTCTGCAGTGATCCTTTATGCGATAGTTGTCTTCTCTCTTTCATAAGTGATAGAAACTATACAATGCAGGCACTTTAGATGATGGTCTCTATAGATTGTCGACAAGTGGGAGCCACCCATTCGCTAATGTTGCCATTCCAAACCCAATGACACCTACCCAAACCATGCTTTGGCATTGTCGCCTTGGTCATCCTAATAGTCAAAAATTAATCCAAATGTCTAAGGGAGCTTTATATAGAACCCTTGCCTTGCAAAGGTTGAACACCTACCTTGGTGCGAATCTTGTGTCCTCACTAAACGACATCAAGAGCCTTTCAAAATAAATCTCCACAAAGGGCCAAGTCACCTTTAGAGATAGTGCACACATTTGTGGACCCTTGTCTACACCCTCCTTTAGTGGTAGTAGATATTTTTGACCTTCACAGATGATTTCTCGCTTTGTCTTTTCCTACATCACGAAAAACAAGAGTGATGCCTTTCACTTCTTCAAGGACTACATGAAATGGGTGAGAGACTTACGGATCACAAACTCAAGACCTTACGTTCCGACAATGGTGGAGAGTTTACATCATCGAATTTGAGGATTTTGTCGAGTGAAGGTATAGCTCAACAACTTACATTGTCTACACTCCTCAACAAAATGGCGTGGCAGAACAAGAATCTACGCCTCAAGAGATCACGGTTGCTTATTGGTACAAGCTAAGTTATCTAAGGCTTATTGGGTGAGGCCCTCCCACAAAGAACCTATCTCATGAATCGATTGCCTACATCAGTTCAAGGTATGACTCCATATGAAGCATTCATTGGCAAGAAGCCTTCTATTGACCACCTTGAATTTTTGGATCCCCGCATATGTTTTTATTCCCAAAGCATTGCGTAAGAAGTTGGATCCCAAAGCTAAGTACACTTTTCATTGGCTACCAAGGTATCAAAGGTACAAATTGTTCAACCCTTCTACAAGGCAACTTTTATACGCCGAGTGTTACTTTTCATGAGTCTTACCTCTTTTCCCCAGTGAGCCGATAGGCTTGGTCCTCCTCTTGATGAGACCATTGACCTTCTTATTTTTGATGATCTGATTATTTCACTCCATTTCCCATTCTCGCTTCGTGTTCCTTTAGTTGAACCTATTATGCGGAGGAGGAGGAGTTAGCATCTATTCCACAACTGGTACAACTCAACGACTCGATGTTGACATCCCAGAGGCGCGCTTGACACTCATGATGATGAGTTTGATGACCCTCTGGAGGATGACATTGTGGAGCCAGCAGATCCTGTCGTTGATCCCGCTCCTGTGGATGATGCACCTGCACAAAGGTACAACCTTAGATCCCGACCTACTATCTCAGGTCCTGCAGGTTGGAAGGAACCTCCTTTAGGATACCTAGCTGTTTTTGATGATCCTATACCCCCTATATCACTTTATTCTCAAGCTGTCTACAAGGCAACTATAGACCCAGAAGAACCTCTTACCTTAAAACAAGCTTTCTCTTCTCCTGAAAAAGACTTATGGAAGGTAGTGAGATTAATATAATTCCCTAGTTAATAACTCTACATGGAATTGGTCAAACCACCTAGGGGTAGGAAGATAGTAACCAGCAAATGGGTATTCAAAATTAAAAGAAAAGGAGATGGTTCTATAGAAAGGTATAAGGCACGCCTAGTAGCGGAGGTTTTACACAAATTCTGGTCTAGATTACATACCTTGGGCCACTTATGCCCCAGAGCCAAATTTGCCACACTTGAATGATATTTGCCTTATGTGCCCAACATGATCTTGAACTCCACATGATGGATGTTAAGACAGATATTTGTATGGGCGCAAGAGGAAATATACATGAGACAACCCGAGGGTTACAAGTCAAAGGCAAAGAAGATTGGGTATGCCGACTCATCAAAGGTTTGTATGGCCTTAAGCAACAGCAAGAATTGGAACTAACCATACATGTACAACTTATTGGGAGAGGATTTAAGCAAAGCCGGTGATGCTTGTATGTACATCCTAATATCCGCAATGATATATTTTATCTTCTACTTTATGTTGATGATGTTTTTATGGCAACAAACTCCCTCACTCTCCTAGCCGAAACTAAAGCATGGCTTAGGACTCTATTTGAGATGTCCGATCTAGGAGAAATGACATATGCACTTGGTGTTAATATTATACGAAATAGAGGTAATAAGACTCTAAGTATAGTTCAAACCAAGTATATTAAGGAGAGTTTAGCTAAATTTGGACTTGAGGATGCAAAGCTGCACCCACACCTTTTGCAAGTGGTGTTAGGCTTACCTATATGAGTCCCAAAACAGTGAAGAAAAGCTAGAAATGTCGTTCCATACCGACATTTTGTTGGCACTCTAATATATTTATGCAATTTTACGAGACGGATATATCTTTTGAAGTCGGTCTCACAATTCTTGGAGAACCGACGTGAGTAATCGGATGTCTGTTAAGCGTATATTCGAGATACCTTAAAGGCACTATGTACAGGATCGATGTTCAAGCATACACCAGCTATCAACACATTAACTCTAACGGCATATGCCGATGCTATTATGTGACCCCGACACACGAAATCAGATCGTGGTATGTATTACTCTTAGGAGGAGCACCAATATCTGGTCAAGTAAGAAACAACCTACTATAGCTTTGTCAAAACTGAGTCTGGTACTAACCTCGGTTCTAAAGACATAGTGTGGTCCAGTTAGTTTTGAGTGAACTTCACCATCCTCAACTTAAGCCTACATCTTTGTTTAGTGATAGCCGTGGTGCCATTGCACTTGCACGAAATCGCTTTTTCATTCTAGAACTAAACATATAGCTGTTGAGTATCACTACATAAGGGAAAAGTTAGAAGATCAAACCATAAATATTAGTTATGTTCAAACTTTAGACAATGCTGATTTATTAACAAAGTCATTGGGAATTGAGTTACATAGGAAACACATGAAATGTTTGGGTATAATGGACACACTGTCCAAACCTTTAACCTAATACTCACCCTAGCCTTAGGGCCGATTTAAGATAACCTTAAAATCTTAGCCCAAAAATTATTGTCTTACTATTTTTCTGAACATTTTTCTTCTTCTATCTCAAAATAGCTTAGGTCATCCTGCCTTCCTCTTCATAGACGGCCAACATAGAACCTGGAATATTTATATTAAAAATAAAAATAATATTTAAGCAGTATTTATGTGATTAAAACAATAAATTCCCTTAGCACCAAAGGCACCTACGGAAAATATGTTTGATATGTCCTGGAAATTCCTCACATGGGAGACTTGCTATTTTTATCATGTGGATGGTAGTTTCCTCACATATATAGGAGTCCGGACATCTCCTTTTCACTTAAACCTAAGGTGAGTATGTATACTTTATTTTTCTGGTCACCTTTTGGTAGAATTCGGCTTATAATAGCCCATGTTTTTGTCTTTAATACACTTAGGGAAACAAAATGTGTTTACACGCATCAAGCAGAAAATTTATGCTAGGTTATTCGATCCTAAAACTCATATAGAAATTAGGATGCTTAAAATCTTGGATAACCCTTATTTAATATATTGCACCTTTCTTTTCCAGCCCTTCCTTGTCATATCCTCCCCATGCCTCCACCCATCTCGCAAACGCCACACACAAGTGTCGCCTCTTATCCATCAAGTTAGCATCCTTGTAATCCACTTGTGTCATAGCTTCTTCTTAGAAGCATAAGATGGGCAAGCAATCTTTCCTACAAACACTTTTGGCGAGGTGGGCATTTTGCGGGCATCATTCATTGAGGGGGAGGCACGTCCTCATCACCTAGGCGCTTCCTCCCCTTTGGTGAGCACATCGAATTGCTTCACAAATGAAGACATGGGAAATGAAGACATGGCGAAAATGAAGACGCAATCTTACACGGACTTCAGCTTTCCTCTTGCTGGAGCGTCCCTGAGGATCCTTAGGCATCTGTTCGCTTCATCCTCCGAGGATGAGGTCGGATCAATGACAAATGCGGGAGATTTCCGAAAGGCTGCAGGAAGGACGAGGTGCGTGGAGGCGAGACTCTTCATCACCGCAGGACACGATCGGATGCATCAGCGGTAGGGGCGCCCTCGCCCTTTTGTTTGGGCGCCAGAGCGCCCGTGAGCGCCCTTGCCCGCAAGGACGCCTTGATGGCGCGGAAGCGCCGCCTAGGCGCGGCGGGCGGCGAGAGGGCCGCGGGGCTCGGGACACGGGCGCGATGGCGCCCACGTGGCGCCTCCCGCGGTGATCGCGCCTTGCTGCGGGTAGCCACCCTCCGCCATCGCCATCACCGCACATGTACCAACCACCAAGTTGTCGGGATCGCGTTTCGTGAAGTTTGAGGAAGAAGGGTATTATCCATTATCCTTTTGATTTTCCTTTTCGGAAATTAGGGTATTTTTCTGGATTTTCCTCTATATATAAATCCGCTTAAATACTTTTAATTAGTTTTAATTCCACCTATTCTTGAAGTTGGGTTATTAGTTTCTCATCTCGGTTCTCCTTAAGTGGGAGTTATTTTAATAGTGATTATTACTTTCAGTTTTACCTTAAGTTTTACTTTATGCCTTTAAGTAAAGTTTAGTTAGGGACTAGTTTTTACTAGACTAGTTTTCCTAGACCTCTTTTGGTCGAAAATCACCCCTAGTTCATAGTGAGTGGGAGTGATAAAATAGCTTACTATTAGGGCACTCTTCACTAGGGCACCTAGGACTTAATAATTAATTTAGTCCTTAGGGCTCTAGGTAGTTTCTTTTAGTAGTTATTTAATTGGTGGTTGTTACAACCACTTATTGGTTACAACTACCTTGCCTACATAAAGGCATGTACTTTCTATTATGAATATAATGCAACACATATTGCTAGAGCTTGTGTATGATTCTCATCAGATGCTTGTACAACGCCCATATTTCCAACTTTGTATACGTGTCGAGTAGATTGAATACTTCCAAATTAGGAAGCCGCTCGGCCATAAACATAAAAGCATTGTCCATCCAAGAAATGGCATCAAGCGCATAAGTAGATTGTGCCTTCGGTTTGGTCCAACCATCCCAAGGTGATTCCAGAAAGACTCGCCTTTAGCTCCTCATACCTCTTGTGCCCAAGGCAATACACTCTTTGAAAGCCTTCAAGCAAGAAGCATAAGAGTCGCCTCCCATGAGATGTGTGACCGCTTCCTTCTATCCCTGCACTCCATCCGATCAACAAGAGATCAAGAAATGTCTCCTGCCTCGCCTTCCCATCCAAGAAGCGTATCGCTCCCGAAATCGCTTTTGGTCGACTTTAACAAACACATTTTGTTGCAACAAGGCTTCTTGAAATCGCAAGCATTGTCTCCCTTCACTTTTTGTCAACGACACCCCGGCCTCCGCATGATAGAGTATTTGCGGTTGTCGGGGCCTTCAAAGTGTCACCGAGGCTTGGATGGAAGGATTGAGAGGCATCGTGTGTCCGGAAGTGGCGGAATCGCCGTCCCCCACCGGGCCCGCTATCATCCGGAGTGGAGGCGAGCAAGAATATTGAACGGCGCTTGATGGGCTTCCTCCAAAGCAAAGATAGCGATGTAAATTCCTAGGTGTTCGAGGAACACCGCGACATTTGGCAAAATGTCGACGTTGCTGCCGTCTGCAAGAGCAATGTCCGAATATTCAACGGGATCACACCATGTGGATTTTCACACCGCCCATCGCCAATT
This sequence comes from Anthoceros angustus, assembly GCA_010909165.1. Lineage (NCBI taxonomy): Eukaryota > Viridiplantae > Streptophyta > Anthocerotopsida > Anthocerotales > Anthocerotaceae > Anthoceros > Anthoceros angustus. The sequence goes on along the minus strand of MU008168.1, from coordinate 415,942 downwards.
ATAATCAAGGGAAGAAATTTAACCTTCATCATCTCTACGTTCTTACGCAATGGCAACCGCACACGACGGTTGGCGACAAATGTCGGCGATGTGGCGGCCTTTACCGACCTCCTCCCTTCTCTTGTTTTCGTGAAGCACGGGACATTGGGAAGGCAAGTGTTGATCCCAAAGATGATCCCGATAGCCGATGAGCCCACAATCGAAAACAATCGAACTTAGAATCATAAAACAAACTCCAAGGAAACGAAATCGCAGCAAGTGCATCAAAGAACTCAAACCTCTTGTCCTTCCGGGTGTGTGAGGCGCAACATTGTATGCCTCGCCGCTCACAAGAACCTTGTTGAGAGCGCCGCTGCAAGGGCGAGGAGATTTGTGAAGGAAGTTGCATGCGAATGGCGTGTGTGTGCCTTCCAAGGCATATCGCAAAGATAGGAAGGACATTATTTCTCTCCGCTACGACATCATGATGGTCTATCGGTGAGAGGTATCCAACGGCATCGCACCGCCATGCCTTTTATGGTCGACAATTATGGTGCCCGGCCAGTACCAAGTCAATGTGATTATGGATAGACAAGAGTTTATATTAGGCATAGCGAAATATGGTGGAACGTGAAATGTTAAGTACGCTTTTGGTCTATAAATGCTGGGGCAAGGGAACCCTAATTACAAACCTCTCTTGTGAGTTCATAGATGCAGCGGGGGCGATTTCCATTCAGAGAAGTAACGAGGCGCATAAAGATACAAATGGTGTTGCTTGGCGAGTTGGAGAACAATTGCGGTTGAATTGCGAGCTTTGTCCCTTTGCGCCACGCGAAGCGAGAATTCAGCATGAGGCCGAGCTTTGAGAGGCAATGGAAGCCAGCAATCAATCGGGTGTTTTATGAGACAGTTCGCCCCTCCATGTGATTAGAGCATCACCTTCCTTCCATTCATCTTCCGCATAAAGTTGACGATTTCCTCGCCCGCCAGGCCGATTGCTTGTTTGCGCAATTGGAGATGGCGAGCGGGAGGCGGAGCAAGAAGGACTTGGCAGAGGCAGTGGCCGACCCCCCAGCGCCGCCGCAACGGCAGAAGAAAACGAAAGCTGGGAACAAGGCGAAGTCGGCTTCGAACCCCGGGCAAGAAGGTAAAGAGGCGCCCCCAGCGCGGTCAGGAGCGGGAGGTGTGGGAGGGCATAAACCATCGGCTGTGGAGGCAAAATCTGGGAGCATGTCTTCAGGGAAGACAAGGACAAAGGTCGCTAGCGCAAGGGCTGGGAAGGAGGCTCAAAACCTCAAAGCATGTGGTGCCACCTCCAATTCCATCGCCTTTCAGCTACGAGGAAACCGTGCACATCCATGAGGCCCAGGAGGCCAGATTGACCTCAAGTTATGATTTTGCAAAAGGATTGGATGCTCGTCCGGGATCCGCGCATCGACGAGCTGCTGTGGCAAAGCATAAGGCGCTTCTTTGGAAACTACCGGATAATACCAAGTGCAAGGGCTTTGCCCAATCGTAGAGCAAGAGGGTGCAAGCATGCTTTGGTGCTCACTTAAGTGAGACGGATGAGGCTTACTCTTAATTTGTCCTCTCTATGTTCATATAAATATATGTAATTCATTTCGTCCCGGATGTATCTAATTTTTTTACAGCTTATAGCACAGGAGTTATTGTATTTGGCGTTAATATATAAAAATATATAGATTATTAAAATATCTATTTCACATAAACAAATGTTGAGTTCACTTGGACGGGTTTGTCCACAGACACAAAGTTCGTTTAGCCACAATTGTGATGAACCGGCCATGGCCCGTCGGTTTATGGCGGGAATTTGAATTGGATTATTTACCTAGTGGATCGGGTTGCGTACCACCGCTCAACTCGGCATTAACAAGTCAACCTCAAAACCGCCAAGGCCGAGGAAATCGGTGGTTGGGGACTCACGCTCCGGCAAAAGGTCGGTGACATGAGCACTTGTGCACTTGTCATTTGTCCGATGTGGAGAAGGAGTAGGAACTTGTGGGTGATGACACCAAGAACTGGCGTGGTTGCTCCGCACGGTCACACTATGTTGCAACCAAACCAAGATTCACCGATCCGCCACCGGAGTGGAGGAGATCCAGTTTCGTGGCGGATGGATGTTGATGCTAGTGCACTGGATGATGAGTATGTCGATCCGGTGGTTGATGCGGTATGCTAGGTTTGCTGGATATTGGCGCACGCTTCGCCGATGCCGGCGCCGTAACGCTTTGCCTGCTTTCAAGCTTGCGGTCTTTGGGTGATGTGTCGGTGGTAACTGCAAGAAGTAGATCTGGCGGTGGAGGTAATCTGCCATCGTGCCATTCGTGTATCGTGTGGGGCCTTGTTAATGGGTGCTTGTGTCGCTCTTAACTCAAGCCTTTTGGTAAAGTGCGAGTCATGAGGCGGTGCGTATAGCATGCCGATGATGTGGCATGGCCCGTTCACGAAGCCGCATGGGCTGAAAGAAGCGCCGAGGAAAAGGCCCAAACAAGCATCCGCAAACATCCAGTGCGGGTTATCGAGGAGGAAGATGAACAACAAGGGCTAGATGCTCAGGGGAGGAGACATGAGGGTGGTGGCTGTGCAAACGGTCAACGCGGCAGCGTCCAAAGTGGAGAGCGAGCGGGCTATGGCCTGTGGGGAGTCGAGAGTGCTCTCCGAAACAACGAGTAGCTCGCCAACTTGGGCAACATTTTTGTCCCTCACCTCTGCGTACACATCATCATGCGGGAAGGACATCTTGGCACTTTTGGCCACTTGCCATTGCTAAAGGAGTACCTGCGATATTGCATGACTACAAAGGATAGCCACCTTGCAGCCTTGATATTGAAGAATGTGAAGGATGCATGTACACGCCTAAAGGATGTGCAATTTGGAGACCACGAGGCCGTGAACACACTATTCAACATCATTCGACAGAGGACATCCATGGAAGCCATCCGGTGTCCTCTCTGTCTCAGATAGGAGTCGAGGAGGCGCTATATCGCGCACTAAACTCTCGGCAAGGGCATGAACGTGGTTGCTCTCCGCGGTCACACTATGTTGCAACCAACCAAAGATTCAGATCCGCCACCGGAGTGGAGGAGATCGTGTTTGGCGGCCGGATGGATGTTGATGCTAGTGCACCGTGGATGATGAGTCAGACCGATCCGTGGTTGATGCGGTATGCTAGGTTTGCTACAGGATATTGGCGCCGTACGCTTCCGATACCAACGCTGGTTCAAGCTTGCGGTCTTTGGGTGATGTGTCGGTGGTAACTGCAAGAAGTAGATCTTGGCGGTGGAGGTAACTGCCATCGTGCCATTCGTGTATCGTGTGGGGCCTTGTTAATGGGTGCTTGTGTCGCTCTTAACTCAAGCCTTTTGGTAAAGTGCGAGTCATGAGGGTGTGCAGCGATAGCATGCCGATGATGGTATTGTGGCATGGCCCGTTCACGAAGCGCGAGCATGGGCAGGCCGCCGAGGAAAAGGCCCAAACAACTGATCCGCAAACATCCGGTTAGTGCGGGTTATCGAGGAGGAAGATGAACAACAAGGGCTAGATGCTCGCGAGGGAGGAGACATGAGGGTGGTGGCCAGGCAAACCAGTAACGGCCAAAGTGGAGAGCGAGCGGGCTATGGCGCCTGTGGGGAGTCGAGAGTGCTCTCCGCGAAACAACGAGTAGCTCGCCAACTTGGGCAACATTTTTGTCCCTCACCTCTGCGTACACATCATCATGCGGGAAGGACATCTTGGCACTTTTGGCCACTTGCCATTGCTAAAGGAGTACGCTCAGATATTGCATGACTACAAAGGATAGCCACCTTGCGGCCTTGATATTGAAGAATGTGAAGGATGCATGTACACGTCTAAAGGATGTGCAATTTGGAGACCACCGAGGCCGAGAACACACTATTCAACATCATTCGACAGAGGACATCCATGGAAGCCATCCGGTGTCCTCTCCTCGGCAGATAGGAGTTAGGAGGCGCTATATCGCACTAAACTCTCGGCAAGGGCATGAACGCAGAATTGTGGTCATGGTGTGGTGCGTAGGAAGACACGGAATGACATTGTTTGTGGTATGTCAAGGACAAGATTGTGCGTCGGGAGCTTGCTTCGCCCCTCATCAAACACAAAGGACACAAAACGGTTGAGAACGGCTCCAAAGACGTTTACCAAGCATATCACTCACTTCCTTGATATGTCTCGTTGATCTTTCATTCTTCCGGTTTCATCTGCGTAGTTGTGGTGGACATGTTGTTTGTGATGTGGTGATTGGTGACAGGTCTGGCTATTGGTGATGTTTGAGTGATGTCTCCAGTTCGTGCACAGCGGACTGTTATTGTTTTCCTCCGCCGTTCAGTGTTTTTATGAGAATTCTGGTTGTTCTGATGTTTGCTTTCATGTCCAGGTGAGGCATTCAAGGAAGACGAATGCATGCTTGGTGCAAACGCCGATTGACAGTGTCTGCCTGCTGCACATGGGTGATGTACATGGTGGTTGCTATTTATGCAGGCCTGATGTACCAGACATTGCTGTGCCATTGTGGATGTCTGGTGCCATTGACTTATTGTGGTCTTCCCATGTGCTCACCAGCTGCTCGGATGGCCACCTGCTACCGAGACCACAAGATTGGTCTCAGGGCCTCTTGCCACATTGTGTCACCCATGGTGACCACAAGTAGTGCTTGTGGTCACATGGTTGGTGGACTCATTACACCACAAGACGGCCACGGGCAACCTGGTGACCACAAGTTCCCATTCCTTATGGTCACATGGTTGCTTGACCTGGGCACATGGTTGCTTGACCTGGTCACAAGGTTGCTTCACCTGGTCACATGGTTGCTTGACTTGGTGGTCACATGGTCGCTTCCTCGGTTGCACATGTGTGGCCGAGTTGTCACCTCATTGTCCCTTTGTCCATGCCCAAGGATGATTGTATTGAGCAACCTCTTTTGGATGAGCATGTGGCTTCCTCGGTCATGTACACTTGGTCACGTTCTTTGCCACGGGCCTTTGCCAAGTTTTTGGGTCATCCGTAACTTGGGCATGTGTCCACTTGTCTTGCCTTTTGGTACCTTAAGCTTGTTGGCTCGGACACATAGGGTTGTGTATACATTCACCGACCGATTCATACGATGCTACCATGTGCGAGAATTCTACCTTCGCTCATGAACACCGATATTCAAGTAGGCCAGACATTCGAGAAATTGAAGCCCTTCTATGTGAAGAGCCTACAAGAGCGCAATCTATCTTGTAGGTACCATGTTGAGATGGCATTCCTAAAGGATGCTTTCAATGGCCTTAGGGAACGGTGTGGTTCACCCGTGGCCACCGTGGAATGCTTGCCTTGTTTGTAATCCTCCTTTAGGGTCATCGGATCTTGCATGTAATGCCGCCTCCCGCTTGCCGCCGTGAGGGTGCTTGTGAGCGTGTCCTTTGTGCAAAGGAACCAGATGTCGATTGGCATGCTCTTGCATGCTTGGTGCAAACGCCGGTTGGCTGATGTCACTGCTGCACAAGGGTGATGTACATGGTGGTTGCTATTTATGCCCTGATGTACCACATTGTTGTGCCATTGTGGATGTCGGTGCCATTGACTTATTGTGGTCTTCCCATGTGCTCACCACTGCTCGGATGGCCACCGCTACCGAGACCACAAGATTGGTCTGGGCCTCTTGCCACATTGTGTCACCCATGGTGACCACAAGTAGTGCTTGTGGTCACATGGTTGGTGGACTCATTGGCCACAATTGTGGCCAACGGCGACGCCACGGGCAACTGGTGACCACAAGTTCCCATTCCTTATGGTCACATGGTTGCTTGACTCGGGCACATGGTTGCTTGACCGTGGTCACAAGGTTGCTTCACCTGGTCACATGGTTGCTTGACTTGGTGGTCACATGGTCGCTTCACTCGGTTGCACATGTGTGGCCGAGTTGTCACCCCGTCCCTTTGTCCATGCCCAAGGATGATTTAGCAAGCAACCTCTTTTGGATGAGCATGTGGCTTCCCGGTCATGTACACTTGGTCACGTTCTTTGCCACGGGCCTTTGCCAAGTTTTTGGGTCATCGGTAACTTGGGCATGTGTCCACTTGTCTTGCCTTTTGGTACCTTAAGCTTGTTGGCTCGGACACATAGGGTTGTGTATACATTCACCGACCGATTCATACGATGCTACCATGTGCGAGAATTCTACCTTCGCTCATGAACACCGATATTCAAGTAGGCCGTACATTCGAGAAATTGAAGCCCTTCTATGTGAAGAGCCTACAAGAGCGCAATCTATCTTGTGTAGGTACCATGTTGAGATGGCATTCCTAAAGGATGCTTTCAATGGCCTTAGGGAACGGTTTCGTGGTTCACCCGTGGCCACCGTGGAATGCTCTTGCCTTGTTTGTAATCCTCCTTTAGGGTCATCGGATCTTGCATGTACGCCGCCTCCCGCTTGCCGGTGAGGGTGCTTGTGAGCGTGTCCTTTGTGCAAAGGAACCAGATGTCGATTGGCATGCTCTTGCATGCTTGGTGCAAACGCCGGTTGGGATGTCACTGCTGCACAAGGGTGATGTACATGGTGGTTGCTATTTATGCCCTGATGTACCACATTGTTGTGCCATTGTGGATGTCGGTGCCATTGACTTATTGTGGTCTTCCCATGTGCTCACCACTGCTCGGATGGCCACCGCTACCGAGACCACAAGATTGGTCTGGGCCTCTTGCCACATTGTGTCACCCATGGTGACCACAAGTAGTGCTTGTGGTCACATGGTTGGTGGACTCATTGGCCACAATTGTGGCCAACGGCGACGCCACGGGCAACTGGTGACCACAAGTTCCCATTCCTTATGGTCACATGGTTGCTTGACTCGGGCACATGGTTGCTTGACCGTGGTCACAAGGTTGCTTCACCTGGTCACATGGTTGCTTGACTTGGTGGTCACATGGTCGCTTCACTCGGTTGCACATGTGTGGCCGAGTTGTCACCCCGTCCCTTTGTCCATGCCCAAGGATGATTTAGCAAGCAACCTCTTTTGGATGAGCATGTGGCTTCCCGGTCATGTACACTTGGTCACGTTCTTTGCCACGGGCCTTTGCCAAGTTTTTGGGTCATCCGTAACTTGGGCATGTGTCCACTTGTCTTGCCTTTTGGTACCTTAAGCTTGTTGGCTCGGACACATAGGGTTGTGTATACATTCACCGACCGATTCATACGATGCTACCATGTGCGACGGAATTCTACCTTCGCTCATGAACACCGATATTCAAGTAGGCCAGACATTCGAGAAATTGAAGCCCTTCTATGTGAAGAGCCTACAAGAGCGCAATCTATCTTGTAGGTACCATGTTGAGATGGCATTCCTAAAGGATGCTTTCAATGGCCTTAGGGAACGGTTTCGTGGTTCACCCTGGCCACCGTGAATGCTCTTGCCTTGTTTGTAATCCTCCTTTAGGGTCATCGGATCTTGCATGTAATGCCGCCTCCGCTTGCCGCCGTGAGGGTGCTTGTGAGCGTGTCCTTTGTGCAAAGGAACCAGATGTCGATTGGCATGCTCTGCATGCTTGCAAGGAACTTGTTCGTGGTGGTGTTAGTACACTTGCCTTTTGTCCATCGGAGGTAGATGCAACTATCCAACCCGACTGTTCTCAAGTGGCGTTTTACCAAGTTGTTGGCAAAGATTGGATGGCCATGATAAAAACGCATCAAGTTAGTCTTCATGGAAACACACCCATCGAGTTTGTGGAGCACCAAGATCAAGCTGAAGGAGTTTGTGCTCCATGATTTTGTTCGCAAGGGATAGAGTTCGATAAAGGCCTAGAATGGTTTCCCAAGATGTTGTAGTATCCGTGATGGACTTTTCGCAACTATGCTTTGGCGAGTAACAAATCCAATCTATGCACCGCAAAACGACTGTATCCATTCCGGTTCTCGTGTTTGTGCAATGGCCCTCTTGATGCGTAAGACCCTTCATCAACCATAGAGAAGTATTACCATTTTATATTAGTGACGATATGGTTCATGACACTCTTTTGTGCAACATTGTTTGCTGCATCAATGGCTGGATGCGGGATTCGGATTCCCACTACCTGGAACACCGTGCTGGCCGGATGGGGCAAGCCAATTCAAGGCATGTCGACCAAGCTACTTCATTGCTCGGTATCCAAGCCTCACGGGAGGGTGTAACATGCTTTGGTCATATTTTGGTAGTGGGCACGGTAAGGAGAACATGACTGTGGTGCAATCCGCGAGCTCGCAGCCGAGTCCTCCAACAAATTGGTGCAGCTGCTCAAGATGTGGTGGAGTACCTTGCAACAACATCTCGTGTGCGCATCAACCTCCTATGCATCCGGAGAACATGGCGTGCATAGGAGTTTTGGCGATAGGGAAAAATGAGGTGAATAGGAGGAACAAGCATGCATGTGACCCCATTCCAGGCTCAAAGTTGATGCATAGCCTGTATGGTTGCAATGTGGATGACCCTACGCAGTTGAGGATGCGGAGCTTGGCATGCTTTTGTGCTGAGTGCCTTGAGAGCAACCATGCTGATTGTCCCACGGTCCCTCACTCTGGATATTGGAAGCAGGTTACGATCAGACCTCATGCATAAAGTTGTTGCTCGAATTACCATGCCCAACCAGCAGCAAGAATGGTGGAGGGTGTCAGCTGGCCGATCGTGAAGATGAGGATGTTGTTGACGTGTCTCACCGGCTGATATATTGGAAGCGACAATTTCCTTGTGTTTGCACCTAAGACGGCGGCGTGACTTCTACCTCCTCCGCTGCGGAAGCAAAGCACAAGGTGAGAGTGTCCACACCGGAGCGATACAAACTACCAACTGGGAGGAGGTGGTGGTTGGTCATTACTACCGTGCGTATGACGTGGCGGGTTTGTCTCTGCCCTTGGATCTCCATGATTGCATCTTACCGCTGAATTTGTCCAAGCATGCAAGTTTGACATGGCACCACCGAGAGAAGAAGTCGGAATCGGTCACACCCTCACAAGCACAACTTGTTGTGACTACAGTTGTGGAAGAGAGCTCGTGATTCGAGTATCAACCCTTAGTGTTTTGGACGAATGTGCACTACATTCCACCGGGTCCCTTTGTACTTCTCATCTACCACATGCTAATTTAATGCACCGTGCACACATGATGTCTTCGGCAAATGGATTCGGTGAGCACTAGGCATTCCACACACGACAGCAAAAGACAATTCATTGATCACGCTTTCCCGATGTGGTCATTACTAAGTCTTCGACATCTAATGATACTGGCCAAGTCATACCCTTCCCAGGGCCCTTTGCACATGCGTCCCCCGTAACCTGCACAACATAAGGCCTGTAGCCACCCACCTCCTCTATCACCTTTTCATTCCCCGGCACCCGGCTCCCGCTCCTGCTCTCGCTTCAGACATGGAGGCGCCTGCACTAGCATTCCTTGTTCTTGAGGCCCCTGCTATGGTGCTTGAGGGTGGTTTGCATAATGGTATGGAGGTGGAGAGCGCCTCACTTGGCCTAGCTTGGTGGCCATTCGAATCCCCTTTTGAAGCGCTCAAGTTCTTGCTGCGCATGGAACGTGCTCGCACGCGGGCAGATCGGCTTGGGATGCAAGCTCGGATGGCGCCATACCGTAACCGGGCAGCGACTTCATCCATACCATGCCAAGGAGATCCGAATGCACTCACAACGGCCAGTGTTTGAACACCTGTGGACGACTCTTGCGACGGAGAAGGTGGCTCACCATCGATCGAGGGCAACGCCTATTGAAGATGGAGCCCTTCATTGGCACAAATGTACACAATCGAATGATGTTTGATGATTAGAGGAGGTGCGTCCTCACTTGTGCACTCACCAAATGTTCCATTCTCTTAGGGGCATCATGTGTGCAATCTGTAATCAATTCACCGCAGGGAAATGGATTCAAGGTTTGACTCCCTAGCTTGGGCGGCGCCATGGCACCGTGGCCTCCGCCATTTCGACAATTCACTAGAGGTGTCTCCATAGACGCACGATGCACAAGCCCGTATGCTTTGGGTTTGGGGTGTCTCCATAGACACACGACGCACAAGCCCGGTCGCTTTGGCTTTGAGGTGTCTACATAGACACACGACGCACAAGCCCGGACGATTTGGCATAAGCGCCTTGTGTACTGTGAACGTCACAGTCCACCCATTTTGGTGTTCTCGCCCGCTCATGTAAGATAAAGGAGTGTGATAAGACAAAATAAAATCTCTTACAAACACACCGCATGCACATGTGCAGCATGCCTTTGCAATCTTATATGTCAATGATCACTTACACAAAGTCGATAACTTAACGGTGTCCACGCACATGCAACAAGCCACCATCCAAGATATTGGAGAGCTTGTCTGGTGTGCAAGTCTCCTCCACAATAGGTCGCCAAGGAGCCGAAACACATAGCAACTCGCAATGAGCAAGGCATTGAGAAAGCAGCCCACCAAAGAAAGACATGGAGGTCCACCGCAAGTGCACAAGACATAGAAAATGAAAGAGGCTCACCAATGCTTCTAATTCACCTAGCATCCGGCCACCGCCTGTACTTCAATTTCGGGGCAAGCCAATATAGCTATCCGAGTTCTTGGGCTCCTTCACACGGCGGCCACCGGATCCAACGGATTTTGCACGCCAACACCATGTCACGTTGCATCATTGTTGGGACACCACGATCACCTCATGCGACAATGTTGCTCGAATTACAGATGCGCCAACCAGCAGCAATGGTGGAGGGTGTCAGACCGCATTACCGATCGTGAAGATGAGGATGTTGTTGACGTGTCTCACCGGCTGATATATTGGAAGTTGGCGACAATTTCCTTGTGTTTGCACCCGTAAGACGAAGGGGACTTCTACCTCCTCCGCTGCGGAAGCAAAGCACAAGGTGAGAGTGTCCGCACACGCCCGGAGCGATACAAACTACCAACTGGGAGGAGGTGGTGGTTGGTCATTACTACCGATGTATGACGTGGCGGGTTTGTCTGACTTGCCCTTGGATCTCCATGATTGCATCTTACCGCTGAATTTGTCCAAGCATGCAAGTTTGACATGGCACCACCGAGAGAAGAAGTCTGGAATCGGTCACACCCTCACTCAAGCACAACTTGTTGTGACTACAGCTTGTGGAAGAGAGCTTCGTGATTCGAGTATCAACCCTTAGTGTTTTGGACGAATGTGCACTACATTCCACCGGGTCCCTTTGTACTTCTCATCTACCACATGCTAATTTAATGCACCGTGCACACATGATGTCTTCGCAAATGGATTCGGTGAGCACTAGGCATTCCACACGGAGAAAAAGACAATTCATTGATCACGCTTTCCCCGGATGTGGTCATTACTAAGTCTTCGACATCTAATGATACGGCCAAGTCATACCCTTCCTGTGGCCCTTTGCACACGTCCCCGTAACGCACAACATAAGGCTGAGCCACCCACCTCCTCTATCACCTTTTCATTCCCGACCCGGCCTCCGCCTCCTGCCTCGCCCGGACATGGAGGCGCCTGCACTAGCATTCCTTGTTCTTGAGGCCCCTGCATGGTGCTTGAGGGTGGTTTGCATAATGGTATGGAGGTGGAGGCGCCACCGAGCGCTAGCTTGGTGGCCATTGTCAATCCCCTTTTGAAGCGTCTGGTTCTTGCGCATGGAACGTGCTCGCACGGCGGATCGGCTTGGGATGCACAAGCTCGGATGGCGCCATACCAGAACCGGGCAGCGACTTCATCCATACCATGCCAAGGAGATCCGAATGCACTCACAACGGCCAGCCTGTGTTTGAACGCCCAGGTGGACGACTCTTGCGACGGAGAAGGTGGCTCAGTCATCGACTGAGGGCAACGCCTATTGAAGATGGAGCCCTTCATTGGCACAAATGTACACAACTGAATGATGTTTGATGATTAGGAGGAGGTGTGCGTCCTCACTTGTGCACTCACCAAATGTTCCATTCTCTTAGGGGGCATCATGTGTGTGCAATCTGTAATCAATTCACCGCAGGGAAATGGATTCAAGGTTTGGCTCCCTAGCTTGGGCGGCGCCATGGCACCGTGGCCTCCGCCATTTCGACAATTCGCTAGAGGTGTCTCCATAGACCCACGATGCACAAGCCCGGATGCTTTGGGTTTGGGGTGTCTCCATAGACGACGACGACAAGCCGGCGCTTTGGCTTTGAGGTGTCTACATAGACACACGACGCACAAGCCCGGACGACGATTTGGCAGTGCCTTGTGTAATCGTGGAACGCCATACCCACCCATTTTGGTGTTCTCGCCCGCCTATGTCGCCCAAGATAAAGGAGTGTGATAAGACAAAATAAAATCTCTTAAAACACATCGGCATGCACATGTGCAGCATGCCTTTGCAATCTTATATGTCAATGATCACTTACACAAAGTCTGATAACTTAACCAGTGTGTCCACGCACATGCAACAAGCCACCATCCAAGATATTGGAGAGCTTGTCTGCAGGTGTCTCCTCCACAATAGGTCCCGCCAAGGAGCAAAACACATAGCAACTCGCAATGAGCAAGGCATTGAAAGCAGCCCACCAAAGAAAGACATGGAGGTCCACCGCAGAAGTGCACAAGACATAGAAAATGAAAGAGGCTCACCAACAGTTCTAATTCACCTAGCATCCGGCCACCGCCTGTACTTCAATTTCGGGGCAAGCCAATATAGCTATCGAGTTCTTGGGCTCCTTCACGGCGGCCACTGGATCCAACGGATTTTGCACGCCAAAGACCATGTCACGTTGCATCATTGTTGGGACACCACGATCACCACTGCCTAGCAATTGGTACACAGCCTGTTCTCCAGGCATCACTTCATAGTACACAGCCCTCACAACTATGTCCCCCATGTCAAACTTCTCACATCCCCAAGCAGGGTCAACATAATCTGCTTGTAACACTTCAGGTCCAGACAAGGCTTTCAACAAATAGAATGAGACACGCTCTGCATTGCCATGTGGAGCAAGTACCATGAAAGTGTCTCCAGCACCTAAATTCGTAGCTCCATCTGCGACATCATCTGGACGTTCCAAACGTTCCACTGCCGCTCGAATCTTCCTGGCCGCCCTTGTCCTCGTGACTTGCCACCTTTCCGTTTCAGAGGCCCCGGCCTCGGCTCCTGTTTTCCCTTTGCTTTCTGCCTAGTTTGCCGCTTCTGTTCCTCCGCCTCACCCAACTCCCTGGAGGCTGCCTGCACGATGACTGAGTTGATCCGGGCCTTGTGACACCCCGAGGTGTTCTAGATGACCACTTCACACTCAAGCTGTGGCCATTTCATCCCGTGCTAGGGGCCACTTCATCATGTGTGGCTTTCACCAAAGAATCGCCATTCCAGGATGCTGACAAACCCTCATCCATGCACTGAGGGCCATTGGGTGCACCACATTGTCCTCCCGTGACATTCTGGTCGTGAGGGCCTGCTTGCACATCCATCGCGAGGGTCGCAACAACATGTACAATAGCCACCTGTTCACTCTGCAATGGCACTTCGGCACTAGGACCCTCCATTACAGCTTTAGGATTCGGACTTTCTACCACGGGAGTTCCCACCTGCGACTTCTGCACTTGGGGCACACCTGCGCCCTTCGCGCCTTCGACAGTGAATGGCCTCGTTAACCACTCCTCTAAAGGAGGAAGCTCCTTGGGCAACTCACCCACCTCCTCCGTTGTGCCAATTAACAAAGATGTTGCATGATCCGGTGCTCCATCGCACAGCCCACCGGTTCGCTACTGGGGGTCAAAGCAAAGTACCGGGTCACACTATTGCTGCAGCGGACATCATCTTGACTACAATTGGCCCTCTCGTTTGGCACAACCAGTCCGTTTGAAGCACACTGCATCACCAAGGTTGCACGGTGGCGGAGCGTACAGCGTGATGGCCGCATTGTCCGAGGTGGGGTTTTCAACATGAGTGTCCCCAAGAGTGGGAACAATGGAGACATTGGGGAAGGCGACTATACGCACTTCGGGAGAAACCACAACAATTGGTGGGCATGTGATGTGGTACGAACTTGAGCATAAAACACAATTTTGGCGGTGCACTCACCAGAGAGTCTTGGAGAAGTTTTCTAGCTGCCTGGGAAGATGGCTTCAATTCCAGCACCCACATACCCTATACCATCTTTCAAACGGTCTTCCAATTGCTTGAAGTCATTCAGCTTGATGGTACTGTCCACTCTAGCCCCGGTCTAGCGCAGTGTTCCAATTTAATCGCACTCGTAAAGGCCACCCTTTGGCTTTCAGCCATTGTGGAGGAACTTGCACTTGCGCCTACTCTAGGCGATGACATGGAGCGGAATGCGAAAAAGACAGCATCATGGAAGCTATGCCCACATGGGAGGAAAACAAAATCGTTGCATGCAAACCACTGCACACACAAAGACATTTACATGGTACATCTTAGAACAACAACAAGAACATCAAGGTTTCACACGAAAAGTAGCACTAACCTCCCACACACGTAACAAAGGGTTATTTGAAGAGGCCCATTTGGCCTCATCGTGCGAAGGAGCAGGAACCCATTGTGGCTCAGCTTCTTCAACGATGGTTATACAATCGGCAAAGGTTTCCATGGTACTCATGGACTACACTACACCTTTGATCTAGCACCTCATGCTTTTTCTCGGAGGGCTAGAAGGGCACTTTCACCGGTGCCACACTTGCGCTTGCTCTTTCACACGAGCAACAGGCATCCTACCGTACTCAAATCGCCCAAAGACGTTAATAAGTAGTGGTCAATCACATTGTTGGGCACAAGAGGTGATCTCCGCACAATTACAAACCGGTCGAGATGACGCCGCCAAATGACACGAGCAATCACAAAGTCGGAAACAGCCAACCGAGCTGCCGTCAACTTATTTTGCTCTGCAAACGCCTTTGCAGACAATGCCTCCTCTTCCTCAACGGCTTGTGCAAGGAGCAATGCAAGCTTCCCCTTCACTTTTGTGGCCACGTCAAGCGTTTGCCAAGCATGGTCTGGAAACAAGGAACCCATTAGAATATACAAATTGTTCACCAAGTTCGAACCCGGATCAATGTCCACACAGTGGTAAAGTGATCACCACGGTCATCTGACCAACCGGTCAACGAACCAAACGATCGTCCGATATGGGTAATTGGTCGGCCTAGTGACCAAGAAAACAGGAGGTGTGCAAGTAGCACAACTCCGCCATGTGATATATTTTCACACATGGACGATGGGGCAACCGCCACAAGTGAGACTCATGAAGAAACATTGAACACAAAACACACAAGTGCGTACATGAACACACAAAAGGGGCGATATGACTAATGGTCCTCTAATACAAGGGTACCAAACGACCTAGACTGCGGCAATGGACAACCGTGACTGTGCACCCTTCAATGCCCGGTCACCAAGGAGAACTAACTCGACGGACCGCTTACCACGCCCTTCCGGTGGCGAAAACCAAGGATGGAAACTTGGAAAGATGAAAAACGGCTTCGAGGCATCCGCAAGATCCCATCTATTGAAAACCAAAACCAATAGCATCCGTGTTTCACAACATATGTAGAGCCAGTGCATATACCAAAACTCTTAAGTGACCGAACCCTTCACCGCCTACCTCCCAAAGAACCTTCTAGAAGAACAGATGGCAACAGCACGAGTACACCATAACAAGATCCAGACAACCAGATCAAGACCGAGACCTTAGCACCATCATACAGCATGAGCAGAGTTGCACCCGCTTGCACCAACCACTAACACCCCACCGATTTATGCACGCTGCGAGATGAAGTGGGATAAGAGCCTGAACAGAGGAAATCAGATCCAAGCAAGGTTAGACAACTAGCACCCCCTTCAGCAGCCACCACCTATGCTTAAATTCGGTAGCCACACATGGGCATACGCATGCACCAAGCCCTTACAGATCCGACGACTGTAGAACGCTGGAAGATGACGACGATCGTAGAACGCTGGAACGCTAGCGCGCACCAGCATCCAGGTTACCAGCAACATCAGCAGCCAACCCATATCACCAGACCCATACATCGCCAGGAAATCGCCAAAGACCGATGCCCGCAGCAAATCTATTCAACCTCCGCATCCACCACTAGGTTAGCACCGATCACGACGAATTAGCTTAAATCCAACATCCACTGCGAAGATTACCACCGCACCACCAACACCGTCACAGATAACAACTAGAACGCTAGAATAAACAGCAGGACATCACCGGAAAGAGGTGAGCCTGTCAAGATGGGCGGCACAAGAGCAACGAAACAACGGCCCCACCAAGTGCACAAAATCACAGCCTGAAACCATGCCTTGGGAGAGCGCAAAAGAAGCGCAGATCACCAAGCCCTTACAGCCACGACGGATTAGAACACTAGAATAAGAAGGTGGGCATCAGCCTCAAAATAGGAAAGCACTGTCCAAGATGGGCGGCATAAGAGGAACAAAATCAGGCCACTACCCAAGCGAAATCACACCGCTCGGCGAACACAAGTCGGCCTCTAGCGGAGAGCAGCGAAAAGAAGCGTGCACCAGACCCACATTACAAGCAACATTACAAGCAACCCATACCACCAAAGACCCATACATCGCCAGGAAATCACTAGCACCCCCATCCTTCAGCCAATATATCCAGCATCCTGCATCCACAACTAGGTTAGCACCACCGCCACAGGTGCCCCAACATCGGCAACCGTCCACCCATGTCGAGTCCCGATACCCCGCCCATGTTGTAAAGTGGCAACACCTCACGCAGCCCTGAGAAGACGAACCTTTGCCGACGATGTCTCTAAAGTCTTCCGCTGCAGTTGGCTGCTCATTGGAATCGTAATCGCCGCCTGGCCACCAAATGCGGCCTCCACTCCGCCGACTGCTCCACCTCGTGATCACCGGAATAGAAGAGGCTTTAGAAGCCTTAGGAGGTGAGACAGGAGGAGCAACCCGCCGCCCTCGGACCTCCACAGGCTGAGCTGGCCCTATGGAGAGAGCCGGCAACTGCTCCTCCTTGTCCTCCTCCGACGCCATTTCTTCAACTTCCACCTCTTTCTCATCCATCCTAGTGTTCTTCCCCTTCGCCTCCTTTGCCTCCTTCGCCTCCTTCTTCGCCTCCTTCAAAGGAAGGCTGCCCACACATTTGCACGCTTCTCTACCAAAAGTCCCAAGGCCATGGACTGGGCACCACGTGAGTTGCACCGCATGCTTTCCCATAGATGTGGTATAATAGATCATCTACGTGCCTCCACTCGAGAGAGTGTGTCTGCCTTGCCATACAAAGCCTATGTTCTCGCTTTCGACCTTGCCAAAGGCATCAGACAACACGTCCGGCCCTCCCAATCTCTCCTTCAAACCCATCAAAAACTTGTCGTTTCGAACGTCCAAGCCTTTCTCGCGGAGCTTCCCATCACCATCGTGCCAATTCCATACCTTGGCCCTGAAGGTAGGAGTATCTCTCAGTTCAGCATCGATGCGGGCAGCCCGATCTTGCACAGCCTTGGCCTGCCGCTTCAAATTGCGAGCTTCCTTAAACGATGAGTGCTCCCTAGGAGCCATGGCAAGAAGCAACAGCCTGCTCACAAGCGAGGAGGAGGAGGGGAGGAAGGAAGCGAGGATCGGAGGAAGGGAGAGAGGGACGATCAATGTCCAAACGTGGCATTGTCAACGGGTAAAGTGAGTGATTTAGACTTACCTAAAGTTAAGTTTTATGGTTAAAGTAAAAAGTAGAAAGTTAAAGTAGAGCATACTAATAATAATAATAAAATATATATACTATAAGGTAAGAAGTATGATAAAATATATAAAAGTAAATGGTTCAAAATTCATATTCACACCATTCATACTCTAGCACAAGATAGCCAAATGTACTTTGCCATATGGCACAAAAGTGTGGCACCAAAGCATGCTTGCACCCAAGAGCTGGATGGGTAATCTGGGCAACAATGGATATGAATGAGGGGGAGCCCGAGTTCACGCTGTTTTGCACCACCAGGCCATATGAGTTTGACGCAGTGATCCAGGACCCTGATATTTACAGTCTTATGTTCTCACCGAGGGTTCAATGCCAAGAAATGTGCACCTCGCTCACTTGTCAAGAGTTCCGCGAGTGCATGCGACAACACACCGTAAGTTGGAACAAGCAACTGCCTTTTGAGAACCATGAGGCTAGGATGATCGACGTGATTTTCGCTTTCGCTTTCCATTGGCTCTGAATGGCCTCATCGTGGCTATTTAAGGGAAGATGAGACAACAGGATCACAGGAGAGAGCTTTCAATGAGAAGGGTGAGAGCAGCCCATCAAAGAATTGCGAAGAGGCAGAGAGTCCGAGCCCCTGCATCCCGTAAAGTGAACTTGGGCCTCGATGAGGAAGATGGCCCCATTCCGCACGCCCCTGCATTCGGAGGAAGAAGTGTCCGGGGCATGAGGAAGACGGAGATGCCGAGATGTCGCCAAGCCTCGCATTGCATGGGCCAATGGTTGTCCCCACCATGGCCTAAGGGCCCGGCTGTGACGGCACGGCCCTGTGTGTTGAAGGGTGAGCAGGCCAAACTTGCCCACCCGGATCCTAACCGGTTTATCCAGCTGAACAAGGAGATGGGGCCCGTACGGCTCGAAGAGCTTCACATGGCCCTTCCACCGACCGCAGGAAGAATAGACACCATGGGATCCCGAGAGGGGAGGAGGTGGGTGTGGAGGCAGGGAGCAGATGAGGAGGAGGCGTGGGTGTGGAGGCAGGGCCGAGCAGAGGAGGCGGCCGGCCGGCGCCTCGCGGGAGAGTCAAGGACCACCAAGGTCGGTCGGGGAAAGCGCCCGCTTAAAATTTGGATTCTATGTGGGACTACAAAGGCACATAGTGGCGACGGAGGCGTAAAGGAAGAAAAACCAAGAAAACGCAGCAGCTTGAGGATCCGTTGAGTCATCTGTCCGTATTTCGGCTGATGAAGAACGTTAGAAGACGCGATCCGGGATGCACCCTCTCTCTCGAGGGATTCAAGGAAGAAGGTGGTCTTGGAACAAAGGTTGGTCAAGTTGAGAACTTAAGACCAGATCGCATAACGCCGGATGCGCAGATTCGCAGGGTTGATGAGGCATGGGCCAATTATTTGGCTCGGGTTATTTCGAAGGGGAGGATAGAGGAGGGTGTTTTGCCACCTTATGTATGATAGATCCAAGTGAGTGCGCTGACCTCAAAGAAGTCGGATCGGAAGCGGCGAAAAATACGTTATGGGGGTTCTTGGTGGGAACCATACATATGCAGCCATGAAACATCTATGTGATATCTCACCAGGGAAGAAGAGGTTTCAATATGTGGAAGCACATGTCTATTGTGGGCTTACTGTACCAGAAATGCGAGTGCTGGCCACGGATCACAATACCATGTCGGACAGAAGAAAGAAGATGAACTTCATTGAGCAGGTCCGGTACTTACGAGATGAGCTGCAGATTGCGAAACGCGAAGGAGTACAGATGACCATGGCATGGAAGTACAATCTGTACAAAGTGCTAGGATTGATTGAGGATAATGAAGGGCGCGAAGACGATGTCTACAAGCAGAACAAAGTAGACAATCGCACACACATTTTATGCATCGCCAAGCAGGAGGGGAAGGTGTGGGACAATGTGAACTTGATTTTTTCAAAGTGGGAGGCTGGAGAGCTTCTGGAACAGAAGAAGCATTTACCAGCAGGGACTAGCAAGAAAGGGAAAGGGAAGCAAGATGGTGACGAGCGTAAGCAAGTGGACATGATAATGAAGCCAAAGGACATGTTGGCAAAGCCATGGAAATCCTTCCAAGGAATACCACCGGAGAGTGCGGGCAGCAAATTCGTCACAGGGAGTGATTTTCTAAACCAAGTGGTCACAAAGAGGCCACATTTACCCTCTTTATCGCTTGTAGACTTGAGATTCAGACTCAAGGGAGTGATTTCGTGTCAAGACAACCAAAACATAGCCAATCCAACCAAACACGTAGACTCACCAAACATCTAGCGCATGCACTGTGCTACTATCCTAACAACACTCGGACACATGGCTATCTTAGCCATCACTTTGCTACCTTAGCAACGATCTTGCCATCTTAGCAACCACCCTCTATTTTAGCAGAGTGGGGTCCACCTTGGGATCAGGTCGGCTATTAATAGAAGGTGGGACCCACTTGGGATCCAAGTGGATAAGGTTGGACACCCTCTCTTATCTATCCACAAAGTTAGATCCACCAATCGAGTTAGCCACGTGTCACCTTTTCCACACACTATTTATGGACAACCTAAGCAGCCGGCCCTAACCCTAATCTCTAAACCTAAACCTAGGACAACTCACGATAAAGGGTTGCACACACAAACTACCCCTTTCTCTTGCAGACTTCTTGAGACTTCCTTGTCTCTCCTCCCTTCAGCTCACCTTCCAAGCTCCATACAGACCTCTCCAGGCTCTCACAGCCCCTTGAGGTGCCTCTCGCAGCCCTCCCCACACTCTCCAAGTCTCCCAGCAACTCTCTTCAACTCTCCTTGTTCTCACACCTCACTGCCCCATTCAATCTCCACTTTCACTCACAGCACCTCTCAGTCCTTACAAGGTTCTCATCCAGGCCCTTACAGCACTTCACCAACTCTCAAAATACTTGTTCAGCTACCCCCGCAATCATTCCGTCTCATCCACTCACGGATCTTCAACCTCCACTCGCAGCTCTCTTCTTCAGCAACACAAACATCACTTACAGACTTCTCCAGTCCTTCTTACTCCTCTCAAACAGCCAATCAGCAACTCTCCATGTCCAGCATTCTCCACTTCTCTCACAGTTCACTTTTCCTCTCATTTTCCAAACACACAAGCCCACGGCCTCCAACTCACTTGACTTTTCCTTGACTTCTCCTCCACACACAGGCTCCCGCCTTGTCTTCTCCTCACACACGGGCTCCCGCCTCTCTTCTCCCAAACACCCGACCTCCAACACACCAAAACTCAAAACACAAGGTGAGTACTAGACTAGTCAAGGGAATGAGGAAGAGTCCGGACAGCCTCCCGGCTTCACAACCCCTTCCTCTTGACCTTGAAACTCCCTCCAAGGAGACCTCAAGGCTCCCTCCCTTGCTTTCCACCACCCTTGCGGATCTGGCCACACAGATCTTGGCAACTTGGTGGTCTTCTTGGCTTCTCCGTGACAAAGAAACAATGTCTAGACTTACAAAGACTTGGATCCGTACCCCCAAACCCCGTCCCCCAAACACCAAGACCTTAAACCAACATTGCTTACATTTCATCAAGAGGGCCTCTTATACCCAAGATCACCCACAAAAGTAGCTTGGCTTGCCAAAAATACCAATCGGTCTTAGCCTACCAAATTCCTAGAGGCCTATCTCTTAATTGTCCACTAAGAGAGAGATAAGATTTACTCTATCTATAGCACATGGGTCTACTATTTCTGGTCACTTACCCTATTATCTCTCCTAGGCCTCCTAGGCCCCATCCCCATGCTTTCCTCTTGCTCTCCTCCCTCTTGGCTGGTTGGGCAAACTCTCCCACAAAATCTCCACCTCCTCGAGCTGGACTCCTCCTCTCTTGTGCTCGCAGATAGCTGTACCTCCTCGGTGAGCTCTTGAATCCTGGATGGGTCGGTGAAAGTCTCCTCCATAAGAGTCCAACCCATAGGTAGGATCCAGGTGCCAAGGCATGGATCAAGTACCATGTTCCCCATTACTTCCCATTCGGGTATTTCCTGATTTCGCCCAAATAGGTTTCCGAATTTATCGGAAAATAACTCCGACTTGGTTGCTACCATAGCAACAGCTCCCGAGTCGGTTGTTGTCATAGCAACAGTCCTGTATCAACGGCCCTAGCAACGCGTAGCAACCCGAGCAGCCAACCTCCAAGGTTACATCCGGGATCGGGACTAGACTCTCTTCCTCCTACTAGGCTCTAGTAGACTTTTCTTATTTCCTAACCTACTTCACATTCCAACCCCACACGATTCTCACAACTTAAACACAAACTCAAAACACAAGGTGAGTACTAGACTAGTGAAGGGAATGAGGAAGAGTGGACAGCCTCCCGGCTTCACAACCCCTTCCTCTTGACCTTGGAAACTCCCTCCAAGGAGACCTCAAGGCTCCCTCCCTTGCTTTCCACCACCCTTGCGGATCGGCCACGATCTAGGCAACTTGGTGGTCTTCTTGGCTTCTCCGTGACAAAGAAACAATGTCTAGACTTACGACCTTGGATCCGTACCCCCAAACCCCGTGCTCGCCCCCAAACACCAAGACCTTAAACCAACATTGCTTACATTTCATCAAGAGGCCTCTTATACCCAAGATCACCCACAAAAGTAGCTTGCTTGCCAAAAATACCAATCGGTCTTAGCCTACAGTCCTAGAGGCCTATCTCTTAATTACATCCACTAAGAGAGAGATAAGATTCTGATCTATCTATAGCACATGGGCCTGACTATTTGTGGTCACTTACCCTATTATCTCTCCTAGGCCTCCTAGGCCTCCTATCCCCATGCTTTCCTCTTGCTCTCCTCCCTCTTGGCTGGTTGGGCAAACTCTCCCACAAAATCTCCACCTCCTCGAGGACTCCTCCCTCTCTTGTGCTCATGACATAGCACAGTACTCCTCCTCGGTGAGCTCTTGAATCCTGGATGGGTCGGTGAAAGTCTCCTCCATAAGAGTCCAACCCATAGGTAGGATCCGTGCGTCAAGGCATGGATCAAGTACCTCCATGTTCCCCTGTTACTTCCCATTCGGGTATTTCCACGTGATTTCGCCCAAATAGGTTTCCGAATTTATCGGAAAATAACTCCGACTTGGTTGCTACCATAGCAGGCTCCGAGTCGGTTGTTGTCATAGCAGTCCTGTATCAACGGCCCTAGCAACGCGTTAGCAACGATTGACGACCAACCCTCAAGGTTACATCCGGGATCGGGACTAGACTCTCTTCCTCCTACTAGGCTCTAGTAGACTTTTCTTATTTCCTAACCTACTTCACATTCCAACTCCACGATTCTCACAACTTAAACACAAAACAAAAACACTCCTTTTCAGGGGGTGAGTACCCATGTGGTCACCACATACTCCCTTCTCATTTGTTGGCGTCCCGCCAACTTGTTAATAATACTTCTTCACGCCAACCATTGACTGGTTGGCGAGTCCATCAAGTTCTTTGCGTGTGGATCCATTGTCGAACACGCACAGGGACCCATCCATCTAAGATGACTTCGAAGTGCATGTACTGTTCATCTGACAGCGCCAAGTCCCGAACAACGTACTCTTGTTTTTGCAACTTCGGTCATGCCATTCCTTCCTCTTCTCTTGGGCGTTACAGGGGAGCTTGTTCCTTCTCCATGTGCTGAACAAAGCCTATGAGCCTCTCAAGCGGCTCTCCTCCACCGTCATCCTCTTATGCTCCTGGACTCTCAACGTTGGCACTTCAAACTCAATGGGCATGATGGTGAGTGCCCATAGGTGAGGTAGTAGGGGGTCATTGTGTGGTCACCTTCTCCGCTATCTGTCGCCCTGGCAGTGAAGCTTCCGGTCCCAATCGTAGGTGTAGGTGATGATCAACTTGTTGAGGATCACAAAGCAACCCATTAGCTTTCTCCGTGAGTCCATTCGCCTTGGGGTTGTAGGGGTGGTCTTGGTGGCGTTGAAGTACTCCACCATGTGTGAGATCACCTCGTTGATGAAATGGGTACTCCGCTAACTAGTTCCAACGGGCACCGTACCTTGTGATGATGTGCTCAACAGAACACAGCCACCACATTTGTGTCCACGGGCAAGGCTTGAGCTTCCACCATGCGGTCTGATGTCCGTTGCTACGAATATATTGATTCGGCTCCCTTGGTCTTGGGTGAATCGGACGTCAATCCCCACTTCTCGAAGGCGCCAAGGCTAGGATAGGGACCAATGGCCACTGTGGTCCTGGTTGGCTTCCCAACCCTTTGACATGCATCTGGCAGCTTGATGAACTCCCTAGCATCGTGCAAGGTTGGCCACCAATACCGCCTCCAAGATCTTCTTACAGTCACGTTGGCGGCATAGTGACCTCCGGCCTCCTCCTCATGGACTCCTCCTCTCTCTTGTGCTCATGATAGCACAGTACTCCTCCTCGGTGAGCTCTTGAATCGGATGGGTCGGTGAAAGTCTCCTCCATAAGAGTCCAACCCATAGGTAGGATCCAGGTCAAGGCATGGATCAAGTACCTCCATGTTCCCTCACTTTTCCCCATTCGGGTATTTCCCTGTGATTTCGCCCAAATAGGTTTCCGAATTTATCGGAAAATAACTCCGACTTGGTTGCTACCATAGCAACAGGCTCCCGAGTCGGTTGTTGTCATAGCAACAGGTCCTGTTATCAACGGCCCTAGCAACCGCGTTAGCAACTGGTCGAGCAGCCAACCCTCCAAGGTTCTGTCCAGGATCAGGACTAGACTCTCTTCCTCCTACTAGGCTCTAGTAGACTTTTCTTATTTCCTAACCTACTTCACATTCCAACCCCACACGATTCTCACAACTTAAACACAAAACAAAAAAAACACTCCTTTTCAAGGGGGTCGGAGTACCCATGTGGTCACCACATACTCCCCTTCTCATTTGTTGGCGTCCCCGCCAACTTATTGGTAATACTTCTTCACGCGCCAACCATTGACCCTGGTTGGCAACAGGGGTCCATCAAGTTGCTGCAGCTGTATGGATCCATTGTCGAACACTTGCAGCTAGGGACCCATCCATCTAAGATGCAGCTTCGTGGAAGTGCATGTACTTGTCACAAGAACGCCAAGTCCCGAACAACGTACTCTTGTTTTTGCAACTTCGGTCATGCCATTCCTTCCTCTTCTCTTGACGCTCAGGACGCCAAGGCTTGTTCCTTCTCCATGTGCTGAACAAAGCCTATGAGCCTCCAAGGCTCTCCTCCACCGTCATCCTCTTATGCTCTGGACTCTCAACGTTGGCACTTCAAACTCAATGGGCATGATGGTGAGTGCCCATAGGTGAGGTAGTAGGGGGTCTGTGTGGTCACCTTCTCCGCATCCCGCACAACGCCGAGTGAAGCTTCCGGTCCCAATCGTAGGTGTAGGTGATGATCAACTTGTTGAGGATCTGCAAAGCAACCCATTAGCTTTCTCCGTGAGTCCATTCGCCTTGGGGTTGTAGGGGTGGTCTTCCGTGATGTTGAAGTACTCCACCATGTGTGAGATCACCTCGTTGATGAAATGGGTACTCCGCTAACTAGTTCCAACGGCACCGTACCTTGTGATGATGTGCTCAAACAAGAACTGCCACCACATTCTGTCCACGGCAAGGCTTGAGCTTCCACCATGCGGTGAGTCCGTTGCTACCGAATATATTGATTCCTCCCCTTGGTCTTGGTGAATCGCCAAGTCAATCCCCACTTCAAAGGCGCCAAGGCTAGGATAGGGACCAATGGCCACTGTGTGGTCCTAGTTGGCTTCCCAACCCTTTGACATGCATCACAACGCTTGATGAACTCCCTAGCATCAGCATGCAAGGTTGGCCACCAATACCCTGCCTCCAAGATCTTCTTACAGTCACGTTGGCGATAGTGACCTCCGGCCTCCTCCTCATGCAAGGCGCGAGAACCCGGTCCTTTGACCATCCTTGACCCACAACCTCTCAACTCCATCGCCCCACTAGCCTTGTCTCCGCTTAACAGCAGTGCGGAGAAGTATAGGAACAACCTCACATTCTGTGTGTGCAGTATCTCGACTGCTAAAAATGAAAGACCTCCTCATAGGCTGGCCCAAAACTTCTCCTCCCTTCTCATTTGGTGATGTACCCGTTTCAAATCAACTTGGCATTGGGCCTAGCACTCTCCTCATCCTCCTCCGGAAAGCTTCATCCGGAAAATGATCTTCTTGATCACACTCCACCTTCTCCGTTGAATACACCATCCCAAGGGCTTCCCTTTCATTCTGTCGATCGTCTCGGCCCCTTCCTTAGCAACCGCCTTTAATCTGTCAAGAGCTTTTAGCAACGGCGGTTGCTTGCTTAGCAACCATGTTGCCGCTCCTCCTCCCTGGTGCATCCTCCATGAAACCAAAGCCACTAGATTGAGGGAGTAAGGATGTCCCTCCTATACTCCTCCTCCTCATCCGACCATGCGATATGTGCAAAAGGAAACTTGTCCAATCTCCTTCTTCCTCCGTCGATGTTTCTCCGGTGATGTGTATCCTTCCGCTTTGTAGGAGTCTCCCCACGAGGGTATCCCCGCCTCCAACTCAAACACATTCGCCTCCTTTGTCTTGGGGTCCCAATCCATTGGCTTAAAAGCCACTTCCTTCCTCCCAAGTCATCTTGCATCTTGAGCGCCCAGTCCTCCCAATAGTATGTCGTACCGGCGCCTTGTGCCGGATAACCACATAGTCCATGACATAGGGAATGGTCCCTATGATGGTGGTTACTCCTTCGCCTCCCACAGTGCATTTTTGACATGTCACCAATCTCGACCTTGGTGGTATGCTCAATGTCCAACCCAAGCTTCCTCGCTATCCCTTCCGTCATGATGTTCACCCCGGATCCAGTATCCAAGGGAACCCGCTTGATGACACAGCCAGCGATCTCCACTTGCAGCTCCACTGGCCCTTGGTCTATCATGGACACTAGGTTGACTGTAGGGGTCAGCACCCTTGGTCCCGGCTTGGGCAATCGCCTCTTCCTCTTGGGTTGCGCTTCTTGCAAGGCCCTGCGAACTTGTTGCCTGTACTTCGGGTTGTCCTTCAATAGTTGACCAAACGTGATGGCAAATTGCTGATCCATGATGGCTTCAGCAAGGTTAAATGGTCCTCCAGTCAGTCCCTCCTTCTTCCCAACAGTCGCGGTTGCTCCCTTAGCAACAACGTTGGCGGTTGCTTGCTTAGCAACGGCGGTTGCAACGAGGAGGACTTCTGCTTTCCGATCATGTGCTCGCAGTTTCAGTGTCTTGGTCAATTCCTCCTCTATCATCTCCATGACTTCCGACGTCCGGTGGAAACTCCGGTTTCCTCTCCCTTTGCTGGAACTTCTTTTCTCCAAAGATGGCCCTGTGCGATTCACTCCTTGATTCTTCCTTCCTGGGTTCTCCTTCTCAAGTGTCTCCTCCAGATCCGTTCCCTCCGGGCTTGGAGTGCTCTCTTGACTTTGTGGTGATTCCACCTCCGTCTCTTTCTTCTTCCGCAGCCTTCCTCCTAGCTTTTCACTCCTAGTGCGCATGACCATGGGCAGCCTCCGTAGTAGTCTCCTGCACCCCCACCATCTAGCTCCCGCAACACCATGGCTTCCGCATCCTCCCAAACAGCCCATAAGGGCATCCTCCACGTGCATGGTCGCAGCCTCTCCTTGAGGTGCCGCTGAACCCCATGTGTGGTTGAGCAATTGAATCCTTCCTTGGTTTGGGCAAGTGACACTCCCGCCACATGACCGTTGTTTGCGCCTTGGCATGCCGTTCGTAGTCACCATTGGCTCTGTCTGGCGATGACAGCTATTCACATAATGACCAAAGCCCCTGGTTGTAGAATCGAACCACACCGTTGCTTGGTTAGCAACCACAGGCACTTGGTTGTTACGAATGCCAGCCCCCATGGAATTTCGCAGCATCGACGGATGGACAGTCTTGGGATACTGTTGTCCTTGGGAAACCTCCACGGATCCGTAGGTATCCTCCACCGCCGCCCTCTTCCTCCTCCTCGAGGCATGTGCACCTTGGCCACATGAGTTGGACTTGGTGTGGCTGGCTGGCCACAAGTGGAACAAAACAGTTAGCCCGAGTAATCGGATGCGCTCTCCTCTTCTCATGCTCCTTTACGGCGTTGAGGTGAAACTTCTCGAATTTGCTCATCATTTCCTCCATCTTCATTTCTTGCTGTTGCACCTTCTTCGCTGCAGCTTCAGCCTCCTTCTTGACTTGTTCCACTTCCTTCTTGGCACTAGCAACCTCTTGTTTAGCCCTGGCCAGCTCCCTTGATCCTCGAGCCGCTGGTTTCTTCTTAGCGACGTCAACCTTCTTCTTCTTCCTGCGTCTTTCGTCTTCCGAGGTTTCTTCCTCCGTGCTGCCATCCTCCGAGGAAGAGTCCTCCGAGTCTGAGTCTTGAGAGGAGTCACTCTCCTCTGAAGATTCTTCCTCCGACGACGAAGATCCCTTGTTCTTCTTCCCTCGCTTGGACTTCTTCTTCTTGCTCTTTTCCTTCTTGTGCTTCTTCCTGTCCAAGGAGTTGGATTCTTCGTAGTTGAGTGCCGCCTTGATGGCCTTGTTCACGCCTTCTCCGCTTGCCCTCACATGTCGGCCCATCTCGGAACCTAACCTTAGCAACCACCGAATGGCCTGTAAATCGAGTGAGGACCACTACCACGCAAGTTAAGGAACCTCTCAACATAAGCCTGCAAGGTCTCCTTCCTTCTTCTCCTCAAAAACTCCAACTTTGACAACACGTAGGCTTCTACATCTATTCCCCTGAACCTCTCACAAAAGGCTTTCTTTAGTTCGTTGAAGGTTGCTGGGGGTGCTGATGCCTTGAGGTACTCTCTCTTGTACCACTTGGCTGGCCCTCCGCGAAGAACTCCGTAGAAGAGTTGAATGCGATCCCCAGATTCCTGATTTGCAATGGTTAGTTGCTCAAAGCGTTCAACAAACTCGTCTGGATCTTCATACCCCTTCTTCTCTCCATACAGTGGGTATGGTTGCTTGGTAGTTATTGCAAAAGGAACTGAAGTCGCCATGACAGTCGTCACTATCCCAGCAACCGCAGTTGTTGGTCTAGCAACAGGATCTCTGTTAGCAACGCCCTGTCCAAAAGTTGCTGAGTTCACAGCAGGCTGCACAAGTTCAGCACGGAGGTCAGAAGACAAGGATGGCTGTCCAGTCCTAGGCAGCCTGTTGCTTGCTTCTTGGCTCCTCCAGTAATGCGTTGCTTGCTGTGCTCTCCTCGGCTCTCGATGCGCCCTTCGCCTCGCTCCGCAGCGTTGTCTTCTTCTTTGAGTCTTCTCTTCACTGAACTTTCAGACTCAATGGGTAGCATCCATGTATCACACTCAAGACTCCCAATACACTACTAGACAAGGTTAGTCTACTCTAAGGTCTTGACAACAATGACACTCCCGACAGGCGCCAAAATGTGGAGTGATTTTCTAAACCAAGTGGTCACAAAGACATTTACCCTCTTTATCGTTGTAGACTTGAGATTCGTACCCAAGGGAGTGATTTCGTGTCAAGACAAAACATAGCCAATCCAACCAAACACAGACTCACCAAACATCTAGCGATTCTGAGAGCTACTATCCTAACACTCGGACACATGGCTATCTTAGCCACGCGACCCTGTTGCTACCTTAGCGGAGACCGGTTGCTATCTTAGCAACCACCCTCTATTTTAGCAGTGGGGTCCACCTTGGGATCAGTCTGGCTATTAATAGAAGGTGGGACCCACTTGGGGATCCAAGTGGATAAGGTTGGACACCCTCTCTCTTATCTATCCACAAAGTTAGATCCACCAATCGAGTTAGCCACGTGTCACCTTTTCCACACACTATTTATGGACAACCTAAGCGGCCCTAACCCTAATCTCTAAACCTAAACCTAGGACAACTCACGATAAAGGGTTGCAGCTCACACAAACTACCCCTTTCTCTTGCGGCACTTCTTGACTTCCTTGTCTCTCCTCGGCCTTTCAGCTCACCTTCCAAGCTCCATACAGACCTCTCCAGCTCTCACAGCCCCTTGAGGTGCCTCTCGCATCCTCCCCACACTCTCCAAGTTTCCCCAACTCTCTTCAACTCTCCTTGTTCTCACCTCACCGCCCCATTCAATCTCCACTTTTCCTGACTCCAGCACCTCTCCAGTCCTTACAAGGTTCTCATCCAGGCCCTTACTTCACCAACTCTCAAAATACTTGTTCTACCGCAATCATTCCGTCTCATCCACTCACGGGATCTTCAACCTCCACTCACGGCTCTCTTCTTGACAACACAAACATCACTTACAGACTTCTCCAGTCCTTCTTACTCCTCTCAAACAGCCAATCAGCAACTCTCCATGTCCATTCTCCACTTCTCTCACGTTCACTTTTCCTCTCATTTTCCAAACACACAAGCCCACGGCCTCCAACTCACTTGACTTTCCTTGACTTCTCCTCCACACACAGGCTCCCTTGTCTTCTCCTCACACAGGCTCCCGCCTCTCTTCTCCCACACGACCTCCAACACGAAAACTCAAAACACAAGGTGAGTACTAGACTAGCTGAAGGGAATGAGGAAGAGTCTGGACAGCCTCCCGGCTTCACAACCCCTTCCTCTTGACCTTGGAAACTCCCTCCAAGGAGACCTCAAGGCTCCCTCCCTTGCTTTCCACCACCCTTGCGGATCGGCCACACGGATCTAGGCAACTGGTCTTCTTAGCTTCTCTGTGACAAAGCAATGTCTAGACTTACGACCTTGGATCGGTACCCCCAAACCCCGTGCTCAGCCCAAACACCAAGACCTTAAACCAACATTGCTTACATTTCATCAGAGTGCCTCTTATACCCAAGATCATTACAAAAGTAGCTTGGCTTGCCAAAAATACCAATCGGTCTTAGCCTACCAATCCTAGAGGCCTATCTCTCTTACATCCACTAAGAGAGATAAGATTTACCATCTATAGCACATGGGTCTGACTATTTCAGGTCACTTACCCTCTCCTAGGCCTCCTAGGCCTCCTATCCCCATGCTTCTCCTCTTGCTCTCCTCCCTCTTGGCTGGTTGGGCAAACTCTCCCACAAAATCTCCACCTCCTCGGCTGGACTCCTCCCTCTCTTGTGCTCTCACAGCCCCTTGAGGTACTCCTCCTCGGCTCTCTTCTCCCCTCGCCTCCACTTGACGTTGTCTTCTTCAAGTCTTCTCTTCACCGAGTCGGAACTTTTAGACTCAATGGGTAGCATCCATGTATCACACTCAAGACTCCTAATACACTACTAGACAAGGTTAGTCTACTCTAAGGTCTTGACAACAATGACACCGGCAACGCGCCAAAATGTGGAGTGATTTTCTAAACCAAGTGGTCACAAAGAGGCCACATTTACCCTCTTTATCGTTGTAGACTTGAGATTCGTACCCAAGGGAGTGATTTCGTGTCAAGACAACCAAACATAGCCAATCCAACCAAACACGAGACTCACCAAACATCTAGCGATACACAGCTACTATCCTAACAACACTCGGACATGGCTATCTTAGCCACGCGACCCTGTTGCTACCTTAGCAACGGACTTGCTATCTTAGCAACCACCCTCTATTTTAGCAGAGGGGTCCACCTTGGGATCAGTCGGCTATTAATAGAAGGGTGGATCCCCCTTGGGAATCCAAGTGGATAAAGTTGGACACCCTCTCTCTCATCTATCCACAAAGTTAGATCCACCAATCAGGGTTAGCCACGAGTCACCTTTTCCACACACTATTTATGGACAACCTAAGCAGCCGGCCCTAACCCCAATCTCTAAACCTAAACCTAGGACAACTCACAGCATAAAGGGTTGCAGCTCACACAAACTACCCCCTTTCTCTTGCAGCACTTCTTGACTTCCTTGTCTCTCCTCCAGCCTTTCAGCTCACCTTCCAAGCTCCATACTGACCTCTCCAGCTCTCAGCCCCTTGAGGTGCCTCTCGCATCCTCCCCACACTCTCCAAGTCTCCCAAAGAACTCTCTTCAACTCTCCTTGTTCTCACACCTCACCGCCCCATTCAATCTCCACTTTCCACTCACAGCACCTCTCCAGTCCTTACAAGGTTCTCATCCAGGCCCTTACAGACTTCACCAACTCTCAAAATACTTGTTCGGCTACCCCCGCAATCATTCCGTCTCATCCACTCACGGATCTTCAACCTCCACTCCCTCTCTTCGAACAACACAAACATCACTCAGACTTCTCCAGTCCTTCTTACTCCTCTCAAACAGCCAATCAGCAACTCTCCATGTCCGATTCTCCACTTCTCTCACGTTCACTTTTCCTCTCATTTTCCAAACACACAAGCCCACGGCCTCCAACTCACTTTTTTCCTTGACTTCTCCTCCACACACAGGCTCCCGCCTTGTCTTCTCCTCACACACGGGCTCCCGCCTCTCTTCTCCCGAAACACCCAACCTCCAACACACCGAAAACTCAAAACACAAGGTGAGTACTAGACTAGCTGAAGGGAATGAGGAAGAGTCCCAGCCTCCCGGCTTCACAACCCCTTCCTCTTGACCTTGGAAACTCCCTCCAAGGAGACCTCAAGGCTCCCTCCCTTGCTTTCCACCACCCTTGCGGATCCGCCACGATCTAGGCAACTTGGTGGTCTTCTTGGCTTCTCCGTGACAAAGAAACAATGTCTAGACTTACGACCTTGGATCGGTACCCCCAAACCCCGTGCTCACAAACACCAAGACCTTAAACCAACATTGCTTACATTTCATCAAGAGGGCCGCCTCTTATACCCAAGATCAGCCCACAAAGTAGCTTGGCTTGCCAAAAATACCAATCGGTCTTAGCCTACCATCCTAGAGGCCTATCTCTTAATTCCCACTAAGAGAGAGATAAGATTTACCATCTATAGCACATGGGTCTGACTATTTCGTGGTCACTTACCCCTATTATCTCCTAGGCCTCCTAGGCCTCCTAGCCCCATGCTCTCCTCTTGCTCTCCTCCCTCTTGGCTGGTTGGGCAAACTCTCCCACAAAATCTCCACCTCCTCAGAGCTGGACTCCTCCCTCTCTTGTGCTCGCAGCATAGCCTGGTACTCCTCCTCGGTGAGCTCTTGAACTCGGATGGGTCGGCTGAAAGTCTCCTCCATAAGAGTCCAACCCATAGGTAGGATCCAGTGCCCGTCAAGGCATGGATCAAGTACCTCCATGTTCCCTCTACTATTCGGTATTTCGTGATTTCGCCCAAATAGGTTTCCGAATTTATCGGAAAATAACTCCGACTTGGTTGCTACCATAGCAACAGCTCCCGAGTCGGTTGTTGTCATAGCAACAGTCCTGCTTCAACGGCCCTAGCAACCAAGTAGCAACCGGCCCAGCCAACCCTCCAAGGTTCCGGCCCGGGATCGGGACTAGACTCTCTTCCTCCTACTAGGCTCTAGTAGACTTTTCTTATTTCCTAACCTACTTCACATTCCAACCCCACACGATTCTCACAACTTAAACACAAAACAAAAACACTCCTTTCAAGGGGGTCGAGTACCCATGTGGTCACCACAATGCGTAAAAGTTTTAATCGACTTATTGATTTGAAGGGCATGGACGAGGAGATCACTGCGGAAGAAGTTCCATGTCATACAAGTTGCTATGGTAAACACCGGGTGCTCTTCGTTCACCGAGGTGCGAGAAGAATATCCGCATTATGTACGGATGTTGTCCCGCTTTCAAACCGCTTTTGCTGGAAAGGTTAGTTTCCCGCCCATGTGTGTTCGAGGAGGCGCCGCCGCCCTCTCGCTTCTTTTGCTTTGACTAACCATCATGTGTTTGGCAAGAATCGAAGGATATTGAGGTCCTTTCCAAACTTCCGATGTCTTCCAACATTTCATTTTCAAGTAAATAATTGAAAGGACTGGAGGACGAGCAGGTTTTGCAGACAAGGACCTTGAGGAAGGATTGAGGTCTTCAATGTTCCATCCGACAAACAAGTACAATACCAAGTGGAAAGTGGATGTTTTGGACATGCGAGGATTTCGAGAGGCCTAAGCACACACGTGATGGACGCTCCAAGGGGTTTCAAATTGGGCCCTTGGACAAACGAGTTGACATGATGATGGACACTGCTTTGCGTAGTTTTATGGAGAAAACTACTGGATGAGTTGAGAATGATTGTCATGCATGGTGTGGAGGAGGCTCACACCGTGAGGGAGTCAATGCGAAAAGTGGAGCAAGAAAGGGGCTTGGTCTCATTTGTATGGGACAAGACCAACATGAACAATGATGGGTGGATTCAAACCGTGGAATATGTCACGAGGGTGGGGCATGGGAGATGGATTCACAAGGATAGAGTTCCAATGATGCCTAATGCCATGCACGGCACTTTCAACAATGGAGGTCCGTGATCGCACACGATACTTGCCAGAAGAAACAGTGTACATGTCCCAAGACAAGTCGGTAGTTTGCCCATACCGAGGCCTCCGGGCTTATGATGAAACTTATCGAACCTTCGCGAGAGGGGATTGGATTTTGGACGTATGCTCCGGAGTGGGACAACGTTATCGCTTCCCCTCAGGCGGCGAATTGTATCTTTAGTGACTTGAGGTGTGCGGTGATACATACCACAGGATTGCCGGGCATGAGGTTCCGCTCTCAAGAAGAGTCGACGCTTGACGCCCACCGCAGAGGTCTTATGCACTCGGGCGAAGGAGGTGTATCGTGAAGGACTCGCAGCAGTTGTTTCCTTAAACGCAAGGCCAAGACCAAAACGGTGATCTTTTGGCGATGGGCAGCAAACTTTGATATGTGGCACTTCCGACCCTTGACGACGACGCCACAAGAGAACAGGAAGACACAAGGGCGTTGGGGGAGAACGATAGCTTTGATGAAGAGGAAGTGGAGCGCTTGCGAAATCTGGCTATTGTAATGGATTCGGAGTTTTCTCTGCCCCCTGGCGAGTCCCAAGTTAGCCCTAGGGAATAGGCTTAGTGTTCTCATCTCATGTGCATCTGCTGCTTCGTTTAGTTCGTAATGTTTTATGGAACCGTTCCATTGCGGCAATTGATGTCTTCGGTTTTGCCAGTTCCAAAGAAACAATGAAATGGCGCCGCCGCCGGCGCCCTCTATCCGTTTTCATGTCTTTG
The DNA here is from genome assembly GCA_010909165.1 of Anthoceros angustus. Taxonomy (NCBI): domain Eukaryota; kingdom Viridiplantae; phylum Streptophyta; class Anthocerotopsida; order Anthocerotales; family Anthocerotaceae; genus Anthoceros; species Anthoceros angustus. The sequence goes on along the minus strand of MU008168.1, from coordinate 381,197 downwards.
TTGCGCGAATACGTTTTTTTTTAATACAACGTGTTCTACCATGGTCGACCTTTCTTTAAAAAGAGCTAAAACGCATATTTCGGGACTGTGTGTCATGTGCTAAGAGGGTTTTCATTTCACGGAAGGGGGTTCGAATATTCACCCCCTTCACAAGATATCGTGTTAAGATGACAAACTGCATCGCTTCATAGCTGGTTTGAAGGATTGGGCTGTTAACAGAATTGAGTTGCATAGTCCAACTACATTGGCAGAGGCCATTACAGCTGCAGATGCCATCCCAGATACTTTCCATTCTAGTACATCCAACTCCTCCAAGATTTCGAGGCGACTGTGGTGATGCCCAAACTAGAGGAAGCTCTAGTAGTGCTAGCAGAGGAGTCTAAGGACATCGGAAATGGAGTTGCAAGAGGCAATTCAAGAGGAAATTTCATGAAGAAATCGAGGAGCGCAGAGGTGGAGCTCGAGAACAACAAGATGGGTTCTCGAAAAGGAGTATGCTACTCATGTGGAGAGCCGACATTATGCAAATGAATGCCCGAATGTCAAACTCTCAACGAGGTAAGGAGATCCACACTCAAGACTCGTGGATTACAAGTGGCCGGATCCGAGGATCCCAAATGACGGATCGGCCACATGCTGCGGCGCATGTGGTGAGTCTCGAGCCGAGGACAAGACTATTCGAGGGCGGGTGGAGAGCTCATGTACATACATGGATGTATAAATGGAGCGAGGATGTTGCTTGACTTAGCAAAGAACACATAATTTCATTTCTCCTAGCAAGGCAAGCAAGCTTGGTTTGACATGGGCTAGTACATCCGAGCCATGTAGAGTGAAACAAGCTAAAGGAATGCGCAACACAAAGGTGAATTGCAAGAAGTGCTGCGTAGATAGGGAATTGGAATGGAGCGTGAGCTTCATTGTAGATATGGATGATCATGAAATCATCTTGGGCTTAGAATGGATGAAGGCCAACAAGGTATGTGTGAACGTGGACTCACGCACCATACAGATCTTAGGAGATGAAGAGCACAAAGTGAGTTGTGCGCCTTCTCAAGGAGGCTTGGAGACAACATTGATGATATCATCTCTAAGAAAGAGCTCAAATGTTGTGTAAAGGATGGAGAGGAACTCTTTACTTGGCCAAGGACTAGAAGATGGTCTTGAGATGGAGTCTCGAGCCAAAGATTCCAAGGAAGTGCCGCCTTGAATGAGTTCAAGGACTTGATGCCCGATGAGTTGCCTCCTTTACCTCCTAGAAGAATTGTAGATCATGAGATTGATCTCAAGCCGTGAAGTACACCGCCTTCAAGAGCGCCATATAGATTATCGCAGGATGAGCTACAAGAGCTGAAGAGACAGATGTCTAACCTGCTAGCCAAGGGCTATGTGAGAATCTCAAAGTCCCCATTTGGTGCGCCAGTGTTGTTCACGCAAGAAGAATGGAGGATTGAGATTATGCTTGGATTACAGAGCACTCAATCAGATAACAGTGAAGAATTCTTATCCTTTGCCAAGGATGGATGACTTGTTTGACAGATTGAGAGGTGCTAAGTATTTCACCAAGTTGGATCTAATGGCAGGCTATTACCAGATTCGCATCGTAGAAGGACATGAATACAAGACCGCTTGTAGAACAAGGTATGGATCTTTTGAGTTCCTTGTCATGCCATTTGGACTCACTAATGCACACCACGCTTCGACTCTCATGAATACTATATTCGAGATCCGTTGGATGAGTGTGTTGTGATCTACTTGGATGACATCATGATATACAGTTCTACCTTGGAAGAGCATGTCCAACACTTGAGGAAAGTGTTAGAAAGGTTAAGAGCAAATTCTTTGTTCTTAGCTATAACAAAGTGTGACTTTGTTAAGGAAGAGATAGACTTCCTAGGATTCATTGTCTCTGCGGATGGTATCAGGATGGATCCTGATAAGGTAAAGGCCATACAGAGTTGGCTGCCGCCAACGAATGTGCACGAGGTGCGTATGTTTTTGGGATTGGCGTGGTATGTAAGATTTGTACCGATGTTTGCCAAGATTGCGCCCCATTAATCGATCTCTTGAAGAAGGCGAAGGCTTGGAAGTGGGATGATGAATGTCGAGGGCATTCGAGGAAGTTGAAACTCAGACTACCCCAAGATTGGCAATCTATGATCCAAAGAAGGATATAGAAGTATATCGATGCATCGGATATTGCAATTGGAGTGCTCATGCAAGAAGGTAGGCGGTGGCTTACGAATCAAGGAAGGCATGAACATGAAAGGAAGTACCCACTTATGAAAAGGAGATGACTGCCATCAATTGTCTCAAGATTTGGAGACATTATCTTCTAGGAAGATCTTTTGTCAGACATGTATAATGTAAGCACGAGCTTCTTTACAAATCACCGCGACTAAGCGCAAGACAGCTAGATGGCAAGATTTCCTAGCAATGTATGATGTGTCTATCAAGTACAAGCCGTGGAAGGAGAATCTCGTGGCGGATGCTTTGAGTCGCAAGAGTTTAAGTTTGATAACCGCTTACGTCAAGAGGCCTAAGCTAGGCAACATGTATGGTGATTGAGCCAAGGACACTCACACGCAGATCAAGGAAGCTTATCTGCGAGATCCATTAGTACAGTGATTGGATCAATGAAGTGGAGCAACCGGATCTAAGTTTAAGCTTAGAAATGGCTTGTTGATGTTCAAGCAAAACAGATTGTGATTCCCGATTCTCATGTGTTGAGAAGGAAGTTGCTTGCAGAGTGTCATGATGTGCCAAGTGGTCATAGAGGAATTGACCCAACTTATGAGAAGTTGAGAAAGGCTTTCTTGGCTGGAATGTACAAGCATACCGTTGAGTATGTTAAGTCTTGTGTAGATCCGCAGGATAAGGTGGAGCATAATCGAGGTTTGTTGCAACCCCGCCTATTCCAAGTGGGCCTTGGAAAAGTATATCAATGGATTTCATTATGCCATTGCCCAAGAATGGACACACACTATCATGATGTGGTTGATAGATTCAGAAGCAAGCACACTTCATCCCTACAAAGAAGCGAGTGAAAGCTCAAGTTGCTCGATTGTTCAAGAAGCATGTATATGTGTTACATGGACTATGTGATTGTGAGTGAGAGATCCCGATTTATGCAGAGTTTTGGCAACATTATGAAGAGCTTAGGAGTGCAATTATGTATGAGCACGCATCACCCCGATACGATGGATCAAGAGAGGGTGAATGTAATCCAAGAAGAATACTTACGACACTATGTATGATGGACCAACGAGATCGGAGTAATCATCTTGAGGATGCGTAATTTTGTTATAATAACATGCATAGCTCCACGTGCTACACACCTTTTCGGATGATGTAACGAAGCAATGGACGTAGTTTCCATGTTGAATGCTAGCGTGTTTGAGACAAGAAAGAGAACCACGTGAATTCATTGAGCGCTTAAGGGCCGTGCATGAAGTTGCTAAGAAGATATTGGCCAAGGCTCGACAGCAAAAGAAGTTTCTGTGCACAGCAAGAGGCGAGTTTCAAGTAGGAGACAAGGTGTGGGTGAAATTGAAGAATTTCCCACTACCACAAGGTGACCTCAAAGTTAAGGCCTAAGTATGGAGGACCTTTCGTAGTTCAAGCGCATTGGAAATGTGGCTTACAAACTACATTGCTCGAATGGATCTTCTCTCATAATGTGTTTCATGTCTCTTTGTCAAACCATTTGTGATTTCGAAGAGAATGAAGATATGAACAGGAAGGATTATGTCATCCCGGTTCAACACAATCATGGTCTCATGGAGATTGTTGAATTCGGCAGAGAGAAGTGCCTCTCGTGGTAATGTACCGTAGTATCCGTAAGGCTTCGTGGTTATGATCCCCGTCTGGTTTCACTTGAAGATGTGCAACAAGGATCATGGATGATCTCGCTTACATCGGAGGTCATTGAGGACAATGACATCTTCCTGGGGAGAGAGTAACGACCGTGAAACAAGGTAGAAAGGTGAAAAGTTGAAAAGGTAAAAGCTAAGTTAGTAGGCCCTATTAAGAAGATGCATGTGTTGCATGCTTCATGCAATCTCTTGTTAGAGAGGAATTGCTACCACAAATGAAGAGCCGCTAGAGAGGACTCTTAGTGATTAGTGGTCCGTAAGAATCCCTAGATTTAACAATGCCTAGTTAAGGTCAGTCATGGATATATAAGGGCTAGAGCAAGGGCTTTGAGGAACAAGTTACAAGTTACTCACTCTTTGAGAGAGCAGAAGGCAAGCCTTGTGTTGAGAGAGCGTGGAGAGCTAGCTAGTGAGCTTGTCATGGAATCAAGGCGTGAGCTGGGCGATAGCCGATTCCATCGTGTATTCTTGTAATAAAGAGCAGCACCTCGAGGAGGTGGCCCGCGAGTCCGGGACGACGGGCTACTTGGAGCCTAGTCGTGTCGTGAGGTTGAGAGCGTTGAGAATCGCAAGTCTCTTGTGGAGTGAATCATGAGGTCCTAGACCGGAAGCCAAGACTTGTCGCTTCCTCATGCAGTTGAGGGGTGTTAATGATACCATATATATTATATTTAATAAAATTTATTGAACATATAAAATAGTAATATCAATTAATAATTATTATCAATTTTATTATCAAGAAAAACTTGTTTTACCGATAATAATTAGCGTACCCGGAGGGGTGGTTCAACAGGATAATGCTGAAATAATTATTTTTTGTAAAAAACTAAGGTTCAACATAAATATTTATATTTTTTAAAATTTTAAAATTTATGAAAAATAATTTTATTAAATTTCAAAATTTATTAAAATACATTGGTATCTATATAGAACTAATGGATATGTATAGACCTCCCCTAAAAAAATCCTAATTTTTCACACAAACTCTAGTTTCCTCGTTTTCGACATCTTAAACTCATAAATTTTTACATATTCAACATTTTAAGTATAATAATTTCTGGATTTTAAACTTTTATTAATTTTAATTAATTAATATCGAATCACTCCTCAGGGTACGGTAATTACTCGACCCACGATTATATATATTTTTCATCGAATATATGGCATATCATTGCATCCAGAATATCATAATATTCTTTATTCCAAAGAAGCGAAGGATTCATTTAAGGAAATCCTGATGAAGCTTCAATTAGAATAACATTCAAGGTGACGACAAAGGATGTGTAATGGCGGCGAAGTCAAGAATTGCACCATTTGTGGGGATGAAATTAAGAAACATCAAGAAATCACACAAGTGGATGCATGTTCTCATTCCTTTCACAAGCGATGTCTTGCTCGATGGTTGCATAACCATCATGCAAGACGCACATGTGCCAATTGCAGAGGATTAATACTTGAAGTGGACTTGAAGTGGGATGCATGCCACTGACACCCGCTGTCCAAGCGCTTGCAACATCTCGGAGGAGTCTGCAGTGCTGCACAGCTAGTCACAAGGCATACATACCTATGCTCCCTAGCAATTCGGTAACTGTTACAGTGCTCACTTTTTTCTGTTGAGACTTCTCACAAGAATTTGCCGGTCCTTCTGCACCGTTGTTTCCTTGCGTTCGCATGGTTGCTCAAATCCCTGTTTCCTCCGACTACTTGGTCGTTAGTGCGTGGTAACCAGCTTCTCCGTTTCATTGATCCAGCGACCTCGTTCCCGGGTTCCCGGGTTCCCAGGTTCCCGGGCTGACAAAGCTCACAAGAAAAGACAAAGCAGAATAATGTGGACGGATCTCATACGGCCTCGAGCGAGCTGCGAGCTCCAGACTTCGATGGGTGTGATCCGAAACATGTGGGTGGAGTTCGTGGAAGCGGATGCTCTGGGAGAGGGGGAGTAATTACTAGGCAGACGTCTCCGCGCAGTCCCGTCGTGCTTGGAAAGCGGGTGGTCACCACCACGGTGATAGCCAAATCCCATTCCGCAACCTGCCAGGCGCTGACAGCAGACTTTCCAATGCGCTGCAGAAGGTATAATGGGCCCATTCCCCACCAGCTGCAGTCCTACAGTCGCTGGTCAAGATTGTGCGTGTCACTGGGAATGTCGAGATAAAAGCCCACCGCCACTGCCAGTGCTCACAACGCAGCACAACTTGCTCTGTCAGTGCTAGAGAATTCGAAGCTTCCTATCTGCACAGACTCTTCCACGGCCGAGTAGGTACGATATGGCACCCGAGGCAGGAGTGAAGGCGCTGGTGGACGGCGGGCTTGACTCAGTGCCGAGCCAGTTCATCAGGCCCCTGCATGAGCGAGCCAATGCCAAGGTGGCCGACCCTCGCAACTCGCAGCGCCTCCCTGTCATTGACCTGTCCAAGCTAGACGGCCCCGACCGGGCCGCCACCTTCGACAAAATCCACCAGGCCTGCAAAGAATGGGGCTTCTTCCAAGTATGGCGTCAGCAGCCGCGCACCTGCCTGCATTTTCCTCGAAAGCTGCAAGCATTGAGCCATTTCAAATCCTGTGCCGCAGGTGATCAACCACGGCGTGCCGCGTGACGTGATCGATCGAGCCCGGGACATGGCGGAGCGGTTCCACCAGCTCCCAGCCGAGGAGAAGCTGGCGTTCCAGCCGAAGCCCGGCGTGCATGCAGCTGCTGGCATTTTCTTCAGCAGTCTGGCCGTCTATTGTGAGGAGGAGTCGACCATGGACTGGAGAGATGTGCTGATGCACAAATTTCAACCTGGCTGGGAGCAGGCTCCCGGAGCCTGGCCGGAGAAGCCGTTGTCTCTGTACAAGTACGCAACGACTGTTGTTTGATTTGCCTTGTCCTGTCGCTAGATGAAATTGAGTGCATGACTCCGCTCACAGGACTTCAGCTGATAAACAATCGCCTTTGTCACCACAGAGAGACTGTGCTGGAATATTTCCGTGGCGTCCACGCTTTGGCTTACAAGCTGCTGGCTGTCGTGTCGGAAAATCTTGGCATCCCTGTGGATTACTTTGAGCGGGAGATGGCATTCGACCAATTGCTGACCTGGAACTTCTATCCCACGTGCCCCGAGCCAGATCTGACCCTGGGCGTGAAAAGCCATGCGGACTGGGGAAGCATCACTGTGCTGCTTCCCAGTGACGTCCCTGGCTTGCAGGTTAAGAAAGACGGGGAGTGGATTCCGGTGGAGCCAAACCGGCCGGACGCGTTCGTGATCAACTTAGGAGACACAATGCAGGTGTGTGGGAGAATTCTTGCTTCCGACCGACTCAGTACCGTTGCAAGCGTCACTTGTGTTGATAATTACTCACAAGAATTTGCCGCTCCCTGTGCCCCATTGCCCTTTGTGTGTCTGCAGGCAGTAAGCAATGACCTGTACACCAGTGCCGACCATCGGGCGACTGTCAATACCGACAAGGATCGCTTGTCAATCGCTTTCTTTGTGCAGCCGATTCCAAAACAGATCATCTCGGCGGCGCCTCAGCTAGTGTCGGCGGACCGACCTGCTCATTACCGGCCATACGCCTTTGAGGAATTCACGAATGTGGTCAGCAAGATGCCAGAGCTGCCCGATGCGAACTTTGTTCTTGACACCTTCCGCCTACTAGCAGTCAGTTGAAACTTGATCTTGACAAGACAAACGAAAATCTCCATGGATATAGATCGTCAGTGCAGCGGCTGGACAACATCATAGGCTGGGAAATGTTGCGAGCTTTAGTCTTGATCTTTGTAGACGAATTTGATATGTAGCTATGTAGTATACTGGCCAGTATTGTATGGCCAGTATTGTCGAGTATGGCAGAGATGTTGCTCCATCACTTTTAAAACCAAATGTGATTAGCAATCGTCTTCTCCCTAAGACCAACTCGCTGGTCGCTGGTGTGCACTTGTGGATATCTCTTCATTACTCTTAACGTGCAGATGCCCTCTATCTTGAATGCCACAAGACAAGAAAGTGGAAAAGGTGCGCCCTCGTCTACTCCTTCAATGACCTCTGACTCGAATCTTCCTGTTCTGAGCCTGCTTCGAATCCCAACATCCCTGATAAGAGAAAACTGCATCCCCCTTTTCACATCGACAAGAAGGACGTGATCTCCCAAGCCAGGGCTAGTAAGAGAGTGGTTGGGGGGATTGAGCAACATAATTTCTTAGAACGACGGAAACGTGCAACATATTGTCAATTTTCCATTGCTCCAGGGGCACTTCCCTCACTAAGAGCTGCCTAAACGCAATTCCGAGCTAAAATTCCATGTCTCCAAGACGCACAGATGACAAAACACATCCTCCTAATCCCAACCTCCCTGATGAGAGAAAAACGCCTCCTTTTTACATCGAGAAGGACGAGGTGACCCCCCAAGCCAGGGCTAGTAAGGGATTGGTTGGGTGGACTGAGTGACAGTCTTTTAAATGACCGTGACGTGCAACATATCGTCGATTTTGGATTGCTCCAGGGGCACTTACTTGGCCAGGGCTGCCTAGACGCAGTTCCGAACTGAATTTCCATTTCTCCAAAACGCACAGATAACAAGACACATCAACTCCGCTTGTTTCCAACAACGGATCTAGTTACTCGTATTCCTCGGTACCAGATAAAAGGAAATGAGGTTCGCAGAACCGGTTGCCAAGTTTACGGAGAAACTTGAGCACAATTGGACCCTGGGCGGAGAACGCAACTTTACCGCTCGTTTTGGCTCTACCAGTCCTTTTGGTCATTGTCCGAGGATATGAAAGCTGTGTGCCTTCACGCAGCTTCCAGCTCAAGCACTAGTCCGTAAGAGACCCCCGCAAGCATTGGAATACCTGGAGCTCAATGACAACTGAGCCATTTATATTTGTTTCGTCATCTCATCAACATCAAGTTCGATGGCCAGTACTGCGGAATCTTCCTGCATTGCCTCGTCACTGGAACATGAAGAAGCAACAAGATCAACAAACCAATATACCCGTTGCACATAGACTTCAGGCACTTCAACCTTGTCTATGCTGGACCTGTTCGTCCAGTTGTTGCAAGACGAGAAACAGTTCACACTGACTGCTCTGTGTGCAGACACTAACACAGTAAATTTCAAACAAACATCCTGAACTTGCTGGTCAGTAACCCTGGTCAGGACGGGATATGTAGGACACGGAATATACCTGTTTTCTCTACCAGTCCTTTTGGTCATTGTCCGAGGATATGAAAGCTGTGTGCCTTCACGCAGCTTCCAGCTCAAGCACTAGTCCGTAAGAGACCCCCGCAAGCATTGGAATACCTGGAGCTCAATGACAACTGAGCCATTTATATTTGTTTCGTCATCTCATCAACATCAAGTTCGATGGCCAGTACTGCGGAATCTTCCTGCATTGCCTCGTCACTGGAACATGAAGAAGCAACAAGATCAACAAACCAATATACCCGTTGCACATAGACTTCAGGCACTTCAACCTTGTCTATGCTGGACCTGTTCGTCCAGTTGTTGCAAGACGAGAAACAGTTCACACTGACTGCTCTGTGTGCAGACACTAACACAGTAAATTTCAAACAAACATCCTGAACTTGCTGGTCAGTAACCCTGGTCAGGACGGGATATGTAGGACACGGAATATACCTGTTTTTCACAAATCCATGATCGACAGCTGATCGGCTACAGTAGATAGCCCTGCCAACGATATTTGTCAAAGGCAGAGGCCCAAACGTCCTACTGTCAGGAGCATCCTACGCACAGAGGGAGACAGAGCCATGAACTATTAGTCAAGGTCACCAAAACTGAAGATCCAACACCGTACAGTTTGCACAGAATCAGTACTTGCTCTTTCTTATGTTTTATTCCTAACGGCTGAACAACTTCATCGCGAACGCGGAAACCGACAGTGCATAATCCTTACCGGTACCTTGGGGCCTAATGCTTCATTGTCACAAAGCACCCAACAGTGCCCTGGTTGTATTCTAAAAGGCTCATCGTCATCATCAGTGGAAACCATTTCTGCATCTTCCAGTGCAGCAACACGTCTCACCAGGACCTTTTGCGGATCATTTGGGTCCCTCAACGTTACGACGTCCCCAACGTAAACAGACCTGCAAAAATGCGCCCCTGATTGTAAAAATTGTTCATAGATGGCCAGGACACTGCCCAATTCCGAGCAAGAGGAGAACTAACGCAGGGTTCTTGACTATCACGGCGGCACCATGTCCGGTGTGCATCCATATACATTTTCGTACATGCAGTATCCTTGGAGCGTCTGCCGTACCTGGGGCTTGGTTTCGGCAAAGAACGTATGAGCAGAGTCTCTCCTTGGCTCGAAAACGTGGGCACCATCTCCTCCCCTTTGTACATTGAAATGAAGGTAAGCTTGTCTTGCCACACACGTTTGAATCTCTCGAAAAGCTCTTTTTCCGAAATCTGGCCACTCCCATAGCTCTGCCAGTCCACTCCAAGACACACAGCAAACAGTTTCAGACCACCACGCCCCACCAAGACCAACACACCAATCCCGGAACCCCAAAAAAAACCCTAATCCTAGAAATGCATCCCACGGCCGAAAGAAGGTGACTTTGCTGGTCCAGCGCTGGCGCTACACAAGGAAGGAACGGCAAGCAGCAAAAGCAGAACCATCCCTCCACACCCAGCCCCGCGCCACTCCCTCACCAGCCAGGCCCAGGCATGAAGCACACCAACTTCCCACAACAAGTGCTCAAACAGACGGTTGCCACCACCCATCCGACCTTGAGGCTATGCGCAAGGGATGCCTTGAACTTGGTGAACATGTACCGGGCCCATGTGCCAGGCGACGCCATGGCTTGCACTCCTGTCTCTAGTCGCCGCTGCCTGCTCTCACCGCCTCCCGGCAGGCTCACATGCCGCGCTGCACTGCACTCCGCCGCCGCAGCGTTGCCAGTTCTCCCTCAGCTCCTGCCGCCGGCTGCCCACAGCACAGGAAGCACAGCACAGCACCGCACCGCACCGCCCTGCCTGGCTCTACTCTGCTCCCGCTGCTGCTTTCATGCCCGGCTCGCCAGATTACAACCCAAACCCATTCCAAGCAGCCAGGGCACGGCAGTGCGTAACATTCCGCTGCCGATCACGATTCTCGCTCAGCGGGACGCACCCACCGGGATCCGCCCGCCCAGCCCGATGCTCGCCCCCGATCTCTTCGCTCCGGACACTGTGCGCCGTTGCCCATGACCCATCACGCCTCTGCCACCGCCTGCACCCGGTCGCGGTGACCGGGGGGAATCCCAGGCCCCGGCTTGAATCGTGAATCTTTCCACAGATTCACCATCCTATGAATACATATGTACAACGTATGTACATTCCTTTCAAGGACAACTTTGCATTTGAAATGAAATGAATAATGTAGATAAAATTGTCGTCTTTGCCAACAGTTTGAAAGCTTTGAATCGCTCGAATCGGATAGGCTTGATCGGGCTTATCCGATTCCGGCCCCCGGGTAGTCGGAGACGATGGCGATGGCGTCTGGCGCGTGCAGGGTGTGGCCCGTTCTGGCTCCTGCCTCGCCTGCTTCCCGGCGGAAAACCTATGTTGGCATTTGCGGAGTGCGATGCGGCCCAAGCAGCCGTGATTCTTCGGCTGCGGCCAGATCGGTGGCCTCCAAGCCATCCTCCGCGGCTGTGACGAGGCAGGGGGAAATGGTGGAGGCGAAGGAGAAGGAGAGGGAGTGGAGCAGGCGGTGGGCTTTGGGAGCTGCGCTTCTCACGGGTGCGTCTCTTCACTGTGTCTCTGTTCCAGCTCCGGCTCAGGCGGTTAAGTCGCTTTCTTTCTCCATTGCTTGTACTCTCGAATGATGTGTGCATTTGCAGACACCAGGACATTTAATGTGTTGCCAGGGACTGAAAGAAAAGATGTAGACTCTCACTCAGGGGTCCTAGGCTATGCAGGTTGTGCAGATCAAGCTCGTGAACCTCAAGTACAAGCCGTGTGACAGGGATGCCGTTGCCCCAGGCTCTTCGCTTTACAAGGCCAAGTGCTTCAGGATCTCGGGCGAGACCATAAACCCTACCGGACTCACGGTCTACAACGCCGACGTGTTTGGTTTTGTTTTGGATGCGTACGACGAGCCAGCCCTACCGAACCGAGGAAGATTAGCCTCCATCAAGGAGATCCCGCCTGTAAGGCTACCTCCTGGCATTGCCTCTCTTTTGTCGCCACCATTTCGCACAACCTCTGATATCAGCCTCTTCTTGTATGAGTGCAGGGTAAGGGGAAGTTTGAAATCGAGATCGTCGTCCCAGCCAGCGAAACTCTACCACTGCAGCTGAAAAATTTCAGAGCAACGGGCTTCTTGGGGGAAGTAAATAGGGAGTTGAACCCTTACGAGTACACCGACAACAAGTGAGCTTTTATTTTTAGTATGATCGGCTGATCTCATTGACAACATCAGTAAGTTACTGTTATGTGCTCTGCGTCTCTACAGTTTCTTTTCTATGGTACTATGGTACTTACAATACATACATAGGTTGTGTCATAACCTTGGCAGCTTTGCTGAAATGTGGCATTGTGCTTCAAATATCCAGTTTCGACTGCACTTCCCACAAAGCCTTGGCAGACCGCCGGATCTGGTCGGTCTCTTCGTCGTCTAGGATGGCGTTAACAACGCTGAGAATGCCGGCGCGGCCGAGCTGCGCCGGCAAGCTGAGGAAAACCTCTTCTTCAATGCCGTGAAAGCCCTTGGCTAGGACGGAAACGGGATGAATTCTTCTGTGGTTCCGGAGCAGGCTCTTGGTGAGGCTGGCAACGGAGTAGCCGATAGCCCAGGAAGTGTAGCCCTTGAGCTTGATCACCTGATAGGCTCCGTCCACCACCGTCTGCCGGATGGTCTTCAGGTCCTCCTTATCGACGTTCACTCCGCGCTTTCGCAGGAATTCTAGGACCGGAATTCCTCCCACGCTCATACTAGACCACAGAGCCACGCAGCTGTCTCCGTGCTCCCCGACAATGTAAGCGTGCACATTCTGCGCGTTCACATCCAGCTGATTCGCGATGACGAATTTGAAGCGAGAAGAGTCCAAATTCGTCCCACTCCCGATCACCCGATTCGGCGGCAGCCCGGAGAGCTTCCACGAAACGTAGGTCAGGATGTCCACGGGGTTGGAGACGATGAGAAGCGTGGTGTTGGGACTGTGCTGCACCAGCTTCGGGATGATGCCCTTGAAGAGCGACACGTTCCGCTCCACCAGGGATAGGCGAGTCTCGCCGTCCCGCTGCCGGGCTCCCGCCGTGACAATGCAGATGTCCGATCCCGCCGTGACCGCATAGTTCGTGTCCGCCGAGATGGTGACTCTCGGCAGGAAGGCAGCCGCGTGTTGAAGATCCAGCATCTCCCCGCGGAGCTTGTCCGCCTGCACGTCCACTAGGGCTAGCTCGTCCGCCAGATCTTGCGTCAGAATCGTCTGCGCGCACGCCATCCCGACGTTGCCGACTCCCACCACCGTCACCTTGTAGCTCTTCTCCGACGGCAGGTGCGACACGCTGTGCCCCGGCAGGGGCAGAAACAGCGACTCCATCACCTGCTGCGACGCCTGCTGCAGCCCGGGAGCGGGCGCATCTGAGGAAGCCACGGCTTCAGGGATTCCACTAGGATGCCGTCGATCCCCCGCTCTCCCTTCCCCTGCTCCCGATCCCGATCCCGACTTCAACACCAGCCCCATCCGCAAGACCTTGGACACTATCCATGTCGGCTTCGGCCTGCCGAGGCCCGGATTTGACAGGGCTCCTACTCCCCGGCATGTCCTCCTTCCCTCCACCTGGACTGTTCCCGTTGCCACCTGTGCCGCCAGCTGCCAAGGCCAGCTGATCCCGGCCGTAATCCCTTCTACACATGCCATAGCTCCTGCCTTCCCTTCCCTTGCTGTGCAGAGCGCGTTGCAGGAGCCAGTCTGGATGCGATCGAAGCATAGGCCGGCCGAGGAAGAAGAAAGCGATGCAAAGGCCAAGTGGTGATGGATGCATCCCTTCATCGCACCCGCTGCACTTCGCTGTTCCTGACTATTCCTGTACACTGGAGTTGAAACATACCCACAGTGTATGCAACTGTCAAATAATGCGATCCGCGAATTAAAGTAGGAAATTGTTAGACCTTGGAAAGTAAAATAACGACTAAACGTATGTAGCTGTGGATGACATTGTTTTCTAATGTGGAGCAGCTGTGACTTTTGGTAACACCGACCTGAATGGTTTGTCAGATGTGTCTCGAGAGAGGGACTGGTAGCTGCCTATGTTGATTTTGCCTTCTCGGTGAGCAGCGTGCCGCCAAGTGGACCACTCTACCCTCCAGATCGTAGCTGCCCGTGCCAGCATTGCGGCATCAGCAGATGAATTTTTGCTTCCGCCTAGGTAGGCGTCTGGGTGCGAGCGAGGTTGAACAGGGTCGGTGGATGTGCAGATCTTCGACAGGGTTGGTGCAATTGGGCCAAGGTGGCGTCTGATCGGGCATGATGCTGGATGAATGGGCGCAGTCCTCTGCGTCTGCCGGAGGAGCTCCTCCCTCTGCTGAATATCAGGTGTTGGGTCTAGTGGTGCTGGGTTTTCTGTTGACAGAAGGTCGGACGGGAGGGACGTCTTGGACTTGGGAGAAAGGCGTGGGATTTTTGTCTCATGCGAAATGTTGTGTTTCCAGGTTGGCCAGCTTGGAGTTGCTGGAAGCACCTCCAAGAGCTCCCAGATTCCCATCTGCACCGTGGAGGTGTTGGATCCCAATGCTGCCAAAGGGCACGGGCTCATTACCTCGGTCGCGGCTGGGAACAATGTGGTTCTGGTCGGCACCAACAAAGGGTGGATAGTTCGGCATGATTTCACGGAAGGAAGTTGTATAGGTCAGGCTAGCGGATATTTCTGTTGGCGTCATGCGAGCTTCGCTTTCTTCTAAACCTTACTCAGCAGGTTTACTTATTGGTGATGGCTTTTCTTGTTTGCAGATCTTGACTTGAATACAAGCCGGGGTTCTGGTCAACCCATCCACAGAGTTTTCGTGGATCCCGGAGGCAGGCACTGTCTTGCCACGCACTTGAGCAGCGCGGCAGCAGAAACGTATTACATCCATGCTAGATGGAAAAAGCCCCGAGCTTTGAGCAAACTGAAGGGCATGGTTGTGAATGCGGTTGCTTGGAACCGGCAGCAGATCACCGATGGTGGGCTTCATCTGCTGGGATTAGCTCTTTTTGTAAAGGAGTTGTACTTTGCTTGTTCTGAAGTGTCACTGCCTTACAGCGTCAACTAGGGAGGTGGTAATTGGAACAAGTGGAGGGCATCTATATGAGACATGGGTTGATGAGAAGGACAAGAAAGAAAAATACCTCAAGCTTTTGTTCGAGCTGAATGAAAGGAAGGAACCATTCGTTGGGGTGCAGGCAAGACTTCAAAATCTGATTGCTGACTTTGAGATGAACAGTGTAGGTTTACTGTATCCAAGCGCTCATTTCTTATGGACTTCCAGATGGAGACAGTGGGTACAGGCCCCAGCATTCGATATTTCGTTATGGCTGCAACCATGACGCGCTTGTATGTTTTCGTGGGCACTGGATCTCTCGAGGTTAGTTTCCAAGCTTCAAAGTCGCCTGTGTCATAAAACGTTGTCCCAAGGGAAGTTGGTCCTGGGTTGTTGCTGCCCCCGTGGTGGCTCTAGAGCTGTAAAGCTAGAAATATGTCTCTACATGATATCACTTAAGAGCGTTGGTAACGATCTACAGTCTCAAGCGACTTGAATGATTTCAAGAGGACGTGTTCCAATCACTTGCATGGCAGGCAGTCTTTCCTGCGTATGCCGACCAGGCAGCGCGCTTCACAGAGTTTCCTGGAGAGATACCGAACAGGTAATAAATGGCTAGTGAAGCAGTGTCCCTTTTGCTGGCACAATCGATCTAACTTCAGAGTCGTAGCCTCATAGTTTCTGAAGTGCACCAGAAATCTGTGGAACTTAAGTCAGTGTGGCTTCAGTCTATGTCTGCACTGTTCAACAGGTCAGCATGTTGTGTTGCAGTGAATTGCACTTTTTCGGTAAGCAGCGTAGGTCAGAACGATTTGCATGGCTAGCTGGCCCAGGCATCTACCATGGTCACCTGAATTTGGGTACTCGACAAAGGTATGCATCTGTTGCTACATGGTATATGGTTCAGGTGTAAAGTGAGTGAATCGGTTCTCTCCTGACATGACAAGCGTACTGTTGCTACTATGTGAGTCAGTCTGATCCTACGTTTTTCACAGTGAAGCCACTCATGTAGAAGATAGCTACGTGGAAAACAAGTGGCTCCTAAGTTATGCTAAGTTGTCGGATGGAACTGAAAGCATCCCCAAGTCGATGGCACTCACGAACTACCATTTCCTCCTCCTTTTTGACAAGAAGCTCAAGGTACTCATTGTTTCTTTTTTCTGTTGAAAAAGCCTTGCCTTTCCATGCTTCATTCTGACAAGGTTGTCCATCCGCTTGGAAAGCTCAGGTGGTGAACACAGTAAACGAAAAAGTCATCCAGGAGGAGAAATTTGATGAGCTGCAGGAAATGAGCCCAGTGGGCATGCTTGGTCTTGCTTCTGATACTGCTGCAGGAACATTTTACGGATTCAATGAAAGCTCCATATTTGAGGTATAAAGATGGGTTGGAGGCTTTCAAACTGTTTCTAATATCTACATTCCACAGCTCCTCATGGGTTCCCTTTGGGATCTTGCAGATTGCTGTCCATGATGAAGGACGAGACATGTGGCAAGTTTATCTTAGTATGAAGGAATATGCATTAGCTCTGGAACACTGCCGGGATTCGTTTCAGAAAGACAGAGTATTTGCAGCACAGGTGTGTATTGATTGACTCCACACACATCCTACGTTTTTCATTAACCAGTCTGAAAGGAAATAATTTATTGTTTGATGCAGGCAGATGCTGCTTTTTTTGAAAAAGATTATCTGCGGGCTGCATCCTTTTATGCGAAGGTATGACGCGTCGAGTTCCTGTCTTCTGGAGAACCTGGATGGTTTTCACACTTTAACTGCAATCTTCTCCTCTGTACAGACTAGTAGTACAGCATCATTCGAGGAGTTGGCTCTCAAATTTATTTCTGTTGATGAGCCGGTGAGTCAGCAATGATTATTTCAGGTGCTATGTAGCACATCCTGGACATTGTCTCAGATCTTCTTTCTTGACAGGACGCTTTGAGGACTTTCTTGCTGCGTCGCCTAGATCGTCTCGGGAAAGATGAGCGCTCTCAAATCACCATGATTTCTACTTGGATTGTGGAGCTTTACCTGGACAAGGTAGACTGCCTGTCAGAATACTCAGCTGCCGGAGGCTTTGCTTTCATTGAATTTTCAGTTGTCATTAATTTGATGTGGTTGAGCAGATAAACCGACTTCTATTTGATCAAGAGGAACTCAAAGATGGAGGAGCAATTGATGGTAGCCAGGAGGGACCAGAGTACACAAGCACATTAAAAGAATTTCGCGCCTTTCTGAGTGATTGCAAAGATGTTTTAGATGAAGCAACCACTATGAAGCTGTTAGGCAGGTATGCTTACTGAAGATCCTATTTTTTGAAGACTTGTGCTAATGAGGTTCTGACTGTTCTCTAGTTGGATGTCCTGAGTATGGCCAGTTGACTGTATGCTTTGGGAATTGTATGCAGCTACGGAAGAACAGAGGAAGCTGTGTACTTCGCAAGTTTGAAGGAGCAGCATGAAGTTGTTGTTCGACATTATGTTCAGGTTGTGTTCTGTGAAGTTCCCTCCCTTGTTTGCTGTAGGCATCTTTGGAAGAAAATCGAAGTTGTATAAAGTAGATCTATCTACATCAATCATAAACAAGGCCTGGTTGTGTGTATCAAGCAGCAACGAGATGCTAAACGTGCATTGGCCGTTCTACGAAAACCGAATGTTTCTACGGAACTGATGGTATGGCATCACTGGTCATTTTGGTCTCAGCAGTGTTGCCTGGATTGTGACCCACTTTCATAACAGATAGCTTGATGAACTGTGGCGAAAGTAGCTCTGAAACCTGTTCTTACGACTGCAGTACAAGTTTTCTCCGGCATTGATAATGTTGAATGCCTACGAAACTGTGGAGTCTTGGATGTCTGGCACAAACCTAAACGTGCGGCGCCTTATTCCTGCTCTGATGCGCTACTCAAGTGAACCACGTCCATTGTGAGCCTCTCTGGTTCATCGGGTGGCTCTAATTCTCTGCAGTTCAGTTGTGTCTTGCATGTTTCCACCAATAAATCCACAAGAGGTGGATCCTAAGCTTGTTATGGATTGCAGGGACCAGGCAAACGAAGCTATTAAGTTTCTTGAGTATTGCATTCAACGGCAACACAATGAGGATAGTGCTGTCCACAACCTACTCCTCTCGCTTTATGCCAAACAGGTCCGTGTATTCCATATCTTAATCTCATGTCTTTATCCTTGCTGTGTCTAATTTGCTTTAGCAGCCTCATTGGGATGTCAATCTTCTTTTTGTTACAACTATTGAGCACTTATGAATAGGAGGACGAAATGTCACTGCTTCGATTTTTGGAGTCCAAATATGGGAGAGGGAGGCCTGGACGGCCAGAGATTTTCTATGACCCAAAATATGCTCTCCGCTTGTGTTTGGAGGAAAAGAGGATGCGAGCCTGTGTCTACATATATAGCATGATGGGCATGCATGAAGAAGCTGTGGCTCTAGCATTGCAGGTTCACAATACTCATATTTCTGTGTCCGCTTGTGTGAAGTGTCAGATTCGTTACCCTTGCTCTGGTAATGCACTGATGGGTGTATTGGAGATTGCGACTGTTGAAGTACACTCACAACTTGGTATATCTGCTGGATAGGTGGATTTGGATCTTGCGAAGGGCGAGGTGAAAAAAATTGAGGATGATGAGGAGCTTCAAAAGAAGTTGTGGTTGATGGTAGCAAAGTATGTCGTCGAACAGGAGAAGGGAGTTAAGCAGGAGAACATAAGAAAGGTCATAGCTTTTCTCAGTGAAACCGATGGCTTGCTGAAGATTGAAGACATCCTTCCTTTCTTTCCAGACTTTTCCTTTATAGACGACTTCAAGGTAATGATTTGGGATTGGAACTAGTTCAGGTGATGCATAGAGAAGGGGATGTATGGCCACCCACCCACCCACCCAATGTTCTGTGGATGTCTGTGTAACTGGGTGCTAAGAAAATGCGTGATTGCTGTCAATTCAACGGCTGTGCACAAGAAGCAAAATTCCTGTTGCCTCAGTTTGTTAGTTGTGTTGGAATATCTCTTATGGCCTTGGACATCGCTGTTATCAGGAAGCAATCTGTTCATCTTTGGAAGACTACAATCGGCAAATTGAGGAATTGAAGATGGAAATGAACGATGCAACTCGGGGTGCAGATAACATCAGACAAGATATTATTGCTCTCTCACTGCGATATGCAATTGTCAACCGTGACGAGGAATGCGGAGTAAGTGGTCTTACAGCTTTGGGTTAACCCAACCTGCTGATCCCCATGCTCCGGCATTGGGTTTCATTTTCTGTCTTACCAGTCTGGTTCCATATTACAGGTCTGTGGAAGGCAAATTCTAGCAAGGGGGGGTTTCCAAGGTGTAGCTGGAACTGTGAGGACATATGATTCTGTTATGGCGCCATTCTATGTGTTCCCTTGTGAGCACGCCTTTCATGCACCTTGTCTCATAGACCATGTTATGAAGCATACAGACAAGAGCGAGGTGAGCTGTGCTTAGTGAGTACTCGGGTTGTTATCAGGGAGTGTGCTTGGGTGCTTTTATGTCTAGTATCTCTAGCTTCTGGGAAGAGGTTGCGGGCCTTATGACATGACCTTGAACGATTTGTCCTTTCTTTTTCAGAGGGATCGGATAAATGAACTACACCAGAAACTAGCGGCTGTTCCTAGTGATGGCCCTGCAAAGAAACTTCGAAATCTTGCAAAGAACAAGGATGACGAGGAATCAGTACAGGGCCGAACAGTCCCTTCTGATCAGGTAATTCATCTAATACTCCGTCTGACTGGAGCTGGTTATCTGCCTGTGGAAGAGGAGGAAGCAGCTGCTCATACTATATTTCCCGTTCTGATGCCTAATATGTTTTGGTTGGTTGTGCAGATCGTTGCACAGCTTGATGATGCTGTTGCTGGAGAATGTCCGTTCTGTGGGGAGCTTATGATCCAGCAGATCTCAAAGCCTTTTATATCTTCACACGAAGCAGACGAGGTTGCCAGCTGGGATCTGGCCTTTGGCAATGTACTGAAGGGCTTTTCCTAATCGAGTGAGAACATCTTAGGATGTTTTGGACAACCTCTGCAATCGGCTTACACATTATCTAGGACAGATTCCTGCCCGAATTTTCATGCAGGCTGAATATTTACATCATTGCTCTAGACCATGGAATGTTTCTCAGTTTTGACTGAGAGATAGCAATCGTTTTCGTCTAAGCTTGCAACTGGCGTTAAGTTGAGGTTCATTTGTTCTCTTCACCAATCAACCTTCCGGACAGCAGGTACTGCTTCAGGCTCTTGCAACCAGAACGGACTAAGAATTTGATTCTGATGTCCAGTTGTAGAGCCAATGTAGGGGTAACCTATCCCCTGGTCCACTGGGTAATGCCATGAACTCGTAGATGATAGTGTCAAGTTGAGCCAAGTCATACGTAAAGTCAGGTGTTCGAAGAGCATCTTCACACTCCGTTGTGTTGCCTGCCGACGGTGATGGGAACTTTTGAGCCCAGGGATTGGCCTTGGTTGAATGCTTGAGCCTGAGGGCCCTGGCAGTGGTCCCAAGCCAGGTCCCTGGTCCACAGGGGCCATAAATCTCTATTACTCCTGATCCTTTGGGCATGAATAGAGTAGCCCACGTGTTAGCTCCATGGACGGTGATGAACAGATCAGTCTGGGAGAAGAGCGAGACCACTTCAGGCAGTGTTTGCCTGTAGTCTCCGTTCAGCAGCAGGTCATCAACGAACGTGACTTGCAGAGGTGGCGAAGTCCAGTCATGACGGAGATGCTGCACCACCTCGGGTGCATTCTTCACTCGCCGTCTGGACGCATCTCCCCTGCCATAAAACGTGACTCGCAGGGGGTGCGGA
This sequence comes from Anthoceros angustus, assembly GCA_010909165.1. Classification (NCBI taxonomy): domain Eukaryota; kingdom Viridiplantae; phylum Streptophyta; class Anthocerotopsida; order Anthocerotales; family Anthocerotaceae; genus Anthoceros; species Anthoceros angustus. The sequence continues at coordinate 360,260 of MU008168.1, read as the reverse complement.
GGCAGACTTACCTCGGGTTCCTGTACCCCAAAGAAGGAGAAAGTAGCATGCCTGTAGCGGAGCAATGCAGGGGTGACAATGTCCTCTCCCAGGTAATCAGAGATTCGGTCACATGTGGTGCAGGCCAGAGTGAGGCTTTCGTAGCATACAGGCCCCTGCAACCCATCCAGAAGTAGGAAGTCTGCACCCGGGGAGAGTTGGCCTAGCATGGCTATCTGGAACATGAGAGTGTGACGGTCCACATTGTGGCTCGATTGCTCCATCCACGAGCTGAATCCTTTCACCACGAAGTGATTAACGGGCTTGGATGTGGTAGCCGCCAGGGGAGCCTGATAGCCTGCAATATGGGGCCACACTCTCTCTGCGAAATGGTGAAATACATTACCCAGGTATGGTAAAATGTGGGTGGTGTTCCCTGTCACCCATCTGGCATCCTCTGGTGTCTGTTCAACCATTTCCATCCCAATACAGCCCCAGGAGCAGTTATAGGCAGAGTGCCACTCCAGCCTCAATGCAGGTGACGCTTCCAGACTTCTGTGCACTTCACCCTCCGAGATACCCACCAACATTATGGGCCCATCGGGCTTCATGCAAACATGCTTGACAGTGGTTAAACCGTAGTCCTTCACATTCCTGTTCCTTTCAAAAGATGAGACCAACCCCTTCGGTGCCCTCTCCAAGCTGTCAACAAGCAATGTTGTCCTCCCTTCAAAGGCCCCCTCCAAACTGGGAGTTACCCGGATTTCCAAGGGTGACCTTGCAGCATCTTGACTCTCTTGGTGCAACTCTTTCCCTGGCAATTTGCTCCCCCAGCTTCCCGTCCCATCACACTGAATTTTCAGACGTGATTCAGCAGCAAACCAGATGGAACTAAGGACAGTGAACTTTTGGTATAGTGTTCCGCCCACAAGAAGGAACAGCACGCAGAACACCACACCTGTGAGGTAACTTCTCAGTGGAGGGCGGGACCCCCTGCCCACACCCACCATTGGCTGTTCAGCCTGGATCGCCACTTCCCATTTCCACTGTTACTCATCACTCGGTTTAGCAGAATATCAGCGGAGCCAGCTCCTTAAGCTGACCTCCATGTCCTATCTTGGCTTCTCTTTCTTGTTCTTGCTGTTTCACTTCACTCATTTGTAGTCGTTTGTACAATTGCTTCTTTACAAGAGCCCATGTCTTGTACAGGATCTAAGTGAGTCCGAAGTGTTCTTTCTACTTACATTTGGGTTCAAGATGCTATTTCTTTCTTGGAAGCTCTTTCCTTATCACCTGCTTCATCTATTGATCCAATCTTCTTTTTATGTAAATTCTTATACTACCACTATAGTAAATAATGATCATAGTATAAAAAGATACTAGCTTGAAAATCCAAATACTTTACATATAGTGTTCGTAAACTATGGCAAACTATCTTAAATATGTACCTTTATCACTGTATTTCTTGAGGACATTATGAAGAAACAATCAATGTTACTTTATGATTTATGAAGATATGAAACTAGCATGATTATATACTTTTTGGAGAAACTTGATGAGAAGATAGAAAATTTATTACAAAGATTGGGGAAAGGTGACCATTGATCAATGTTCTAGTGTTTTAACTCTGATGCTCATTCACCTCATAAAAAGGAGTAAGATGCATTCATATCAACTAGGTTCTATTTTTAGGGAGAAAAACACATGTCTTTCATTAGAAAGCAAATTTTACCTCGCTTTGCTCAAATTGATAATAATGGTATTCCTATATTCTATGTACATATTTTGAAGGACTACACACTCTACTTGAAACCAATAGAAACATATTCATTCATGTTTCTAGTTTACATGACGAGCAGATAAAGCATACATGGTGATAAAGCATACATCGTGATGGGATCACAACGTAGAAGAACTTATGAAAATTAGAAGTGGACCCAAACAACTTAGTCAAAATAAAGCATACATTGCGATGGGATCACAACGTAGAAGAACTTATGAAAATTAGAAGTGGACCCAAACAACTTAGTCAAATTTGCTGATATGTTTCGTAGTTGACTTGCCAAGAGTTGCTATGACCTAGTGCTCGAGACTTATGGAAATTAGATATGGTCTGAGATAACTTAGCCAAATTTGTTCATGTGTTTGTCACTATTTGGCTTGCGAGGAGCTGTTGCAACCTAGTGCTCGTTCCTCGCCCCGGCACTCTTAGAGTTCTTATTGCATCTTCCCGCGCAAAAGTAAATCTAAGACCTATGTCTTCAACCCTATTACTATCTTGATTTGAAGATGTCATTTCATTCTCTTGATCAGCATTTTGAAATGATGCAAAATGATTTTCTCCCACATGTACTACATTAATATTATTATATTGTACAAATTCTCTACATATAGGACAGGTTAAATTATTACTCAACCATTTATCTATACAATCCAAATGAAAAATGTGACTACACATTGGAAGTTCTCGTACGAATTCATTTGCTTGAAATTCTCCCAAACATACTGCACACCTACATCATACATTAAATTTTACTAGCTTGTTTGACAAATACTTTACTCACTTTCTTCATACCCATAATTAAATGAAATATATATACTAGATAAAAATGGTTGAGGTGATCATATTCTCTTACAGAGTATCTCCTTTTGAAGTGAAAAGCCTTTTGTCGTATAACATTGAGGGTAAACCATCCCTAAATGACTTGTTCAAGCCTCTCTCACATGGCTGTTTGTAGGTACATGCAAAATTGTTTCAGAATTTGCTAGTGAATTCAATGTGTTCCATAAATTTAAAATATTAAATTTGAAGTAACTCAAACATTGTAATAATAAAATAATAGAAAACAATTTGTATATGTGCAAATTAGAAGTGTAGAATCTAACAGCTGTTGCATAACTTCCTCTCGAGAGGTATTGTGCTCTATTTTGAGCTATTGCTGATGTTCTTCTACGCTTTCTAATGTACAATGCACAAAATAGTAGCAGAAGTACTAATATGAACAATATTGGTGTAGCAAATATGAAAGCTTGGTAAACCTTGACATGTGAAGATGTGTTGTTTGCACAACTCCCAGAAGAATGACAGTCTTCTATTTTACTTGTAGTGGACATATTTCATCATTTGACTATATCAGCTACAAGATTGAATGGTATGGGTAATTGTGTTTCTTGTGAAGCTCAATGCATGGAACAAAAAGGAATTCACTAATTGTTATCACTTTTTTCTCTTACAGGACCACTAAGAGTTTTCCAATAAGTGAGAGCGTAAAGTATACTTCATATTAAAACTTTGAGGTTCCATTCTAAGAATTTGAGAGTACATCACTATTGATCTACCCACAGTGTTAATGAACTATTGCAACCTTTTGCTTTTAAAACAATTTAAATAAAATTATTTTCTAAAGTAACTACCTATCACTTGACGTGAAAGTACATAACTGGCTTGACAGGTAGTAGAGGTAAAAATTTATTATAATTACTTATAAATAAAGAAAATATAGTTAAATAATAACATTTGATTTATTTTAAAGATTATAATTTTACAATTATATCACGCTGGGTATCTGGGGGGTGTAGCTCAATTGGTAGAGCGCGCGCTTTGCATGCGCGAGGTACCGGGATCGAAACCCGGCGTCTCCACCCACTGAGATATTTTGTTTTTAGTCCAGCCGCTAGGTCCCTCGTGCCTTTCCATCCTCGTTTTCAGGCTCGTGCTCTTGGTTGACAAGTGCTTCTCTATAAGCCCTGCGAGGTGAGGCGGTGTCATAGTCTTAAAAGGCTATGCTCCGGTCTGAAACTGTGGAGCAGGGCGGTAAGAGCGGCCTCTGGTCCGGTAGCATAGCCCTGCTTTTCTCTCTGAACTTCCTTTGGAGCAAGGCTATGACAAGGCTCACCGTGGAGCCGGGTTACAACTTCCGACTCCCGAGCCCTCGGGGATTAGCCCCGCGTCAGTCCACCTGGAAGTTATCAGTTGTTCCTACCTGAAAGTTATAAATTGTTCTTGAAGTATCGTAATCGGCTAAACAAAAAGGCTCCTGCATCGGGGTTTACGATGGAGACGCCTCCCTTGCACTGAGGTTGATGATGCGGCGGTTGGTATAAAGAACAAAAATTGGATTAAAAAATCAGCTTGTTACTCGTGTAACGGTTCAAGCAGAATCATTTTTGTATGGAAGCTCACAGGCCACCATTTCCGGGACTTTCGTTTTAATAAGTGCAGTCCCCAGGGTTTCTGCCACGCTCTTGCACCGACACTGCATGCCGGGTCGTATCACATTACCGTAAACTGCCATCTCAATCACATCCAACTCCTTGTCTGCGCGATAAAATCACAGGATCAGTGCACCACCTCCGATGTCTCGCTGTGAATGACACTACTTCCAAGGGTCAGACGTCAAGAGCAAACCTGTGAATTTTAGGTCACATGAGTAGTTCTGAAGGTCAGACGCGCCCATGTCATCCTTATTGCTTTTGTAGCGATTAACTCTTGCCTGTAGAATCTGGCAATTCTTCACATCCGTCTCGCCACCTAAACCAGCAACCATGGTCACAAATACTCCTCCGATGGCCATCACAGTCAAGAGATCAAGAAGATGCGATAAAAAATTTATCAATTACAGCATACCAGCTGAACCAGCATAGCCAGCAGAGCAAACCCCTGGTACACACTATGCAATCAACACGAAAGAGGGCAGAGACCTTTGGAGTAGGGTTGAATATGATCATACTCATAGCAAAGACAACCGTCACAGCGAGTCAGTCTCCGACAGACAATGTTGCCTGCGAGGTCCTTTCTCCATCGCTCTGGATGCCTACCCGGCACGACATCGGCCTTTTGCCAACAGGAATTCCTCATTTTGTCATCAAAAATTCTCAGCCGCCGTGGACTCCCAGCCTTCTCCTTACTAGATCCAGCCTCATCCTGGCTGCCGGAGAACAATCCATCCATACCTGCCACCCGACAGCAGAATAGCTCTACCTCTCAGGGATCGGCGGCTTTAACCAGTACCCGATACTGGTACACCAGAAGTTCGTGTCCAAGGATACCAGACAACATTTTAGGGATTGCTTCAAGGGTTTAGGGTTTTACACACAGAATTCGCTTGCATCATCGACCGATAAGTACAGAGGCAAGGAAGTAGGTTGAGCGACGGTGCCTCTAGCGACATGCTGCACTGCAGCAGATCAACGACACTACAGCTGTCCTTTGATTCAGGGAGACGGAGGCGATCAGAAAACTTTGAAGACTGTTTGTTGTGAAATCATCACAAAATCAGAAAGTTTGATCATCATCTTGCCGCCATACCCATACCTACATTCTAAACCAGCCGCAAATGGAGAGCCAGAGTTCTGGCATCCAAAGACAGCGACAACGGGTAAGCTACAATGTCACGACTCACGAGCAAGAGGGTTCGACGGAAACAAGCGCACTCCGTGACCCCGGGACACAAGCTCTCCAGTACGTATAGGCGCGGTAGGTAGTTACAACATTGTCGACAACGAGCGTTAATCCCCCATGGTCTGGTGCCTCTGAAGGTTGTTCCCCCCTGTCACGATGTAGATGGGTTTTTCCCACAAGTATGTATAGGGATTAAATGTTGCTTTGATCAGTAACTTATAAAACTACAGGGTTACCCACGCTTCACTTACTTCCCGCCTTTTCTGCTTTGCAATGTGAAGGCTAGGCCTAAATATCGGTTCGCCAGGGTACGACCTGGCGAACCGACATGCCATGCCATGAGCATGGCCTTCCTCTCCCCTGCCCCTCTCTCTCGTATCGGGTTTTCTGGATTGGTCATAAGCGATATGAAGAGTTGAAAAGCAGGGTGCAGCGCAGCTCGCCATGGGATAACCAGAGACCAAATCCATCACAGCTGTCAACATCATCCGATGATGCACTTGCTTGGATGGACAACGTTTTCATGTCCATGGCGAGGCCCCCACGCGCAGTGTACAATCTTCCTGGACACGTATTAAGCCAGAGCTATGGGGCCAGTACAAGCGACAATGTGAGCGGTCACAAACAAGGGCTATTACATATGCCTGGTTTCTAAGGCTTTGGAAGGTGCACTTCAGCAGTGTTAAGATACCTAAGTCCAACAGATTTTCTACGTGTGCGATATGCGCGGGGTTAAAGGCAACCATCCGGAACACTTTTTCAAAGGTTGATCAAGGTATGGCATCCCTTCCCAGTCCATTCCCTTCTCTATTTCGGCGTTTGCTATGTGGCACTGAAGGCATGATAGCCATAGTTGGGGAGGAGGCGCCGGCCGGTCAGCGCCATCTCCCCAACTATGGCTATGTTGACATTTAGGGTTAGTGTGCAGGCGCGTACACAGCATGGTTTAGTGGGGAGGAGGCGCCGGTAGGCCGACGACTCCTCCCCACACAGTTCCTCTTGCATGCACATAGTGGACAAGCGGACTTTAAGTGGCCAAATCGGATTGAGGAGGCGGCGGGCCCCTCTCCACTGTATCCCTCTGCATGCATAGTGGACAGAGGGACTGCAACAACAGGAGTGAGGAGGTGCCGCCGGCCGCCTCCTCCTCCACTTTGGGTGGTTGATTATAGCAGCAAGGGCAGCAGCAAGATGCTAATGAAATGTACATTGTTTGGTGCAGAGAAATATCAACGTGCGCTTGAGGCGCATCGCGAGCGGTTATCAGCAGAGCGTGCCAAAATAGCCAAACATCGGACGAAAAGCTACGTTGAGCCCCACAAGTACATGTTACTCGCTATTGATGGGATGGACCAAAAGAAAATGGAGATCCCACGTTTTTTACGGTGGCCAAAGAATTTAAGTGAGGAGTGCATAGTCGTACATGTGGTGCATGGTTCATAACTATACATACAAAGCGACAGCATATTTGCACTATGCAAACCTTCGGAACGATGCAAACCTGACGATATGCATCATTCAAGATGTTCTGCACAATTATGAAGGGATATTGCCTAAAGTCTTGTACTTGCAGTTGGACAATACTTGTCGAGAGAACAAAAATCAACTTCTTTTTGCATATCTGAATATGTTAGTAGATAGATATATGGGGACATTTCAGAAGGTGAAGGTGGGATTCCTGCTATAGTGGGGCACACACACGACCAGATTGACCAGATGTTTTCACGGTGCTCGAAACACAAGCGCACATTGCACGACTATCCGACCTCGTAAAAGCATACACACCAACTCCGGCAGTGAAAATTCTCACCGAGGTGCCGGACTTCCGGTTATATGTCTTGCCCATCAGAAGAGGAGATGGTCGGCTATCGTACACAGCTGCAGTCCGGAAACTGAATAACCTTTCGTTCCAACACCAGTTCAAGATAACACGGGAGGATAAGGCGGAGCAAGGTCTAATCACGGTTATTCGAAGCAAGCAATATTCAACATCGCCGCTATGGGAGCCTGAAGGAGGCTTGGAGTTCTTGAAGTTCGTCCCGTCTAACGACATCACAACATCACCTCTCCTAGCACTCGATCTAGGGACAAAAAGGGAACACTTCCAGGTTTAAAGGCAACAGAGGGTGTGGCCCATCTTAAAGAAGGGCTTTCTGGCTTGCGTGCATATATTGCCGCAGATGAACATTTGTGGTGGGAGGCCTTCTTGGAAGACCAGCATGAGATTGCGGTTATCATGGGGAACAAACATTGTCATGGCGCTCCAAAAGCCGTGGAAATGGTTTTCAAGGTCGGACGTTGAAGATACAGTACAGCCTTTGCGCTTACCGAATGAAACCCTTCTGGACGAAGCATTATTGAGGGCGCTTCCACGGCGTGATATGCACTTAGGGGCTTACCAGCGAGTGGCTTGACAGCAGCAAGAAATGGAGCGACTGAATGGCGATGTGGCTGACCAACCCGCGACCGGGCCACCGAGGCTTAGGGAACTAATTCGCCCGCGTCCTCAATACCGCGCGATACTCGGCACGATACAATTTAAGTCGAACTGGCTTAAGCGCGCACATGCGCAATGTATGGGGCTATGCACTTCGAGAGTTAAGAAATAAGTAGGGTTTCGCTTTTTAGGATTGAAGGATAAATAAGGCGGAAAAGGAGGAATAAATTGGGGTAGCGCCGGACGAGGCTCGAGTATACTCCGACTCGGAGTGAACAACGGACCCCGCACTATGGCAAGCTCCGGACTACGCCGAGTAACGGATAAGTCCGGAACCCACCTGTGTCAAAACAGGATAAGTACGCCAGGAAAGTAACCTAGGAGCGAGGCGTGAGGATGACGAGGCGGCGCCACGTGGACGGCCCCGAGTGGAGGTCGGGCATGCAGGGTCAGACCGTAACCTGCTGCAGGCCGCAGGCAGTATTCACGCCCGCGCCGCGCGCGGCGTAAGGCCGCAGTAAGCGGAAGCGAGGGTCGAGTAAGCCATGCACTCGCGCACGGACAACGAAGAGGCGCCTTCCGCCATTACTTCCACAAGCGCGGCCAAGGAGGAGGTCATCGCGCGCAGCCTCCGCATAATCCTCTCCCTTGCGCCCGCAATCCGGCTCTCTGGCGCTATCTTTTGGGCGCCGCTCACCGGCCAAGGTTGGAGCAACGAACGCGCGAAGGAGGAACATCGCGCCGACTCGCCAGCCATGCACAACAAGAGGAGGAGAAGCAATGGCACCCAAAAGCCGGTCTGGGAGCCATGGACCGTGGAGCGCAACATTGTGACCCGCGCTATCCGGACTTCGGCCCCGGCCGGAGGAAGCAGGGAATTGGTGGGAGTGGCATCTGGACGTGTTCCAAATGGTCGACCTTGATGGTTACTAGTCCGGAGTTTGCGGAAGATGTTGGCGATCAACAAGGAGGTCCGATCCAAGAACCTCCGGAGGACCCGAGGCGATGGACCTTGAGGTCCCGAGGATGGCCTACAACCGCCCAAGGAGGAAGAAGGGGCGTGGTGCGAGCCCCTTAAGGCGGGGGAAGATAGGCCACCAGCCGCGAGCCGAGGCTCGAACGCACGGACAACCAACGGATGGTTGATATCCGATCCGCCGGATCGAGTAAGGGCGGTAGCCGGATCATTGTCCATTGAACTCGCCACCAAGGTGGATCACCTTGGTGATAACTGCTGGTATTCTTGCATGCGCTCCAGCGGGGGAAGAGAGCGGACTGGGGAAGGATTATCTTCGCCCGTTCAGTCAGGAGGCACGCAAGCTAAGGAGCGAGAAGCCTCGCCATCGGGGCTGACCCCATACCTGATTCATGTATGGGGACATTTCGAGCTCCTGAAGGAGGGAGAGCTTGAACGGGCGCCCAAGGGCCGGAGGCCCCGCCAAGTAGAGCGTGCAAGGGCGCCTGAGGTGGGGGTCGCCCTTCAAGACCAAGCGACTCGGAGGAGGACGATCGAGGATTCCTGACTCCATACGCCTGAGCGAACCCCTCACCACCTGTGGAAGTTTGGGAGGCGATTCCCCTTCCTCCTTTTGGTGCCCTCCGAGCACCAAGACAGAGGGAGTCGAGGAGCTGGCCCGCACCTATGCCAGCCAACAACCACGACGGCCGCCGAGCCCCGACGAACTCAACGGGAGCCAAGAGGCGGAAGACGGTGCCGCTTACCAACGCAAAGACCTCAAGGTGCCGCACTTACCCCGCCCACGGAGTGGCAAGAGGTCAAGAGGCGAAGGAGGGCGTAAAGGGACGTGGCCCAAGGAGGCGGAGGTCACGCAGCAGCCCCACCTCGAGCCGGCCCCTGCCCCGATGTGAAGGGGCAAAAGAGCTTGCTCCTGACCCCTCACCTCCTCCGAGCCCTGTGAGAAAGAGGGCACAAAGGAGTTAGAGGCCAAGAGGGCCAAGAGGGTGAGACTCGGACCTCACCACTCGTGACCGAGGGTCCCGATTAGGTCCGAGAACCCACCGACTTACTCCGGATCGGTATGGAGGTCCTGGCGGATCGAGAAATGCCGGCCCCACTACGGACTTTGTGGGGCCTCACTACGGCCGTGGAAGAAACACGGCGAAGTCCTGCTACTGGACGGAATGCTTTGGGGTCTCGTGGTACAAATGGAGAAGACCTGTGAAGTGGAGGCCACCCGAGGAGGATGGTGGAACCCAAGAGCAAGTGAAGGCGGCCGGCAAAGGAAAGGCGGAGTCCCTCGCCGGATCGAGGAAGGGAAACGCCGGTGGCGGAGCGCGAGGCCCGGCGGTTCAGCAGACTTAAGGTTCTTCACCAGGCACAAGCAAGCTGGGAGGCCCAAGCGCGGAGGACCTTGCAGCGAAGAGGGGAAGCGCAGAGGCGGAAGAGGCCCGGCACAAGCAGAGAGCTCGACTGGCGGAGGCGGCCCCGCCAGAGGGCCAAGTGGGCGGCCTGTAAAGGCGGCGAGCAAGTCGGCAAAAGAGCGACCGGATCACCATGACGTGATCGGAACCGTGGAGAGAGTCACAGTGACCGAGGCTCAAGGCCGCACAAAGGCTATGGAGCAGTGCCGGAGAGAGGAGATGGAGGCCAAGACGGGAGATAGAGATCTCCGAGTACAGCAGTAGAGGCGGCAGCAGATGGAGGACAGAAGGACACGCTGGAGCTACAACCCAAGATGCGCTTGAGCAGCAGTGATTCTCAACGAGAATCCACGACTCGAGCACGAAATAGTGCCTCTGTCTCAAGACGGAGGAAAATCGGCGACTATCCAAGGAGTTGGACGCTGTGCCATGTATGAGCCGGAGGAAGTCCGAGCCTGGACGGAGGTACCGATCACTGGAGAGGGAGTCATGAGCTAAAGGCCGTAATGAACGGAGGAGCGAGCACGGAAGGTAAAAGAAGCCGCCGGTCCACCGAGAAAGGCGGAAGGGAACGCCGCGCTATGGCGGTAAGTCGGGCAATGGAGAGGAAACGAGAGCCGGAGCAGTGGAGCAACATGCAATGCAGGAGGTGACCGAGGCCGCCTTGTAGCCTCGCGTGATACGGCCCCACCACAACCGAGAGGTGGCCCAACAAGCCGGCAAAGACGCCTAACACTTATGGCGAGGGAGTATCGGTGCCCGCACACGTGGAAGAGGCAATTCAAGTCGATCTGACTTTGCCTATTACCACGCCGAGCCCGGGCGAGAAGCCTCGACGCCGCGCAAACGGACGGACCGGAAGGCTCAAGGAGATGAAGGCCACGGACAAAGACAGGACCCTAGTGGCCCTGCTTGAGATGACGGAGCGCGGAGAGGAGCAACCGAGCGTAACGAGGGAGCGGATGCGATCGAGGTAAGCACCCCGCACCTCACCATGGAAGGAGGGGCCAACGGAGTCACCGATCGGGAACAGCTGGAGGACTTCGAGGGAGAGCCACTGAGGAGTCCCGTGAGGGAGGAAACCTGGGCGTGAGTCCGGACTTTGTCCGGACCTAGGGGAGGCCGGATCAAGTCCGACTCAGAATAAGTCCGACTCAAGTCCGACAATAAGTCCGACTCAAGTCCGGACTCAATAAGTCCGACCGAGGTCCGGACCCAGACAAGGTCGGACCTAGCCGGGCCGGACTCAAGTCCGACTCAAGTTCGTGAGTCGAGACAGACCTCGAGGACCGGCAAGAAGGGGAGGAGCCCCTTCGACTTACGCTTAGGGGAGCAGATAGTGGTGGCCCCACCGCGGGACCTGTGGAAGTGGAGGCCACCCGAGGAGGATGGTGGAACCCAAGAGCAAGTGAAGGCGGCCGGGGCAAAGGAAAGGCGGAGTCCCTCGCCGGATCGAGGAAGGGAAACGCCGGTGGCGGAGCGCGAGGCCCGGCGGTTCAGCAGACTTAAGGTTCTTCACCAGGCACAAGCAAGCTGGGAGGCCCAAGCGCGGAGGACCTTGCAGCGAAGAGGGGAAGCGCAGAGGCGGAAGAGGCCCGGCACAAGCAGAGAGCTCGACTGGCGGAGGCGGCGGCAGATGGAGGCCAAGTGGGCGGCCTGTAAAGGCGGCGAGCAAGTCGGCAAAAGAGCGACCGGATCACCATGACGTGATCGGAACCGTGGAGAGAGTCACAGTGACCGAGGCTCAAGGCCGCACAAAGGCTATGGAGCAGTGCCGGAGAGAGGAGATGGAGGCCAAGACGGGAGATAGAGATCTCCGAGTACAGCAGTAGAGGCGGCAGCAGATGGAGGACAGAAGGACACGCTGGAGCTACAACCCAAGATGCGCTTGAGCAGCAGTGATTCTCAACGAGAATCCACGACTCGAGCACGAAATAGTGCCTCTGTCTCAAGACGGAGGAAAATCGGCGACTATCCAAGGAGTTGGACGCTGTGCCATGTATGAGCCGGAGGAAGTCCGAGCCTGGACGGAGGTACCGATCACTGGAGAGGGAGTCATGAGCTAAAGGCCGTAATGAACGGAGGAGCGAGCACGGAAGGTAAAAGAAGCCGCCGGTCCACCGAGAAAGGCGGAAGGGAACGCCGCGCTATGGCGGTAAGTCGGGCAATGGAGAGGAAACGAGAGCCGGAGCAGTGGAGCAACATGCAATGCAGGAGGTGACCGAGGCCGCCTTGTAGCCTCGCGTGATACGGCCCCACCACAACCGAGAGGTGGCCCAACAAGCCGGCAAAGACGCCTAACACTTATGGCGAGGGAGTATCGGTGCCCGCACACGTGGAAGAGGCAATTCAAGTCGATCTGACTTTGCCTATTACCACGCCGAGCCCGGGCGAGAAGCCTCGACGCCGCGCAAACGGACGGACCGGAAGGCTCAAGGAGATGAAGGCCACGGACAAAGACAGGACCCTAGTGGCCCTGCTTGAGATGACGGAGCGCGGAGAGGAGCAACCGAGCGTAACGAGGGAGCGGATGCGATCGAGGTAAGCACCCCGCACCTCACCATGGAAGGAGGGGCCAACGGAGTCACCGATCGGGAACAGCTGGAGGACTTCGAGGGAGAGCCACTGAGGAGTCCCGTGAGGGAGGAAACCTGGGCGTGAGTCCGGACTTTGTCCGGACCTAGGGGAGGCCGGATCAAGTCCGACTCAGAATAAGTCCGACTCAAGTCCGACAATAAGTCCGACTCAAGTCCGGACTCAATAAGTCCGACCGAGGTCCGGACCCAGACAAGGTCGGACCTAGCCGGGCCGGACTCAAGTCCGACTCAAGTTCGTGAGTCGAGACAGACCTCGAGGACCGGCAAGAAGGGGAGGAGCCCCTTCGACTTACGCTTAGGGGAGCAGATAGTGGTGGCCCCACCGCGGGACCTGTGGAGGCCGGGGAGGATGACGCCGTGGTAACGGCTGTCGATCACCGCCGCCCAACCCGGCTGTGATTCCGGAGAGAGGAGGGGCCCCGCCGGATCATCCGACCACAACCGCCGACGGGGATTGACCACCCATTCCGAGGCGGGTTCAGCAGACCAAGGTTCTTCACGCAAAGCAAGCCTGGGAGGCCCAAGCGCGGGCGGAGGACCTTGCAGCGGGGGAAGCGCAGCAGAGGCGGAAGAGGCCCGGCACAAGCAGAGAGCTCGGACCGGAGGCGGCCCGGCCAGCAGGGCCAAGTGGGCGGCCTGTAAAGGCGGCGAAGGAGTCGGAAGTCAAGAAGAGCGACCGGATCACCATGACGTGATCGAACCGTGGAGAGAGTCACGAGGTGGCCGGCCGCACAGGCTATGGAGTGCAAGGGCCAAGGAGGAGATGGAGGCCGGCCTCGGGAGATAGGAGGATCAGCACACCGCAGGAAGTAGAGGAGAGGCGGCAGATGGAGGACAGAAGGACACTGGAGCTACAACCCAAGATGCGCTTGAGCAAAGCAGTGATTCTCAACGAGAGAATCCACGACTCGAGCACGAAATAGAGCCCCTTCAAGACGGAGGAAAATCGGCGACTATCCAAGGAGTTGGACGCTGCTGTGCCATGTATGAGCCGGAGGAAGTCCGAGCCTGGACGGAGGTATCGACCACTGGAGAGGGAGTCATGAGCTAAAGGCCGTAATGAACGGAGGAGCGCGAGCACCGGAAGGTAAAAGAAGCCGCCGGTCCACCGAGAAAGGCGGAAGGGAACGCCGCGCTATGGCGGTAAGTGGCAATGGAGAGGAAACGAGAGCCGGAGTGTGGAGCAACAGGCATGCAGGAGGTGACCGAGGCGCCTTGTAGCCTCGCGATACCCTGCCCACCACAACCGGGCAGGAGAGGTGGCCCAACAAGCCGGCAAGACGCCCACCTAACACTTATGGCGGAGGGAGTATCGGTGCCCGCACACGTGGAAGAGGCAATTCAACAAGTCGATCTGACTTTGCCTATTACCACACCGAGCCTCGGCGAGAAGCCTCGACGTCACGCAAACGGACGGACCGGAAGGCTCAAGGAGATGAAGGCCACGGGACAAAGACAGGACCCTAGTGGCCTGCTTGAGATGACGGAGCGGAGAGGAGCGGAGGAGCAGAACGAGGGAGCGGATGCGATCGAGGTAAGCACCCCGCACCTCACCATGGAAGGAGGGGCCAACGGCGAGTCACGATCGGGAACAGAAGGACTTCGAGGGAGAGCCACGAGGAGTCCCGTGAGGGAGGAAACCCGGTGAGTCCGGACTTTGTCCGGACCAGAGGGAGGCCGACCAAGTCCGACCGAATAAGTCCGGACCAAGTCCGGACTCAGAATAAGTCCGGACCAAGTCCGGACCCCAGAATAAGTCCGACCGAGGTCCGACCCCAGACAAGGCCGGACCAAGTCCGGACCAGAATAAGCCGGACTCAAGTTCGTGAGTCGAGACAGACCTCGAGGACCGGATCGGGCAAGAAGGAGGAGCCCCTTCGACTTACGCTTAGGGGAGCAGATAGCCGGTGGCCCCACCGGCCAAGGACCTGTGGAGGCCAGGGAGGATGACGCCGTGGTAACGGCGGCTGTCGACCGCCGCCAGCCCAACCCGGCTGTGATTCCGGAGAGGAGGGGCCCCGCCTCACGGATCATCCGATTGCGCACCACAACCTGACGGGATTGACCACCCATTCCGAGGCGGCCTGTGACCTTCCCACCACAATGGAAGGAGATAGGGGGATAGGATGGTAGGCCGATTAGGTATACCGAGCCGGCTATCACCGTAATAGGGGTGTAATAAAGACGCCTTGGGCGCAGATAAGAGGGCCGAGCCTAGTAAAGCATCTTTCTTGGTGTTGATGCCGCTGCACCTTTGTGAGTCTTCTTGCTAACGTGAGTCCCGAGTCACCGAAAGGTGCACGACCCGGGAGATTGATCAAGGTCCCGTGACGGACTTAACGCTGTGTGTGTGTGTGCAGGAAGGGTGATCGTGATTTGCTCGCCCGAGCCGCGTCCGACCGAACGGGACTGAACGTGAGCCGGAGGAACTCCGGAGGCGGTAGAGGACGAGAGGCCCGCGGAACGACGAGGAGCGCGGATGCGATCGAGGTAAGCACCCCGCACCTCACCATGGAAGGAGGGGCCAACGGCGAGTCACCGGGCGATCGGGAACAGAAGGACTTCGAGGGAGAGCCACGAGGAGTCCCGTGAGGGAGGAAACCCGGTGAGTCCGGACTTTGTCCGGACCAGAGGGAGGCCGACCAAGTCCGACCGAATAAGTCCGGACCAAGTCCGGACTCAGAATAAGTCCGGACCAAGTCCGGACCCCAGAATAAGTCCGACCGAGGTCCGACCCCAGACAAGGTCGGACCAAGTCCGGACCAGAATAAGCCGGACTCAAGTTCGTGAGTCGAGACAGACCTCGAGGACCGGATCGGGCAAGAAGGAGGAGCCCCTTCGACTTACGCTTAGGGGAGCAGATAGCCGGTGGCCCCACCGGCCAAGGACCTGTGGAGGCCAGGGAGGACGAGGAGCGCGGATGCGATCGAGGTAAGCACCCCGCACCTCACCATGGAAGGAGGGGCCAACGAAGGAGTCACCGGGCGATCGGGAACAGCTGGAGGACTTGAGGAGAGCCACGGAGGAGTCCCGTGAGGGAGGAAACCCGGTGGGCGTGAGTCCGGACTTTGTCCGGACCCGAGGGAGGCCGACAAGTCCGGACTGAATAAGTCCGACAAGTCCGGACTCAAGTCCGACCAAGTCCGACCAGAATAAGTCCGACCCCGAGGTCCGGACCCGAGGAGGCCGGACAAGTCCGGACTCAATAAGTCCGACCAAGTCCGACCCAGAATAAGTCCGGACCTCAAGTCCGGACCCTAATAAGTCCGGACCAAGTCCGAGCCGCGTCCGACCGAGGTCCGGACCCTGAGACAAGGTCGGACCAAGTCCGGACTGAATAAGTCCGGACTCAAGTTCGTGAGTCGAGACAGACCTCGAGGACCGGATGCGGCAAGAAGGAGGAGCCCCTTCGACTTACGCTAGGGGAGCGATAGTGGCCCCACCGTGAAGGACCCGAGGAGGGGCGGGGAGGATGACGTCGTGGCGCGGTTGTCGACCGGTAGCAACGGCGATTCCGGGAGAGGAGGGGCCCTCACGGATCATCCGATTGGGTGCGCCTGTGACGGGGATTGGACCACCCATTCCGAGGCGGGGCCAGGACCTTCCACCGGCGAAGGAGATAGGGGAAATAGGATGGTAGGCGGCCGATTAGGGTATACCGAGTGGCTATCACCGTAATAGGGGTGTAATAAAGACGCCACCTTGGGCGCGATATAAGAGGGCCTCTAGTAAAGCATCTTTCTCTTGGTGTTGATGCGCGTTCTTGCGACCTTTGTGAGTCTTCTTGCTAACGTGAGTCTGAGTCACCGAGCGGCGGAGGAGGAACTCGGGAGATTGATCAAGGTCCCGTGACTTAGCGTTGTGGTGTGGGGAAGGGTGAGGTGACCGTGCTCGTCCGGACCAAGTCCGACCAAGTCCGACCGAACGTGAGCCGGAGGAACTCCGGAGGGCGTGTAGAGCCGGACGGAGAGGCCCCAGCGGGAGGAGGAGGTCCGGCGTAACTCTTTTCTAAGATCAAGAGTGTAGCGTGAGAGGAGAGAGAGGAAAGGCGGATCGTGAGGGATGTGAGCGATCTGAACGGGTTAAGCGTTTGGCCATACCGGCTGTCACGGTGAACGTTGTGAGTAGTTAGGAGTATGTGTGTGTTGAGGTGAGCAGGCGCTAAGGGCGGTAGAATCACAACGCGTGGCAGCCTATCATTCCCTTGGGAACGGACTTCTTCCTACAACGACACGGATTGTGCGGTGGCCATCGAAAGTCCGCCACATTTTGGCGCCGTTGGGGAATGAAATCGATGCGTGGTGCAAAGTGCGTCCTTAGGAAGAGAAGGTAAGTGAATGCGTGGCGGTCGAGCGGCGGTCAAGAGTGAACCGTCGGGAGGATCGGACGTGGTCACCTCGCGTTCTCCGAGCCGGGGAGAGAGACGTCAAACCCAACGAGAGCACCGTCGATCGGAGGAGGAACGTGGTCGGTGTCGGACCAAGACGAGTACGGGTACAAGGGACGCCAACGGAAGAAGGTAGGACAGACGCCTAACCCACGATGGCGGCCATGGCCCCTACCTCGACCAAACAAGCGTACTCCATATTCGGAGGGAAGAAGGAGCGGATGCGAGACCTTTGTGGAGGACTTCATGTCCAAAGCCAACTTCAACGGAGGGGGGACTCAGCTTTTCCAAGGGGTTCTCCGAGGACCGCTCAATGGTATCGGAGAAAGTACCGACCAGGAGAATGGGTGGCCCCACCGGCCAAGGACCTGTGGAGGCTGGGGAGGATGACGCCGTGGTAACGCGGTTGTCGACCGCCGCCAGAGCCCAACCCGACTGTGATTCCGGGAGAGAGGGCCCGCCTCACGGATCATCCGATTGGGTGCACCACAACCTGACGGGATTGACCACCCATTCCGAGGCGGCCTGTGACCTTCCCACAAGGCGGGAGATAGGGGGAAATAGGATGGTAGGCGGCCGATTAGGGTATACCGAGCTATCACCGTAATAGGGGTGTAATAAAGACGCCTTGGGCGCAGATAAGAGGGCCGAGGCCGCCTAGTAAAGCATCTTTCTTGGTGTTGATGCCGCTCTTGCACCTTTGTGAGTCTTCTTGCTAACGTGAGTCCCGAGTCACCGAAAGGTGCACGGCCCGGGAGATTGATCAAGGTCCCGTGACGGACTTAACGCTGTGGTGTGTGCGGGAAGGGTGAGGTGACCGTGCTCGTCCGGACCCGAGGTCCGGACCAAGTCCGACCGAACGTGAGCCGGAGGAACTCCGGAGGGCGTGTAGAGCCCGGACGGAGAGGCCGGAACGACGAGGAGGTCCGATAGAACCCGGCCTTTTCTAAGATCAAGAGTGTAGCGTGAGAGAGAGGAAAGGATGATGCGTGAGGATGTATGTGAACGATACGGACGCGAACGGGTCTCAAACGCTTGGCCACCACCCAGACGGTGAACGCCAGAGAAGGAGAGTGTGTGTGTGTTGAGGCCGAACGAGCGCTAAGGACGGTAAGAATCACCAAACGCGTAAACGGGCCTATCATTCCCTTGGGAACGGACTTCTTCCTACAACGACACGGATTGTGCGCGCCCGGCCATCAAGAAAAGTCGCCACATTTTGGCGCTGCCGGGAATGAAATCGGTCTGGTGCCGCAGTGCGCCCTTAGGAAGAGAAGGTAAGTGAATGCGTGGCGGTCGAGCGACGGTCAAGAGTGAACCGTCAGAGGATCGGACGTGGTCACTCCTGCCTCTCCGAGCCGGGGAGAGAGAGACGCCAAACCCAACGAGAGCACCGCCGATCGAGGAGGAGAACGTGGTCGAATTGTCGGACCAAGACGAGTACGGGTACAAGGACGCCAACGGAAGAAGGTAGGACACCCACGCCTAACCCATCGATGGCGCAGCCATGGCCCCTACCTCGACCAAACAAGCGACTCCATATTCGGAGGGAAGAAGGAGCGGATGCGAGACCTTTGTGGAGGACTTCATGTCCAAAGCCAACTTCAACGGAGAGGGAGTCGACGCAGCCTCATCCAGCTTTTCCAAGGGGTTCTCCGAGGAACCGCTCAATGGTATCGGAGAAAGTACCGACCACCGGAGAATGCCCCACCCGCCTGCTTGAAGCTTTGAAAATGCCTTCTTAGAACGGTTTCGAGGATCGACCGTGAGGGGTATGTATTATCAAAGTTGGAAAATCAAGCGAGGAAGAAGGAGAAGCCGGGCTCAGACATCGAGCGGTTCTATGCCCCGAGGATCGGCATCCAACCCATACCACGATGCAAGCGGTGGTTCGCGGCGGTCTAGCCAAACCCATGTGCACGCCCCGCCGCCGAGAAGGACGTGGCAAGGCGGTCGAGCAAAACTACGAGGAATCGCTACATCGAGGATAAAGAACCGCCAAGGAGGCAAGAAGAAGAAGAAGAAACGGGTTCGACTGAGGAGGAAGAGTCTTCGAGGAGGAGGAAGACCAATCGGAGGTGTCTTCTGAGGAGGAGGAGCCGTCCAAGAAGAGACGGAGGTCTCTAGCGAGGAAGAGTATCCCCGCAAGAAGAAGAGCAAGAAAGCCCCGCTAAAAGAAGTGGTAAGAAGGAGGTGGTGACACCAGACCGTCCGAGAAGCTCCGGACCCGACTCCCTCAAAGGAGGTAGCTGTCCGCGGGAGGACCGGAAAAGTGATAAAGAGAGTAGAGGACCGCGATAAACCAGTTAAGGACCGAGCGCGGAAAACACCGACTACGGTGCGAACGCATCGTGTGCCGTGTGCCAAGAACACGCCATTCGAAGTCCAACCGCCTCAAGGCCGGTGCATCAAGTGGACTACGAATACGAGGAGGAGGCCGAGGAGCAATGGGAAGAGGCCTATCGTGCATGTGAAGCCCTCCGGGCCGCGATATCCCAAAACCATGTATCCGCCAACCGGAGGTCCGTCAATACAACGAGCCCCACCGATGCAAAGACCGCATGGGAGCCCCTTCGTATCCTCCGACGGCCGTGGTCTGGAACTGGGAATCGCCATTACTCCAACGCGTGTCCGCACTCCAACGAGGTGGTAATGGGGACTTCGAGCGTGGTGGCGATCGCAAGGCCGCATATGGCAAGACGCTATGTCCCAACCCCGACAAGGACGGTACGATATGCCACACCAAGCGGAGAACCCCGACCACCAACGCCACCTCCTAAGACTGCACTGCACGGCAAGTCAAGATGCCTGGCATGGAGGGAAGAGATTCCCAGAGGTACGCGAGATGGAAAAGAACAAGAAGGTACGGTGGTGTCGAAAGGAAGGAGTCGGGCGTGGAAATCTTGAGGTGTCTATCAGGAAGGGGAAGGAGCGACGAGAAAGGCGCCATTGAAGAAGAACAAGATCGAGGAAGCCACGACGCCGAGGAAGGCAATCAAACGGAAATACCAGAGGATCCGACCGAAGGAGGGCTGGACGGCACACGGAGGGATTACCCAAGGAAGTTCTCCGCAGATGTGGAGAAGGAACGGTGCCTCCCGCGACGGCGACGTTAGCTTCCACGGACGAGTCCGGAGGTGACCGAGATGTTGCAGGAGGAAATGCGCAAGCATCCGGAGAATACCGTAACAAGTGACCGGGAGAGGATGAGGACGCAGCAGGATCCTCGATTGGGGTAGAAGCCTCGCCTTTAATGTGGCGACCGATGATGAATCGCAGACCTTGTGTCCTTTCGACACCGAGGGATAACCCAAATAATACAAGAGGTCCGCTGGCCGTTAGGGAAACCCACCTCGCGAGCACCAAAGCCGTGAAGGGCACAGGAAGTGAGGGTGGTGTCCCATACGACCTGTGCCAGGTACAAGTGGAGATTGGATGTATCATCAAGGATGTACCGCTGGACACGGGTCCGAGTCAACCTCATCAAGCCACGCACGAAAATTGGGCTTCACATCCTTCAACCTCAACGAAGACTCGAGAATGGCGTATATGTCAAGAAGAGATCCGCGGGAGTTAACCGAGTCTTGGCCACCATAGCCGCGCACCCTACAAACCGGATTTTGTTGTGATCAAACCGCCGGACCATTAGGGTATGAGGTGTTGCTGGGCGGCCATGGGGTTGGCCTGCAAGCTACACTTTGGAAGGAAGGAGATTCACTTCAAGCCGGTGGTGGGACCCTAAGGTGCGAAGGGAGGGTTGCTATCACCGGAGCAAGGACACCTATTGTGGGAAACCGTGAGCACTGGGGTATACCTCGTGGAGGACTCCAGGCGACGAACAAGATAGTTCCGAGGAGGCGACTTTCGCCAAGATCCGCCGGTCCGAGGAGGAGATGGACTACCGCGGATGCCTTTGGCGGAAGTGGTTGATTGTTTTCGAGTAAACGCCACAACGGGCCGGAGGAAGGAAGTGAAGAGGAGGTCGGACCAAAGACAAGGGAGACAACAAGAGTCGGACCAAGGAAAAGCGGACATCGAAGGAGTAACACGATTCACCTCCGACGAGCTCTTCAGAGAATGGGGGATGCGAGAGGACGATCCCCGAGAGGAGGACGAGGGGTTTGGACGCAGCGAGGCAGCACGGAACGGGAGACGGTGAACCCGGACGACGTGGAAGAAGTGGAGGTCCGGCCAGGCAAATTCCTGAAGTTTAAGAAAGGCATGCCTCCGGACCTGAAGGAAGGACTAAAGCAGCTGCTGGGGGAGTTTTGCGAGGTGTTCGCCTTCAAGGTCACGGACATGAAGGGCATTCCGAAGAAGTGGGGAGAGCATAAGATCGATTTGAAGCCGTGAGCGTGCCACCGAATCCGACAATACAAGCTCAACCCCAAGTATTCGATCAAGGTGAAGGAGGTCCTTGATAAGTACCGGAGGCAGACATCATTTTCCCCATCACAGCCGAGTGGGTCGCGCCGATTGTGGTGGTTCCCAAGAAACACCAGACAAATTGCATGCCAAGATTGAGGAAGCTCAACGCCGAACGAGAAGGACCACTTCGATGCCATTCAGACGACATTTTGGACAAGGTGGTGGACGGACTACTTACTCCTTCCGGATGGCTACTCCGGATACAACCAATTGCACCTAAGGGAGTTTGACCGACAAGACAAGACGACCTTCACTACGGAGTGGGGTACGCTTGCCTACAAGAGAAGTGCCTTTGGGATGACCGAGCCTGTGGTCGCTCATGCGTATGGTGACCAACGCCTTCCGTGACTTCGAGGGACTTCATGGAGATATTCCCGGATGATTTTGTGTGCATGGGGAGGACAAACACCTTGGGCATCTAAGAAGGTGCTTGAGCGCCGGAGACTCAATTGAGCCTACACCCGAGAAATGCTACTTTGGAATGACGGAGGGAATCTTGTCGACATCGTGTCGGGAATCGAGGTGGACCAGACAAGGTCCGGTCATCCGCCTCCACCGACGAACCTAAAGGAGCCGAGAGGTTTCGGAATGGTGGGATACTACCGGTTTATTAAGGACTTTAAGAGGGCGCTAAGTTGATGTAACCATCATGAAGGAGGAGGTTTGGACCGGTCACGTGAGCGAGAGGAGGCCTTCGGATTTACGTAACACCTTGGTAAGCGCACGGTTCTAAGAGGACCGGATCGAGCAGAAATTTCATGTGTATGTAGACGTGTCCGCTTTGCTATCGGAGTAGTGCCGAGCCGGCGACGATAAGGGATTATCCCGTATACTACCGGACGATACCACCCACGCTGAACGAAAATACACAACTACAGAGCGCCAAGCACCGGGTATGGTATATGCCAAGAAATTCACACCTACTACCCAAAGGAGTTTGTGTTCTATGTAGACCACTTTGCTCAAGCATCCGGTGAATAAGACGGACCGTCCGGACGGATAGCAAGGTGGATATTGTTGCAGGAGTTCACGTCAAGTGGAAACAAGACAAGGGAGGCAAGACCAAAATGCATTTCATCACGATTGAAAACAGGCGGTGTTGAGAGATCGTGAAGATGCGCTCCTGGATGAGACATTGGTTGCCGCAGAAAAGTACAACCGAGGAGCCCACCGATCAACCCCAAGCTACGAGAAATGCTACTTTGGAATGACGGAGGGAATCTTGTCGACATCGTGTCGGCTGAATCGAGGTGGACCAGACAAGGTCCGGTCATCCGCCTCCACCGACGAACCTAAAGGAGCCGAGAGGTTTCGAATGGTGGGATACTACCGGTTTATTAAGGACTTTGCGAAGAGGGCGCTAAGTTGATGTAACCATCATGAAGGAGGAGGTTTGGACCGGTGGAGCGAGAGGAGGCCTTCGGATTTACGTAACACCTTGGTAAGCGCACGGTTCTAAGAGGACCGGATCGAGCAGAAATTTCATGTGTATGTAGACGTGTCCGCTTTGCTATCGGAGTAGTGCCGAGCCGGCGACGATAAGGGATTATCCCGTATACTACCGGACGATACCACCCACGCTGAACGAAAATACACAACTACAGAGCGCCAAGCACCGGGTATGGTATATGCCAAGAAATTCGACACTACCTACTACCCAAAGGAGTTTGTGTTCTATGTAGACCACTTTGCTCAAGCATCCGGTGAATAAGACGGACCGTCCGGACGGATAGCAAGGTGGATATTGTTGCAGGAGTTCACGTCAAGTGGAAACAAGACAAGGGAGGCAAGACCAAAATGCATTTCATCACGATTGAAAACAGGCGGTGTTGAGAGATCGTGAAGATGCGCTCCTGGATGAGACATTGGTTGCCGCAGAAAAGTACAACCGAGGAGCCCACCGATCAACCCCAAGCTACGAGAAATGCTACTTTGGAATGACGGAGGGAATCTTGGGACATCGGGTGTCGGGCGGGGAATCGAGGTGGACGGGACAAGGTCCGGTCATCCGCCTCCACCGACGAACCTAAAGGAGCCGAGAGGTTTCACAGGAATGGTGGGATACTACCGCGGTTTATTAAGGACTTTGCGAAGAGGGCGCGAACTCTGCGGAAGGAGGAGGTTTGGACAGTCACGAGGCGAGAGGAGGCCTTCGGATTTCTGAACACCTTGGTAAGCGCACGGTTCTAAGAGGACCGGATCGAGCAGAAATTTCATGTGTAGAGTGTCCGCTTTGCTATCGGAGTAGTCTTGAGCGGAAGGACGGCGAAGGATTATCCGTATACTACGGCGGCTCACCCACGCGAACGAAAATACACAACTACAGAGGCCAAGCCTTGGGTATGGTATATCTTGTCAAGAAATTCGACACTACCTACTACCGGTGAGTTTGTGTTCTATGTAGACCACTTTGTTGCATCGGTGAATCGAGGTGGACCAGACAAGGTCCGGTCATCCATTCTCCAAATTAACGAACCTAAAGGAGCCGAGAGGTTTCGAATGGTGGGATACTACCGGTTTATTAAGGACTTTGCGAAGAGGGCGCTAAGTTGATGTAACCATCATGAAGGAGGAGGTTTGGACCCGGTGGAGCGAGAGGAGGCCTTCGGATTTACGTAACACCTTGGTAAGCGCACGGTTCTAAGAGGACCGGATCGAGCAGAAATTTCATGTGTATGTAGATGTGTCCGCTTTGCTATCGGAGTAGTCTTGAGCGGAAGGACGACAAGCGGGATTATCCGTATACTACGGCGGCTCACCCACGCGAACGAAAATACACAACTACAGAGGCCAAGCCTTGGGTATGGTATATCTTGTCAAGAAATTCGACACTACCTACCCGGTGAGTTTGTGTTCTATGTAGACCACTTTGCTCAAGCATCCGGTGAATAAGGCGGACTGTCGGACGGATAGCAAGGTGGATATTGTTGCTGCAGGAGTTCACGTTGAAGTGGAAACAAGACAAGGGAGGCGCACCAAAATGCGATTTCTGTCACGATTGAAAAGCAGGCGGTGTTGAGAGATCGGGAAGATGCGTTCCGGATGAGACATTGGTTGCAGTACAACCGGAGGAGCCCACCGACGAACCCCAAGCTACGAGCGGCCTTAGCGGAGAAGGGAGGGTCCGCCGTCCGACCCACGAAGAAATAGAGCGGTACCTGGGAATGGAGCTTCCGAAAATCGACTCGTGGCGGAGGAGGCATTCGTGCACTATGCTCGACCCTTGAGAATGTACAACGGTGTGTGTTCAAATTAGGGCGGACGGAGTAGAACGAAGGTACTTGCCGGCGAGGCAGGAGGCGGTCGTCAGGGAATGCACGAAGGATTGGGGAGGACACTACGCAGTCACCACCAAAAAGATTTTGGAAGCGGGATACTGGTGGCCAACAATGTATGGGGACACCCACCAGTTTGTGAAGAAGTGTGATGCTTGTCAGCGGATCGGAAAGCCAACCCCGACGACACAGTGGCCGCTAGTACCGATATTGGCACTGGCACCTTTCGAAAAGTGGGGTATTGACTTTGTTGGACCTATCTGACCTCGACAAGACACACACAAAGGAGATACATCACGGTGGCAGCGGACTCGCACTGTGGGTAGAGGCGGTGGCGACAAGAACGGACTCGCAAACACGTGGCCAAATTCACTGCGAGAACATCATAACCCGCACGGATGTCCGCTTTGCTATCGGAGTAGTCTTGAGCGGAAGGACGACAAGCGGGATTATCCCGTATACTACCGGACGACTCACCCACGCGAACGAAAATACACAACCAGAAGCCAAGCACCGGGTATGGTATATCTTGTCAAGAAATTCGACACTACCGCTACCCAAAGGAGTTTGTGTTCTATGTAGACCACTTTGTCAAGCATCCGGTGAATAAGGCGGACCGTCCGGACGGATAGCAAGGTGGATATTGTTGCCGCAGGAGTTCACGTCAAGTGGAAACAAGACAAGGGAGGCAAGACCAAAATGCATTTCATCACGATTGAAAACAGGCGGTGTTGAGAGATCGAAGATGCGCTCCTGGATGAGACATTGGTTGCCGCAGAAAAGTACAACCGAGGAGCCCATGACAACCCCAAGCTACAGAACGGCAGCCTTAGCGGAGAAGGGAGGGTCCGCCGTCCGACCCACGAAGAAATAGAGCGGTACCTGGGAATGGAGCTTCCGAAAATCGACTGTGGATGAGGGAGGCATTCGCACTATGCTCGACCCTTCGTAATGTACAACGGTGTGTGTTCAAATTAGGGCCTGACGGAGTAGAACGAAGGTACTTCAACCCAGAGAGCGGCCGTGGGAATGCACGAAGGATTGGGGAGGACACTACGCAAAGACAGTCACCACCAAAAGATTTTGAAGCGGATACCGTGGCCAACAATGTATGGGGACACCCACCGCTTAGGAAGAAGTGTGATGCTTGTCGGATCGGAAAGCCAACCCCGACGACACGGTGGCCGCTAGTACCGATATTGGCACCGCACCTTCAAAAGTGGGGTATTGACTTTGTTGGACCTATACCACGACAAGACACACACAAGGAGATACATCCCGGTGGCAACATCGCACTGTGGGTAGAGGCGGGCGACAAGAACGGACTCGCAAAACCGTGGCCAAATTCGACGAGAACATCATAACCCGCACGGATGTCCGCAGCTTGGTAAGTGATAGGGGAACCCATTTCCTTAATGATGTGGTGGCCGCCATGACGGAGTATTTCGCATCAATCATCGCAAGACGGCACCCTACAATCCTAAGGCCAATGGGGCAGAGAAGACAAATGGGCTCATCCGCAGGATCTCGAATAAACTCAGTGAACTACGCCCATGACTGGCTAAGTCCATCCGCACTATGCTCGACAAGAAGGTGACCACACAACGGACCCTTACTTGACCTACGACACTCTCCGTAATGCCGGAGTTTGAAGTGCCCACTTTTCGAGTAATGATGGAAGGGAGACTGACAGAGGAGGAAAGCCAGCTGGAGCGACTCTTGGGGTTTGTTCAAAGACACGAGGATGGGGAAGAAGCTCGGTGAAGATGCGATTGGTGCAAAACCAAATAAAGATTTGGCACGATCGCCGACTGCGGAATCAGGAGTATGTAAAGGGGGGGGACCTGGCCCTCCTTTATGATAGTCGTTACATGCATTTTCCGTGCAAACTTCACCGAGATGGATGGGTCCGTACCAAGTGGTGCAAGTATATGACAACGGGTCCGCCCACACGGCCTAGATGGAGAGTCGCTGCCCACTCGGGTGAGCGGGTGGCGGTGAAGAAGTATCATGCTTAGTGTTGGCGAGACGCCAATGATGAGAAGGGAGTATGTGGGCTATGCACTCGGGAGTTAAGAAATAAGTAGGGTTTCGCTTTTTAGGATTGAAGGATAAATAAGGCGAAAAGGAGGAATAAATTGGGGTAGCGCCGGACGAGGCTCGAGTATACTCCGACTGGAGTGAACAACGGACCCCGGTACCACTATGGCAAGCTCGGACTACGCCGAGTAACGGATAAGTCCGAACCCACCTGTGTCAAAACAGGATAAGTACGCCAGGAAAGTAACCTAGGAGCGGAGGCGTGAGGATGCAGGCGGCGCCACGTGGACGGCCCCGAGTGGAGGTCGGGCATGCGAGGTCAGACCGTAACCTTGCCGCAGGCAGTATTCACGCCCGCGCGCGGCGCGTAAGGCCGCAGTAAGCGGAAGCGAGGGTCGAGTAAGCCATGCACTCGCGCTACGGACAACGAAGAGGCGCCTTCCGCTGATTACTTCCACAAGCGCCAAGGAGGGAGGTGGCTCACAGCCCGCATAATCCTCACAGCCTTGCGCCCGCAATCCGGCTCTCTGGCGCTATCTTTTGGGCGCCCCAGAGCGCTCACCAAGGTTGGAGCAACAACGCGGCGAGGAACATCGTGCCGGACTCGGCCAGCCTACAAAGAACAAGAGGAGGAAGCAATGGCACCCAAAAGCCGACGAAGTCTGGGAGCCATGGACCCTCGTGGAGCGCAACATTGTGACCCGCGCTATCCGGACTTCGGGCCCGGGCCGGAGGAAGCAGGAATTGGTGGGGAATGGCATCCGGACGTGTTCCAAATGGTCTGACCTTCAACGCTCTAGTCCGGAGTTTGCCCGAAGATGCCGGCGGCGATCAACAAGGAGGTCCGATCCAAGAACCTCCGGAGGACCCGAGGCGATGGACCTTGAGGTCCCGAGGATGGCCTACAACCGCCCGGAGGAGGAAGAAGGGGCGTGGTGCGAGCCCCTTAAGGCGAAGGGAAGATAGGCCATGGCACGCCGAGGCTCGAACGCAGCGGACAACCAACGGATGGTTGATATCCGATCCGCCGGATCGAGTAAGGGCGGTAGCCCGGATCATTGTCCATTGAACTCACCAAGGTGGATCACCTTGGTGATAACCTGCTGGTATTCTCGCATGCGCCCATGGGAAGAGAGCGACCGGGAAGGATTATCTTCGCCGGTTCCCAGGCACGCAAGCTAAGGAGCGAGAAGCCTCGCCATCGGTGACCCCATACCCGATTCATGTATGGGGACATTTCGAGCTCAAGGAGGGAGAGCTTGAGCGGGCGCCTAAGGAGCCGGAGGCCCCGCCAAGTAGAGCGTGCAAGGGCGCCTGAGGTGGGGGTCGCCCTTCAAGACCAAGCGACTCGGAGGAGGACGATCGAGGATTCCTGACTCCATACGCCGGAGCGAACCCCTCACCACCTGTGGAAGTTTGGGAGGCGATTCCCCTTCCTCCTTTTGGTGCCCTCCGAGCCCTGTGAGAAAGGCGGAAGGAGGGCAGCAGATGGAGGCCACCGGAGGAGGAGGCGGCCGAGGGGCAAAGGAAAAGGCGGAGAGGTGGCCCAACAACCACGACGGCCGCCGAGCCCCGACGAACTCAACGGGAGCAAGAGGCGGAAGACGGTGCCGCTTACCAACGCAAAGACCTCAAGGTGCCGGACTTACCCCGCCACGGAGTGGCAAGAGGTCAAGAGGCGTAAGGAGGGCAGGGGACGTGGCCCAAGGAGCAGGAGGTCACCGCGCAGCCCCACCTCGAGCCGGTCCCCCGGCTGTGAAGGGGCAAAAGAGCTTGCTCCCGACCCCTCACCTCCTCCGAGCCCTGTGAGAAAGAGGGCACAAAGGAGTTAGAGGCCAAGAGGGCCAAGAGGGTGAGACTCGGACCTCACCACTCGGGACTGAGGTCTGATTAGGTCCGAGAACCCAGTCGGACTTACTCGGGGCTGCGGTATGGAGGTCCTTGGCGGACCGAGAAATGCCGGCTCCCACTACGGACTTTGTGGGGGCCTCACCAGCGGCGGCCGTGGAAGAAACACGGCGAGTCACTACCGTCATGGACGGAATGCTTTGGGGTCTCGTGTGCAGTGGAGAAGACCCGAAGTGGAGGCCACCGGAGGAGGATGGTGGAACTCAAGAGCAAGTGAAGGCGGCCGAGGCAAAGGAAAAGGCGGAGTCCCTCGCTCGGATCGAGGAAGGAAGCGCCGGGTGGCGGGCCGAGGCGGTTCGGGGCCGGGCCAAGGTTCTGACAGTGAAACAAGCTCAGAGGCCAAGCGGGCGGAGGACCTTCGGTGAGGAAGAGGCGGAAGAGGCGGAAGGAGGAAGAGGCCGGGCCAAGGAGTTAGAGGCCAAGAGGCCAAGAGGGTGAGACTCGGACCTCACCACTGTGACCGAGGGTCCCGATTAGGTCCGAGAACCCACCGACTTACTCGATCGGTATGGAGGTCCTCGGATCGAGAAATGCCGGCTCCCACTACGGACTTTGTGGGGGCCTCACCGGCCGTGGAAGAAACACGGCGAAGTCCGCTACCGCCATGGACGGAATGCTTTGGGGTCTCGTGGTACAGGAGAAGACCTGTGAAGTGGAGGCCACCCGAGGAGGATGGTGGAACCCAAGAGCAAGTGAAGGCGGCCGAGGGGCAAAGGAAAAGGCGGAGTCCCTCGCCGGATCGAGGAAGGGAACGCCGGTGGCGGAGCGCGAGGCCCGGCGTTCAAGCAGACTGGTTAAGGTTCTTCACCGTCACCGGGGCAAGCTCAGAGGCCAAGCGGGCGGAGGACCTTGCGAAGGGAAGCGCAGCAGAGGCGGAAGAGGCCCGGCACAAGCAGAGAGCTCGGGACTGGCGGAGGCGGCCGGCTAGGCGGCGCCAAGTGGGCGAGGCCTGTAAAGGCGGAAGGAGGCGAAGGGAAGAGAGCGACCGGATCACCATGACGTGATCGAACCGTGGAGAGTCAGCATGAGGCTAACTCAAGGCCGCACAAAGGCGGCGAGATGGAGGCCACCGGAGGAGGAGATGGAGGCCAAGACTCGGGAGATAGGAGATCTCCGAGTACACCGCAGGAAGTAGAGGAGAGGCGCAGCAGATGGAGGATGAAGGACACTGGAGCTACAACCCAAGATGCGTCGGAGCAGTGATTCTCAACGAGAGAATCCACGACTCGAGCACGAGAGCCCAGCTCCTCAAGACGGAGGAAAATCGCGACTATCCAAGGAGTTGGACGCTGTGCCATGTATGAGCCGGAGGAAGTCCGAGTCGGACGGAGGTATCCGACCACTGAGAGGGAGTCGGAGCTAAAGGCCGTAATGAACGGAGGAGCGCGAGCACCGGAAGCGTAAAAGAAGCCGTCCACCGAGAAAGGCGGAAGGGAACGCCGCGCTATGGCGGTAAGTGGCAATGGAGAGGAAACGACGGAGCCGGAGGAGGAGATGGAGGCCAAGAGGCGGAAGGAGCAGGAGGTGACCGAGGCCGCCTTGTAGCCTCGCTGATACCCACACAACCGGGCAGGAGAGGTGGCCCAACAAGCCGGGCAATGGAGAGGAAACGACGGAGCCGGAGCAGTGGAGCAACTGCACCGCAGGAGGTGACCGAGGCCGCCTTGTAGCCTCGCGTGATACCTGCCCACCACAACCGGGCAGAGAGGTGGCCCAACAAGCCGGGCAAAGACGCCTCCCCAACACTTATGGCGAGGGAGTATCGGTGCCCGCACACGTGGAAGAGGCAATTCAACAAGTCGATCTGACTTTGCCTATTACCACGCCGAGCTCCCGAAGGCGGAGGAGTCCGTGAGGAGGAAACGACGGACCGGAAGGCTCAAGGAGATGAAGGCCACGGGACAAAGACAGGACCCTAGTGGCCCTGCTTGAGATGACGGAGCGCGGAGAGGAGCAACCGGAGGAGGAGAACGAGGGAGGCGGATGCGATCGAGGTAAGCACCCGCACCTCACCATGGAAGGAGGAGGCCAAGGCGGAGTCCCTCGCTCGGATCGAGGAAGGAGGAGATGGAGGACTTCGAGGGAGAGCCACGGCGATCGGGAACTGGAGGACTTGAGGAGAGCCACGGAGGAGTCCCGTGAGGAGGAAACCCGGTGGGCGTGAGTCCGGACTTTGTCCGGACCCGGAGGCCGGACCACAGTCCGGACCGAGTCGGACTTTGTCCGGACCACAAGTCCGGACCCGTAATAAGTCCGGACCACAGTCCGGACCCGTAATAAGTCCGGACCACGAGGTCCGGACCCCAGACAAGGTCGGACCTAGCCGGCGGACCGAAATAAGCGGACTCGAGTTCGAGTCGAGACAGACCTCGAGGACCGAGGAGGCGGCGGAGGAGGAGCCCCGACTTACGCTAGGGGAGCGAATGGTGGTGGCCCCACCGGCGAAGGACCGAGGAGGCCGGACTCAAGTCCGGACCAGAATAAGTCCGACTCAAGTCCGGACTAATAAGTCCGACTCAAGTCCGGACCGAGGTCCGGACCGAGGTCCGGACCCAGACAAGGTCGGACCTAGCCGGACTCAAGTCCGGACCCGTAATAAGTCCGACTCAAGTTCGGAGTCGAGACAGACCTCGAGGACCGGCGGCAAGAAGGAGGAGCCCCTTCGACTTACGCTAGGGAGCCGATAGTGGTGGCCCCACCGCCAAGGACCTGGGGAGGCCGAGGAGGATGACGCCGTGGTAACGGCGGTTGTCGATCACGAGCCCAACCCGGCTGTGATTCCGGAGAGGAGGGGCCCGCCTCACGGATCATCCGATTGGGTGCACCACAACCGCGGGATTGACCACCCATTCCGAGGCGGGCCTGTGACCTTCCCACCACGGCGAAGGAGATAGGGGAAATAGGATGGTAGGCGGCGATTAGGTATACCGAGCACGCCCGTAATAGGGGTGTAATAAAGACGCCACCTTGGGCGCAGATAAGAGGGCCGAGCCTAGTAAAGCATCTTTCTCTTGGTGTTGATGCGCGTTCTTGCGAGACCTTTGTGAGTCTTCTTGCTAACGTGAGTCCCGAGTCACCGAAAGGCGCCTCCGGGAGATTGATCAAGGTCCGTGACGGACTTAACGCTGTGGTGTGTGCAGGAAGGGTGGGCGTGAGTCCGACTTTGTCCGGACCGAGGTCCGGACCAAGTCCGACCGAACTGACTGAACGTGAGCCGGAGGAACTCGGGCGTGTAGAGCCCGGACGGAGAGGCCGGAGCAGCGGAGGAGGCGGAGGAGGTCCGGATCACAGAACCCGCTTTTTCTAAGATCAAGAGTGTAGCGTGAGAGGAGAGGAAAGGATCGATGCGTGAGGGATGTATGTGAACGATACGGACGCGAACGGGTCCCTAAACGTTTGGCCATACCGGGCCTGTACGGTGAACGTTGTGAGTAGTTAGGAGTATGTGTGCGTTGAGACTGAACGAGCGCTAAGTGCGGTAGGAATCACCTGAAACGCGGTAAACGGAGCCTATCATTCCCTTGGGAACGGACTTCTTCCTACAACGACACGGGATTGTGCGCGCCCGGCTGGCCATCAGCGAAAGTCGCGCCACAGACGCACTGAGGCAAGCGCAGAGGAGGATCACCAAGACGAGCGGAGAGGACGATCACCAAGACTGAGTTTTTGATTAATTGCAGCATTGGTCAAAACATCTAAAGGGAGACATTACTGGCACCTACATCGCACCTACACTTACGCTAGTTTTCTTTGTCTGCTGATAACTTCCAAGTCACCCTCTTCTTCTTTTTCTTCGGTGGTGAGAAGAATGGCTTAGTCCTGACGATGTTGTTGTCTCCCTCGTCACCAGGTAAATGCTTGAAGAGGCTGCCGTGCTGCAGGCATTTCCTGCTCATATGCAATCAAACGCTGGACATCCATGAGTGTACGTTTCACCAAAAGTGCTGCATCCCCCATGACTTCCTTATTCTTGTGCATCAAATTCACAATAGCATTGCAATCTTGTTCCAGGAAGCGAATCTGATCTTGTGTTCCGCTTTCATTACATAAAACACCCTCCACAGCGGGTTGCAGGTTGCACGGAACGCTTTCCATCACCTGTTCTCTATTATCACATAAAGCAAGAGTCACAGCTCTCGAATTACTGCACTATCTGTCATCGACGCTTCATCCGGAGTGTATGAGAGCACTCCAAGCATATCTGCACTTTCACGATGTGTTTACAAATAAAGCCTTTCCTCCCTTGAGCACACTCACATGTAGCCCACATGGAATCAGATTCTCAATTGTATATGTCACATGGGCATCTGCTGAACTCCATAAAGTGGTACAAGGTGGGAAGGCAAAGTAACATTATCATTCTCAATCGAGTTGCCCCATCTATTGCAAGCAGGTGCACCTCCTCGGCTGTGTTAACCACATACCCTCCTTCTTTGCAATGGTTCACATACCAATAATGGGACGCAATTACGAAGCACAATTGATGTAACAGCCAGTCTACTTGTCTGCCAGCAAGAGATGCCCTCGTAAGACTAAGTTTCTCCTTAAAAAACCGATGCCATGCCTCTATAGCAGAGGCACAGTATTGCCCTGCATGCGGAAGCATGCGGGCATTTTTTATGAACATGCCTGCAATCAAAACAGGCCTTGTGAAGATGTGTATGTGCACAAGCTTGAAAAGGGAGAATACGAGGCTGGAGATATGGACTAACCTAGTTGTGCACCCAGTTGTTGAAATAGCCTGACGCGGGTTGCCGCTTTCTCCCACTTGGCATAGAAGGAAAATAGCAACCGCTCACTCTCTCGAATTACTGCACCATCTTTCTGTCAGACATCGACGCTTCATCCGGAGTGTGTATGAGAGCACTCCAAGCATATCCTGCACTTTCACGATGTGTTTACAAATAAAGCCTTTCCTCCCTTGAGCACACTCACATATAGCCCACATGGAATCTGCATTCTCAATTGTATATGTCACATGGGCATCTGTTGAACTCCTGCATAAAGCTGTGGTACAAGGTGGGGAAGGCAAAGTAACATTATCATTCTCAATCAGAGTTGCCCCATCTATTGCAGTGTGCACCAGTTTCTCCTCGGCTGTGTTAACCACATACCCTCCTTTGCAATGGTTCACATACCAATAATGGGACGCAATTACGAAGCACAATTGATGTAACAGCCAGTCTACTTGTCTGCCAGCAAGAGATGCCCTCGTAAGACTAAGTTTCTCCTTAAAAACCGATGCCATGCCTCTATAGCAGAGCACGATTGCCCCTGCAAGCATGCGGGCATTTTTTTATGAACATGCCTGCAATCAAAACAGGCCTTGCGAAGATGTGTATGTGCACAAGCTTGAAAAGGGAGAATACAAGGCTGGAGATATGGACTAACCTAGTTGTGCACCCCAGGTTGTTCTGAAATATCCCACGAACGCGGGTTGCCGTTTCTCCTACTTGGCATAGAAGGAAAATAGCAACTGCTCACTCTCTCGAATTGTATCTCGAATTGATGTGCTGGAGCCCTTGATGTACATCAGTTCACCTAATTCCTGCTATATGGCTTCCTTGTCTACCCTGTTTTGGACTTTCTTAATAAGATTACGGAGCCAAGCACGACGCACATGCCAGAGGCAAAGTAGAACAGGAACACTGTAATTGTAAACCTTTTGAATTGCAACAATCTCTGCACAATCATCAACCAATATTGCGAGGCAACCAAGTTGCATCCTTATGAGAACCTCATGAAAAGATGTCAACCACACGGCTATGGTGTCACTTGTACCGTCCTTTGCCAAAACCCATGCTACTGGAATACCATTCATGTGAAGGTCGAAAGCCATAATTGTGAAGAGCTGGTACTTGTACTGGTTTACACCAAACGTGGAATCAATCCGAGCACATTATTCTTACCATGTGTCAAGCAGTGCGAAGCATGAGCGGTGCGAATCCCCAAACAAACGATCGATCGTGGACTTGTGAAACACAAATGCGATTGAGCCGCATCCATATACCACACTAATATTGTCATCGATGATGTTTCCACCTTGTACCTTGCAAGTCGGCAAGATTGTCAATGTCTGCGTGTCAAGAAATCATCTCTAACCACATACCGTGACTCATGCTCCAAGCTTGTTGAAAGCCCACAACATTTCG
This sequence comes from Anthoceros angustus, assembly GCA_010909165.1. Lineage (NCBI taxonomy): Eukaryota > Viridiplantae > Streptophyta > Anthocerotopsida > Anthocerotales > Anthocerotaceae > Anthoceros > Anthoceros angustus. Next base: position 325,274 of record MU008168.1, on the reverse strand, counting down.
CACGCTCTGGTGTCGTCTAAGAATCTCGACATAAACATTACACGATATGTTTCACCCATGCCTTCTTGTCGGCACTCAAGTGAGGAGCCACGACATCTCTTGGCATGCCTACGTACTCTGGGCCATGACACTCTTCCGAAACATCCACGTGCATAGTTTAGTATAATGTTACTTGAGCAATTCGCCATATGGCTTCCTTGTCTACCTGCTTTGGACTTTCTTAATAAGATTACGGAGCCAAGCACGACGCACATGCCAGAGGCAAAGTAGAACAGGAACACTGTAATTGTAAACCTTTTGAATTGCAACAATCTCAGCTGGACAATCATCAACCAATATTGCGTAGGGCAACCAAGTTGCATTCATACTTAACAGAACCTCATGAAAAGATGTCAACCACCTGGCTATGGTGTCACTTGTACCGTCCTTTGCAAAAACCCATGCTACCGGAATACCATTCATGTGAAGGTCGAAAGCCATAATTGTGAAGAGCTGGTACTTGTACTAGTTTACACTAAACGTGGAATCAATCCCGAGCACATTATTCTTACCATGTGTCAAACAGGTCTGAAGCATGAACGGGTCTGAATCCCCAAACAAAACGACTGATCAGCAGTGGACTTGTGAAACACAAATGCAGCATTGAGCCGCATCCATATACCCACACTAATATTGTCATCCTGATGATGTTTCCACACTGTACCTTGCAAGTCGACGGCAAGATTGTCAATGTCTGCACGTGTCAAGAAATCATCTCTAACCTGGACATACTGTGACTCATGCTCCAAGCTTGTTGAAAGCCCACAACATTTCGCTCACCGCCTCCGTGTCGCCTAAGAATCTCGACATAGAAACATTACGATAAACCATGTTTCACCCATGCCTTCACAAGACTCAAGTGAGGAGCCCTGACATCTCTTGGCATGCCTACGTACTCTGGGCCATGACACACTCTTCTGGAAACATCCACGTGCATAGTTTCGTATAATGATACTTGAGCACCATCGCCATCTTCAGAATCGCGTAATGGCAAACGAAGCTGTTGCGTGTTTGATGCTTTCACCATTAGCAATCCAAGACCGTCTACGCTTCTTCTCACCCTCCATGTATGTGGTGGAGGCATGGGAACATTCCGCAAGTCCTGTGGCCCATATCCACACCAATAACTGCAAGCAAACCACTGAAGATGAAATCTTTCAATGATACCAACAAGCAGAAAGTAAACGGATTGAATCCTTAGGGTCCATACATACCGTGTTGTGACAATGGCTGCATCTAGCTTCAGACAACTTACTGCTGAAGTATTGCTGGCCGGCCCTCTACGAGATGCCTTGTAATAATTTGTAGGAGCATGTGGCAATGAGTTCATGCCCTCTATGAAATCCTGCACTCTGGTCCAAGGGATGTAAGCTACCTGTCGTTGTTTGTCTTGGCTAGGACAAGATGGATGCTTGTATGAGGATTGCTGCCATTCCAAGTCATTGAAAGAAAATTTCCCTCCACCGTGCCTCGAATCGCAAAGGACAATGCGCTGCAACCTCATCCATCGCTGGAGCACGATCAATATACGTGCATCCTCCCCAGCCTTCGGTCTTTCAACTCTTACCGTGTGCCCTCCTTTGAGCAGAGCGCTCTCTCCGCTCTCGTTCTCAATCAAACAAACGAAGGCGGCGGTATGGCGCGGGGTGCCACGACAATCGGGCATGGCGCGGGGTGCCACGACAATCGGGCAACGGAACCGTAGCTCGCGGGTTGGCACGGATAAGAGAGAGAGAGGGAGAGGAAGGCCATGCTCATGGCATGGCATGTCGGTTCGCCAGGCCGTACCTTGGCGAACCGATATTTAGGCCTAACGCAATGTGAAATTGTGAATGCCGAGATTATGTCGCGCTCCAAACGGCGCATGCCGTGTAAGAAATTCTCTTCTAGAATTTGAGCGAGAAAAGCAGATCCCTATGAAGAGTATCGGCGAATCGATGTGGTACAAGTACAAGACTGGCCATGACTGGCCATAACTCAACCAATGACACTACAAATCTCCCAACAATCGGGCAGGAATCGAATGAAGTTTCTCCTATTTAATTATACTTTATCACACTTCTTTAAACTCGACTGACGAACTCAATTTTCACGTTACAGACCATGCATAGTTGCGTACCATCTCGTCATTTCAAGTTTCCGTCTTCCAACGCCTCCTCACTGAACCGAATATCTGCACATGCTGACAGACGGTCATCACTACAATTCATGCATAACAAACTTCATAAGGCAAAAAACGCAGAGAATAACTCGAAACACATGGCTTACAAGTTCGAGAAGACACGAGACAGATCAAAGAGCATCTAAGAGACCTCTTTCCCGTACTTAGGAGGCCCAAAAATTGCATAATATATACAACTTGTCATTTGCAGTTGTAGAGTATATAATATAGTTCGATCAGCACTCTGTGTCCATCGATTGGGTATTTGAGAAGTTGGACCCTGCGAATTGACCTCCCTGTTGAACACCCAGATCGGAGTCAGGGCCTTTTGCAGAGAGCCGGGACGTAGCTTCACCACTCTGCAAGTTCTTGTTACTCCCTTCACCAGGACCACTGCCACTGGAACTTCGATGCTCCAGCTTTTCAAATGACACCTTATTTCTAGTGTTGCTCCCATCTGAGACCAGTAACGGTGGATGCATGGATTTCCCATCTGATGAAGAGCCATAAAACGGTCCTGCAACTGTGTGCTTCACATGGCCCTCCCTTGCAACTTCCAAAAGGTTTAGAGACCCTGAGGCTGATCCACTCCCAAGGTCTCGTTCCCTGCCCCTCTCCGCCTTATCATGCATTTCCTCATGTTTTGCATCTGGTTGCATATTGAGGTCTATCTCACTTGGTCTAGACCTCCAAGAGCCCTCCTCATCACCTGCATGATTTGATCTCGAGTATCCAGCAGCAGGTTTTTCAGACCTTAGTTCCAGCCTAACTGATGGCATCTTGATCGCAAGTTCATCCCTTCGAGTGAGACCAACATGACTGCTCCTGTCTGCACCTTTCCGACTGACTCCTGAGGAATTGCCCCCTTGTACGACTGGTAAACTGGATTCCTGCAACAAAGGCCCCACTCTATCATAGCTGCCATTTTCAGAGGACCTGAAGGACAGTTTTGATGTGCCCACTTTGTTGTGCTCTCCATCTCCGCCATCTCTGCCATACTGAAAGGACTTCCTTTTTCGAACGTGAGTCACATCTATATCACGCTTCTTGCGCCGCAATTCAAGAGTCTTGAACCTCCTTTTCACAGTCACACACACATTACATATGCAATTGGGCTTGTGTTTAGGACCCTTCCCACTTGGTGGCTGAATACAGACGATGCAGGTGCAACCAGGTCTGTGCCGAGGGTGCTTGGTGGTGCGGACTGGTGATGTGGGCGACACAGGCATAGCCCCAACAGCAACTGCTTCCTCCCTCAAGGCAGCAGCATCAGCCAACGCATCCAGTCCTAAGGCAGTTGTCTCACGAACCACAGCTCCATCTACACCTTGCCTCATATATTCCGCTCCTGAAATCCATGCATGAACTTCGTAACTATCAGCAAAGTTCTCACTTCAGACATGGCTTCAGACGATTTCCACACCATGGTAGTCAAACCTACTGACTTTTAGTCATTTGTGGATAACTTGAATTTGCTAAAAGTACTTACAATGCCTGCAGAATTATATGACTGACTTACCCGTAGTAAGCAACAGCTGTTCAATCTCCTCATTAGTCAACTCCTGGGGCTCACTGCACGAAGCTCTGCCAAATACAGTTTCAGGACCAGTTAGCAAGGCGGAGAACACAAATAATCTGGACAAAGTACCCCGCACATAGGCTTTGAAGAGGTGGTAACCTCTCCGGGTCCCAGTGGTTTTCCGAACAGGTCCATCTGGATGATATCACAACATCTGATGGAACTCTGCGCCAGATTGCACAATTTTCACATTGTGCCCATTGATCCTCCGCCCTAGAACACAAGCACATGCATTAAATTAAAAAGGCTTAAATAGCGTTATTAGGGCTTGCAAATACTCGAGCCCACGTCCTTACATGTGAGGAAATTCACAATCATTGCACTGCACTGCTTCCTCTCCTGCCCTGGAGAAGAAAGAAGTGAACACCATGCGTCATATCTCCACAGATCAGAATTGAAAAAGCATGGAACAGTCAATACTTAGGGTCACTCGAATAAGGAGGTGGAATGAAAACCATTTTGAATGTTGCAGTGTGAAGACTGTTTTCTTTGCCAAAACTGGAGGCTCCTGTACGAGTTGTGGCATGGACACATAAAAGTCACATCAGCTTTATACTGTGACGAAAAACCAGAGTGACGGGAACTTCTGTTTCATGCACAGCATTCACCTCATACTCTTCAAACTCGTGGCCTTCAATAGAGACGATGTTTGGGGCACAAGAGGGAGGTGGTCTGAACAGGTCTTGGACTTCTTCCCAGCTACTCTTCAACTGCACGGAGTCTTCGGTCTCTATGCGAAGCCTCTTAGTCTTAGAGCCCAGAGGTCTGGCACGCTTCCAATCAACCATGAGCAATTGCTGGAGCATTGCTGATTCTGGAGATCTTTCCTGGCTCTTTGCAACTTTTGGTGGCTTATAAACAGCCTCAGGAGCTTTTGCATTCACGTGGGCCCCAGGAGGACCTTCTGAAAGACTCTGAGGAAAAGCAGCTGCTGCATCTCCCCCAGCATATCCCAGATTTATGTGATCCTGCAACCATAAACAGCTTATAAGGCTTGCAAGTCAATAACCCCACTATGAAATAAGTGCAGACAATTTGATGCCAGGCCAAACTTCAACTACAAGGACTTGACAGATCCTAAGATTTGCCAAACCAAACTCTCCCAATACCCTCTCAGCCGAGTCCAGTTCAGAACTAACCTGCAGGAATGCCGCAGAGGTTGGAGATCTTCTATATCCCATAACTAGCCTCCCACCAGGTTCCATTCTGCTGAAAGTCACTGAATCATAGGCCTCATGTCAGTTACAACAATGCCATTCCATGACGACTCTATATATGACCTTGTGCAGTCTCACTACTCCTCTAAAAGTTCATCCAATCTCACTGTCTCTATTAAGGACTAAGAGGGGTTTGCAGTGTATGCTGATCTCGCCAGGGCTGTATCCTTGTCATGCGCTCTGGTTCTAGAGTCTTGACGGGACATGCCAAGGTGTTCATGGACTTGTCTCTGGTATCAACGCAACTGAACCAACTCTAAAGCTATCAGAAGACTACCTGATAACAATCCTACCTGTATCACCAGCTTGCAGCTGCAAATTCTGGATGCAGGGTGTGACGCCTTCCAGAACATACATACGGCTGTTATTATTTGGCCAAAACCGGAACTGGAAGCTCCAAATCTTGCCGCTAACATCTCGAATCTCCATCGGAACCCCCTCTGGCTGGGAGATTTGTGGGAAATAGGCCTGCATTTCAAACGAGCAGGCACATGAAACAACTTATAAAAGTTTCAGAAAAGTTTCATTAGGCGGACTGGGTACACCAACTTGCCTCTGCACATGCCTTCGGAAGGACAAGTCTTCCAATGCGGCCCGCATCGCTTGCACTTAGTACCTTCTCAAACAGCGGTGTAACTGTTTTTGTGTTGCTATGAATCATTAAAGACATTCATCGTTCCACTGTATGGCAGGAAAGAAACCACCTATGACATAGCGAACAGCTAGCAGATGCAGGCACAGAAGATTGAACAACAAAATGGCTGACAAGTCAATGAATGTGTAAGTGAAGTAACTTGAAACAGACACACAGGAAGTATACTCTCCAGCACCAGAAATTTGCTGAAGCTCCTTATCAGTAATGCGCGGCCAGTAGCGGGGGAGGAGTTGGGCACGTCCCCTTCCTTCAGCAGGCAGACGTGCTGCTCTAACTTGCCCATCTCCAGGACTCGTTTCAAAACGTGGACCTGATGGACGAGGAGCTATTTGACGGGGCCTTGATCGGAAGACCCCTGGAAATCGCAAGTCATCTTGTGCCTCACCATTAGATTGGCCTAGGCTCCCCGTACTCAAGAGATCAAAAGAACCTGTTTGCTGAGTGGCTTCACGGGCAGCATCCCTTCCGTGCACATCAACAGCCAATAGTGAGGACTCGGTTATGCCTGCTCCAGGCGTGTCATTTACTAGGTTCAGGCTCCTACCAATTGTAATCCCATCAAACTCCTCAGATGATCGATTCCTCTCAAATGAGTCACTATGCCTTGAACAGTCTGATGCACCATACCTCAGGTCTTCATGTAGTGACAAATCTGAGGCCACGGCAACCAGAGCATCTTCTGCATCCACAGCTAAATCCGCTCGGAGGACATCTCGTGAAGCACCCCCAACCCGCAGCCCTAGGTTTCTTCTAGAAAGATTAATTCCAGTACCCGCAGATTCTACCAGATCTCCTTCGCCTGTAAGGTCAATATCATTCTTATTGATCCGTAAATCTCTGCGTATGCTTCCCAAAAATGCAGCTGTGTGGCTAGAAGGCCACGGCTTGTAAATAGGACCTTTTTCATGATCACCTTCATCCGCAGGAGGCTGCCCATGCGTATACGTGCCCTGCTCTGATACTTGAAACGAGCCTAGGAGTTTTAGGTTGTGAAGGGACTGCTGCAGCTTCAAGACAAAATGAGCCGTGTCAGTAAGTGTCCATCCACAGGACATACTCAGCCAAATGACTTCAGATTTGCAACAAGTTGCAGGAGGCTGTCAGGAACTAGTACCAATGTCTGATTAACGCCTTTACTTTCAATACAGCCCTTGCACTCCACGCCTCCAGTATCTAGGCATGCATACAACTTCAGAGATGCAACACACCCACAGTGTATTCTCTGAAACCATAACACAAGCAGTTAGACACGACTGCATGTCTCAAAAAAATAATCTAGTACCCCATTGCCACTTTCTCCGAGAACTCACAAAACAAACACGCACCTTGTCACAAGAGTTGCAAGTACGCCAACCAGCATCGTCAGAGTGAAACGCTTCACAGAACCTGGACTGCTCAAAGGCCAACCTGACACCAACAGAAAAAACACACACGGCATATTTTACTCGACGTGCACGGCCAGCGTTGAGCTACAGCAGACTAGCATACTTACCCGCAGGCATTACAAAGGTCTGCAACCTGCCCGGTGGACATCGTCCATCCGGGCCTCCATCGGTTCGAACTGGACGTGCTGCTGCACCTGCGATTCATGCAAACTCTTTCCTTGCCAACTGCGGACTCCATATCGACCCCCTGACCACGCGCTAAGGATAAATATGTGGTCAATGCAGCTTGCTCCGTCCAGGCTTTGAAATAACTTAAACTTTGGCCCCGGCCACGAAAAATAGTACAACGCCACGAATGTATCCCAGCTACACACTCCTCCCGTCCCGCAGAGCGATGTTACAGCCACCACTAAAACGTCAATCGTCCACGCTGCTCAGATTCCCGGATTTCATCACCGAAGACCTAATCCACCATGCACGCAACTGAGTCTCGGCGAAGCCAAAAACGCAACACCACGCGACAGCACGAGAGCCAGCTTACCTTCACGTCGCCCCTAAACCCTCTCCTTCCACCAGGCCGGAATCCCGGCCGCTCCTCCCGCACCGGCCAATCGGACGGCCGGTCCGCAACAATCACAGCAATTCCAACGTCCCGGCCATGCAGCCCGGGAGCGGCGAGCCCCTTTCGTCTGCGATGAGCAAAAATGACGACGATCTGGCGCAGCTCCGGGACCGAGGCTCGATCTTCCACACAGCGAGGACGACAATGTCGCGGGGCTGGAAATAAATTACTCCCCCGGCTCATCCGCTCCTGGACTTGGGCCTTCCCCGATAGGGATCACGAGGAAGACGGGATCCCAGCCGAGCTGCAGCTCCACGGACGCGCTCCAGTCTGCTGCTGCGAGGAACGTGATCCTGGTCCCTGGCCTGGCTGGTGCATGAGCCGGACGGGAGGTATGGTCAGGTTGGACTGCTCCTAGACGAGGGCAATCAAGGTGCGAGACGTCCCCCCAGGAGCCCGCGCCCCGCAATTGGAGCCTCCCCGCGTGATGCCGACAGCTTCAGCATTGCACGAAGCGGACGTTGCACTCCGGCAGCTCGCAATACAAATGTGCACGGGGCGACATTGGTCCGTGCGTGCCATTCGCTTTCTTCTTCACCTTTTCCACTTTTTCACCCTTTTTTTCCCAAGAAATATTGAACATATATTATGTGCAATGTCGACGCGGACATACCTCGTCCCTACCAAAAAGGGCAGAAAATGCAAGTCAGCTCCACCCGGCTGCTGTCCAAGTCCATCCGCAGACACTTTACCATAACTTCGAGCCCATGTTTGCATGGACAAAAGTGATATGTTTTTTTTTTCTAGTTCAAAGACTTTGACAATTATCTACTTATATAGACCTTAGTTAAAATTATTTCTTGTTAGTCTTGTATTCGAGGTACATATAAGCATGGTCTATAAGGGAGAATGAACTGTTTAATTTACTCCCTTCTAGATGTCCATATGCTATGCAAGTTAAGATGATGAATATCAGTAATCATATAATAATTATTCACTTATTAAACTAAAAGTATAATTTTTTAAAGGGTGTAAACTAAACAGTGACTAGGTAATAGCACCATGTGAATACATAGGTGGTCTTTTTAGATCAAAGAAACACCAAGTCTATAGGTCATAACTTAGTTGAGATTGACCTTTGTGTCATGGGTTTTGTAATGTCCTCTCTTGCATTCTTTGTGATTGGGTTTGTAAGTTCAATAAGTGTGAAGCTGTGTTGTGATAGAGGACATGCAAAAAACATGTAAGTTGCAATATCAGCGTGTGTTGCAGCACATATGATAATTTCTTTAGAATGATGTACTCTAAGAATCATTGATGCATGATTATATTTTGTTTGCATATTCACAGGCTTCATCGAACTCTCATCTATTTAGCTTGTTTTTGGCTCTGGTTTATGTGAGTACCAAAGACTTTTACACAAGTGGAATGTTTTGTGGTTTCATTCAATAATTATTTTGTTGAATTATTTTTTAATTAAAATTTTAATCTGCAGGTGGGCTATCGTGTATATTGCTCAATTGAATCCTCTTATAGTTCCTCTACGAAAGGATGTTAGAGATGGATAGGTGTTCAAGTTTCTCATACCTTGATACATTGAGGTTGAAAGTGTGTTACACTAGTTCAAGTGATTAAGTTCAAATAGTGTGATAAACACTCCTGCATTAAATATGGAAAGCTGAATTTTTTATGAAATGAATATTTCAATATTATCTCCTGGCTTTTCTATAGTTTCTCTAGAAAATAACCTCAAAGCAGAGGATTGCAAAACTCCATTTGCAATTCACAACCCAACAGATTCTATTGTTAGTGATGACTTGTGGAAAAGTAATTCGTTGGAGACTACCGGTGACAAAAAGGTAACACCTAGAAGAAGAAGGGCATCAAGTCCTGAAAAGAGGCAACAAGTTGAAAAAGGGAACACACTTTTTTTTACTCAAGGAATTCGAAGACGTAAGCGATCAAATGGAACCGTACTTGAAGAAAGAGCTAAAAAAGGAGCAACTACAACAAAACTTGATCATTCTACTGATTGGGAATATGTTGAATATAAAGAAGAGAAATTATCACCAACTACTAAAGTTCAACTCCAAGCTGGTACCAAGAAGCGAGCTTCCATCTCAAGTCCTGATAGCCCAACACAAACTTCAAATCCAACAACACCTAAAAGAAGGGCTTCATATGTTGAGATTCCAATAAATAGAGTACGAGAAGAGTGTTCTAGGACATTAGGTTTGGCAATAGAGGATTTGGAATTGTATACATTACAAATGATTCCAATATCTGCCGAAAAGACAATGATGCACAAGGATGCCTCTTTAAATGAGAGCTTGCATATGGGCGTCAGTGTTAGAGGTTCATGTAAGAAAATTTGTTAATTTTCTAGATTCATTAATTATGCTTAGATATCATAACTTTATTGTATGCTCTTCTTTCATTAGGTATGAGCTTAAGTGCTATTGAAGACTTGGTTTTAGGCAAAGATATTGCCGAGCATCAAATCCAAATTTGTAAGTACTTCTTTAATTATAAAATATTAAAATATATTTAAGATAGTGGTACAAATATTCCTATCCAACATTTCAGATCAAAAGCAAATAAACAATCAATCTAGAGAATTGGAAATGCTAAAAAACAAATTTCAGACTTTGATTGGAGAAGTCACCTCATTAAGGTTAATGTTATACGTGGCACATCATTGGTTTGTGAGGCAAACCTTTTATGTTGTATTTGATGAAAATAAGTTTGACTTCTTCCTTCTTTAACTATATTCATTTCTAGTTTAAAATTGATATAACATTAAATTATATATTAAAATTTACATATGTTTTTTAGGACAAGACTAGAACACTCAAACTTTCTTCGTCAGCAGAGTGAAAAATCAGCTCGAAATATGCATGAAAGTTTTGAACATTTGATTCAGGTTATTACCTCTTCGTAGACAATGCTCTTCAAATTTGCCTTATGTGTCAATTGGAAACTGATAATCACTATGATCAACATAGGAAATCTTTTCTGAAAGAGCACCAGAGAAGAGTATGTAACAAGTTTTTGCACAAATTAGCAAGTTTTGTTTTGTAATAAGCTAATTAGCTTTTCAAGGCATAATCTTCCTTGTACTATAATCGAAGTTCGACTTGAACCAATACCCTCATGATTTGAATATACATTATGCCCTACATGTACTACCATACTTTCATTCTATGTGTTTTAATTCCAATAGCATTACATAAATGTACTCTTAAAAAGTATTGATAAGATATCCAACTATTACTAGCTAAAAAATTTGTAGCCTTGTATTTTGTATATAATACTTACAATGGTGAAAGCTTTCACCAGGAACACAAAAAAGAAAATTGCTCATCATCCATCAAAGCTTGTAATATAACATAATAATTTTATGTCTTGGAGCAAGTTTCGTCCAAAACCTCTCAACGTAGTACTATGGTATGTGATGAGAACTTCATCAACTTGTGAAAATTTTGGCGTTTGACATACCTACAAAACCTTCTAGTGAATCTAGAACTGTAGAAGTTTTCATCTGGATCATAAATAAGATAGGTCAAGTCATTGCTCTATTGACTATAGAAGTGTTAAAATTTCCATCTCCATAATAAATAAGATAGATCAACTCATTGCTCTATATTATCTCTGCAATGATTTTGCAGTAAAGTTCTGTCATCACACATACAATAAGATAATTAATGTGGAAGTTTAGTATGATAACTTTGCACCAGAAGAAAGAAAACTAAATATTTGTTACAAGATAATCCAAAATATATAATCTCATCAAGCTCTAATATGTTACCGACCAATACAAAAACAAAATACTTATAACCTAATGCAAAAGTAAAAACACTATTCTTAACAAAAGAAATCTAATTGCTCATTTGAGATGACACACTTGATAGTAGCTGCTAGATTTGGAATACTTTTTATATGCTCTCGAGCACACCCTTCCATACATCTATCTACTGCGTTTTTATTTCCTTCATCTAAACTCATGATATTTTTGGCTTCTATTTGTTCTTTACAAGCCATTAGACCTTGTTGTAAATGTTCCTGCACAGCTATTGATCACGTTTAAATTTTAATGTCAAATTGGCTAATACCATCATCAGATTCCACTACAAAGACATCAAACTAAGGTCTAGGGATTCTATGAAATTTTATTTTCTATACTCCCTAGCCATTTATTGTATATTATTATTATTGTTGTTGTTGTTTTGCCTGGAATCGTGATAATTCATGATCAATAATAGTGTTCGCCTTTTGGAGAGGTGTACTGCAATCATCTAAACATCTTTGTAGCTGCTGTTGAGTAGACATGTCATCACAACAACATTTGTAGCCACATTTGTAATATGATTTCTGTCACAATTCATTTCATTTTAATATATATATAGTTAATATTTTTATTTTTTATTTTCGTGTGTGAATTATATTTTCTCATAAGCCAGGTCATAAACTTGGAAACAAAATTATGGACTTAGGGGCCTCTTTACGAAATACTACGAACAATTACATGAAATGCACACCTGAATTGTAAAACTAATATAGTCTTGTATACCGACCATTGCATCATTGATATTGCTATTAATGGAATTCAAAAGATTGAGTAATGACTCCGACATCCTTTTCGGGTTAAAGGTAGTGAAGATGGCTTTAATAGTACTACATATGTGAGATTCACATATGTAGTAATATTAATGTTCTGAGTCAATGTGTCCTTAAGTACTATTAAGTCAATGCGTCCTAAATTCAAGGAGCCTATCCAAATATTGCAGATGTTGTACTATGTGAAGTTAAAAAACATGTGTATGTATTAGTCGGTTTATGTATTAGTCCTAAATACATGGAGCCAATCGGAATTGTATGTTATGATTGTAACAATCTTATTTAACATAGATCAATCTATTTGTTTGTTGTCCATACATCACTTATGTATATAACCAAACCAAATCTTTTGATACCAAACTCATAGAATTTTCTCACATATGTATATATATATATATATATTTTCATTAACCAATATAGTTGTGAAGCTGTGAGAGAATTATTCAAGTATTCTTTGAGACTTCAAATTTTATGGCTAGTCCTTGTATCTTAATGATGGTTGAACTAAACATTTTTTGTCAAAAATTATCAAGCATAAGGCTATCTTATGATGGAGTAAAAGATTGAATGAAGTTAGTGACAATAAGTCATTTACCAACTGATCTTAAGTTTTGATATAACTCCATTCATCTGGAAATTGATTACAATTGTGTTTGTTATGCATGAATTAGTTTTTTGATTTTATGTTCCATAGTGTTTTTCTCATGTGAAATCTGTGAAATAAAATCTTTATGATCTGGATAGATCCAAGGTACAATAATTTTTATTATTTGATTTAGACTCAAAATTTGAACAAAGATGTCTAATACTTTTTTCAACCACAAGCATGGGTTTAGCATCAATAATGGATTGCTCACTGAAAGGGCTTTGCGAGATGTTTTCGAGATTACAAGCTATATTGATGTTGGTACAGAAGATGACCCTCTACCTTACCCGGTCAAACCAACCAAACCATCACAACTCATTGGAAAACAATTTATGACCACACCTGCAAAATGGGGTTCAGGAACATGTCTTACAGAAACAATTCAATTTCAGACTAATGACACAGTTTTTGAGAACGCTCATCCTTGGATTGCTGATGGAGATCCTTACTTTTCATCAAGTCGATATGTTGACTCTGGCCAAGATAAAAAGCTTGGCTTTTGGACCAGTGATTTCTCTAAAAGAGATGAATTTAGCAATACACTTAGGACCAACCAATATCGTGAACAATTGCTACTTGAGGAAAAACATGCAAAGAAAACTATTGAAATGGATGCTAAACGTCTAAAGGACCAAGGTGTTAGTTTTGATATGCATAGAGTCCCAACACGATTTGATGGACCTAAATATTTGTATGATATAGGTAGAGCTGGTTTAGCAACTACAGAGCATTGTTATAGATGTCACAAACAAACGTATTATTGCCCACATCGTGGAGCTTACAATAACAATAATATTCATCTTAAAAAAGAAAGTGGTTGGGGTTATAAAACAGCATATGAGGAATACGGTACAGGCGTAGAGACATATAACTATGCTAAGCCAGCCCATGCTAGAAAGCCTATTGTCAAGGATACATTTTACAGAAGAGGAAATGCTTTTTTTGCAAAAAAGACTCCCTCAGGGTTCATAGCATAAAGATAGGGGTATCAATAGTTTAGATTGCATTGAGGTGATTAAAGATAGGTAAGTATAAGAGAAAAGGTTAAGGTTTACTAATGATAGCTAACTTTAGGGTTGTATTTTTTTCTTGAAAACTCTCATGGTTGTATTTTATCCTCTATTGGTACCATAATAACGAGCTGGACATATTATCTATTAAGCGGGAGATATGCGTAAGAATAATACCAATTTGAATATATATGAGACACTCGCTTGTAGCACTAAATTATCTAAAAATTTATTTTGAAGACTATCATCCTAATAATATGCAAGCTCATCTTGAGCCCTTTCAAAATTTTCAATCGGTTCTATAGCTTATGATTGTTGCTAGACTATGTTCAAAAAGTGATTGCAAACAACACAAAAGCTATTGAGTTAACCTCAAAGGATACATATAAATGGCAATAGCTAGCCTGTAATCCACCGGCACCATTAGTAAGTACACAATGAATTACAATTAGACTCTGAATCGACGCTCATGGGGCATATGGATTTCCCCTGTGAGACCTTTCCTCGTGAGACCTTGTTTCAATATGTTTCCCTGTGACACCTTTCATTGTGAGACCTTATTTCAATTCAGAATAGAACATGAGGCTGACCAAATGCACCTTTACCAAGTTTCACATATGTTTTTTTCACGTTTTGCATTCACACTCACGCTAAATATGGTTGAGCCCACACCATTCTTCCTTTCCCTCACCCATCAAATCTGCCTCGACAGGATTACTTTTGGCGTGCGTTGTTCATCTTTTGATAGAGTTGCTAGATTTGTAGGTGTTTTCTCCCCCCCTTTTTTTGCGTGTGCTCTAAACGGACTTGTAAATATTTTTGATGAATACCGAGAATATCTCTATAGAAAAAGGCCACTTCTGGTATCATAGGGGAAAGTTTATTGCAAGAGCGAGTTACAGAAGTCCGTCGTTGAGTTTGAATCCATTTTGAATTGTGATTCAGGTGGATACAATCATAATAGAGTGCAAAAAGGGGTTGCTTACCTTCTTCAAAGGGGACTTGGACATTGCACATCTTTTTACAATTTAGAAACTGATTATTGAATGATTGGTTTGTAGGTAAGTACGTCCTTATTACTCTAGTTTTAGGTTAAGGATCTTTGGGCTCCCTTATCCTTTGTCTTTTTTTTATGAGAATTTGCAGTTTATCTAATGTTATATACTAAAAAAATATCTAGTGTTGCACGTCGTTACATCTTGTAGAATAAGCTATACTCATCCCTCTAATAAGTTTTTTCTCATAAGTATTATCGCTTGAAAATCCGAAAAACCATGAGTTACATTGTACATAAGTTCTAATTTTTGGAATAGTTGGGAAATAAAAAATTCGGAATTCTTATATTTTATATAAAATATATATTAAATATATAATTCTAAATTTTATATAATATATATAAATATAGAAAATAAAAATTAGAATTATATTTTTAATATAAAATATAAAAATTCTTATATTTTGAATTATTATATCTTATTAGAATTAAATTGAGAGATGAAGTTATTTTTAATAAAGAAAAATTAATCTAAATTAACCTCGTATCTAACATGCTTTGCCGAGCAGGCTCAAGGCGGATGAACATATGCATTGCCATAGCCTCTTGCATAGTACACTATAGCTATTGTCTTCATTTGAGACATCAAACAATTATATGACAATGCTGAGGCTCTTTAGTTTCTCATACTTTGAGGAGGTAGATTGTATTGCTTGGGATTTATGTGATGTTTCTTGTGAAGCTTGGGCTTGGTTTCTTCCTACAATAGCCACCCTCAAGAAGACCCTGGTAGAGCTGTCCAAAATGTGTAGCGCACTACACAAGAGAAGGGGCCTTTGTAAAAGTTTGGATGACATTTTATGTCACAATTTTAGTTTCCGTTACATATTGGACCCAACCCTGGTCTTCTAGTGAGTCAGACATGGTTAAGATTCGAGGTCATTTAACTAAGGAAAGACAGCACCCCATACCGGTCCAGTAGCGTCCTTCCGCCGGGACTAGAGATGGGGCCTGCTACCTAGTGAGTCCTTGCGCCTTGTTGGTTATAGTTATTTGTGCCATCTACTATTACAAATTCTAGAAATCATTACAACCCGGTCTTTTCTACTACAAACAGTTTGTTTCAAAGGCCCCTCCTTTGGTGTAGTGACGGGGGCCTGGCATTCGAGTCCACGCCAGGGGGTGCAGTATTGTAGGGCTCCCATGACATGTACCACCGCCTTAGTGCTGGCATTAGCCATCGTCTCGCGGATAAGCTGCGCGGAGAGGTGGTTCCGCTGGAGAATCGATCATGGGGGCTTACACCGTTTCCACGGTTGATGGGGTTTCTATCACAGGCACTACGAATTCAAAATGCTTGGTGTGCTGCAAATCTCTCATTGGTGGAGGCCTCCACTAGGTTCACAACTTTGCGGCGGATGGTTAAGGATGTGGGCATCTGCCCTTCGTTGAACACTGACTTTGAGGTTCTGGTTGCTCTGTGAATGGAGGAAGCAAGCTCCGCCACATCTAGCTCTGCCCTCTCTTGCTAGCCTTTTTACGTCTACATATCCCGGATTAGATCAAGTACAAGATGGTGTCTCACACTCTCAGGTTTTTCGTATAGTAGTGGAGGGACAAAGTGACACAAATACGAGAAGTCTCCTCCAGCTGCATGGTCAAAGAAGTGTTTGTTGGATAGCTGTTAGCTAGGGTTTTCTTTTCTCATACTGCTAGGGTTTTGAGTATGATGCAATTGACAGACATGCCCTTAAGGTGCCCACACCGCCATCTGCTTGAGAGCTCTTGAGCCCCTTGACAATGATCTCTTGGTCTTGCAACTCCACATGTGTCACGACTTCTTCTACGGTTGTTTAGAAAATGTGGGGTCTACCGTTGTTCAGAAAATGCCGTTCACAAACGAGCGTGCTTGCGGATAGGGACGCCGGATAACCGGCGAGACTTAGGCCGACGGTTGGCCGACGAGTTTCGACCGCTTGGCCGATGAGTTTCGACTCAAACCAACAGAAACATGCGTTTATATCGGAGTGCAAGAAGCAAGAAACCCTCTGACCATGCTAGTTTGAAAGGTCATGGGCCAAACTCGAAGTGGGAGGTTACGGTGACCAAGCCTAGCGATTGGTTTATGACCTAGTGTTTAAATCCTGGTAACTTAACTGGCATAAACGGTCCTCCAACATGGGTCTTAACTAGGCCGAAACTGCAGTGTTCAAAACGTAGAAGCATTGGCCAGTATCGTGGTCGACCTTTTTTTCAGGCTCATCGGTTGCTCAACCACGGTAAACACATCCGCCACATCTTGCAATCTGCCATGGTAGGCATACATCCGCATGATATAGTTGCAGGGGAACGTGTCCAACTCATACCCCATTCTCTTTTGGGTACTTAGATGGGGTGCCTAAAGGGAGTGGATGCCCTTGGTGCAAGTAGCTTAGGCACACCATGGTACAAGTTGTTAAGGACCAAGTCCCATGACGGGTCATAGAGTGTCCCCGACAGACCCCGCGGAAAGGCGCGAGGCTAAGATGAGGGCTCGACCGAAGACGGCCCCGAGATTACTTTAACCCCGAAGATCCCTCTAGCGGGTTCTCGGAGTTGTTCCTTTTGGCGGTTGCGGTGGCGAGGGGGAAGACCTCCTTTCGGATTGCTCAAGTGTTGGGGGCTAGTCGCTTGTTGGCTATGGAGAAGCCCACCCCCGGGGTTCGCCCCATAGCAGTGGGAGAGGCGTTTTTGTGTTTAATTAGTCACAGCATAACTTCGGGAGCAATTTCAGGGTCACCTCAACCCACACCAATTCGGCATAGCTACTTCGGGGGGGTGCGAGTCCATGGCTTTCAATGTGAGGGCGATCTTGGAGTCCCATCCCAACTAGGTAACATTGTAGGTGGACGTCGAAAATGCTTTTAACATGGTCTCCAGGGCAGCCATTTTCGACGAGCTCAAGGTTGTAGGTGGGCAGCTTGCCAACCTCATCCCTTTCGTCCGCTCTTTTTACGGGTCCCCTTAAGATCTCTACTATCAGCATGGGCCCGCTGTCAAGGGGGTTTCGGTGTTGGCCTCAGCAGCTGGCACCAGGCAAGGGGATCCGTTGGGGGACGCCCTGCTTGCCATGGCTCATTACCGGGCTCTGTCCATAACTACATCCTCGTTTTGGGATTGTTTGTATCCCCGGTGGCGGATGACACCCATATTATGGGGCCCGATGACTGGGTCAAGGGGGCTTTTGATCTTTTCTCTTTGGAGCTCTCCTGCCTTGGTGTGAAGGTGAAGATTTTAAAGTGCAGAGTAAGGTCCCCCTCCGACGAGGTGCCCACTCTTCAATATCCTCAGGGGGATATTGTTTCTGCACGGGCCTTCAGGTTTAAGGGTCCCAGTGGGGCCCCCTATTTTCGTATAGGAATTCGTGGATGTGGCCTTGGAGGGGGACTTGGTACATATCGGCGATATCTCCCAATAGGGGGATTCACAAGGGGCATTCGTTATTCTATCTTCGTGTTTTGCGTGCCGGCCAGGCTACCTCCTCCGCACATTTCCGCCCTTCCTGGGATTCTTGTTCAGCCTGAGGGGTATTGACAAGCATGTTATACAAGCGCTGGTCGACATCATTGGCCCAGGCTCCTTGGAGTGCGCTTCTGGGGACTTGGTCAGGAGACAGGTGTCCCTCCCTGTCGCTTTTGGGGGCACTGGTCTCTTGGCCTTAGGGCCGGCAGCTTTCCTTGGGAGTTGGGCCCTCTTTACTCCCATCCTAGTCTCTCGCTTCGTCATTAGGGATTCTCGCATTCTAGAGTCCTTCGTCGCGGGAGTGGAGGAAGGTGGTTTTCCCTTGCAGGTGGCCCTCCATTTGGCTAGAGGTTCCCTACGGACCCATAGATGCTAGGGCAGCATTACCTTTTCGTGGCCTTCAAGCGTCTCCGCTCTTGTTCAGGTAAGGGAGCAGGTTCATGGCTTCTTGCGCGGTCTTGCATACAGGCTTTCCGAATCGCACCAGCCTCTTTTTCTACCACGACGAGGTTTTGCCTGGGCCTGGTCCAGCCTTTGGTTTGCTCTCTCCAGGCTTGCAGCTGTGGGGTGCCCCTCGACGACTCGGGTATCCACCTTGCTCGCTGTCCCGTGGGCGGGCAATGCATTGCTACACATGACGTTGTTCGCGACGTCATGTTTTCGTTGGCCAAGGAGGGAGGCTTCTTTCCTTACAGGGAGCACCCTT
Source organism: Anthoceros angustus (assembly GCA_010909165.1). NCBI lineage: Eukaryota > Viridiplantae > Streptophyta > Anthocerotopsida > Anthocerotales > Anthocerotaceae > Anthoceros > Anthoceros angustus. The sequence continues at coordinate 306,202 of MU008168.1, read as the reverse complement.
ATACTCTGCCTAACGAGGTTACCCTCCGGGCGGACCTTTTTTTGGCCCAGGGGAACCAGGTTTCGGTTGCAGATGTGGTTGTTACCGACCCCACTCGGGATTTCGTCAGTGAGCATGTGATCCTCAACCCTCCGGGGTGGGCAGCGGAGGGATGTGCCATGATGAAGGTTCGTAAGTACTCTCCCATGCAACAGGGGCACACCTTCATCCCCTCGCCATCGAGATCCATGGGGCCATGGGCAAGACCTTTTCTAGGTTCCTTAAGACCTGTGCTAAGGAGTACCACAGCCGCAGGAACGGGTTGGCCTCCCTCTTTCATGTATCGTGGCTTTCTATAGACAATGGGTGTCCATCGCCCTGTAACGGGCATTGGTCAACGTGGGGTATAGGACAACGGCGAGTACATGGTAGGCGATTTCTTTGGCACTGGTGGTGGGTAGGCCCTTTCACATCCCCGATTTTGATATTTGGTACAATAGGCAGTTACAGGAGTGGCGACAACGGGGTTAGCCCCCCATGGTATGGTGCCCTCATACGGGTTGCTCCTCTTCTCGTGGGTAGATGGTTTCCATCTCTTTTTCATGATAAAGTCTCCTTCTCCCCCCTTCCCACCGCGAAAGCATGAACACCACGACCTACAACAAGATTCTTTCTCATTGTACATTTCTTCAGCACAATACATATAAAACAGGGATCTGGAAACACAACCGCACCAGAACTCCTTTAAGCCTCAACGGCCTTTGTGACATGGCCCTGATGACACAGCTTGCTCACGGTCTCAGCTGTCATGCCCCTACCGTATCCTGCAGGACTGCAAGAATCAGGATCATCCAGTAAGCTCCAATTGGGTTTGGAAGCCCGACCACCCATCTCCCTGTTCAGAGCAGGAAGCCGCGCGTCTCCCCAAGCTGGTTTATGGGCTTGAGCTTGGGGAGCGGTAAAACTTGTCATCGGATTCAGATGGCCTTCTCAACAAGGAGCAGTAAGAAAGGCAAGCCACGCCGACACAGCCCAAACTGTCTCTGTGTGGTCACTCCTTCAAACGTTCAGGGGCGCGAAGCCCACAGTCGGGGACCAGGATCTTGCCCCACATGCCGGAGGCCGCAGGCAGGCAACGTAGCCCAATGCAAGGCCATTCAGTTCCAGTCGCCCTTGGGGATGGTGGAATCAGCACCTTAGCGCGCTAATCAGGAGCAGCAGCAGCAGCGATGGCGGCGGCAGGGGGCGTGTTGGGCATGGCGGCGGAGCAGGGAGGGCAGGGTCTGGCGGAAGAGGGGGACAAGGGGCGCATGGAGGACGGCGGGATGCGCGTGTTCCGGGTGAGCGTGGATGTGCGCAGCTTCCGCGCGGGCTCCAGGTTGCCAGCCAGGGCAGTGAACGCATTCGTGCGGGTGGTGCTGCCGCATTCCATCGTGAAACTGGCCATGGCGACGCCGTACTCCGCCAACGCCGCCAAGCTCACGGCCCCTCTGCGCACGCATCCGCCGGTGCTTGTGGCCAAGGGCACGGAGATCGTCATCCCTAACGGGTGCGTCAATGCGGCTCCGCTGGTGCTGCATTTTCTTCATTAGCAATCCAGTTTTGCTCAGGTGTCGAGGTCTGAGTCTGTGGATGCTGGTAACAGCTATGTTGCATTGGAGCTTCCTGCCACCATTTCAGCCTTGTCTGCTGCACTTGCAGAGGAGCCTCACATTGTGGCCCAAGTTCTGCATTCCGACAGGTACTGCTTGTGCCGGATGGTCCTGTGCATTCTTGTGTCGGTGCTGCCTGGTTGTGGGTAGCTTGGAGCTCTGATTCCGGATATGGTTCCCATGCCGCAGATACATGGCCGACAGTGTTATTGGGGTTGCATCCATACCCATGGCATCACTTATGCATGATTCAAGACTTGATGGATATGCCCCGTCTTTTCACCGTCACCATCGGGTGATGACGGCCCAAGATCTGAACAACAGGTAGCACTGAACTGGGCTTCATGTTTTCCACACAAGGTTTCTCTGTTGAAATACCAATGACAGATCTGTTGTTTGAAGTTTCCAAGTCCGTGTTTTCGAAGCACATATAGTTCCCAGGCATGTATGCTCTTGTAAGCTCATGTTCTGAGTTTATGCTGTCAGGTCAATATTGGCGCTGTGCGTGTGGTACTGGCCCTGGAAGAGTTGGGGCCTGTCATGGAGCCCCAAAAGGCGTAAAAAGCCTGAAGAGCATCCAGTGAAGGAAGTGGAAGATGATATGTTCACTGGTCACACCAACGGGTTCTCGCAGGAAAGCTTTCCGAAAGCTGGGATGGACCACAAAGACGCTGCTCCATGCCAAGAGCAGGATCTGAGGCAGACTCTTGAATATGAAATGGCTTGGGAATTTGAGATGTGGAGGAGGTCGGAAGAAGCAAAATGGCGAGCTGATTTGAAGGAAAGGAAATGGTTCGGATGGCTGCTCTCGAAGCTGAGTGGCGGAAAAAGAACGAGCACACTTGGCAGAGATGGAAAGGACCAGGAAGGAACAGGATGCTCTGGAGAATAAGTTGAAGTGAGACCCCTAAGCGAATTTCAAACATGACTTCTTTGTTTTTCGTCTTGGTAAAGGTAAAGACTTCAAGGGAATGCGTACAGATTGAACGTGGTGCGCATACCTTGTAGCTTTCTTCTTCGATTGTGAGAAGTTTGGTGTTGAAACCTGGCAGGACAAAAATGTTTGAACTGGAAAAGATGGAGAGAAAGCTTGTGCAAGGCAAGAAGCAGCCAAGCTGAGGAGGGATGGCCTTGAGCGTGAATATGCTCAACGAGTTACTGATGCACAGGTCTGTATGACCTGTCACAGAGGGTGATAGCGTGGTTATCATCAATTCAGGCACTGAGCCGGTGTGCTTGTTGGCAGGTGGCCGTGAAAAGGCTCCAAACTGAGTGCGAACATCGAGTAGAACTTGAGCAAGGCAAGTACACTGCGCTGCTGGAACAACATGCAGTGCTGGAAAAGAGATTAGCTACTGCGAACAAAGCTCTTGCTGGGCTGGAAAAGCAGTTCAGTGATTTCAAGGCCGCACAGCGAAACACATTTGAGGTAGATTTATCTGCCCAAGTGTTGGTCTCAAGCAACAGTGCAACGATTTGAATGCGAGATTGGAGGCAGCAGTGCGGTCCAAGGAGGAGTATAAGTCACAAGTAAGGAGCCGTTGTCTTGTAGGGTTTGCGTGCACTGTGCTCGAAGTTGAGAGCATGTTCTGATATCATTCTCGCATGTAGGTTCTGCGAATGGCAAAGGAGATGGCAACCTTCTACCGTGATCGCCTCAATCTGGATCAGGGCCAGGATGACGGATCCATGTGTGTTCCAGCACATGGAACGATGCATACTGCGCGAAACCAAGACCTGGACCGCGTCGGTGAACAGCTGCGGCGACTTCAGGTGCAGGAACAAACTGCGGTAACTGCAGCAACCGCTGCTGCTGCTGCTGCCGTGACGGCCGCTGTTTCCTCGCAGCTCTCCCCTCCACCCAAGCCCGGCCAGTCTAAAGCTCCCGCCCGGCCTCCCGCACCTAAGAAAGTCAAGCCGCGGAAATCTCAGGCTCCTGTGCAAGCGCCGGGCAGAAGAGAGGTAGAAATTGCTGCCTGGGAATCTGAGGACGACGGCGCAGAGCCCCTATTTGCGAAACCGGCCATGGAGAATTCTCGGCTCGGAACACCTCTGGGGAATGCCTCGGATCAAGTCAAGCAGGCCAATAAGGTTGATCGAAGTGCGGAAGAACCCAGGGTTCCTGAGGCCCGGCAACCCTTACTGGAGGTGGGCCAGAGCCGCAGATATCAGTATAACGAGAGCCAGTTTGCAAGTCGCAGATTGAGCGATGTGGAGAATGAGCCGGTCGATGAAGAAGGGCCTCAAGCACCTTTCCAGGAGAAGGAGATACGGAGATTGAGAAAACAGAAAGCGGAACTGCTTGATTCTGGAGTATACAGTGTGTCTGATAGAATTATTCGAGGGTTAGACATGGAAATTCGACGATTAGAAGCTGGCTAGTCGAAGAGGTTTGCAGTTCTGCACCAGACGGAGCACTGTGGATAGAAGCTCCAATCCTGTGGTAGAGGGGAAATCTGTATCCACTTTCCAGTGTGTCCTGGAGATGCTTGGTCCTTTTTCCTTGGGATTTGGTCCTTGATCTTTAGAAATTGGATGTGGTCAGCTAGAGAGCCACGTACTTGAGCTGCTTTCCTTCCTAGCAGTGAGGTCCGCAGTTCGAAGTGACTTCCAACAAGCGGAAGTTGGCAGGGGTTTAGTTCGCATCGGGCAGCTCGGCAAAGTGCTAACCACTTTCACGAATTCTTCGAAGGTGAAGAGCCGGTGAAGAGCAGGTCGATGCGGCGACACTAGCTGAGGCGCCACTAAGAGTGTCGGTTTCGGATTAGGCAGCACAAAGGACACGAATGACACGCGATCCTTGTCGGTACGTTGGCAATCGCCCGATGGTCGGCACTTCTGTACAGGCCATCGCCCGATGGTCGGCACTTCGTCCACAGTCGAATCAACTTTCGGCTGGTTAGTTCATGGTTTATGTGATGCCCATCTGCAAGACCACAGGGATTTCTTCAAAGCTTGGATCAGGATCCGGAATATTTAACAGGCAGAACGGACTCGTTGGCTGATGACGTCAAAATTAAACCTTGGTCGATGAGGGTACTGGTATGGCCAGTGCAGATGCCTCGTGTCTCCACACGCACGTTGGCCCCCGACTTGTACGTGAGGGAAATTTGGGGTCGATGAGCGCGGCCATGCAAGTTGTGTCGTGAAGGAAATCCCTGCACACCAGCTGTGCCGTTGAACACGCAGGCTGATTGATGGCAGTTGAGTCATAAATGCCGAAACATGGAAGAGTAGCTAGCACTGTATGAACATACAGTATATGACTCTAGTTGAAACTGTCCAGCCATATATTAACCAGCCCATCAATATTATTGAGATAGTGGTCTACAGTTTCTATTGAGATGGTCCACTACAGTTTCTTCTTCTGTCATGTCTCCACACAGTTTGTCCAAGTTTTTGTGTGTGTGGAAAGGGCTGGATCATGTGAAGGTGTGCGAAGGAAGCTTGCTGTGACGCCTTCCATGTTCTGCAACAGGCCACGTGGCCAGTGATCTCTCACAAGAGCAACGTACGTCCATTAGCGTTCCAAGCGCCACAAAGGTCACCTCTCGCGAGGATGTGCATTGTCTTGCTCTACCACAAAGGCACAGGCATATATCCTTGCCAATTTTCTTAGCCTTTCGATTGGACACAAATGATTCCGAAACCCATCTGTACCATGAACCAGTCGTCTGCGACAGGGGCAAGTCGACCCTAGATAAATTGCATGCCATCAGGACATCCCACGGACAGACCCATTAGGAGAATATCGCTACCAAGAGAAAGAGGGACGAGATAGATAAGCAGCACTGAGTACCCTCACAGCAGTGGGCTTCCGCCTGCAACTGGAATATCAGCGATCGTCTCATACTAGATCTGCTAGGAACAAGTACTGGGTTGAGGGCACCAGCGTGTAATTAGACCTGCTAGGATGAGACTGTCAAGATGGCATTGCAGAATTTGTGTATATGTGTGCTCAGTAAACTGCCACGCTCGAACTTGTCTGGGACGTCGGACTTGAACTGTATGCGAATTCGAAATTGCGGGACGCAGAATCTCCTTGACCACCTGCTGTACCTGGTACTGCTCTTCACCTCAGCGCTGCTGTTCACATTGTTGTTTGTGCTGGAGCACCCTGTTTGCAAGCAAGCGTCGTCTTCGTCAAGCAAAAGTCTTCTTTCGCACCAAGTCCAATATCCACGATAACCAGCAACTTTAGGCGTCCCCGACCGGAATGATCCCTCGGGCTGGGAGCCTCGCAATAACGCAGAACACACCCATGCTTTTCTCTGGACATGGTCTGTCCACTACACTTGTGAGCAGGGACAAACGAGACTGCAACAAATTAAAACTTGCTGTCACCCATGTCACCACATAAGACCAACGGGGCTAATCTGCGGAGCACTTCGGTTCGAGCGGCCTGCACATTTTCCACAGCAGGAGGAAAGTTGTAAACGATGCTGCGATCTTTATTCGAAGGAAATCGCGTCCGAAAATTTGCACGATCTTGCTAGACTAGGCTGGCCTTCCCTATACATGTAGTCTACAACTGGTCGCTGCGGGTAACAGTTAAATACATATTCTTAATCCTGCTTCACCCAGCTACCGAGTTGCAGCCAAGGATCCACGCAGTGAATGGTCTTCGTCACACATTCAAATTCAAATTGCTTATATAAGGGGCAGGAGGGAAGCCACCTCCAAGCCGCAGGCATTTGTCGCAAACTCAGGGCCGCGATCTTTTCCACGTTGTCCTGCATGACGTATACTTCACAGTGTTTCCCGGCAACGACCTTGATGCGCTCGTAAGAACTGTAGTTGTAAATGTGATGAAAGGCCGAATCCAGAGCCGGGTCCCAACGCGTGCGTTGAGTCTGCAGGAATTGATCGAACATGGCAGCGGGCATGGTGTCCACCGCGGACCAGGTCATGCTCGCGAACTCCAGCTCCCAGATCTGAAGACACGCATCTTCCAACTTAAGGCCGACCACGCCTAGGGCCACGCACAGCACCCGGCCCTGCACGTTGATGAGGATGGATTGGAAGATATGGAAGAGGGGTTCCGGCTTGGCCACGGCCACCCAGCTCCAGGTGGCCCGCTCCAGGTCGTAGGCCATTAGATTCCACCAGTCCCCTGCAAGGCAGTAGAGCACCGTGCCCACAAACACTCCCTGATCGGACCCTTGGTTAAGGACCCCGGTGGCAGGCATGGCGCGGGTTGTCACACTCCAACTCGCGCGCGCGGAATCGAAAACGAAGGTGGACGGGATGGACTCATCCCTATCCCAGAAATCTATGCCATACCGCGTCTCCTGCACTGCCACCAGCTTGAAACGGCGCGTTGTGGCGTCCACGAAAATGCCCTGCACGTGTTGTGGTCCCAAGGAACTCGGATTCGACCCGAATGCCGGCAGCCGGGTCCAGGAGCGCGCTACCACGGGGTTGCCGATGTGCGAAATGACCTCATATCCCGCCCCCTTGGTCGAGTAGACAGCAGACAGCAGTACGCCACCTCCCGCCGACACCGAGGGGAGCTCGTTTATTCGCGTCTCCGGGACATCCAGGTCCTTGGGGGATCCGGATCGCACCCATGGCGGGAGTTGGAGTAGGTACCAGCGGTCGGAGGCGGGGTCGTAGGCGCAAGAGTGGATGCTTGATTCGCAGTAGACTGTCATGAACAGCAGGCATGGGTCTGAGATGCCTCCTCGAGATGCCACCCGCTCCCGCAACAAGAACGGCGACGCCACCGCCTCGTTCCACGCTTTGCACGTCGCGCGCGATCGCACCAGACTCACTAGCGGTAGCTGAGCCTGGATCTTGGCCACCATGTCGTAAGGCAGCTCGCCACATGCAACGCCCTCGGCATCGGGATGCGCATCCATCTCCCCATTTGCATCCATCTCGAACCCTGGCTTTGCTGGAACGGATGATAGCATGTCAATCTGCTGGAGACCTATGGTTCTGAATATGGTCTTTCAAGGTATCACCTAGCTTGAGTGATGACGGATGATGAGTATATGAGATCACTAGATACATATATAGCCTTCAAATTTGATATAATTTTAAAGACTAAAAATTTAGACTCGATGATGGGTTCATTAATCTCGCTGACCGATTCGATTCGATCATCTCGAGCTCTTTCATGCCGGAGAGTTTGAATGTCCTCGAGATTGGATGCTCACGGATGCAGGGTCTGGCTATAAGTGGTCCGGCGAGCTAACTTGAGCGGGCCTTTTAGAGTTTGAGTGTCCTCGAGATTGGATGCTCACGGATGCGGGTCTGGCTATAAGTGGTCCGGCGAGCTAACATGAGCGGGCCTTTTAAGTGTTTCTCCCTGCGTGACTATTTGCTGTGCATGGTAGCTGATATCTAACTAACTTGGGTCCACACTTAGAGCTGCATTCCTTGTGCATAATTTCTCAAATAGCTATAAGATGTATCTGATTGGAACTTGCATATGCCCATCGGACGCCAAATCTGAGATCTTTTGATTGCAGATTGGACGCCAAATCGAGAGCTGATTGCGTATTGGATGCCAAATGCCAAATCTGAGATCTTTTGATTGCCGATTGGACGCCGAATCCGAGAGCTGCTTGCTAATTGGACACCAAATTCGAAAGCTGGTGCCGATTGGATACCAAACCTGATACCTGATTGATGTCTTGTTGTGTTAGTGTATAAAGATATGTTACAATATGGGTATGTTTAAGTTATTCCATCAAAAGAATATACATGATATCTAGGATACTAGCAAGGTTATCTACAAGCTATCATGAGATTCATTTGAGATTTCCGGAGTTAGCAAACTCAAAGCTTTAAAGGCTATGACTAAAGCTTTGAGAGAAGGGGGTGCATTAGGCACTGAGGATAAAGAGGAGCTTCATGCATGGCATTGATGAACATGCATGAATGAAAGCTTGCCCATGCCCAAGTAGTCCGTGTGGGTTAATTTTGGTGCTACTATGACTAACGCGAGGCTCAGACCTGATTGGGTTTGGAGGCCTTGTGATTCCCATGGGCTACCTTATACTCTTTCACTTCCTATACAGGATCTGGCAAGACATCAGTTCCTTATGTTCATGCTAGAACTTGTGGAAGTCTGTAAAACTTGTTGTTGAAAGTTGAAAACAAGAATATAGTTAAAATCTTAAATACAAAACAATATAAAACTTGTTGTTGAAAGTTGAAAGCAAGAATATAGTTAAAAAGAACAAAACAACTCTTAAATACAAAACAATGTGTCGGCGCCTCCTAGCCCATGCCCTGCTGGGAATATCATGCAATGAAAACAATCCGGTGACGACATCGTTTATCACCAATGGGTTCGTCAAATACCCTTTGAGCGTCTTCCACCCTGCCACACTTTGCATACATATCCACCAAGCTATTCCACACAAACAATTGCGGCTGAAACCCATTGGCCAGCAGATCAGCATGCACATGCTGCTCAGTTCTCAAGTATGACCCTCTTGCAAAAGCTCGAAAAGCGGCCACAAACACATGGCCGGCTTCACACCCGACCTGCACATCCGGCTTCACACCCGACCTGCACATCTCATGATACAGTCCTATGGCCTGCTTGTCTTGTCATCGTCTAACATGCACAGAAATTATGAAAGACCACATGAAGGCATCCGGTTGCTCAACCACGGTAAATACATCCGCCGCGTCCTGCAATCTGCCAGGGAGGCATACATACACATGATGTGGTTGCACGGGAAGGTGTCCGACTCATACCCCCTTCCCACCTCGAAAGCATAAACACGACGACCCACAACAAGATCATTTCTCATTACACATTTCTTCAGCACACTACATATAAAACAGGGATCTGGATAAAACAGGGATCTGGCGACACAACCGTCTGTCCGTGCCAGAACTCTGTCCCCCAAAGCCTCAGGGGCATGGCCCTGATGACATATGTACATAGCTTGCTTACGGTCTCAACTGTCATGCTCCTACCGTAGACTGCAGGACTGTAAGGGTCATTATCATCCAGCAAGCTCCAATTGGGTTCCGAAGCCCGACCACCCATCTCCCTGCCCAGAGCAGGAAGCCGCGCATCTCCCCAATTGAGCTGGCTTATGGGCATGAGCTTGCGGAGCGGTAAAACTTGCCATCGGATTCAGATGGCCTTCTCAACAAGGAGCAGCAAGAAAGGCAAGGCACGCCCACACAACCCAAACTGTCTCTGTGTGGTCACTCCTTCAGACGTTCAGGGGAGCGAAGCCCACTGTCGGGGACCAGGATCTTGCCCCACATGCCGGAGGCCGCAGGTAGGCAACGCAGCCCAATGCAACGCAATGCAGTTCCAGTCGCCCTTGGGGATGGCGGAATCAGCACCGTAGCGTGCTAATCAGGAGCAGCAGCAGCAGCAGCGATGGCGGCGGCAGGGGGCGTGTTGGGCATGGCGGCGGAGCAGGGAGGGCAGGGTCTGGCGGAAGAGGGGGACAAGGGGCGCATGGAGGACGGCGGGATGCGCGTGTTCCGGGTGAGCGTGGATGTGCGCAGCTTCCGCGCGGGCTCCAGGTTGCCAGCCAGGGCAGTGAACGCGTTCGTGCGGGTGGTGCTGCCGCATTCCATCGTGAAACTGGCCATGGCGACGCCGTACTCCGCCAACGCCGCCAAGCTCACGGCCCCTCTGCGCACGCATCCGCCGGTGCTTGTGGCCAAGGGCACGGAGATCGTCATCCCTAACGGGTGCGTCAATGCGGCTCCGCTGGTGCTGCATTTTCTTCATTAGCAATCCAGTTTTGCTCAGGTGTCGAGGTCTGAGTCTGTGGATGCTGGTAACAGCTATGTTGCATTGGAGCTTCCTGCCACCATTTCAGCCTTGTCTGCTGCACTTGCAGAGGAGCCTCACATTGTGGCCCAAGTTCTGCATTCCGACAGGTACTGCTTGTGCCGGATGGTCCTGTGCATTCTTGTGTCGGTGCTGCCTGGTTGTGGGTAGCTTGGAGCTCTGATTCCGGATATGGTTCCCATGCCGCAGATACATGGCCGACAGTGTTATTGGGGTTGCATCCATACCCATGGCATCACTTATGCATGATTCAAGACTTGATGGATATGCCCCCGTCTTTTCACCGTCACCATCGGGTGATGACGGCCCAAGATCTGAACAACAGGTAGCACTGAACTGGGCTTCATGTTTTCCACACAAGGTTTCTCTGTTGAAATACCAATGACAGATCTGTTGTTTGAAGTTTCCAAGTCCGTGTTTTCAAGCACATATAGTTCCCAGGCATGTATGCTCTTGTAAGCTCATGTTCTGAGTTTATGCTGTCAGGTCAATATTGGCGCTGTGCGTGTGGTACTGGCCCTGGAAGAGTTGGGGCCTGTCATGGAGCCCCAAAAGGCGTAAAAGCCTGAAGAGCATCCAGTGAAGGAAGTGGAAGATGATATGTTCACTGGTCACACCAACGGGTTCTCGCAGGAAAGCTTTCCGAAAGCTGGGATGGACCACAAAGACGCTGCTCCATGCCAAGAGCAGGATCTGAGGCAGACTCTTGAATATGAAATGGCTTGGGAATTTGAGATGTGGAGGAGGTCGGAAGAAGCAAAATGGCGAGCTGATTTGAAGGAAAGGGAAATGGTTCGGATGGCTGCTCTCGAAGCTGAGTGGCGGAAAAAGAACGAGCACACTTGGCAGAGATGGAAAGGACCAGGAAGGAACAGGATGCTCTGGAGAATAAGTTGAAGTGAGACCCCTAAGCGAATTTCAAACATGACTTCTTTGTTTTCGTCTTGGTAAAGGTAAAGACTTCAAGGGAATGCGTACAGATTGAACGTGGTGCGCATACCTTGTAGCTTTGCTTCTTCGATTGTGAGAAGTTTGGTGTTGAAACCTGGCAGGACAAAAATGTTTGAACTGGAAAAAGATGGAGAGAAAGCTTGTGCAAGGGCAAGAAGCAGCCAAGCTGAGGAGGGATGGCCTTGAGCGTGAATATGCTCAACGAGTTACTGATGCACAGGTCTGTATGACCTGTCACAGAGGTGATAGCGTGGTTATCATCAATTCAGGCACTGAGCCGGTGTGCTTGTTGGCAGGTGGCCGTGAAAAGGCTCCAAACTGAGTGCGAACATCGAGTAGAACTTGAGCAAGGCAAGTACACTGCGCTGCTGGAACAACATGCAGTGCTGGAAAAGAGATTAGCCACTGCGAACAAAGCTCTTGCTGGGCTGGAAAAGCAGTTCAGTGATTTCAAGGCCGCACAGCGAAACACATTTGAGGTAGATTTATCTGCCCAAGTGTTGGTCTCGAAGCAACAGTGCAACGATTTGAATGCGAGATTGGAGGCAGCAGTGCGGTCAAGGAGGAGTATAAGTCACAAGTAAGGAGCCGTTGTCTTGTAGGGTTTGCGTGCACTGTGCTCGAAGTTGAGAGCATGTTTCTGATATCATTCTCGCATGTAGGTTCTGCGAATGGCAAAGGAGATGGCAACCTTCTACCGTGATCGCCTCAATCTGGATCAGGGGCCAGGATGACGGATCCATGTGTGTTCCAGCACATGGAACGATGCATACTGCGCGAAACCAAGACCTGGACCGCGTCGGTGAACAGCTGCGGCGACTTCAGGTGCAGGAACAAACTGCGGTAACTGCAGCAACCGCTGCTGCTACTGCTGCTGCTGCTGCTGCCGTGACGGCCGCTGTTTCCTCGCAGCTCTCCCCTCCACCCAAGCCCGGCCAGTCTAAAGCTCCCGCCCGGCCTCCCGCACGTAAGGAAGGCAAGCCGCGGAAATCTCTGGCTCCTGTGCAAGCGCCGGGCAGAAGAGAGGTAGAAACTGCTGCCTGGGAATCTGAGGACGACGGCGCAGAGCCCCTGTTTGCGAAACCGGCCATGGAGAATTCTCGGCTCGGAACTCCTCGGGGGAATGCTTCGGACCTAGTCAAGCAGGCTAATAAGGTTGATAGAAGTGCGGAAGAACCCAGGGGTCCTGAGGCCCGGAAACCCTTGCTGGAGGTGGGCCAGAGCCGCAGAGATCCGTATCACGAGAGCCTGTTTGCAAGTCGCAGATTGAGCGATGTGGAGAATGAGCTGGTCGATGAAGAAGGGCCTCAAGCACCTTTCCAGGAGAAGGAGATACGGAGATTGAAAAAACAGAAAGCGGAGCTGCTTGATTCCGGAGTGTACAGTGTGTCTGATAGAATTATTCGAGGGTTAGACACGGAAATTCGACGATTAGAAGCTGGCTAGCCGAAGAGGTTTGCACTTCAGCACCAGACGGAGCACTCTGGATAGAAGCTCCAATCTGTGGTAGAGGGGAAAGCTTCATCCACTTTCCAGTGCGTCCTGGAGATGGTGGGGTTTTGTCCTTTTTCCTTCGGACTTGGTCCTTGGTCTTTGGAACTAGGATGTGGTCACCTAGTGAGCCACGTACTTCAGCTCCTTTCCTTCCTAGCAGTGAGGTCTGCAGTTTGAAGTGACATCTAGCAAGCGGAAAGTTGGCAAGGGTTTAGTTCGCATCGGGCAGCTCGGCACACGTGCTAACCACTTTCACGATTTCTTCAAAGGTGAAGAGCCGGTGAAGAGCAGGTAGATGCGGAGACATTAGCTGACGCGCCACTGACAGTATCGGTTTCTTATTAGGCAGCACAAAGGACACGAACGACACGCGATCCTTGTCGGTACGTTGGCAATCGCCCGACGGTCGGCACTTCTGTACAGGTCATATCTTATTGCCTGCAGGCAGACAAACAACGGTGCACAAGGAGCGACAGATTCTTGTGAGGAATGCTCGACAAGAAAGTGAGCTATGTCATCTAAGATCACAAAGACGTCTGGTGAGTGTTGTCATTCCATTTCATACTGGCCGCAGACAAGACTTGCCACGTACATACTTCCACAGAGACGGCGTGGCCGGCCAGGCTCCGGGAGCTTCCTTCCAGTTCAAATGTGTATATCAGTACATGTCAGTCCTTGGTCGCCTCCTGCTCGCAGTAGGCGGCCAGACTATTGGAGAAAACCCCAATAGATTCATGCGCACCGGGCCCCGGACGGAATGCCAGCTTTTCCTCCGCAGCGAGCCAAACATTTGGCTCAATTCAGGATCGACACGGCAGGCGCCGCAAGCGGGCACGTACGCTCAGGTACGTCACCCCGACCCGTAACGCGCCGCGCTCGGCCCCGTTACGCCATCGTACTAGGTAGGTAAGTTATAGTGAGAGAAAGTCATCTTCTAGTTTTAACTTTTCAATTTTATTGAATAGGTTAAAATATTTTCCTTACATCAGGCCAGGAAAGTATCTTATAAGTAACATCCCACACATTATATTGACATATAATGTGGGATGAAAATATGGAATACCGATCTGGTCACGCGACATCACAGAAAGAAATAGTTCCACCACATACGGCGGAACTATTTCGGCATGTCATGCATGACCACATCGGTTGGGGCTGCGGCCCCCCGGTGTCCCGATGTGGTCAACCTATCCCATGGTACACAAAATGATTCTGCGCCACATAGAAACTTTTCTTCTTTTGGGGTTAGGGTTGCGTTGAGGTCATTTGCGTTGCCGCGCCATTGCAGCACGCAATATGCCATGTCCGCGACCACGGCATCCATAATTTTTTAGGGTTGTCAGTGGTTGCGTTAGCGCTGCACTTACCGTATGCCATTGCGTTTGCATTGCAGTCATTGTCTGTGTTTGCGTCGCGGCTGAGTGCGTTTGCCCTTACGTGTAAGGCTGCAGTGTTTGGCACTGGCTGCATACAAGGCTGCAACGTTTCCTAGGCCTGCTGCCTACGGGGGTGCAATTTCACATAGCACCAACTACCCCGAAACAAGCTTGTAACAGAAGGACCAACAGAGAAGGGCTTTCATGAAAACAGTCGCACACATACAATGCTTGCACCCAAAAAAACCTGCAGTGCACAAGCGTACAGTTCAAAGGGCCTACTGGACTACATGGCTTGTCCATGCCTTAAGATGCCGCTGCCGAATCTGTCTCGATTGTGAGCATCAATATTCTACCGATGGTTGCGCGAGCAGATCACGGGCGGGCGGGCGGGCGGGCGGGCGGGCGGGCGGGCGGGCGGGCGGGCGGGCGAGCGGGCGGGCGCGAGCAGAGCGAGGCGGGCGGGCGGGCGCGAGCAGTCACGGGCGGGCGGGCGGGCGGGCAGGCGGGCGCGAGCAGTCACGGGCGGGCGGGCGGGCGGGCGAGGCGGGCGGGCGGGCGCGGGGCGACACCGCGAGATCGAGGCCATGAGCAAATGGGAACCGTGCACACGGGCCATACTTGCGAACTAAAATTTGTGTATGTATGTCTTGCCTGCATGTTTAACATGTATGTGTGTTGATGGGACCGAAACCCTAAAGAATACATTTGCATGACACAATCGGAACACCAGGCCTATGAACGTGTGATACAAAGTTTTTTGCCCGCGTACGAACGGCACAGAAGCTGATGTGACACGTATTATACGTAAGTATCTAAAAGATGCCGTGGCATATTCCCGTAGCGTACACCGGAAAAAAAGAAAGTCACACACACGCTCACATGTGACCAGATCGGTATTCCATATGAAAACCCATAATAACGAGTAAGTATAATAAGTAAAACATTATAATTATGAGTAAATTTTTATACTATTGGATAAAATTTTTATAATATTTAGTGGATTCTTAAAACACTGAGTGGATTCATATAACATTATAAATAAAAAATTATAACTACAAGTAGAAATTAAGAGCAACATCTACATCAATATCAACATGTGAGTATCAATCTGGGGTAAAGCCAAATAGATACTTACAATATAAAATTGAAACGTGAAACGATAAGGTCTATAATCAAACAATCATTAAGCAGCCAATATGTCAAAGGATGAAATTCAACTAATTGAAACATAAGAATAAAGAACGTAGAAACATAGAGCAGTAAATGCAGTACCGCAATGCCAAACGCTAAGCAAACAAATAACTTTGGGTAGACTTGAAATACATCAAAGTCAAGTTAAAGTTAGAATGACCTAAACATAGGTAGGCGGAATGAAAGGAAAGAAAGTGAAGTAGAATAATGATGAGGATTTCTTACCCAAGGCAAACACTCTGGAAGCTATGCGGCAAATATTCAAAAGACCCTGTAGACAAGAAACAATCAGGTCAATAATCAACTGAGATGATGACAGGTCATGAGTTAGGACAGGTTAGGTCAGCAATCACGAAGAGCATATCATTCTTGAACAAAATAATTAAAAGACAAGACATAAATAGCCTTACCATAGGCAATCCACTGTAGGCACAGAAACTGCTCCAAGATGACAGTTTAGGAACTCAACTACCAGCAAAACTGGTAACACACAAGGATCAACTTAAACATGGTGGGCGCTGGGCATATATCACCTGCTGGATCCGGATGTATGCTAACATCGACTTGACTCTTCCTGCATTAATGCTCTAATGAGTTCGGAAACATTGATGTCAAGATCTTCGTCTAGATTCAAATCTGCCGTCTTTCTTGCATTACGTAGGATAGCATTTTGAGTGGTGACGGAAGCTCTATAAGAGGGCCCGCCGTAAGAAAGATAAGAGAATGACGTAAGCCCCCAGCTCGTGGACAGGTACACCACTTGCAAATTCTAATTGAGATCTTACCATTCGAAACGGGTGTTCGATGGTGTGTGAATCTTTCATTGAAAGTTGCGGAAATTATGTGAAGCTGCAACAATACTCATAACATCTTTTGAAGATGAGTAGAGCCAAGCAAGATGATTGCATATATCCTTGGAGGTCTTTGCGTGTGTAGCTTGTCTCACCATTTGTTATGTCAGCCCATTGACCAACAGGTCTTGTGCTTTCTCGTCCCTGGTGTCTTAGGCAGGTGGAAGGTCAAGCTCAAATCTAGCAGTGGACCTTGGGATTGTGTTGTCGACAATGTGCCATAGATTTTGTTGCTGAAAAGCTGCTTTCATTCTGAAGGACCAAACATCATAAATTTTTTTATTAACGCTGTTTTTTCTCTGTATAGTTGTCACCAAAATAATGAATCGCAGAATTATTAGTGATATCAACCTCGTGGGATAAAAGGAGAAGCTTGTTCCTCCAAGTCAACTTTTCCAGTCAGTGCAGGTAATTTATAAGATTAGGTCTTGCCTAAGCAATCTCTATTCTTCTCTTGGATAATCGGAGAAGACATATATGCATGTGGAGCAATTCAATTGGGGTTGAAATTCTGCATTTTAGATCCTGAAATTTCATCTTCATCATAACTCGAAGCAGGTGAAGAAGATCTGATATTGGATTTCTGCAGAATATTTGAGTCGCACTCTTTGGATAATAAAATATCTAATTTATCAACACTTCTGGTTAGATCACAAATTTTGTGTCTTAGAAAATCGTATTTGAGTATTAGTAAAATTTTGAAGGTGACTTATTTCTGTTCGAATAGAAACAACAACGTCAGATTTTCTATTATCTTTACAGGTTAGAAAATGTAATAGAGCCAACACGCAAATGATGAATGTATTGAAGTACTAATTTTAATGCCTTGACGTGAACTGGACTAAAAAATTATAGTAAATCACGTTTTACAAGGTTAATTAGCTTTCTTTTATCTGCATTTCTAATGAGAATAAAAAAAATTAAATTTAAAATATAGATAGAGATTTGTCTATTCTATTTCTACTATAACATTTGGTTTTCTAATGTTTCTAATGTTTTAACTTCTATTTTGAGCTTCTTGCTTGTAGGTTTATTTCTCTTCTTTATTCTATGCCTATTCCTTATAGGGATGAAGAAATTCATAGAATTAAATTAAAAAAATGTATAAAGTCACTGTTAGACAGGAAATGTTAGCACAAATAAAATGCATTCCAAAACAATTTTTTTAAGATGAGCATACTCTATCTAAGTAAATCTTAGAGTATACTATGCCTCCTAGATTAGCGCCTTAGATGCATTGAATTGCGCAAGCAAATTGAGAGCAAATGTGCTATAATACCATGATGAGAATGATACAATTTCTACGTGTGTTGTATTATGATGATAAAGTATTGTTTATATACAATAGAATTTTTATTAAAGTGATTATAATCTTTTATAATCCATTATCTAATTAAATGATCAATAATTACCATAATAATTAATTAAAATTATATTAAAAATTTAACTAAAATTTTAGATAGGTAACCTAATTTAGATAGTACCCCTAATATATTATTTCATCACAACATGGTGTGATTTATCGCGGGCGCGGAGCTGGGCGCCAAGCACGAGCGCGAGCTGATGGAAATGAGCGTGATGGTGGCAGTGTGCTCCAGAATTCGCGTGTCCGGGACTTCCGGGTCCTGGGGGATTGAAATCCCACTCTTGGCGGGAGTTGGAGTAGTACCAGCGGTCCGAGGCGGGGTCGTAGACGCAAGAGTTGATGCTTGATTCGCAGTAGATTATCATGCACAGCAGGCATGGGTCTGAGATGCCTCCTCGTGATGCCAGGCTGAGCCCGGTTCCAGATGGATGCGCACGGGGAGATGGATGCACATCCGGATGTCGAGGACGTTGCGTGTGGCGAGCTGCCTGATGGCAGTGTTACACCAAAATCTAGGCTCAGCTGCCGCTGGTGAGCCTGGTGCGATCGCGAAATGCAACGGCAGTCTCCATTTCGCGATCGTCCTGAAGACTTGTTCTGTTGCATTTCTGCTGAAGAGAGGCCGTCGGGGTACTTTGCTGCTCGCTTCTATTGCTAACGCTCCAAATCGTTTGAAGATAAAAAATGTGTATTGTACAACAGGTTAATTACATATTTCCTTGCATAATATTTGTTCAAGCCTGGCTTAGCTCGTAAGATGCTTCTCGTCACTGACCAAAAACCGATGCACCAGCCCGTCCATGTCTGTCCACCAGCTTTCACCTGGCTGCTTCCATGCCCTGATTATTTTTCTCCGGCCCTGCATCTCTTGTGCCTGCTCCCACATATGAGCACCGGTGTATATGTTCAACATTAGCACATATGGAGCAGGGTCTGTCTTGTCCAGCCTCACTGCTTGGTCGAAAGCATGGCGTCCCACCTCCACGTTGCCCCACTTCTGACAAGCGCCCAGTAGAGTTGTCCAAACTGCACGATCAGGCACTACAGGCATTGTTTTAACCAAAGCTAGGGCGTCATGCACTTGGCCTGCCCGGCCCATGATATCCACCATGCATGTGTAGTGCTCCACTGTGGGGGTGATGCCATAATGTTTACTCATGGCCTCGAAGCACTCTCTCCCCTTGTTCACTAGACCCGCATGGCTGCATACTGTTAGTATACTCAGGAAAGTGATGCCGACTGGCAGTATGCCATCCGATCTCATTCTGTGGAGCAGGTCGAACACCAGTTCACTGTCTCCTTGACAGGCGTAGCCGGCAATCAGAGCACTCCATGTGAAAACGTCTCTTGTTGGCAACGCATCAAACACCTCCTGTGCCTCCACCATGCTCCCAGACTTACCGTACATGTGTATCAAACTGTTGGCTACACACAAATCAGCTTCAAGCCCTCCTTGTTTGATGTGAGCATGAAGCTCCCTTCCCAGATGCAAAGCTGCCACATTTGCACATGCCTGCAGGAGGCACACAAATGTCACAGAATCGGGCACAGCCATGCCGTTTTCTTGCATAGCCCTGTAGAGACGAAGAGCTTCCTGCCCCAAGCCCTGCTGGGAATATCCTGCTATCATGGCAGTCCATGTCACGACATCCTTTTCAACAAGTCTGTCAAACACTCTTTGTGCCTCTTCCAAGCTGCCACACTTTGCATACATGTGCACCAAGGCATTCCAGACAAACAAATCAGGCTCAACCCCGGTGGCTAATACATCAGCATGCACATGCTGCCCCGTTTCCAAGTCCGATGCTCTTGCACAAGCCTGAAGGGCTGCCACAAATACATGGCCATCAGCCTTCACACTTGACCTGCGCATCTGACGATACAGTTGTATGGCCCCTCTGTCTTTTCCCTGCTTAACATGCACAGAAATTATGGAAGACCACATGAAGGCATCTGGTTGCTCAACCATGTTAAACACATCCATGGCATCTTGCAACCTGCCCTGAGAAGCATACATTCGCAGGATGTGATTGCACAGAAACGTGTCCGACTGGAACCCCTGTTTTATGATGAAAGCATGGACTTGGCGCCCCAGAACAAAATCCTTATTGAGTATACACTTGTCCATGACAGTATGAAAGAGAGATCTGGAAAGAGAAGCGTCTGTCTGCACCAGAACTCCCAAAGCCTCAATAGCTTCAGGGAGATAGCCCTGATGGCATAGCTGGCTCACAGTTTCAGCCGTTACAACCCTTCTATATCCTGCAGGCTGGCCAGGTTCAAGATCATCCAGCAAGCTCCAGTTGAATTTGGGCGCACGACACCCTCTCTCGCCATCCACAGCAGCAAGCTGCAAATCCGCCCAACCTGGCTTGTAGAAATTGTTCAACCACAGGACCTCCGGTGACTCCCACTGCCAGAAGTCAGGTGCAGGGAGGCTCTTCTTATACCTGTTGTCCTCCAGGCTGCCACACTTCGCATACATGTCTACCAAACTGCTGGCTACAAATTTATCAGCATCATATCCACCTTCTCTTATTTGTGTATGCAGCTGCTTACCCATGTCCAACGCCAGGGTGCCCACACTTGCACATCCCTGGAGGAGGCACACATATGTTGCAGAATCGGGTACAGCGATGCCTTCTCCTTGCATTGCACTATACAGACAAAGGGCTTCCTGGCACATGCCCTGCTGACAATATTCTGCAATTAGACAAGTCCATGTCACCACATTTTTTTGAACGAGCCTGTCAAACACTCTCTGAGCATCTTCTAAGCTGCCACACTTCGCATACATATTTATCAAACTGTTAGCTACAAAGACATCAGCTTGGTGTCCTCTCTCCCTTATTTGTGCATGAAGCTTTTTCCCTTCCCCTAATGCAAGATTGCCTATACTTGCACATGCCTGCAGAAGGCACACAAAAGTCACAGAATTGGGTTCAGCAATGCCTTCCTCCTGCATAGCGCTGTAAAGATGAAGGGCTTCCTGCCCCATGCCCTGCTGGGAATAGCCTGCTATCATCGCATTCCACATCACAACATCTTTGTCACTCAGTCTGTCAAACACTCTTTGGGCATCTTCCAGGCTGCCGCACTTGGCATACATGTTTACCAAACTGCTGGCTACAAACACATCAGCTTGGTGCCCTTGTTCTCTAATTTTTCCATGAATCTGTTTCCCTGTTTCCAATGCCAGGGTGCCAACACTTGCACATGCCTGCAGAAGGCACACAAATGTCACTGCATTGGGAACAGCGATGTTTCCTTCTTGCATATCACTGTAGAGATGAAGGGCATCCTGTCCCCTGCCCTGCTGGGAATACCCTGCTATCAGAGCAGTC
The DNA here is from genome assembly GCA_010909165.1 of Anthoceros angustus. Taxonomy (NCBI): domain Eukaryota; kingdom Viridiplantae; phylum Streptophyta; class Anthocerotopsida; order Anthocerotales; family Anthocerotaceae; genus Anthoceros; species Anthoceros angustus. The sequence goes on along the minus strand of MU008168.1, from coordinate 285,213 downwards.
CACGTCACTACATCTTTTTGAACAAGTCCGTCAAACAACTTCCGAGCGTCTTCCAAGCTACCACATTTTGCATACATGTCCACCAGGCAATTCGAGACAAACAAATTAGGCTTAAGGCCACTAGCCAGCACATCAGCATGCACCTGCTGCCCAGATTCCAAATCTAATCCCCTTGCACAAGCCTGAAGGGCTGCCACAAATACATGGCCATCTGGCTTCACATTCGACCCACGCATCTGCCGATACAGCTGCAAGGCCTGCTTGTCTTGTCCGTGTTTAACATGCGCGGATATTATGGAAGACCACATAAAGGCATCTGGTTTGTCAACAAAGGTGAACACATCCATCGCGTCTTGCAACCTGCCATGAGAAACATACATTCGCAGGACGTGGTTGCACAGGAACGTATCCAACTGGTACCCCATCTTCACTATGAAAGCATGGACTCGGCGACCCAGAACAAGATCTTTTTCTACCACAAATTGCTTCAGAACAGTATAAAACAGAGACCTAGAAACACAACAGTCTTCCTGCACCAGAACTCCCAATGCCTCAACAGCCTCAGAGAGACGGCCCTGATGACACAGCTCGTTCACGGCTTCAGCCGTTTCACCTTTTTCGTCCCCTGCAGGCCCGTGGGGGTCAGAATCATCCGGCAAGCGCAAGCTCCAGCGGAATTCGGAGCCACGGCGACCCACCTCCGTACCCACATGCGCCCAAGCTCGCTTGTGGAGGTTGTTTAACCAGAGGACCTCCTGGTCGTGACGACCCTCCTCCGAATTTGAAGCACCTGCACCTCGCGGCATCTTTGGTTGCGAACGATTTAATCCTGGAAGGCCCGCGAGCTGGAGCTCTTCTTGCAGTAACATCTGTTAACCCGCCACTATGTTGTGTCCATACAAACCTCCACACCAAGTCCTGCGACTCAATTGCCCAGACAGCCATGGTTGGCAGAAAGACACCCAGCCAAATGGATGCCCCCGAGATGCACCCGAGATGCAAGGTTTGAATATGTAAAATGCTAGATATCTAGCTACATACAGCTCCCGTTATGTTCGCCAAACTCCTCCCTTTTCCAGGCTTCTTCACTCGAGCTACAGGTCCTTGCGATTCAGTGCATAAGAGCGAGGCATGTCTTGTGATTTCATTACAAAGTTTCACGGCCCACAGCGCCATATGATTTGTGCAATACCGTGATCGTGCATCCAGTATTTGAAGAATGCTCACCAATAAGTGAACTTTGATGCCGATACATGTACTTACTACATGGATTAAATTATATTATATTTTATATAGATATATATTATAACCCAAGATAACTAAGATATGTTGGACATCTAGTATCTGAAATGCAAATCTGGTAGCTCCAAGGTTCATATTCCAAACCTGATCTCCAACTTGTCGTGTATACCTACATAAAACGGCAGTATCTCCAAAAATAAAATATAAATCTAGATATGTTATTAGGAAATATAGTTAGAGTGAATAGACAGCATTAGTTTTAATATATCATAACATAATTTTCAATTATACTATAAACTTGATGACAGCACAAAAAGAAGAGTATGGGTATGAAGAGTCTTTCTTTTAGGTGTTCTATGATGAATGAGTTTTCTAACTTATCTTGAATTCAAGAAAATATTTTTATATTACTATGTATATTATATATATTAAAATTATATTAAATTATATTTTAAATTTAAAAACTTACCTATTTGAATGATATATCAACCAAAAATTACAATGTGATACCAAATGACTCAATAAGAAAGAGACCGAAAGAATGTGATCAACCTTTGTTAACTTTGACATAGAGGTTTTAAATGTTAAGATTTCATGTTGTGAACTTGAAACTTTGTATGCATTTACTTGATTGAAATCTATGCACATTCAAGATCATTTCATGTTCTTTTGATATTTTAATTTTTATGATATAATATCTAAATTAAAATAAAACCTTCTATAGATATAAGATGATGTTGTAAATTATAATTTGTACTCTTAATACCAATGCATGGTGGAGGTCAAAATTAAATGTTGTAAATTATCCACAATGTTTAGATATGTTACAAATAATCATCCAAACTTATGCATCCAAAACAAAATTGAGATTTAATTATATATAAAATAGTATTAAGGGTTTAAGCAAGCCAAATGACACTAGTCTTTCATGAGCCCTTGAACCTGACATAATTTGGATATGGAAGAAGATGTAAGTATAAATGAAATCATAAAGCTTAAAAGACATCTTCTTCGAAGTCATTCAAGGATATTAAAAGGTTTGAAATGATCTATTTCTAACTTTGAAAAAGATTATGATTTGAATACAGAGCATGTATGCTAATAAACTCTCTGGACTTTTGATTTGGTGCAGAAGAATTTCATGGGAAACAACACTCGCACTACTATCCCGTGTTCATAGTCACATGTATAGGATTTCTGTTTTGTCTCTTCCTCATTACGGCGTCATATCGTTGGTGGGTGGAACGACTGCAAGGCCTCGGGAAAAAGGGAGATTACCTGCGGAAAATTCTGAAGCCCAAAGGGCTGATCTCAGCAGATCAGGTTTGGCGCTGGTGCCGGCCCATTTGGTTTTATCAGTTTATCTGCTTATTGTTAATCTTGAAGAGAATGAATACAGGGTGCGCTTTGGCTGAGGAAGGAGAGGTACGAGGAATCGCTGAGAGATGTGAGAGTTGCGCTCCAAGAGGATCCTGACTCTGCTGATTTACTCCACGAACTTTTCGCAATAATCGAAGGCCTGTGTCAAATTGAGGGCCTGCTTCACAGGAATACAGGCAAGTATCACCTCAAGGCAAGGGAGCAGTTTCACCCACTGAAGGAGCATTTCTTCACGCGAGATAGCACGTACAGCTTCGCAGCATGGCCCTTTGCCACTGGTTTTGCGGGGGCCTTGGAGCGGGAGATGTTGTTTGCAGCTGGCCAATCTTCGGAGGAGGCTGCAATGCTTCAGCTGAGCACGGAGGAAAGGATGTCTCGTGCTGTAATGGCTGCCAGAGGGGCGTCGGAAGAACTCGGTAGGAGGAGGACATTAGGGCAGACGGACACTTCCGCCGGGTTCAGGATCGGGGCACATGCTCTGGATAGTCTCAGCCTCTTCTTCGGAGGGCGGGATGATACGGCAGGGGCCTCCGGGTATGGGAAAGGCAAGGACAAGGGCAGAAGGAGGGAAGGGGGATCAGAGGGATCGAAGGACAGTGGAAGCCTTGTTTCCAGTGTGTTCGATTCGGCTGAGGAAAGTCCCAATGAAAAGGCTTCCGAAGCAGATGAGCTGGACAAGGGGAAGGATCTGGTGGACCTCCTGGATCAGGTTTTGACGCCGGCAGGCTCTTCCTCCACATCCAGTTCTCCACGCTCACTAGGGGCCGCTGCTCCGACACGCCAGAGCTTGCCAGAAGCCATGGACAAGGTGCTGGAGTCGGTCGGCAACCTGGCAGGGTTAGCTAGAAGCACAAAGATGGATCCAAAGGTCGCTAAGGGTTTGGGAGACCTGGCCCTTGCCGCCAGAACAATGTTCACGCAGGCGGATGCCACTCTCGTGAACGCAGATGCCTTTCAGGACGCCTTCGACAAACAATTGCAAGCAGCCAAAGAGGAGACGACAGCACAGCGAGGCAAGGCTACACTGAGACAGACTTTCACCAAAGCACATCGAGTAGGAGAGCCTCAGGTTCCAGTGGAGGAGGCTCCGCTGCCCCAGCCGAGACACCTGTGGCCACGGCGATCCCGCCTCAGTGAAATGAACGTCGGAGGTCTCAAGAATCTTCCAGGCATGAAACTGCGCCTCGTGAAATCAGAAAAGGAGCGCGATGAATCCGGTGATGAAGCCATGGTCAGAGCTCAGCAGGGGGAGTCGTCCAGAAACCCTCGGCGCCGGTCATCGCTCTTGCGAAGAGTGCGAGCCAAAATTGCTGGTCGCACCAAACGAAAAAATAATTCTTGACAATTTTAATTTACTTTACAATTGTTTTGAGGGTTCCACGAGCGATGCCGAGGTTATACTTAGCTTGGTCCATCAGCCTAATATTCTTCAACTCACAAGCCATTTGATAGAAACTTTCAAACTTCTCTACTGCCCGTTGGGCCTGCTTATGCCTGTTATAAAGTATGCCAAGCTTGCAACTAGCTCGAGCTTTGTTATCCAAGTCAGTACCTTCAGCTGATTCGAAAAACTGTTCCATGTGGCTAGTAGCTGTTTTAGCATCTCCATTTGCTTCATAAGCTATGGATAATGCTTCATGAGCTTTGCTTTCACCTAAAATATCCTTAAGTGTTGCACATATCTCAAGATATTCATTCTGGTATTTGAGTGATATTTCATGTTTACCCAACCTTTCATATAGGAGGCCTATGCTGTATTTTGCCTCCCCAAGGGCTTGCTCATTGCCGCATATTGTGGCCATAGTTATTGCCTTTTCTAAAAATGCAATACATTCTGTTGGATTATCACCTTTAATTCGTCCAGCATATAGGACATACACTTTGAGGAGGTTGACAGCTGCATTGACTATGTCATGTGGACTTTTACCAGTTTCACCCAACTTCAAGTATTCTTCATAACATAGTGTGGCTTTTGGTATATCATCTAACCTCTCATACACTTTTCCCAAATTATGTTTCACCTCACATAGATGACTATTACGTTTACTAAAATTATCAGCTACAGTATTACATTTTGCATAACAATATATTGCTTTGTTCAATTCACCAGAGATTTCTAAGGTTTTAGCTATTTGGAGTCTAGAATGGAACAACTTTTCATAGTCATTCGATCTACTTGCCAATTCAGCTGTGATGAAATTTGTGCTCAGGGGTTCTAATGTTGCCTCAATTCTAGCTTGCTTCACAAGTGGAGGTATAGGCATATCATTAATATCTAACTTTTTCAACTCTGGATCCTCCTTACCGTGCGTGAGCTCAAAAAACTCTATGAATGCCTTGGGATGTCCAGATGCAAGCAGATTGACACAACATATTTGTTGCTTTGGTATTATCATTTTTGTTAATCCAATGTCAGCAGGTCTATAGTCATTTATTAATTTTTCATAAAACCGTGCTCTGGTTTCTGCAACAGTTAATGTAGCTTCTTTTGGCTTCACAATTACATATTTTGAAGCCTTACGAGCAGATTTTGAGAATCGTTTAATAGCGTGGTGTGACATTTTCACAAACTACAAAACTCTTGAAATGCACAGCATTAAGTTGATGTTTAATGCAGATCCTCTCATTAGTTAGTACTCTTTATATGTCACAGGGTTTTGATAATGTATCTTTGCAAAAAGTTTAGCTCACAATCAAATTCTAAAGGCTATGACAAAAATACATTCTCTTTCATAGTTCTTATTCGAAAAGAAAAATATTAAAAAAGAGGAGAAGCAAAATCTTAATCCTAAAAAATTATAAATTCTAATCATAAATAAAAATTAATAATAAGGAAAATAATCATAAATATAATGTTAAGATTTTTTTCCCTGTAAGACTATTTGTAGAGTCGCTCAAAACAAATCACTTTTAGAAGAAACTCTTCTATATTTGATAGAAACTCGCTTGAAACAAATCACTATTAGAAGAAACTCTTGAAAGGTTGTCTATAGTTGAAAGAAACTCTCTCTGTTTTGTCCATCACAAAGTGGAAGAACTTGACATGAGCTACTGAATATACGTAATACATGAATATATTTATGCTTGAAACTCTACTTTATTGAAGTTGTTATCCATGGATTTATAGATATCTCTTTCTTTGGTGTAAAACGTATATGTCATTGAAAGATCAACGTTATCACTTCAAACATGGAAAGCCCCAAGAACGACGTTGAATTTGTCTTGCAAGGTAAGTATAATGTTGTTCTTGAGATCATATTCCAAAAAGATTGAGGTAAGTCGAATATTAAACCCTTAATTGCAGGTATCAATGATGGTATTGGATCTGATGTTGACACAAATATTGATTATGCATATGAGGATGTTGCAATTGAAAGCGACACCGAAGATGATGTCCAATCGGAAGATTTAGACGATACAATCCGTTCACTTCAACGATTATCATTATTATTAGGTGTGAATACAGGAGAAAATATCATGTTTTTATCTAAAATTATGTCATTTTTAGGTACCAATATGGATAATGGTCGTACTATTGTTTTTCATTAGCTCATCAATTCATGATTGATTATAGGCAAAGGGGTGCGACCAGACGGAACAACATTTGATCCCTTTATAAAACGAAAAGTAGAAGTAGCAGATGACTTTATAAGAAATTTCCTCTACAAAAGAGGCTTAAGAAAAACTCTTGATATATTTGAGGTAAAATTTTAATAAGAATTAAAAATCAATAGATTATTAAAAATATTTCTGTAAAATAATATTCATATGATGTGTTTACATGATGCTTCAGAAAGAATGGGAGGAGATGTTGAGTAAAGGAGAAATCAATGAAAGTGAAGTCGGTAAAGTGCCAGATGAATACACAAGACATCTTGAAATGCAAGATGCTATTGAGAATCTACAGAACCAGCTTCATGATGCGAATCATCTAGCCCAGTACTGATCCTCCCAGTAAACATATATAACTCAAAAATATTTATCTTATATTTTTTTATAATTATATATTTTGTGGATAAAGATTCCGGGGATGAGGAATTTGTCATTGAACTGACTTTCTTCCAGATTGCAGGTGTAGACAAAAAATGTTTGAAAAATTTCGTAAAGAAAGAAATGTGCATCGTATGCATCACAATCGAATTGCGCAAGAAAAGAACAAGTTGATATGGACTATTAAGGTTTTGATTTCATCTACATCCTATATGTTTAAAATAGTATCCTAGTTTTGATATGTACAAGAGGTGTTCATTCTATGGTGTTTTAAACGCGAATTTAAAACGACATTATTCTAAATATGAACCAGTTATCACAACTTTGAAGAAAAATATGAAGATATTCTTCGTGAGAAGGCAATGCTAGCACTTGAAAGAGATAGACTTTTACATAAAGTAAGTTAAAATTATTCCATAAGTAATCTTTTATGGTAATGTATCTATATAACATAATTATGTTTGTTACTAGGTTTACTTTCCTTAAGAGACATTAAAGATGCTGCTTGTGAGACTGTTCCCACACCACCAAAATCAACAACTTCGAGTGAAAGTACTAAACCAGATCCTTTAACTGCAACTCGGACAAATCATTTTATTGATATGGATCTTGAGCCTACTCCAGTAAACTATTTCAATTTACAAAAGACATTCAAAGGCCACTTGATGTCGGTTAGCAAGTGAGATGTCAACATTTACCCACAAACAAGTTTCTTAACCAAACACTTGAGTTTCTTTTTTGTATGGAAAAAATGCTGGAATTTCAACATTATTTTACTTACGGTGTTGTTATTCATCCAAAGAAGCCCGTAGTGGTTACACCTCGAGATGATTGCACATGGAGAATGTGGGTCTTCGGTGACTTAATCATGATGGAGATGGTCACAAAGATTGGGTTCTTTGGTTTAGATTTCCATCCAAGGTGATTTAGTTGCATATATCAAAACACTTTACAACTGTTGAAGCTGTAATTAATGATGTTTTCTCTTCTTTGTGTGAATAGGAGAAAATATCATGTTTTTATCTAAAATTATGTCATTTTAGGTACCAATATGGATAATGGTCGTACTATTGTTTTCATTAGCTCATCAATTCATGATTGATTATAGGCAAAGGTGCGACGACGGAACAACATTTGATCCCTTTATAAAACGAAAAGTAGAAGTAGCAGATGACTTTATAAGAAATTTCCTCTACAAAAGAGGCTTAAGAAAACTCTTGATATATTTGAGGTAAAATTTTAATAAGAATTAAAAATCAATAGATTATTAAAAATATTTCTGTAAAATAATATTCATATGATGTGTTTACATGATGCTTGAGAAAGAATGGGAGGAGATGTTGAGTAAAGGAGAAATCAATGAAAGTGAAGTCGGTAAAGTGCCGATGAATACACAAGACATCTTGAAATGCAAGATGCTATTGAGAATCTAGAACCAGCTTCATGATGCGAATCATCTAGCCCCAAGATCGATCCTCCCGGTAAACATATATAACTCAAAATATTTATCTTATATTTTTTATAATTATATATTTTGTGGATAAAGATTCGGGATGAGGAATTTGTCATTGAACCCGACTTTCTTCCAGATTGCAGGTGTAGACAAAAAATGTTTGAAAAATTTCGTAAAGAAAGAAATGTGCATCGTATGCATCACAATCGAATTGCGCAAGAAAAGAACAAGTTGATATGGACTATTAAGGTTTTGATTTCATCTACATCCTATATGTTTAAAATAGTATCCTAGTTTTGATATGTAGCTGCAAGAGGTGTTCATTCTATGGTGTTTTAAACGGCAGAATTTAAAACGACATTATTCTAAATATGAACCAGTTATCACAACTTTGAAGAAAAAATATGAAGATATTCTTCGTGAGAAGGCAATGCTAGCACTTGAAAGAGATAGACTTTTACATAAAGTAAGTTAAAATTATTCCATAAGTAATCTTTTTATGGTAATGTATCTATATAACATAATTATGTTTGTTACTAGGTTACCAATTTACTTTCCTTAAGAGACATTAAAGATGCTGCTTGTGAGACTGTTCCCACACCACCAAAATCAACAACTTCGAGTGAAAGTACTAAACCAGATCCTTTAACTGCAACTCGGACAAATCATTTTATTGATATGGATCTTGAGCCTACTCCAGTAAACTATTTCAATTTACAAAAGACATTCAAAGGCCACTTGATGTCGGTTAGCAAGTGAGATGTCAACATTTACCCACAAACAAGTTTCTTAACCAAACACTTGAGTTTCTTTTTTGTATGGAAAAAAAATGCTGGAATTTCAACATTATTTTCTTACTTACAGTGTTGTTATTCATCCAAAGAAGCCCGTAGTGGTTACAGCCTCAGATGATTGCACATGGAGAATGTGGGGTCTTCCAGCTGGTGACTTAATCATGACTGGAGATGGTCACAAAGATTGGGTTGCTGGTTTAGATTTCCATCCAAGGTGATTTAGTTGCATATATCAAAACACTTTACAACTGTTGAAGCTGTAATTAATGATGTTTCAGTCTCTTGCTGTGTGAATAGTGGCATGCAATTGGTTTCATCTTCTGGAGATTGCACAGTGAAGGTGTGGAGTTTTGAAAAGGCTCGTTGTATACATACATTTACAGAACATACTCAGGTAGGAATTGCACTAAAATTGGATTTTATATATTTGCACTAAACTACTCGATTCTTCAAGGGGGAGAGGTAAAATATGCTAATAATACAAAAAAAATCAGGCAGTTTGGGCAATTGCTTTTCATTTTAGCGGTGATGTCGCAGCTAGCTCCTCTCTTGACCATACTTCACGAATTTGGGATCTCCCAGGGTTAGTTCATATGTACCTAGAGCACTTAAAGTTTTTCATTAACTAAAATGTTATATCTATGAAAAATACCTTTTTATTAATCTCAAACTAATCTTAACTCGTTCTTATAACATTTCATAGGATGAGATGTAGAGGAACACTTAGAGGTCACGTTGACTCGGTTAATGGAGTTGTATGGCAAAATTATACTAATATTCTATGTACAGCTTCAAGTGATAAGACAGTGAGCTTATGGGATGCTCGATCTACACTTTGTGTCCAAACGTTTTACGGCCACCAAAGCTCATGCAATCATGCAGCATTTGATCCAAAAGTATTCATAACCCGTCCTTAATGCTTGAGTTCTTTTTATTTTTTTGATGAAAATTTGAAATACTTTTTATTTTCTGCTTTTATGTCTGAGCAACAACCTTGTTTGCAGGGATTCATGATAGCTTCTGTAGATGCTGATGGTGTTGTTAAATTATGGGATGTGCGAAAAGTTCAAGAGTTTGCTACCATAAATGTGGGACCACATTCGGCAAATAAATGTTGCTTTGATAGGAGTGGTCATGTTGTTGCTATTGCAAGCAATGATAGTCGGATTAAATGGTAACAAAATCTGAATCAACCTTTGACTCTATATTTAATTGGCACAATCAAGAAGAAAAATTGACTTACTTTTATATATTTCCTTGCAGTTTCCATATTGGTACGGAAGTTGTACCAATCAATGAGTTGCGGGGACATGATGATGCAGTACAAGCATTGGTATTCGATCCCAATGGAAAGTTCCTCGTGTCTGGAGGATCTGATAGTACTTTTAGAATATGGTCAGCTTGAACTTTAACCTATGTGTGACCATTAGCTTGCCACACGTTGAGGATCTATCTTCATAACCAAGGGTGCAACATTTTGAATAGTTGCAAGTTTGGTGAGGACAAAGGAAACATTATCTCACTAGATAGAGCTATTAGATTAGTAGTAATTTGCATGTACTCCTTGAACTAAAAAAAGTGCTACATGTCCTCCCTTCAGGAGTAATATTGGGTCCATTGGAACTCCACAATCAAGCAGCCTTGAGTAAAATCACTACTGGGATAGGGTGCTACACATTCCTTATTGTAAAAAAACCGACATGTTGTAAATAGCCCTACGGTACCGTTTTACAACGCTTGTTGTCAAATACCCTACAGGGTGGGCTTTACAAAAACGCGCTACTGGGTGGGCTTTACAAGGTCGAGTGGAAGGCAAAAGGTGGCGTAAGCCAAGGCGACGTGGACGAAGATGGGCGAATGGGAGGCGCCGTGTGTATGCGTTGCGCATTGTGGTAGGAGCGTAGGTGGGCCCGTAGACCCTAAACCCAACTGTGCATTACATTTGTAAGAATCGCTTCACAAAAGCTCCACAAGGATGGTAGCGATCCTTCATGCCAGGGCAATTCCGAGTTTTTGGCCGTGGTCATGGCAAAGCACTTGTTTTTCGAGTGGCATGAACATGCGGTTCGGTGATGCAAGCCGGGGTGTGGAAAATTAGGCCCAACCGCCCGGGATGGCCATGGGCTTTCGAAACTTCACAAACAATGCGGGGATTTTTTTTTTTCCATGGAAGTTGGATGGGGCAGGACTGATATCGATGGAAAGACCGTGTGAGATTGAGGCAGACTTGAATTACTGAGGGTTTTTGAGGTAGCATTGGCGTCAAGAAAGAAGGGAGAGTCTCAGTATCGACTCGGTATCTACTTATCGGGAAAATAGCTCCGGAGACCCCCCGCCATTCTGGGGTTAGGGATTTCATTGATCTCCGGGCTGCCGTTCATGACTGCCATGGGATGTGGAAGCTAGGAGGGGCAAACTGGGCTACCTAGTAGAAGAAGAAGAATTTTATTGAACTCCACTAAAAACGGATTTCCGTCATGGGACTTGGTACTTGACAACTTGTACCATGGTGTGCCTCAGCTACTTGCACGGCATCCACTCCCTTTAGGCACCCCATCTATGTACCGATCCAAGCTCAGGATGCTTAATCACGGCGTTCTTATAAATGTGTGTCCATTAGGCCTAAGCAGCAACAACAACAACAACAACAACAACTAAGCCATTTGGACTTGTGGTACTCACGATTTACTAGAATCGGAGACGAGTGCTTTTATGCCGATATGCTTTCTTGACGGTGGCCGTTTCTTCTTATACTTCCTCTTGGGAAGTGCAAGGATCCACGCGGGGACTTCGCTTCCAGACAAGACCATCGTGTTGGCTATTGAGCGTATAAATCCAGCATCCTTTTCCGTGTACAGCGTCACTGCTTTTCCTTGCTTTCCTGCCCTACCAGCGCGACCTGGTCATGCAGCCCGTGGATCAGAGAAGACGAGAGAGTACAACGATCTGAAAACCCTTTCATAATCTCAGGCAGGCATGAAATCACTCACCAATTCTGTGAACGTAGTCAATGGTTGACACAGGCATGTCAAAGTTGATCACCAGATTTATATCCTTAAAATCTATTCCGCGAGCCACAACGTCAGTTGCGACCAGAACCCAGGTTTTTCCTGATTGGAAGTTTTCGACAGCCAGAGTGCGCTGCAAGTCAATTGGCACAAGGTGAGTCAAGTATCAGAACATTGTCTGGGACCTCAAGCAGTACAGTAACAGATTCAAAGAACTGCCAGGTAGGTGTGCGCATCCAACTACTGACCTGATATTGAGACCGGTCTCCATGAATACTATCTACGTTGATACCCTCCAACAGGAGATTCTGGTGTAGCTCCTTGGCCCTCTCCTTACTTTGAACAAAAATGATGACAGGAGGCTCAAAATCCTGCAAGGCACATTCAGAATATCTAAGTCATCAACAACCTGTTGAGGCGTTCATGCACAATGAGAGCGTCCCAACCACATCAACAATAGCAATAGAGCAGAAGCACGGCTAACCAATGACAGCATACCCAGAAAGGCAGGGTAAAGACTGCAATAGTGATTTCCGGGGTCAATTACCTCAGAATCAAGATCCTGAAGACTTCATCCCCTACCCTTGACTCTCAAAGTCCACACCCAGCTCAGAAGAAATCAGCATATGAAAACTAGTTTACCTCTCTAAAAATTTGACGAAGAGCAAGAAGTTTCCCATCTTCACTCCCAACAAATAACAACCGCTGATGTACACTTTGAGAAGCCGAATTCCTACAGAACGATAGTGCTCGTCAATGCAAGACTCTTTGGTGGCCTTCCTCTTTGCTCTGATGTCAAAGCAGATAACAGACCAAAAAGACCTTCGACTGTCCTAAAATACCTGTTCTTGTGCATAGTCCCAATCACCATCCATGTAGCATCACCATTCATAAAATCCAGACAATAGTACAAAGCAGGCAACACAGGGAAGCCGCTAACCTTTCGCCAACGACTATGCGGGCAGCATCATGCATGATAGACCGTGCTAATTCTTCCACTGTATCAGGCAAGGTAGCGCTAAACAATGCTCTAACAACTGCAGGGTTTGCACAAGCAGCAACCACAGCATCAATATCCTTGACGAAACCCATCTCAAATAGCTTGTCTGCCTCATCCAAAACTAGGTGACTGACACTGCACAACAGAACCGCAGGGATATTAGCCACATCACCATCATAGCAGATCTCACTACATGACTGCAAACCCATGATACAAACCCAAGGACGGCACCTGTACAAGGACTACCTGCTCAGGTCTATCTTTGACCTCTTCAATAGAAGGCGCAGCCTTCGCGGAGTGGATACAAGCACATCACAGGCACATTTTTCCAAGCTAGCCCGTTGGAAGAGTGTTTTCGTCATTGACTTTATCTTGAAGTTTTTCCCTTCACTTAGCCTCCGGGATTCACGGGCTGTTTGCAGAGCAAGTTCTCTGGTTGGGCACAGAATAAGAGCACGAATCGGTCCAGTTTTGGGCGCCTGCAACCCATGTCAAGCATCAGAAATCAGCAGCTACTCCTTATGCCAACGTAGCTGGTGACTAACAGACAGAAGACCCCAGCCAAAAGGGGATCCAAACCTTAAGCTTCATCAAAATGGGCAACATGAAGGCCAAAGTTTTGCCAGAGCCTGTCGGGGCACATGCCAGACACTCCCGGTCCTGCAGGGAAGGAGCAGCTCCATGAAATGAGAACAAGACAACATACTACTTCAACAAAGCAGTGTCAAATACAATGTCACCCTAAAACAAAGGAAAATAAAAAAACTGCAACTGTGCAGGGGCACTGGTGTTAAACCACGATAACAGAGAAACGAAGAATATACACTGAGAAGCAGCGGGATAGCCTGCCGCTGTATTGGGGTTGGCTCCTTGTACCCCAATTGGACGATGTTGCTCAGCAGATATGACTTGCATCGATACCTGAAATGTTCCACGCACATCTCTAAATCCTTGACCCCCCATTGTCCAACCTGACATCATCAACAGGGCTCAGATCTAAACGACTGCAGAAATGAGAATCCGCACCAAGCAGCTTACCGTGATTTCAGCTGCTCAAAATCCTCCAGCGGGGCGGGGATGTCATGGCCTGCAACATGAATTCGAAACTTCTTCCTCATCACTGCAACAGCCTGTACGCCACGATATGTCGGTCACAGCATCCCAACAACCCTACCTCAACCGAAAACAAACTAGACACGAACCTCCTGAGCAGAAATCCTTGACTTGGCATCATCTTGACCTCCAAGTTTCTGTCTCTTGGTCACAGGGGCAGGCAAGGCAGCAAGGGGCTCGAAAATGCTTACAGTCCCGTCGACATCCCCTGCCACGCCACACCCAATGTCAGGCTTTTGCAGACAAATTCGGTCCGAATCACACCACTTTCGTAACAAACCATCACCTGGATCAGCGTTTCCTTTCCGTTTCCGCTTGGTTTGCCGCAGCACTGCGTCCACATTTCCGCTACTCTGTGTGCCCTTCTCGTGCGGGTCATGAACAACATCAGACCGGACCTCCTCGAGCTCCTCCTTTCCCTGCAGACGCCAATTTTGCAACCGTAGCTGATCAGAATCAGTTCAGCTGGCCCCATCACTGCGCTTCAACCACCGTCACCTGCCCGCACCTTGAGCAGCCGGAGGTCCTTCCGCACTCGCTCCTTGTCAAAGTGCACCCCGGCGAACAAAAAGGATGTGTCCATGGCGGTGGCGGCACAAACAGACTGTGGACTTAACGTGAGTACCGCAGCTCGCCAAACTCAACCTGATGTATAGGTAGTGTTTTTTTGGTTACATATTTGGTAGTTTCACGTTCTATTCCGAGCCTTACCTCGTTAGGTCTTAGGGCAACGAGGTCAGCTGAATTGAATCGGTTTACATAAGCATAATACTCGATATAGATTGTAGATAGCACGAGAAGGGGGAAGTGCAGGAATTCGTGTGGCCTGGACGCAAAGCAGAAAATTCATCCCAAGGCAAATGGCGCTGGCGATGGCAATGGCGAGCACAAGCGGCTTGTCCATGGCAAAGGCGAGCGGCCTGGCCTCCTCCTTCTGCAGCAGCACTCGCTCCGCTGCTCTCAGCAGCCGAGGTTCAGAGCTGCGCGGCATACACTTTGCCGCCTCCTCGTCCTCATCTTCGGCCTGCTGCTCTGCTCCCTCGCCGCTCTTGGTGCAGCCTGTTGCAAGTGCGTTGCACACTTTCTCCTTTCTTTCACGCAGGTTTGGCTGATGTCTCTCCTGTCTCACACTCCTCACCTCGTCATCCCCCCTGCCGTGCAGAAAGAGTGTGTGATCTCACGGGGAAGAAGGCGAACAACGGGTACAAGGTCTCCTTCTCTAACCACCGGACGAAGAAGCTGCAGGGAGTGAACCTTCAGTACAAGAGATTATGGTGGGAGGAGGGCAAGCGGTTCGTGAAGCTCAGGATTTCCACGAAAGCCCTGAAGACAATTGAGAAGAAGGGTTTAAGCGTCATGGCCAAGGAAGCGGGCCTCGATCTGAACCAGTACTGAGGCCAGTGTTAGCATTCGCCGTCCAATAGCAGGGCTAGAGTATGAGGGGTTGGAGTCGGTAGGATGGACGCAGCGTCTCCCGCATGCGTGTAGAGTGCAAGGTAGACGGTAGGTGCAGCGGCGGTGTGAATGCAAGCTGTGTCGTTCCGTGGGTGTTCCGTTCGAGTTCGGCCTTCTGACTCCTGCGAGCCGATACGTGCATAATCGCGATTATAGAGTCGTAAAACGTTTTGGCTGTGTTTTTCGGTTTGCCGGAAACGATGCTCGCATAATCCCCGCTCTTTCTTCGATGCTTGATGTGTGCGTAATGTAACAGGAGGGCGCGCCGGAGAGGGGTGAGTGTGGGTTTGTGAAGCTTGCGGTGTGGCGATGGCAGGGCCCGGCAAGAAGAAGCCGGGGGGGAAGGCTGCATCGGCAAGCAAGCTGGACCCGGTGCGGGTGTTCGCGGAGCGGGTGCGGGACCACAAGAATCTGGAGTCGCGCTGGGCGGTGCTGCAGGAGGCGCGGGTGGAGTATTTCAGGGGCAAGGATTTTGTGGCGCTGCTGGCGGCCAATCCCGAGCTGCGGAAGGTGCTGGGAGGGGAGTTGGGCGAGGATGTGGGGGATGAGGAGTTCGGGAATCTGCTGCTGCACCGGAAGCTCATCGTGCGGTGTGACCGGGTGGTGAAGACTCTGCGCCCCGGCAAGAAGAAGCTTTCCAAGTGGCCTGCCCGCATCGAGATCTTCCAGGTTAGTGACACTGGGCTGTGGCGCTGAGCTGGGGATGAGGAGCTGGATCGGAGTGCATGCGGAACGGGAATAGCTGTCGTTTGTGTAGTGTGCCCGATTCCGATGGGCTGAGCTGAATTGTTGTGGTTTGTTTGCCGTTTGGTTCGAGCATGACTACTTACGGATGTGTGGGACGTATGTGTCGCCAGGAGCAAGAGTTCTCGCAGGATGACGCCTTCTTTGCCTGGACATTCGAGAGGAGGAGTCCCTTGTGGCAAACTGCGCTGTCAATTTTGCTTCTAGTCGTGACAATAGGGTGCTGTCTGTTTCCATTGTTCCCGCATTGGTGCAAGTTGTTGGTGCTGTACCTGTGTTTAGCGTTCCTAGCCCTCATCGTTGGCACTCTGCTCGGTACGTATCTCAGCTGGTTTCCTGTTTGGTTTCTTCACCTTGTTGATTCACGGTTGGTGTATATCCTACTGAGGACCTGCTGCTGGTTGTAGTTCGCTGGGCAATTTTTGGACTACTTTGGATCTTCCTCGGGAAAAGGGTTTGGTTTTTCCCCAACATCCTCGCTGAAGAAGCAACGTTTTCAGAGTTATTCGTATTCCTGCCTGATCTGAGTGAGGATAAAGAGCCCCCACCGAAGTGGACCGCTCGAGTCGGCTTTGCTCTAGTCACTGTGTTGACACTTTGGTTTCTGGTGCACCATTCCCCGGACGAGTCCGCACGGATCAGGTTCGGGTTTGGGTTTGTCACGTTGTTTTCCTCTACGACGCTGGTTTTGCAGCTTGATGTGTTCGTTGATCCCCTTCATCGGATAATGCAGGTACAAGAGGAAAGTCACTAACACGATTGATGACATCCTGGAGTTCAAGTTTTCGGCTCTTTCTGGAAAGACGGCACCTACTATTGTGCTAGAGGCCGTTGCTGTCAATGATTCTACTATAGACGAAAGCCGTTCCTCTGAAGCTACAAGAGATGACAGTCTGAGTAGCCCCTCGGGTGACAGTTTGACTGAGGACGTAGATGGCGGGCTTAGGGAAGAGGAAACTCAGTTAGAAACATCAGTAGCAGGGGCCTCTGAAGTGGATGCAACCCACGGAACCAATAGAGATGAACTGTAGCATGGGACTTTCACAATGAAATAATTACAATTTGTGCCAGAAATTAGTGGCATTCTTTCCGTCCGCCGGTCGTTTCACTTCCTTGATTCAGTCCGTCCGTCATCTGTTCAGGTGTTGCTCTTAGAGCACCACCCGCCATGCGTCCTGCTTCGAAGTCACGGGAAAGCCTGTAGGTAGTAATACTGAATGGCATCTCTCCTCTACCCAAGGTATCAGACTTGTCTAGGCAGGAGGGCCCTTCTCTCATGCTACTCGCTCAATGCACTCAGAATACTTGGATGGTCTCACGTATGGAGTGACAGACTGCCTATGATGGGGCTTCACAATATGCTACAGAGGAACTATAATTTAATTTGGTATTTTGAAAATAAATCAAAACAACCCCGGGGGAGAAATCTTCAGCAAGGGTTCTAATTCCCCTATGTTACACATCGTAGAATCAGAACCCTTGCTGAAGATTTCTTCCCCGGGGTTCTAGGATGGATAGTGGAACTATAATGGCGAGGCAGGCTATGAGGACACAATAACTTGTTGGCACAACGTCCCTGCGGGTGACCCGAGGCGCAGTTACGAGAATGATGAGGCCAAGCCCTCGCACTGGTCAGACTCAGCAACAGATACACACAGACGGATAGAGGCCTCAGGGCTGACCTTCGACCATCCAGACTAGTAGTGAGTCACTGGACACATGACACACATGCCTAAGAGCAACACAGCAACTAGCTTGCAAGGTCAAGACGCTGGAGCTTATAAGCTCCGTAGTGAGCAAGGAGGCATAGCCCTGTCCGTTGCCGAATGCCTTGTGACAAAGATAGGAAAGGGATAGATATTAATGAAGGCCCTTGGAAAGCCAAAGGCAAGCTAGAAAGCTAGTTTCTTATCAGAAAACGAACGGAAAAGAGCATTTAAGTTTATGGGCCTATATTGATGTTTATCCAGCCTAGCCCGCAATGGCCCCATGTTGGACGGTCCCAATGTAACCCTCGGCGCTAGCGTCTAGCCCAAAATGGGATGATGTTTAGCTCGCAATGGTCCCATGTTGTAAGGTCCATTCGGACCCTAGCCGATTGATACATGGAGATTTCTCATCTAGAAGTTCTCACACAGGTGATAGTGGTACGGTGGTAAGACTCTTTACATAAAAA
This sequence comes from Anthoceros angustus, assembly GCA_010909165.1. Classification (NCBI taxonomy): domain Eukaryota; kingdom Viridiplantae; phylum Streptophyta; class Anthocerotopsida; order Anthocerotales; family Anthocerotaceae; genus Anthoceros; species Anthoceros angustus. Next base: position 266,858 of record MU008168.1, on the reverse strand, counting down.
AATAATAATTTATAAAAATACAATAAACTACTTTATAAAATACTTATCACGAGACGCTGGGGAGGCGTAGAGGATACGAGATACCAGGCCCGGTCACCTCCACCGCGTGAGTAGACACTTGTAGGTGTAAAGGGGCCTAGGATATTGCATACCCTGAGTACACACGGTAGTGAACATAAGCTGCGCCAGATACACTAGACCTACCACGTAACGTAGGCCAGAACAGGGCGTCCAGTGACAGTAATTATTCCAGATACCAATGCAGTTTACTCAAATATGGTGATCAACAATCGGTATGAAGAGGCCCCTGTACAGAAAGCATTACGTGAAGCTCAAAATTTGATGAGCATGTTAGAAATTCCATAACCAACTCAAGTTGCAGAACGAAAGTTTGTAGGCTGAATCGAGCGATAAAATGCCTCAACGAAAACTACAAGGCAGCTGCGAGTTGTGGTCTACAGCTCGACCAGTAAGCTGCGACGATTACTTCCAGCCCTGAGGCCGTCAAACACCACCAGCAGAAATTGGACATGTTAGTGTTGTCCACCCATTACGGTGATAAAAAAAACATTCACAACACCTGACCATCTCTAATAATCAAGACAAGCTAGCTACGCCTTCGGATTCTCACCAAAGAAGCTGTACCCTCCGAGAAGAGATCATGCAATGCAAGTACAAGAAGACACTGCGGTGCTGTCTGTGTGTATACTCCATCTCGGAGCCGACTGTGCCTCAGCCAGATCTGAGACTAGAAACAATTACCTGAGCTCAGATCGAACGAGAGAGCCGCGGATGTCGACCACAGATCCGAGACCGTGAGCCTCCTTGTCTGCACTTCCAGAGAACAAATCGCACGGATTGTGCCCGTGGTCACAGCCGGCAGCCAACATTCATCCGGTGAAGCAAACCGCAGTACAAATCAACGGAAACGCGGCACGCCACAAGCTCCGCACATTACCAAGAAAGTGCTAACACAAAACGAAGGCAGGCACACAGCGCTACGATCAGAAGACATCGGAGAGAAGTTTGCTGTGAAAGCTGTGGATTGCATCTCGAGAACTCCCACGCTGACGTCGCTGCGGCACCGCCAAAACAATGCAGGCTACGGATTTCGCAGCAAACTTCTCTCCGAAGCTGACGAGCTCGCGGACAAGCACCTCACAGCCAGGCTTATCGAATGCTCACAAGGCGGAACAAACAACCCGCCGTCCCAGAGCTCGGCAGCTGCATCGGCTCCCTTCTTTACCCCGCACTGCAGAAGGAAAGGGCCACACCGGCAACATGCTAGTGCGCGTCCGATGCCGCTGATCTCGGCGGGGCGAGAGGCGGAAGAGGAAAGAGCGCTGTGGTACCAGCATCGTCTCCCACCGGCCCCTCCCATGAATGAGCCAATCAGTCCAGTCCAGTAGGTGCGGCTCTCCCTCTTCCACTCTCTCTCCTTCTCTCCCTCTCTCTCTCTCTCTCGCTCTCTCTCTCTCTCTCTCCCAGCTTTCGCTCTGGCTTCTCCCTGCCGGGGGGGAGCAGGCCCGGCTATCACGAGCGATTGCGGAGAGCAGTACGGCTGCGCGTCAATGCGCCACAAGAAGACAAAGCGTGTTGCATCGCCCTGAGTGGTGACCTGGACCACACTCTCTGGTGAGGACTCGGAGCAGATATGGTTTGCAGTTGCAACTTGCGCTCATCCCGCTTCATGAATGCAACATGCTCATCACATGGCATGGCTATGTAGATACCGGGTGCTGATGCTTTTCACGCGCGGAGTTGGGAGGCCTGGCTCATAGCCTCGCCTGCATGTCCGTGGGCCACACCCTTAGCACACGGTCGCTCCTCGGGCTGTGCCGTTTCTTTGCTGCCGCTCCACGCCTCGGCCCATGCGAGCGGGACCGAGGAGGTGATTCAAGCGTGAGGTTCGCATATTCTCCAGCAGCGTGTCTCGGCTCGTGAGCGAGGTAGATGAATTCGAGGATGCCCACCCCCCTGGTGCGAATTTGTTGCAGCATCTAGGGCGGAGATTGGAGCCAGCTCGCTGCAGTGACTGCATGGCTGTTGCCTTCATTGCCTGGTCAGTAGGGTCAGAGCTGGGCCTGGATCGTGGGGTTTGGAATTGGGCGGGGCTGGCGCTGCCTGGAGGATTTTGAGGTGAGGCAACATGTTGGTGGATATCGGGCAGACGGTTCTTGAGGATGTGGCCTCCGGGGCCGGGGCTGTCGGTTCTGTTGCGCCCTCTTCGTTGCAAAGAGCAGGAGCCAGGAAGGTTATTATTGACACCGACCCTGGGATTGGTAATGTCTCGCGCTCTCAGTTGCAGGGCCTTGGACATTTTGTGGTTTGGGGATTCAGGGACTCTTCAGGGTTGGTTGCGGGTGCCCGTGAATTGTTTGGTGTTCACTGACCCAGTGTCTGTTACCACAGATGATGCTATGGCAATATTCATGGTTTTGGGGTCCCCTCAATTCGAGTTCATTGGCTTCACTACTGTTTTTGGAAATGTGACCACGCCCTTGGCTACCCAGAATGCTCTGTACCTGGTGCGTTGGCGTGTTTTCTGACCTGCAGCCAACATTTTTGGGTGGTTCTTGGTTAGGTTGCCCACAATCCAGTGCTTGTTCCTAACAGGGTGTGGATTGCTGATCTAGTGTGAAGTTGCCGGACGAGCTGATATTCCAGTTGCAGAGGGAAGCCCGCTGCCGTTGAGGGTACGCAGTGCTGCTTATCTGTCTCATTCCTGTTTCTGTTAGTAGCAATTCGTGATGGGTTTGTCAACTGCATGTCCCTGATGGCATGCAATTTGTCGACAGGGTCCACTTCCCCCTGTCGCGGACTTCATCCACGGTACAGATGGGCTTGGGAATCTATTTGTGGCCAACCCAAAGGCTAAGAAAATTGACAAGGACGCCTGTGACTTTCTGGTGGAGCAAGTCAATGCGCATCCTGGCGAGGTTACCGTTGTGGCGCTTGGACCACTGACGAACGTTGCTCTCGTGAGTGACAGGCCACCACAGTTTCTTCTAGCATGTCTGCAGACAGTTTGTCCGATTGTTTTTGTGTGTGGAAAGTGGTAGATGGGAAGGTGTGTGAAGGAAGCTTGCTGTGGATGCCATTGTTCTGCAACAGGCTATCCAGAGAGACCATTCATTTGCCAAGAATCTGAAAGAGCTCATTGTACTTGGGGGTGCATTTTTCTCAACTGGTAATATGACTCCAGCAGCAGAAGCCAATGTGAGTCTCCGTCTCGTATGTAAACACGCTACCATTCTCTGTGTAGACTGTTGTGCTGAGAGTGATTGTGGCGGTTGGTTTCCAGATCTTTGGTGATCCGGTTGCTGCTGATGCTGTGTTCACATCAGGAGCAAAGATTGTGATCATCGGGATCAACCTCACCACTCAAGTTTCGTTTTCTGGTAGGGCACATTGCCAGCTAAATTGATCCTCCTTACACCAGGACCTATTGCTTCAGGGTTGAACATGACTTGATTGCTGAGAGAACACCATCTCAATGTTTACGGGCTGGTTAATATGGCTGTTAAAGTTAGACGAAGTGACCCAATATGGTTAATTGAGTTGTGTCGTTGCTCAGTGATTACATTGCTGACTACACGCTTCATTCTTTTTGCAGCTGCAGATCTGGCAGAAATAAGGGACTCCAAGAGCAGATTTGGGAAGTTGGTGTACGATATGTGTGCTTTTTACAGGGATTGGCATCTGAAATCTGATAGCTTCGATGGTACTCTTGCGGTTTCTCACTCTATCACTTCACGGCCGCTAAATCAGCCAGCTTGTTTAACAGCACTTGGCCGGTGTGCAGGGATTTTTCTTCACGATCCAACTTGCATGGCCGCGCTCATCGACCCCTCTCTCTTCACCTACAAGTCTGGGGTCGTGCGGGTGGAGACACGAGGCATCTGCACTGGCCATACCCTCATGGATCAAGGGCTTAAGAAGTAAGTGTTTTAACGACCTACCATCCAGTCCGTTATGCCCTTTAAATATTCCTGATCTAAGTTTTGAAGAAATCATTGTGGTCTTGCTGTCGAGCAGCTGGGCATCAGAGAATCCGTGGACTAACCAGCCGCAAGTGAGAGTTGGTTGGACTGTGGACGTGGAAAGGGTGAAAGCACTTGTCAAGAGCTTGCTGAAGCGACCTTGAGGCATGCAACTGTCCAACCCTTTAAGGCAGATAAGAAGTTCAAAGTTGCACGAGCAACTCGTGACTGTGAAATCCTAGGTTGCAGATAGTGGCTTCATGCTATCTGCCTGCCAGTGCCACCCTTTTCATGTAAAACCCCACATGCAGATATTTCCTGGCAAACCTGAGATGTCAATATTACCTGCTCTTCGCTACATGGCAAGGAAAAGAGCTGGGCTGTGGGCGAGAGACTGTGTCCTAGCCTATAGTCAATCACCGTTTCTAAAGCTCTGGAACTGGAATCGCTAATTACATCAAACCGGTGATTAGATCAGAATCCAGATGATGAGGATTAGCTTCAGTCTCCAGATATGGTACGGCAACCCAAATACGTTCATACGTCGTTTGAACTTACTAGAATTCCAACAGTTGAGAGTGCACTTGATTGATGCAATTGATGTCATTTCTTGCTGTATTATGCCTCAAAGGGCATGATCGCGGAAGGAGACACCCCCCTATAAATCGTAGATCTATGGAATGGAAACGTCCTAGTTATAACTTTCAGGTTTTTTTAGATTCAAAACTTAATTCAGATTTATAACACTTTCATTACATATGGCTTCTTGTGAGTTTAAAAGGACATTATCTACCAATCAACCTCCATGAATAGAAAGGACACAAGAAATTTCTTCCATCGAATTACGCACATGCACAAAAGAAAATTGGCTCCTCTCTCTAGCTAAACAAACAAAAGAACTAGTAAATCCTTCCATTAGATCATATAAACCAAAAACTGAGCATCTTCTCCACTAGACTGCAGCGGTTATCAGTGGAAAGAATGGTACAACCTTGCAAAATATATTATTTTCTGCCCCACCCTCACTACATGGGGAGGTTTGTGCAATTAGAGAGGTCAGTCAATCTTAGTCACAAGGCATTGGTGTAATACTTGATACCTATTACACTAAGAATACACCCACCCTCACCCAATAGGGAGGTTTATGCAATTAGAGAGGGTAGTCAATCTTAATATAAATTTTTCTTCTTGGTCATTATGTATTATTTTCTGCCTTCGAATGGGAAGAGATCGTCAATCCTAGTCACAGGCCAAATGGACACACATTTATAAGAACCTCGTGATTAAGCATCCTGAGCTTAGATCGGTACTTAGATGGGGTGCCTAAAGGAAAAGGATGCCCTTGGCGCAAGTAGCTTAGGCACACCATGGTACAAGTTGTCAAGTACGAAGTCCCATGACGGAAATCCGTCCTTAGTGGGCTTAAATAAAATTCTTCTTCTTCTTCTTCTTCTTCTTCTTCTTCTTCTTCATTGGTATAGTTCTTAACATGCATTTTAGGAAAAAAATGCCCACCCTCAGCCAGAGAGGCTAGTCAATCTTAGTCACAATGCATACGTATAGTACTTAATACATGTTATATGAAGAAAACATATTTGCTCAAATTTTTGTTATGGAATGAGACAAAAAGGAAAGACGAGAAACTTTAGGCAAAAGGCAAGGGGAAAAGGTTACTCATAGTTGAGAGGAAGGGGAAAGGGGGAAGGGGAAAAGACTGCTCATGATCGAGATCACGTCAATGATATTTGAAAAGTCTGTACATATATGTAGGCGTTCCACACATGAATTCGCCCATGGGCACGGTGTGCTAGGGAGGCGCCCATGGCGCGTGTTGAGGCGCGGCGGCCGCCGCCATGGGCGGCGGGCGTGTTGAGGCGCCGGCGGGCGTGTTGAGGCGCGGCGGGCGTGTTGAGGCGCGGCGCGGCGCCCATAGGCGGCGGGCGTGTTGAGGCGGCCGGTGGCGCCCATGGGCACGGTGTGCTAGGGAGGCGGCGGCCATGAAATAAACATCTTTGGGGGAGGCGGCCGGTGGCGCCCTCCTTGCTCACCGCGCATCGGCCGGTGCTAAGGGGCGCGGTCGGTGGCGCCCTCCTTGTGCACCATCCTACGATGCATGCGGTGAAGCTAGGGGGGACAAGAAGGAAGCGGGTATCCTATCACCGATGGAAGGTGTGGCCCATTCGCAAGAAGGGTTAAAAGATTTGCGTCCATAGGTGTTGAAGAGTACAAGTGGTGGGAAGCCTTTTGGGTGGACCAGAAGGAGATTGCTATCATTGTGGAGAATAACATTGGGCTAGTGCTACAACGTCCTTGGAAGTGGTTTTCACGTGCAGAAGTGGATCATACAGCCTGACCACTTCAAGTGTCGGATAAAGCTTTGCTAGATGAGGCATTATTGAGGGACCTACTACAGCGTGATATGTACTTAGGGGCATATCAAAATGCTGGAAGGCAACAGTGGGAATGGCGCGGATGAATGGGGACATACCGTAGGGTCCACCTGATGTGCCAGGGTAGTTCTGTCCATCAGAGCCAGGATTCGACAAATGGTGTACACACCCTAAAACAGTGATCATATCCGCCACTACCTTCTCGCCAATAGCCAACACCTATGGGCTCATCCTAGGGGTAATACGAGAAGTCTCCACCACCGTGTGCATATGTCTTGGTTGCCTGCACTCCTCAGCTAATCAGGAGGAGTGTGCTCCACCATCACTACTTCTTAATTACCTGGACATATGGACAATCGATTTCCCCCAGGCCACAGATTGGCCACCACATTTCTGGCAGGAGACTGGCTGCTTAATGTGGATGGAGCAATTCGTGATGGTGGTGTTCGTGCATTTCCTGGTGTCCCTGTCCCCGGTGTGTCAAGCCCCCAAATGTTGAAAACTGCAGGGAAGAACTCGTCCCGCATGGTGAAGAACCATAGTTGTGCAGTGGCGGAGTTGTTAACATCAAAGAACCCTGCACGCTTTCCAGCCGACTTCATAAAATTCAGCACCCCATTCCTCCAACTGTATGGCTTCCCAGTCTTCAGCCATGTTAGAGAACACACTCAAAGCACTAGAAGCCCATCCCTTTGCCCTCAACCACGTGCGGGGAACCTCCAAGCCACAAGATCGGAAAGCACAGACACTGCTCTCCCTCAAATGCTGGTAGAGGCAAAAGTCGTGGTAGGAGTGTCCACAAGGAAGAACTAAAAAATTATGTGCACCATGGCACTTGCACAAGTTAAGGTTACTTCAAGTGGTCAGTTTTCACTTCACTCACCTTACACTTGATTAAGCTCCACTTCAACCTAGACCACTACAAACAGGCACCATGACATCTGCATCCACTTGAACAAAGCACCATAAACAGTGTAGCACCATCAAGTGGAAAGTGCTCCAAAGCACCATAAAAAGTGCAGCTACATAAGGAGCACCATCAAGTGGATGGTGCTCCAAAGCACCATATTACGTGCAGCACCATAATTACCACCTCACTTGGAGCACCATCCACTTCATATGAACCCTTGAGTGGAACGCAATAATAAGCACAGCACACCACTAAAGTAGAGCCCCCAACCACCTAACCAGCGATTCAGACACAAGTGCACTCTACACATGGTGTAACTTGCAAATATTCAAATTTAAGAGGAAGACCATTGAAGGAAAAGTGGTGACAATCACTCTTCATCACCCAACATTGAGCAGTGAACACACAGTACATAAGGGGCATTGACTTCACCTCCATACCACCTCTACGGTCAAGAGGGGCTTCAATCAAGCTGGTGGCCAAAGAGGCCTGCTGGTCGCCTCATCAAGGAAGACAATTCACGGTGCTGCCATGTCTTGCTCATGCGGCGCCACCCTTTTCTCCATATCTCCACACACTCCTTAGCCTTGCGACCTGCTGCCAGGTGGCAAGTTCAGACACCAACCCCTCCTCCCTTTCAACCAAAGAACGCAGCTGTGTTGTCTTCACTTCTTCGCTGGTTGATGCAACTCTCAGCTCATACTTCTCCAAGGCCACGTCTCCTAGACCTTTTTTCAGCTTGTCAACTTCCTCACACACCTCCAAGAGCACTTTCTCTTGGAGCTTCACTACTGTAACAACAACAAGATCCTCTAGGCGGTTCCAAGAAGGTGCCATGGCGTCTAGACATAGCCACTTGCTCGTGCCATGTACGAATGGTTCAGCCACCACCTCATGAGAAGTGGACTCCACGGATCTTTAGTCGCATTGGTTTCCACCACAGCTGCTTTGTTTGTAGCTCTTCCTTGGCGAATGGGCTTTCCTTTGCTGAATCTGCTCTCCGGAGATGCTAGCACCTTGGACTCCGAGCATGAGAGCGTGTTCGCTGGCTAATACTCTCCTCACCAGGAAGATCCCCTTGTGCTTGACCGCCATCCGCAAACATATGTACCTCACATCCCTTTTTGTCCTCCACTACAACATCCTCACATTGCATCTTCTTTTTCGATGTTTCTGCTCTTCGAACCACACCCCCTACACGAAGGGCCTTTGTTGTCTTGTCATAAGTGAACCAATCAATGGAAACAACTTTCAACTTCTCCACAAGAACTCCAAGTGCCATCTTCCTAGGAATGAACTTCTTCCCTAGGGCCTTTTACACATAACACAAATCATCAATGTTTTCCCACTCGCACTGGGAAATCACCTTGCAACTTGCAACGCGTTTTCGAGACCACTTGAACCCTTCGTTCTTCCCAGCTATCGGCCCAAACACACTAACAATAAACTCCTCACCACCAATCAGATCCTTGAGAATATCAGTGTACGAAATATCCCTAACATTAAAACCAGCACGACGGAGTGTGCCATCTCCTTCTTTCTAGTCCCAGACATTCACAGGCTTTCCTTGCAACTTCTTCACATGTTCGGTCCTTTCACGCACTTCCAGCTTCTTCTGAAGCGCCTTCTTCGAAACAAACTCAAAACATGCTAATCTTGGAAGGGGTTAATATCTGATGAGGGTTTTCAACCAAATATCGTCGGAAGGGGTTTGGGATGGGTCGCATTGCTTTGGGCAACATCGGTCGAAGGCACGAAAATAAGGGTCGATAAGGGATGAAATTGACGTCCGGGCGTGTCTCCATCACACAAAGGGTTAGGGCGTGGTTCGGCCATCGAATTTGGCATATTCGACCCATGCTTGCTTACCATAAGTACCGGAAGGACTAAAAGGGAACGGGTTGTTGAGGCCTGATCTAAATAAACAAGGTCTTTTGAAGACATTGCGGGCAATCTTCAGTCATCATTGGTAAAGAATGGTGCTTCTTTCCGAACCGTCGTCGAACCCATAGTCTTTTGTTTTTGGCAAGAAGGGCGCTCGAGGCGCCGGTGGGCGCGCCGAGCTAATTCCACGATTTAGGATTTAGGCATGCGTACGGATGGGTTATATACAGTTTGCCGAACAAAATGTACAATACACAGGACTGGTGCGGAAAACGGTTTCCATGCTACTAAAGGATGGTGAAAAATGGCGGGCGCCGGCCCACCGGCGCCTTGCCATTTGTCCTTGTCGCCGACACTGCAACCTACGACCAGGGGAAGTGACTCCAACTTCTTCAACTTCCAGTCACCGAATGATTGCACCAACAGGTGATTCCCTATCACTAACGCGAGCTCCACTTTGAGCCTAACACTTGGCGGTCGGCCTTGACGGTCGAGTAAACCCTCTTGTCTACCGATGTCCACCGATGTTTGCCTCCACTTCATATGAACCCTTGAGTGGAACGCAATAATAAGCACAGCACACCACTAAAGTAGAGCCCCCAACCACCTAACCAGCGATTCAGACACAAGTGCACTCTACACATGGTGTAACTTGCAAATATTCAAATTTAAGAGGAAGACCATTGAAGGAAAAGTGGTGACAATCACTCTTCATCACCCAACATTGAGCAGTGAACACACCTGGTACATAAGGGACAGCATTCAGCTTCACCTCCATAGCACCTCTACAGTCAAGAGGGGCTTCAATCCAAGCTGGTGGCCAAAGAGGCCTTGCTGGTCGCCTCATCAAGGAAGACAATTCACGGTGTGCCGCCCATGTCTTGCTCATGCAGCGCCACCCCTTTTCTCCGTATCTCCACACACTCCTTAGCCTTGTGCAGCTTCTGCTGCCAGGTGGCAAGTTCAGACACCAACCCCTCCTCCCTTTCAACCAAAGAACGCAGCTGTGTTGTCTTCACTTCTTCGCTGGTTGATGCAACTCTCAGCTCATACTTCTCCAAGGCCACGTCTCCTAGACCTTTTTTCAGCTTGTCAACTTCCTCACACACCTCCAAGAGAACTCTCTCTTGGAGCTTCACCTGCTTTGTAACAACAACAAGATCCTCTAGAGCAGTTTCCAAGAAGGTGCCATGACGTCTAGACATAGCCATATCTCCCATGCCATGTACGAATGCACCACCTCATGAGAAGTGGACTCCACGGATCTTTAGTCGCATTAGTTTCCACCACGGCACCTTTGTTTGTAGCTCTTCCTTGTCCGAATGGGCTTTCCTTTGCTGAATCTGCTCTCCACGAGATACTAGCACCTTGGACTCCGAGCATGAGGCGTGTTGGCTAATACTCTCCTCACGGGAAGATCCCTTGTGCTTGAGCCATCCATGAAACATATGTACCTCACATCCCTTTTGTCCTCCACTACAACATCCTCACATTGCATCTTCTTTTTCGATGTTTCTGCTCTTCGAACCACACCCCCTACACGAAGGGCCTTTGTTGTCTTGTCATAAGTGAACCAATCAATGGAAACAACTTTCAACTTCTCCACAAGAACTCCAAGTGCCATCTTCCTAGGAATGAACTTCTTTCCCTTAGAGGGCCGCTTCTGGTACACACAGTAACACAAATCATCAATGTTTTCCCACTCGCACTGGGAAATCACCTTGCAACTTGCAACGCGTTTTCGAGACCACTTGAACCCTTCGTTCTTCCCAGCTATCGGCCCAAACACACTAACAATAAACTCCTCACCACCAATCAGATCCTTGAGAATATCGATTATGCGAAATATCCCTAACATTAAAACCAGCCGCGGAGTGTGCCATCTCCTTCTTTCTAGTCCCGGACATTCACAGGCTTTCCTTGCAACTTCTTCACATGTTCGGTCCTTTCACGCACTTCGGCTTCTTGAGCGCCTTCTTGAAACAAACTCAAAACATGCTAATCTTGGAAGAGGTTAATATATCTGATGAGGGTTTTCAACCAAATATCGTCGGAAGGGGTTTGGGATGGGTCTGCTTTGGGCAACATCGGTCGAAGGCACTGAAAATAAGGGTCGATAAGGGATGAAATTGGTCCGGGCGTGTCTCCATCACACAAAGGGTTAGGCGTGGTTCGGCCATCGAATTTGGCATATTACCCATGCTTACCATAAGTACCGGAAGGACTAAAAGGGAACTGGGTTGTTGAGGCAGTCTAAATAAACAAGGTCTTTTGAAGACATTAGGCAATCTTCACAGTCATCATTGGTAAAGAATGGTACTTCTTTCCGAACCGTCCGAACCCATAGTCTTTTGTTTTGGCAAGAAGGCGCTCAGCGGTGGTGGGCGGCGCCACAGCTATCAATTCCACGATTTAGGATTTAGGCATCGTCACGGATGGGTTATATCGATTTGCGAACAAAATGTACAATACAGGGTGCGGAAAAGCGGTTTCCATGCTACTAAGGATGGTGAAAAATGGCGGGCGCCGGCCGCGCTGCCATTATCCTGTCACTGCGCTACGGCCGAGTGACTCCAACTTCTTCAACTTCCGATCCGAATGATAGCACCAACGGTGATTCCCTATCACTAACGCGAGCTCCCACTTTGAGCCTAACACTTGGCGGTCGGCACCGCCAGAGTAAACCCTCTTGTCTCGATGTCCACCGATGTTTGCCTCCACTTCATACATCTTTTCACTCATCTCCGAATTGACACCTTCCATGTCCAAGGGCCCGATGTCCTCACCGTCTTTCTATCTTGGTGCACTTTGGTGGCTCGATGAAGCCCAATTCATTCAACTTATCACGATCGCTTTTTGTCAATGGAATAGAGATGTTTACGAATTCAAACGAACCCATAATACAAGATGACGGTTTTATTGATGAAGACTTCTTGAACATTCTTGAAATTTGCCTTCCCACCCTTTTTCCTTCCAATCCCATGCTCGGTGGAAGTGCAGAATCACATATTCTTCCACGATCCGCCTTCATATGCATCTGTGCTCGATCCAGTACGTGAAATGAGGCTCTTCCACATCCAACCTCACGATTAACTTTCCCAATCCGGAAAGGCGATTATGCGTATCGGCTGTACTGCGATGAACATCCTTCCTTTATGTCTTTTACATCTCCATGCAAGCGTGCCATTTCTCGCCGCTTCCCAACCGCCGGTAAGGCCCCAAGTACATATCCGTTGGGGAGTTCTCTTAGCAACGCCTCCTCTAGGATAGCTTCATCGGGAACTTGGAGTGGTTGCTTTCTTCCGATTCGAGAGAACCATTTCCACGGCACTTCTGAGCCCAATGTTGTTCTCCACGATTATTGCGATTTCTTCTTGGTCCACCTGAATGCTTCCCACCATCCATACCATCCCCAATCACATATGGCGCTCAGCAGACCCGCTCTCAAATGTGCCACTCCTTGGAGATAACCCCGTCCCTTTCTTGTCTCGAGCCGGGCCGGCGGTCTTGTTGTTATGTCGTTGGAGGGACAAATTTCAAAAACTCCAACCCGGCCGGTTTCCCAATACATCGATGTCGAATATTGCTTGCTCCTAATTCATCACCACCCCAGTGGTTTGTCTTCTCTGGTGATTTTAAAGCGGTCTGGAAAGATAAGTTGTTCAATTTTCTCACCGATGAATATGCTGGACCATCGCCTTGTCTAATCGGCCATACATATGAGGAAGTCCGGACCTCCCAAAACTTTGATCTCCGGTGTAGGCGTGTATGCATGAACCGATGTAGCCACGCGGAAGAGTGTGTGCCTCCTTGTGCTTCAAGCTTTTGGAAAAGCAAGAGAACATTTGGTCGATTTGGTGAGTGTGCCCAACAAGGAGGAACCCAACCTTCACCGAAAAGTTCCCATATCAACTAGCATGTTCAAATCACGAAACAACAGCTGGTTCTTGTTTTCCGGCAAGTGTTGTCAAGCTGCAAATAGAGCACTTTGGGTAGCACTCCTTTATAATTAAGAATAACATCTTGAATAATCACGATTGTCGATTCGCATCGTTCCTCAAATTGGCATAGTGCAAAAACACTCTTGCTGCGTCGTATAATTGTGGATCATGCAACCCACTACGTGCAGATACAGCGTCCTCATCAAGATTCTTTGGCCAACGAAAGTGTGGAATCTCGGTCTTCTTGGTCCATTCCGTCTATAGCGAGGAGCATGTACTTATCCGGTTCCTGTAACTCTTTTCACGGTGTTTTGCCATTTTTCCCGCTCCTCCTGCAGCCGCGGTGTGCCTCTAACGGCTGATATTTTTTCCTGACCAAACACGTTCCAAGTGTCACATCCTTCCAAGTTTTCACGTTCCCCAATTTCACACATACAAACACGCTTCTTCCACACCACAAGCGAAGACAGAATCCATGAAACCCATTGCATACAACAAACCGATGTCGTGGACTATCACCTCTTCACACATACATTTACCATCTTCCCCAATCTAAAATCTACAAAACGTCCACCTTCTAGGTCATATATTATGGTTGGCGAGTTTGAAGGTGGATGGGGCCAGGCGCCGGCAGCCGCGCCCGGGCCCCTAAACTCGACCAATCAAACCTACAACCAGGGCCATCCATGAACAAGGACCGAGTTTCAAACATGGTACTCGAGCAACTTGATGCAGCGGTCATCATGGGTGGCGCGGCGGGCGCCACCCTCATTTCAGTTTTGAACCATCCGCATACCCGGTGCTCATTCGGCGAACTATGGGATGAACACGAAAAACTCCTCCCACCGAGATGGGTTGTACTAGTGGTAGAGTGATATCTACCTTGATCAACCTTCCGAGTTGTATTCGAATGGTGGTCTTTAACCAGACATATTGAGCGGTCGAGAACTGTTGGATTTGGGAATCTTCACTCGGTGAAGTTAGATTTCCATAACTTCAAAAACCACGTCGTCACAAAGCTGAGACGAGCTTTGACCGCCGTTTGTACAATGACCATATCTCCAGCTTTGTATAGGTGTCGGTGGTTATACACCGCACGTTGAGTCTTTCACCATGAGCGAAAAGCATTATCCATCCACGCTAGAGCACCAAGTGCATGACGGGACTTATGAATTGGGTTGGTTCGAACACTATCCCACGGGCATTCCTCATGACCCTCCCTTTCGATTCCTCGTATCATTGTGCCCCATACAATATACTCTTAGGCCTTCACGTAGAGGAACCGATCCCATAACATGCGTAAAACTCTTTCTTTGTTAGTTTGACTCGGGTCCCGATGTACGAGGCTTTGAAGAAATGTCTCTTGCTCTTGCACGCACATTGTGAGGAACCTATATCGTTGCTCAAGGCCTTGCTTGGTCAACTCTGCATGCACATTTGGTTGCAACACGGTTTAAGAAAGTCTGCCGTCACCTTCTCCATTCACATTTTTGCAAAGACACCCGCCGTGCGCTGTCCACTTGACTTTGTTGTCATCAATGTCTCACTTAAAGGCTTGGGATGGAATGTTCCGGATGCACCGGGGAGGGTGAACAAAGTCATCATCCCCATCCTCGATCCACGGATCATTTGCTTGTGGAAGAACTCGATCCTGCGGTCATCCTCATCGCTCCTTGGCGGAACAAACCACGGATTACGCACCCCATCTCCCTTCCTTCCGGTGTCTTCGCTGGATGCGGATTCCCATCAATGGCGCATATAAGTTCAAGTTCACGGGGTCATGGGCACACGCGGAATCCGGAGAGGGCGCTTGTCGATGGCGGCGAGCATTACCGCAATACCACTTCGCGGTGTGCATGAGATGGAATCGCCACGGATGGGGTGGACTATTCGCCACAACATTGTCTTCACCGCAAACAAGTCGCTTCTTGTTGAAGGCAAACTAACCTTCCGGAGTTCGGACTCGTTTTCGTTGCTCATGATCGGGCGGCGGGGCCCCATTCATCTGACCATCCTTGGCTCCTCACAAGAGAGTCACCTACCATCAAAATCAAAGACCCCTCTTCCACACCTGTTCCCTGCGACAACATCAATGTCGGTCATTACATGGGACGCAGAGACGAGAGGATGCAAACCCAACACTTGTTCTCAAGTACATGTTCCCCTTGATCGCACAAACGAAGTGAGGAATGCACTTGTGGTGACAAACTCGACCTCTTCGACAAGCGATGTGTGGGTGGCGCAACATTGTCGGCCGAGGACTCCGCACCTCTAACCTCCGAAATATGGTCCTCACTCTTCACAGGCGTGGTATGCCATGACATAGGCGGCAAGGTAAGGTAAGGTGGAAATGCCATTATGAGCAAATAAACCGAAAGATCTTCACCGGTAGAACTTGGCGCGAGGCACACCGCCTCTTCATTGTTTTCGGCATTGGGGTTCACATGTACGGCTTTTGACTTAGGGTCCTATAAATGGTTTTCCGTAATCATTTCCTTAATTGACATTTATGGTTAGGGTTGCGGCACATGTGTATGACGTGACCGAGCGTCATACTGATTCAGTGGAGAGTAACCCCGAGAGAGCGAGCAAGTTCTTCCAGACAGACGGTGGCGGCCGCCTCGGCATCAACTCTCGGCGAAGGACTTTTGGCGCTCCCAAAGACGCGACTTCTCCACGCGCGATCCTCCGCCATTTCCTCTTCCGATTCACATAGTCTTGGTATGGCCCTCCCCTTCCTGCTCGCAAATTTCCTTCAAGTTGTGACGATTCCTTCTTTGAATTGGCTTCCTATGGCGATTGTATCTAATCTCTTGAGGATGGCGGAAGACAAGTAGGAAGGAACGTGGAGAACCGAGGCAACATCCCGACCCGATGCCCAAAACCAAGAAATCCCGGCGGAAGAAGAAGGATGCGGCGGAATTTCGGTGTGGATGTCGGAGAAGGCACGCGCCTACCTCCGGTGGTGGGCGCGAGATACAACCAGCCATCAAGCACCAGCCCTGGAGGTAATTTGTCAATTGGGCATGGGAAATCGGGCAGCCTAACATCTGGGAAGGCCAGCACAACGAAGGAGAAGGCTGCGCAGGGAGGAGACCGAGGGAAGAGACCCCACAGGCAATCAGTGCCAGCGCCTATTCCAACGCCATTTAACTATGAGGATACTGTTGCCATACGTCGGTTGGGGAGCAAGGTGGAGGCCACTGTTCTGCTCGAGAAGGACTGGATGTTGACACAGGATGAGGAGCCTTCGGAGGAGAACAATTTTTGGACTCCTCTATTGAAACTGTGGGTCGAGGGTTCAAGGGGCCTTGCCAAAACCAGAGCAAGGGCTGGGTTCTATGATCGTGGATATGGATGGACGAGAGCTGTGTTTGATGTCGTACAACAAAGCCTTTGGTATTTGATCGGATAAGCGAAGATGAAACCATGTACAAGGCTTATGAGGTCACCTACATGGCTTCCAAAGCAAGAAGTGCGATCCTTCAAACTGGTGGAGGATTTGAAATGCTATCGTCGATATAAGTAAAACTTTGGAATAAGGTTTTCAAGGCGCTTGATGCAAATCGTTGTATGTTGGTTTCCATGACTTGTGCCTTCTATCTTGCGTTTCCTCAATCCTTTTTACTTTTGGGATGCTCAAGCTAGAGCACGATTACGACCATATGCGGGAAGATTACCGAATCCGTCATCCAGCATAGGAGGGAAATGTCACAACGACGAGTCAGAGCCCAGCTTCGACAGAATGTGCATGACGGGCTCACCGAAGCCGAGCGCAGTGCAGCTAGTGAGCTCGGCCCATCTGATGAGGAGGATGGGTGTATACCCGACGTCCTTGGCCACTCCGACGATGGCGACTTTCGGGAGGCGAGGATGGAAGGATGTTCTTGGACATTCCTTTTCCGGCTCCTCCATGGAGGTACCCAGTGGTATCGCGGAGGTGAGGCGCCGGCCGGCCCCCTCCTGATAAGTCTTTGAGACTGGTTACACGGACCCCAACCGGTTTCGGGTTCCCAAGGCACTGCGAAGGGTTGGGCGCCGGCCGGCCGATCTGGTTGCACTTGTTGCGGAAGAGACGGTGAGCGGTGGGCGGCGCGGTTCTATTGAGGCACCTCCGTGTCCGCCGATCCGAGAGTATGGACAGGGACTCGAGTGGGAGAGCAAGGCATGGTGGGCCGCAGGGCATACCATCGCTCACATAGCGAGGCTCCACAGGGGAAGAGAAAGAAGAAATCCGGGAAGGAAACCGTGAGTGAAGCCCACCAGAGAACATAGCATCCATGTGCGAGATGAGGAAAGACTTGAAGATGCTATCCGAATCGACCCATTGACAATAATCGTGGACTCGCCTATGCCAAGAAAGTTGTTCGGAGGCAGTCGTAAAGCTTGAGAATTTGAAAGATCTTTTATTACACCGGATGCCCAAATCGGGAGGTGGACGAGGCATGGTCAAACTACCTAGCCCGAGTTATTCAAGGAAGGATTGAAGAAGGGTTACGCCATGCATGATTGACCCGGGAGTGCAACGATATTAGCAAGTTGATGGCGAAATTCGGGCCAAGAAATATATTATGGGTGTACTTGGGGAACCACATATCTTGCTATGAAGCACTTGGCGATATTGCTCGGAAGTCCGTTTTCAATATGTTGAAGCGCATGTATCTGTGGGCTTACGGTGCACGAGATGAGAGTTCTTGCAACCGACCATAACACAATGTCGACAAGCGGAAGAAAATGTCTTTTATTGAATGTAAGATATTTACGAGATGAGCTTCTTATTGCGCGTCGGGATGGAGTGCAGATGACCATGTCATGGAAGTTCAATCTTTATAAGGTTCTTGGATTAATTGAAGATGATGAAGGCCGCGAAGATGACGTGTACAAGCAGAACAAAGTGGACAACATGACACACATACATGCATCATGAGCGAGGGCAAGGTATGGGATAATATTGATAAGATCTTTTCAAAGTGGGAAGCGGTAGTTACGGGCGGAAGAAGCACATACTGCGCGGCAAGAAAGGGAAGGGAAAAGGAAAGTCACAGATGATCCCAAACACGTGGAAACGGTGTATTTCAAGCCGAAAGACATGCTCAAACCCGGAAATCATTCCGGTATACGATGGGTGAATGTGGGCGTGATTCTTGTCACGGCGGAAGGTCTTGTGCATCCTCGATCTCAAAGGAATGGAGGACGAAATTACTTCAAGAAAGAAACCGCATGTTATTCAAGTGGCCATGGCTAAACATCCGAGTGCTCATCTTCGAGGAAGTGAGGAAGGAATATCCCTACACTCAACGGACGACATGATTGCTCGGTTTCAAACGGCTTTTCTTTGGGAAGGTGAGATCCGTCACCACGACAATGAGTCGCTTTGGTTTTCGTTTGCATTGAGGCCGTGGCGGCGTCCCGCTCTGTCGAGAATGGCACGATAGTGGGGAGGCGCCGGCCGGCGCGCCTCCCCCCTCTGAATCTTGTGAACTGCACATGTCACGGCGCCGGCGCCATATGTCTGCTCTACCTACGGCGGGCGGCGGCGGCGCCGGCGTGCGGGCACCGCAAACCAAATTTGTCGATGGAGGGTGTGAAGGCGCGGTCGGTGGCGTCTTTCACACCCTCCTTCATCATCGACCTTGTTTGAATACAATAGGAATGTGGTGTCCTGCTCTAACGTTTTTCTTTCCACGGCGTTGACAATAAAGGATGTGGAGAATTTGCAAAAGTCGGAGGATTTCAAGAACTTCATATTTGAGATTAACAACTGGAAGAGTCTTGAGGATGAGCGCGTGCAATCGTGACAAGGATTTGAAAGGTGCACTTGTTCCTGTTCGGTGCGAGAAAGAGTGTTACTATCAAGTGGAAAAAGAAACATTATGGAGATGCGGGATTCCTTGATGGGCTTATACCCTTCGGTTATGGATGTCCCAAGAGGCTTTGACATTGGTCCTATGGATAGTCGGTTGGATGCGGGCATGATGAACACGATTTTCCAAAGCTTCCGGAGAAGACGACGGCGGAAGAATTCAGGCTCATTGTCATGCACGGAGTGGAAGAAGCTCACCTTGTGAGAGAGTGCATGCGTGGATTATGTGGCAAGGGTGGAATGGTGTCCTTCGTTTGGGACAAAACAAACATGAGTAATGACGGTGGATTTGAGACTGGAGTACATGTTGCTTGGTGTGTGAAGGAAGGCAAGGCGGCTATGACGCCCAATATTACTGTGAGGACTTTTAACAATGGACGATCCGTGATTGCACATGATCGTGGTGAAGAAGCGGTGTACATGTCTCAAGACAAAATGGTGGTGTGCCTACCAAAGACCTCTCGGGTTGATGATGAAATTCATCAAAACATTCTCGAAAGAAGGAGATTGGATTACGGATGGTTGCGAAGTGGGACAACAACAGGCATTGCTTTCGGGCAATTCTATTGCAATAGAGGTGACCTCCATTGTCTGGTTATATCCCACAACGCATACATGGTTTCGAGGTTTTGCGGTGGAAAGAGGAGCTCACATTCGAGGCCCACGGAGGCGGCCTGGTCAGGCTAAAGAAGTTTGTATTAGCGAAAAAATTGTTCGGCTCGGTGGTTCCACTTAGTGCAAGAAGGATGAAAGCATAAGCAGGGGACTTGCTAGAGGAAGGACAACAAACCACAGATCATGTGCGATGCAGGAGTGGTGGCGACAAGGGCAGGCGACAACGCAGAAGATGATGAAGCGAAGGCCAGCGGTAGCGGCTTGATGTAGAATTGGAGCATGCGCAACTGGCGATTGTTTTAGATTGAAGCCACCCAAGCGCAGATGAGTCTCGATCACCGCTGAGGGATCTTTGTAGAGGAAAGACTATATTCGAGGGACGGAAGAGGGTTTTGAAGCGATGATATCATTTTCTTTCATTACTTGTGTCAAAGCATAGCCGGCAAGGATACTCTGGCGCCCGGCCAGCCGCGCCCGATCTCTGTTTTATGAATTGTGAAATATCAATGTTTTTTTCCCCTTTCGTATTTAGCATGGTGCTGTAAACGGAGGATTCGACGTATTTTGCATTTCCCGAACGGTGTCTTTTTTGTGAAGGGGGTTTCAGTTGTGCGGAAGGGGGTTTGTATATTAACCCCCTTCCAAGATTATCATGTTTCAAGCTCCTCTTCAAAGACAGCCATCTTATTAGGCTATGCAATCCTGCAAGACGGAAAGCAGAAAACAGGGTCAGCACCGAATCAGCAAATGTGGATTACGTCAAATCCATGAAGACCACAAACAATTGTAATAGAAGACAGCGAGCTCCCATCTTGCACGCCCTTCTCTCTAGCAACCACAACGAACATCCCTTCATCAATCACTTCCTTCTCTCCAACCAGAAGGTCCATCTCCAGACCTTTGCCAGGTCCATCTCCAGCCCAGATCCACCACATAACAGCGTCTCTCAGCATAGGGGTTATTCTCCATTAAAGGGGTTTGGGTCCCTAAAGACCAAAAATGACCCAGCAGGCCAAAATGCATCATCTTTAGCAAAACCACTCTTTAGACATGTCTTGAAAGACATTGACCATGTTATTTTCTCGTGAATACTTACGCTAATGTGGTTGAAGCCAAGAAGGTTCATGGATTTCACCTTCACAAGGAAGGGATTTCAAGGATTTTTAACGGTGCTAGGAATCCTAAACACCTCTTTCGCAGCGATAGTACTTCCTAGCGGGGTGAGAGAGGCAAACCAAACAAAATTAGTCCAAGCCAAAGCTACGGACGTCCGGCAACCAACACGAAAAGTAGCAATTCAAGCGAAAAACAGCGGACGTCCGCAATTGTGAAGAACATTAACCGATAGCGATCATGGCCATCTCGAGAGGACCAAACTACGACTCTAAAAGTAAGGGCGTCGGTGCACTGTGAGTACACAACCACAGGATCTCCATTGTTAGAGTGAAAACATAGAAGGAATTGGAACAATGCGGACGTTCGGCACATTGGCGCGAGTCTGCTAAAGCCTGCGCCGGACGTCCGGCGCATTTTCTGAGACCCCAATCTTGTGGGCGTCCAGCGAGATGGAAATGGTGGAGTGGATGCGCCGGACGTCCGGCGCACATGTATATTTATTGTTTGTCTTCTATAAGAAGCATCAGCTTCGGTTAGGTGCAGATAGACCCAATGGTGTAAGAACTCCATGGATAAGCACTCCCGGGTCAGATCAGTACTAGGATGGGGTGCTTGACTTTGGTGCTTTTAGAACTTCCCAGTTATGCACTCTTGGGTCAGATTAGTGCTAGGATGGCTTGCTTGTTTTTGGCGCTTTGAAAACTTTGTAACAACTCCACTCTTAAGCAACCTAGAGGCGTATCAATACTAGGATGGAGTGTTGATTTTTAGTGGTTTGAAAAATTTGTAAATCATCCGGTATCTAGGCGTAAAGTCATGAATATTATTTTTGAAAATCATTTGTTGGTTGATGTTATATTCCACATTCGCTTTGTATACAACATGTAAAACCTTTTGGCCTTACTCTATGTGCCCTTCCGATGACTTGCATGGATCTCTTTGATTGGTGCGCCAAATGTCCGCTCATTCGAGTTTGATGCACGTATAGATGCATAGGCCTTGGTTTCTAGATGAGCTACATTTTCCAAAATTCGACATGTATGATGGTGGTTTCTAATGGCCAACCTTTTGAAGGCGACAATGTTTCACAATGTTTTGCGGAGAAGCAAGAAAATAAATAGAATAGATGATTTTTCCTTGAGTAATGAAAGCACATCGGATGCGATCGAACACAAGCATAAGAGAGCATCTGCACAGCCCTGCGAGCCCTAGTGAGAGCCGGTAGTATGAAGAAAGAGGGCTAGTCGCCCGATGGGGTTTTGACCAAATGGTGAGTATTTCGGTGAGGCTCGAAGGAGGACCTCTATACCATGGCGCCCACACTACGGTGCGGACTAGGTGTTCAGAGACGAACTATAGCCAAGCTTCGCCAGAGATTTTGAATTTAAGATCGACTTGCTCCATGTGCCACCCATGGATAGATTAAGGTTGAAAGCGATGCGGACTTGACAAGAAGAAATGTAAGCTACGAAGAGTTTGATCAAGAGCGGTTGAGGAGGCCTCACCATCCTTTACCTTGTCCAATTCTAGCTGGGCCAATCTGAGATCTAAGTGCGGCTTATCTCACGGAGGGCCGGTCGGGGCATGCCTGCGTGCAGGATTGCTCAATCACGGGGTTTGAAAAGAGAATTGATGTGAGTGTTGGTGCGGTGGCAAGTGTGCACAAGCAACTTGAACGAAAGTGCTTGCCTACACAAGTATTGACGCAACCCTCTCCAAACCCGGTGTATTGCACCTCTTTGGAGTATAAGTCGCCGGACGTTGGTGCACTCCGACTCTTTGGAGCATAAGTCGATCATCCGGCCACTTGGTACAAAGGTGTGTCCGTCATTTGTGCGGACGGTGGGCACATTAGGTCTTCCTTGGGCTCGGATGCATGGGCTGGGTTCGCAAATCAGAAAACGATGAAATGAGACATGTGCATTTCTGGATGGTTGGGGCCAAAATGGGGTTTGGAGACAAACCCCTATGCTGAGAAACACTGTTACATGAGCAGCTGGTTTTCCGGCCTCATCCACCACCAGCACAACCATGACGCCAACAACTTAGACTCCAGCACACCTCAGACTCCGTCACACCTCCACCTCTGGCACACCTCCAACTCCCACACTGCCACGATGGCTCCTCCCACTTCACCACAAGATGGGCCACCACATTGCCTACATCCACCCAAACATCCTCCACTCTACAACACATAAATCCAAAGAGGACATGATTAGCCCAAACAGTGCTGCATTGCGCACGCCATGTTCTAAACAGTATGGGATGTCCAAAAAGTTCAACAAGCCTTCTAAGATGTCAAGCAGTTGTCACCATCTATGAGAATAAAAGAACTTTGTGGGCTTCCTCCTGCTTTAACAACAGAAGCAGCTGACAATAACAGAGGTAATCATTGAGCAAATCAATATGCACATTCAAGACACATGAAGAACATCTGACAGTTTCCTTCTCTCTAAAGCAATGACAAACCAAAGTCAAGGCGATGGATGAGCGTAATTTGCAGGACCGCACTGTCCACATTCCCAAGTGAACTTGTGTACCTTGTCCAAAAACTTAAATTCCTAGAACCTTCAACAACAGCGGTCGAGGACGGAGCCTTCATGCTCTGCTATGTCTGGGATATCATGTGTGGGCAGTACCAGGAAACAACCACATCTGCCACATAGGAGGAGAAAGAAAAGTGGGCCAATGCAAACAGTGCTCCACGAGCATTGATCATCAGCAGCTTGGACGAGGTTCTCATGCCGGATGTGGCCTACCTCATCAAGGGTGAAGACATATGGAATCAACTGTTACGAACGGGCGCGGGTTAAGAACATCCAGACAATTTGTGCAGGAAGGAGTGAGCCCTTCTCCCTTTGAATGCTAGAAGGTGAAAAGGCAGCAATTTTTGCGGACAAAGGTAGACACTTACGATAACATCTCAGTTGTTGCCAACCCATAGCTAGTCCTTCACGCACAATCACGCCGATGTCCGCTGCCGCAGTTTTCCAACACCGCCACCGTCCTCCCACACCGCCACCCTCCCACCTCCTCCCACGACGCCGAACACGAACTCCTCCCACATCGCCGTCCTCCCACCTCCTCCAACATCGCCGCACACCCACATCCTCCCACACCGCCGCACACCCACATCCTCCCACACTTGCACCCACCTCCTCCCACACCGCACACCACCTCCTCCCATATGTGACCTCCACCTCCTCCCACACCACCGCATACACACCTCCTCCCACACCACCGCACACACACCTCCTCCCACACCGCCACAAACCCTACCTCCCACGAAGCCGCAAACCCTGCCCCACACACAGCCGCAAACCCTGCCCCCCACACAGCCGCAAACCCTGCCTCCCACACAGCCGCAAACCCTGCTTCCCACACAGCCGCAAACCCTGCCTCCCACACAGCTAGAAACACTGCATCCCAGATCACCACCAAGTTCCCCATTCTCCCACACCACCACCAACTTTCTCATTCTCCCACACCACCACCGACTTCCCCCTTCTCCCACAACTTCTCCCATCTACCCTAAACACCACCACACACAATCAGGCAACCTCACCTTGATCTCGTGCTCCACTTCCACACTATCAAGGACGTAAGCCACAACTAAATCCACGAACCACACTAAAACCCGACATCCAGAACTTTTAATGTGTATGTGAAACAGGTTTAAAAAATGATGGTTCATGCTCCAGCTCTTTATTCGAAGGCGCTTGATTGCGTCTAGAAGTTGTGTTAACACACATGTACAACAACAACATAGATTTTTTCTTAACTTTTTACAATCCAGCTACCTAATTCCAGCCAAGGATCCATGCAGAAGGCTCTTGGTGGCAAAACTCTCATTCGGGCGGAGGAAGCCACCTCCAAGCCGAGGCGTTGGTTTCAAATCAAGCTACGATCTTCGTGAGGTTAGAGCACAGGTGATGTATACTACTTGGTCTGCGCGCCACCACGACCTTGATGTGCTCATGAGCATCCAGAGGACGTGAGTGAACATGGCGATGGGCATGGTGTCCACCATCGTCCGAGTCATGCGAAATCCAACTCCCGGATCTGCATACACATTCGTGAGTTTCACATGATCCTCCCACGGCCAAGCACGGTGGCGGTCCGCCGTTGAATAGGTCAGCGTAGGGTAACAAAATTTGGTAACGCCAGCCTTGACTCAAGCGGCCCGCTCCGGATCGTGGGTGAGCGGATCATGGTTTCCCACGAAGCATGAAAGCACGGTGCCCACAAATACTCCGTGCTGCCCAGCGGTTGAAGCTCTCTCCGGCCGGGCAAGTGGTTGGTTGTCTCACTCCGGCTCAGGAGTCGAAGGCGTGGGAGCGGGCCTCATGTCCAAATTAGGCGTCCGTGTGTTGTGCACCACCACCACCTTAAAGGCGCGCCATGGCATCCACGAACACACCGTACTTGCCCAATTCCCAAGTTTCCGGGATCGGCAAGCAGTCAAGAGGCCCCAGGTTCCCCAAATCATAGCGGCGACATGCGCCGCCACCACGGCCAGCGAGCGGACATCGGCCACGCCCGCTTGCCCAGGCGCCACTGCGGTAATGTCTCGGGATCGATGTCTCCCACAAGAAGAGTGCGACGTTCAAGTGATCATGCTGGTTTCGTAGACATGGTGGGATCCGGAGTGGACCCGATACCGGCCGAGTCGTGAGCGTAGGAGTCGATCTGGGCTGGATCTTGTGAAGCTGTTGCAAGCGACGCCAATCTCGCTCCACCTCCGATTCCGCCGTTCCTTCAACGAAGGCGGCGCTTCACGGCCTCCTTCCAGCTCTGCGCGTGACGGACTCATCAGCGGCGGTGGGCTGGATCTTGCCCACAAGATTGTTGGGCGGATCGCCCCACTCCACAACCTCCTCCCTCTCGCCGTTCTCGCATCGCATCCATCACGGACATCCAAGCACTTTGCTTGGTTAAGCGATTGATATGGCTAACCTCTCTTCACACCAACTACACACACGCAGCCGTCGCTTTTGGTATACAACGTCTGAAAAGCAAGTAGCTTTTGGTAGACAACACTAGGCTTTTCTAAGTATGATAGCTACATATATAGTCTTTCAGTAGGGTTTAAGATCGATATTAAATCTAGAAACTACTATCTTATCTCGCTTCCATGAAGCATATTATATATTATTCTAATTTGTAAAATTATAATGCTTGAAATTCTAAATATGTCAAAGAATCAGTTTTGGAGACCCTTCTATCACTTTATGTGTTTGTCTAAATTTCAAATTTTTAATACTTGAAATTCTGAATATGTCAATCATCGAGCTTTGAAGGTCCTTCTACAAGATGCAAAGAAACAAGGTTGCAACGCTCATTTATAGATATCGGCTACACATAAAAATATCTTATATTTTTTCTCTTATACATCTAAACACTTGCTCCATTTTATTATGACCTCTTCAATTGAGAGAGGTCAACATATTTTTACCATCATCTACTTAACAAGTTACCACTCCCTTTTTTAGATGGAAGTGCTACACCTAACCATGCATACACCCATCCTCTTTCCTTTTGCCTAAAGTTTCTCGTCTCTCTTAATTGAAGAGGTCATAATAAAATGGATCAAGTGTTTAGATGTATAAGAGAAAAAATATAAGATATTTTTATGTGTAGCCGATATCTATAATTGAGCGTTGCAACCTTGTTTCTTTGCATCTTGTAGAAGGACCTTCAAAGTTCGATTCGGATATATTTAGAATTTCAAGTATTAAAATTTGAAATTTAGACAACACATAAAGTGATAGAAGGTCTCCAAACTGATTCTTTGACATATTTAGAATTTCAAGCATCATAATTTTACAAATTAGAATAATATATAATATGCTTCATGGGCGAGATAAGATAGTAGTTTCTAGATTTAATATCGATCTTAAACCCTACCGAAGACTATATATGTAGTCATACTTAGAAAAGCCTAGTGTTGTCACAAAAGCTACTTGCTGACGTTGTATACCAAAAAGCGATTTGCGTTTTGTGTGTGTAGTGTGAAGAGAGGTTAGCCATATTAATCGATTAACCAAGCAAAGGGCTTGGATGTCCGGATGGATGGATGATGCGAGAACGGCGAGAGGGAGGAGGTTGTGGAGTGGGCGATCGCCCAACAATCTTGTGGGCAAGATCCAGGCTCAGCTGCCGTTGATGAGTCTCACAAGGCCACGGCGGGCGTGTGAGCTTGGAAGGAGGCCGTAGCGTCGCCCTTCTTGTTGAAGGAACGGCGGGAATCGGGAGGTGGAGCGCGAGATCGGCCGTTGCAACATTCTGATCCGGCCTCCATCGTCTCGACTACTCGCTTCAACTGGTATCGGTCCGACTCGGATCCCACCATGTCTGAAACCGATGATCACTGAACGTGGCCGGGCGCACTCCGGGGAGACATCCCGAGACATTACCGGTGGCGCCTCGGTGTCGGCAAGCGGGCTGCGGTCACGTGTCGCTGGCGCGTGGTGGCGGGCGATGTCGTCGCTATGGGAACCCGGTGAGGGCCTCTTGGATCGCCTTGCAATCCGGAAACTTGGGAATTGGGCAAGTGGGGTGTGTTCGTGGATGCCATGGCGCTCCTTTAAGGTGGTGGTACAACACACGGACGCCTAATTTGGACATGAGGCGTTCCACCTTGCCCGACTCGCCGGGGCTGGGTGAGACAACCAACGACTTGCCCGGGCTGGAGGCTTCAACTTTGGGCTGGGCAGCACGGAGTATTTGTGGGCACCGTGCTCTCTTGTTTGTGGAAACCATGATCCGCTCACCCACGATCCGGAGCGGGCATTGAGCGCGTGGTCGTGGTGGCCAAGCCACTGCTGTTACCTCTACGTTGACCTATTCAGCGTCGCGGGACCGCACGTGCTTGGCCGTGGGGAGGATCATAGTGTGAAACTCAGAATGTGTGTCTGAGATCGGGAGTTGGATTTCGTGCATGACCTCGGACGATGGTGGACACCATGCCCATCGCCATGTTCACTCACGTCGCTGGATCTAGCTCATGAGCACATCAAGGTCGTGGTGGCGGCGCAGACCAAGTAGTATACATCACCTTGTGCTCTAACCTCACGAAGATCGAGCTGATTTGAAACCAACGCCCGGCTTGGAGGTGGCTTCCTCCTGCCCGAATGAGAGTTTTGCCACCAAGAGCCTTGGCATGGATCCTTGGCTGGAATTAGTAGCTGGATTGTAAAAAGTTAAGAAAAAATCTATGTTGTTGTTGTACATGTGTGTTAACACAACTTCTAGACGCAATCAAGCGCCTTCGAATAAAGAGCTGGGGCATGAACCATCATTGACATGATGCTATTTGAGATTTACAATCTCCTTTGTCCTTGCTGCTCACAAGTATAGTGGACAAGAGACAGGTGAAGAAAAGCTTCCAACAAGAAAAGCTTCCAACATTCGTCATGTCTCTACATAGTTTGTCCAAGTTTTTGTGTATGAAAATCGGATACCATATGAAGGTGTGTGAAGGAAGCTTCCAGTAAATGCCCTTGTCTTGCAACAGGCTATCCATAGAGACCAACCTTTGCATAGAATCTAAAATCCTAAGTTGATTGAGAGACCAACCTTTGGATAGAATTTGAATCTTGAGTTGATTGTCCTTGGGGGTGCATTTTTTTCAATTGGGAATGCGACTCAAGAGCATATCTAAGCCAATGTGAGTATGGGAAGCCTCATCCTCTACGTAAACTGTTGTGTCAACAATTGATTGTGGCGGTTAGTTTGAGATATGTGGTGATCCCATGTGATATTGATCGCTTCGATGGTACTCTTCAGTCTCTCACACATCACATCACAACACATCACATCTGCTAATCATAGCACTTGGTGCTGTGTAGGGATTTGATGCATTCTAAATCCTTTATGCCCATTGGATATTCTAGATCCTGATCCAAGCTTTGAAGAAATCCTTATGCACAAAGTGGCTTCATGATCTCTAGCTGCCAGTGCCATCCTGTACCATGTCAAACCCCAAATGCAGACATTCATGTTAGAAGCCCACGATATCGATGTCACTTCTTCAACGTGCACTCCACTGCCGTGCTTCCCCACAGGATGCCAACAAAAACGTGTGGAGGAATGCTGCACTGCGAAATGCAAGAACGCAATTTTCTACCAATGCCAAGTCCGCAGCAACTACACAAGTGCAAGGGCTCTGGAACTCCATTTATCGGCATGTGATTATCAACCCTCCGGGACTGGGCGGCGGAGGGATGCGCGACTGCTAAGGTACACAAGTATAGACCTTTGCAGGATGGCCACGCCTTCATCCCCCTCGCCATTGAGACTCACTACACTATGGGCAAGGAGTTTTCCCAGCTCATTAAAAATTGTGTTGAAGCCTACCACAATCGTCGGAATGGGTGGGTCTGCCTCTTTCCTCGGTGGTGGCTTTCTTTTGACAGCGGGTATCCATCACTTTGCAGAGGGCGCTGGCCAACGCTATTTACAGGTCGGCAACAAGCACGGAAGATATAGCGTCATGGGCACCACTTGTAGGTAGGCCTTTCCTCATCTCGGACCACGACATAATCAGGGCGGTAGGTAGCTTTGGGGTTGGCATTCGTGGGGGCTAGCCCCTTCAACCTCTTGGGCCTTTAGTGGATTGTCCCCCCTCCGTTCGGGTAGATAGGTTTTCCCATCGTTTTTTTTAAATAAAGTCTTCCCAGTGCCTACAAATAGCAAACTACGTAACACGTGAAACACTTGGTGCAAACCGGGGTACGAGTTGATATCTAGTTAAAACTTGACTCAAACCCCAGGAGTTGTACCTCGCGGGACCTACCAACATGAGCTATTTTTTTTGGCCATGTGTGAGGGGCTACATCCGGAGACGAATTTTTGGAGATGGGATAGATCCAGAGATGACCTTTTGGAGATCGGTATACATCCAGAGATGACCTTTTGGAGATCGGGATACATCGATACATCCGTGGACGACTTTTTGCAGATCGGGATTCAAAATGGGTAAATGAATTTCGAACCCGCGAAATGATGTGGCCGGGTGGATAATGCTAGGTTCCCATAGCCGGACCACAGCATTTTTCCGGATTTTTTCCTGCATATGTGAACGATCCCATACCGGAACTCATGACCGACAGTTGCCAAGTGTCTGAAACGGGTCATCACCGGTTGAGTACAACGGGCTGGCCTTAGGCTGTTCGCGATCGAACTCAAGTGTCACTATGGACTCTGATAAAACTCGGCAAGTTTCATGCTCAATAAGCAGCTACATTTTAGGTTGAAGCAAGCAGCTACCTTTTAGGTTGAAGCTCAGGGATTAACAATCTATGGCCAATGTGGAGCAAATGGTCGTCTACGGCGTAGCCCTTGCTACACTAAGTGTAGTTCGAGATTTTTTTTATTTACTGAATTACTTTGAGGGGAGTAGTGATGCTGCCATCACCGATTGCGGGCTATCTTTAAGATCTGTGAGCATGGATGACCAGAGACTTCTAGATGATGCTCTTGATAACCTTTGATACATCATGTCAACAATTGGAGGCTGCTCTTGCAATTGCAGCCCGCACAGGACAATTACCAAGGGGATTTCTAATAGGCATTCAATTATCAACGTACTATGTGAGCAGCTCCGGGTCCGGAGGAAGGCTTTGGGCAGCTTTTGAGCAATTCTCTCAGCCTTCTCCATATTCCAATAGCTGCTCCGTCCTGAATTGTGACCAGGTCGCTCCCAATCCTCGACTTTATTGAAGTCCGTCATGAGAGCTTCCCAGCGATCACGGCATTGCTTCGCCATCCTGTAAACCTTATGGCTTGCACATGAAGTTGAAATTACAGCCCATCTTGTGTTGGCAGGAGTCATCTTTTCTTTCATACCGCCGTCCCTGTGCTTCATTACATCCTCCTTCCGTACAGAAACCAATATGAGCAATTCAAATTCGTCCCACCTTTTCCCTGTGTTATCTTCGTCAATGAGTGATGAATCACCTTGATTTGAAGCTTGAACCCTAGACCTTTTCTTGCCCTCGGCACGGTTGGGATTCACAGACGGGTTCTGAGGACCTTGGCTTTCCAGCTCAGTCTGAAATTGTGGCCTCCAAGTTGCGGAATAGCCAGGACCTTGTAAGTGTGCTACTATATTATCCCCAGTGTGGGTTTGGAGGAGCAAAGGACCTCCTGCCTCGCTCATGCTCAAACCTGGAGCTACACCATAAGACAAATGTTGAGATTGATACACGTTTCTGTTAGCAATGTCTTCACAATTTGTAGCATGCTTCACACTTGATACCTACGGTATGCTTGGCACATTGAATCCACGGAGGTCTTCAAGTCGATAGCGAACAAAGAGTCCATCTATACAATGCGCCACATCCTCAACGCTAGAACGTTTCATGTAAAGAGGGCAACTTGCGGTGGTCATGGAAATGGCAAAATAACGGCGATTCTCGGTCCCATATGACATCCAACCCGGATTGTATATAACGCCGTTCGTTATTTCGACGGTAGCAAGCATGGCGGTACTGGTCGGAGAAATCCAAGTGTACCTAAAAATAAACCGGCCAAAACCTCCGACCCGGTGCTCAACCCGCCATAAACCATTAATGTTCATTGTCTTTGTACAACGTGGCTGGAAATCCTCCGGTGCAGGTTACATGGAACCTAGCATAAACAAAGCGATGTAAGTGCAGGTCTATATGAGGAGGGAGAAGGGTTGAAGGCGGACATTCAAATACGTTCGGCCCCTAATTGGAACTCTATAAATGGGATTCCTCTCTAAATGGGACCTCCCATCCTACTCCCTTTAGTTTACAATGTAATAAATGGGACTTTTCCTAAATGATAATTGGGACATTTTGAAACATACATTCATGTTAGTTTCACCTCCTAAATGGGATTTCTAATTTTTTACTAAAAATAAAAAAGAAAGAAAAAGAATCGATTATTTCAAAGCACTATAGACTTTTAGGTGTGATTGAAGACTCTTAAGCTAAGCTTTTCCTTTATGATAGGTAGAGGTTTTTGATGTTGCTTAGAGAGCGCTAATGTCAAACAACTATATAGAGAAGTGGTAAAAGTTATTTTTAGTGAAACCTATCAATCAAAATTTTAATTTTAATTTTTGGGTATTTTTGATTTTTAGAATTTAAAATATTTTATTATTTTTAAATAGGGAAAATATAATCGGGACACCTCCCTTAATGGGACCTCTAAAGGCACTCCGAACCAGTCCCAATTAGGGGGGGTGGACTGTAATAAGAAGGCAAGGCTGCCACGGGCCATGTCGCCCGCAACCCCACAACCGTAATGGGATTCGATAAAATTGGAACGTGGGGGAGAATGAGGAGTGGAGGATGGTGAGGCCGCCAAGTGGCGAGTCCAGTCACAGAGCTGCGGCGTGCGGCGTGCGGCCGTGCCCTAACTTAACTTGCTCACCCGTTTGCGGGGATCGCGCATGGAAGTAAAGGCCAGCTCGGTGGCGTGTGGTGGCTGGACTCGGAAAACCGCCTCCGCCGCGCCTATATAATCCCTTCCCCTTCACTCTACCGCCTGTGTACTTGCTCTCTTCTGCGCCTTTCGCCTTGTGCATCGTGCTCCGCCGCCGTTCCGTCACCGCTTCCTTGCCCTCTCGTTTGTTTGTGCGGCTGCCATCGCTGCGCTGCGCGGCAAGGGTTTGGCGCGCTACCTGCTGCTCGCGCCGGGCGAGGGTTTGGTGCGAGGTTGTGAGATCATCGAACTGCTGCTGTGGCGTGGCGGCGGCGGGAACCGGCAAGCTGGAGAAGGGAGGAGAGGATCAAGAATTGTGATCGGCGGGGGTGGAGATCTCCCGGTGCGAATGTTATGATGGACGGAAGCAAGCTCCGGAGTGGCACGGTGAACCGGTGCCAGCACGAGAGTGTTCTGGGCTATCTGATCGAAGACATCCGGCCGCGAGGGGGAATCGAGAAGTTCCGCAGCGCTGCCTACTCCGACTGCGGGCGGGAGCCTTCCTGAGAGGGGGAAAGAGGCGACCTTCTTGCTTTCGGATCCACCTCGCAGGTAGTCAATTCGAGGACCCATGTTGGATCGCTAGCAGGCAGGTGCTGGGAGGAATTGCAGTGGAGGAAGTGAGTTTGGAAGCGCACGGGATTTGATCCTGAAGGAAACGAGTTCGGGAAGGCTCGGGGGGAGGGAAATGTCGTTGCCAGGGTTTGAGGGATATGAGAAGAGGCTGGAGGTAGGATTTGCGGGGCCGTTTGCTGCACAAGGAATGGGATTGCGCGCCATGGCCCGTGCAGAAATTGATGCCATGCTCAAGGCAGCTGAGTGCACAATTGTGTCTCAGCTGAGCAATGAGCATTTCGACTCCTACGTTCTTTCGGAGTCGAGCCTGTTTATATACTCTCGCA
Organism: Anthoceros angustus; assembly: GCA_010909165.1. Taxonomy (NCBI): domain Eukaryota; kingdom Viridiplantae; phylum Streptophyta; class Anthocerotopsida; order Anthocerotales; family Anthocerotaceae; genus Anthoceros; species Anthoceros angustus. The sequence continues at coordinate 233,797 of MU008168.1, read as the reverse complement.
GCATGGTGATCAAGACGTGCGGCACCACACAGTTGCTGCAGGCTGTGCCCGTCTTGTTGGCTTCAGCCTCCCGGCTGCATCTCAGAGCTGTGACTTGCAGGTATACTCGTGGTTCTTTTAATTTCCCTGCAGTGCAGCCCTATCCGCACAACAGCTTCAGGGAGGAGGTCAAGTTTTTAGACAGGTTTTTCGGCCATCTTGGCGGACAGGACGGTGGGGAGTGGCTGGTTATGGGCCACGAAGAAGATCGCCACAAGTGGCATGTTTACTACGCAGTGGAGGAAGGAGCATTGTGCAGGGAGACTGATCCTGTGTACACAGTGGAGATGTGTATGACTCAGCTCGACACCCTGTGTGCTTCACAGTTTCAGAAAAGTGTGCTCCCCTCGGCCTTGGAAATGACAAAAGTATCAGGGATTGCAGATATATTGCCTGGATCGGAAATCTGCGATTTCGCATTCGATCCCTGCGGCTATTCTATGAACGGGATGGAGGGAGCGGCATACTCCACCATCCATGTGACTCCGGAGGATACCTTCAGTTATGCCAGCTTCGAGACCAAGGGTTACAACGAAGAAGACATCACATTGCAAGCTCTCCTGGACAGAGCCGCTGCCGTGTTCAGGCCGGAAGTATTTTCTGTGGCGGTGTTTCTGACAGGAGATAACACTAGGGCGTCTAGCTGGAACACCTCTGTCTATCCTCGAGGTTATTTTTGCGACAGAACATTCAGGAAGGAGTTATCAGGAGGAAGCGTGGTTGTGTATCACACTTTCAGGCGATCCAGCATTTGGAGCGGCTCCTCCATTGCTCCTCTGCCTCTGCTCCCACAGCAGACTTATGCGAACGCGGATGCCGACACACCCAAGACTTTTCAGGGCCTGGACGACGATGGATCTGCACATCTCTTCGTGCCCTTACTATCTTCAGAGCTCAACCCGTGGACACTTCCAGAGAAAATGGTGGTGTCGTTCTAGCGATGCACTCACTGTAGCCCTCATCGCGTAGCTTTGACGGTATACTCTGCAGGATAATTTAGTTCGTGTCACGTTTTGCTTTGTCCAACACTTTGACGTATGTCACTTCCCATCAGCATCTCTGTTTGCTGTGACAGTGGAACTCGTGAGCCCTCTGCTCTATTATTGGGTCACTGTAATTCTATTCAATGCAGCTGCCTTGCCTTGCGTTGACCATGTTGTGTTGTTTGCAATGTGCCGGACTTGTGTCATCCCAGAACTGTAGCCGCTGCTCTGGCCTTGATGTCAGATGCGTATCGGTGTTTACCCTCCACGTGATCATGAACATTCGAAATCCGAGCAGCTGCAGACTGTGCCGCGCTGTGCTGCCCATGTCATCACACAGCCCACGCTTGTGCATGTTGCAGACCGCGTTAAAGTTGCTCTGTGGCGGCTACCCTCGAGCCGCCGCAGAAATTCTGAAGATTTCAGCAGCCTCCAGCGCTCATCACTGTTTTACTGCAGCAGCCGGAAGCCGGCGGCCCAGTTGTATGTGTGTGAACAGTTTGATTCCCCTGGTTGGCCACTAGATGGAGCTAATTAGGTGATGTCCCGAGCGACACGGAATCCTGGCTGGTTGACTCAGCCGGGAGTCAGAGGAGGTGGAATCCGACTGTGCGAATAGGAAGCGTCTCCTGCGCACAGCTGTCTGGAGGTCGTGGCTACGGCTTGCCTGCAATCTCCGTCACAACTCTCCCACTCCGTCCAACCTTCTCTTGGCAAGGATCGTTCGGAATTCTACACGTCTCAACGAGGCACGTCTCCGCCAGATCGTCACGAACCAAAACGTGAGCTGGAGATTCATTACCCTAATCCATATCCATGTGGAGCGGTTAGGGCATTCTACCGGATTCACATAGGTGGAGGAATAGGAGTGTGTCTCTTGATCAGGCCAGGCCAGCGATTAAGATCCAGACGTGGTTAATCAGCGTCTTAGAATAGCAATTGTTGAGGCGGCCTTGAACATGCACTCTCGTTCTTTTCGTTTATGGATGAAGTTCCACATAGCAAGGTGAGTTTGATTTCATGAAGTGGTGAAATTTCCTGCAATTTTCAGGGGTAGTACATCTCGTGCCCCGTGGCTGTGTCAATTGTCGTTGTGATTTTTCAGGCGAATGGTGAAAGGTGCAGGTTTCCGTGGTGAGTTTCGGGTTTAGTGGATGTGGTTGTCCGTTTTTTGTTCGTGCAGCTGAGGTGTGAGTGTGGATGGTATGTGTTTGTGGAGAAAACGTGTATCCCAAGATGAACACCCTGCAACCGCAACCGTTGATTCTGTTTCTAGGCATGGCTATGACCTGGTAGCAGCGGAGTTTGTTCTTGTTCAGCATGATGGTAGCTGTCAGGCCTTGTAGCACAGGCTGATCTATGCACCCAGATCTTAGGGTCTTTGTTTGTACCTCCTGTTTCATGAAATGAAGGTGCTGAGTGAGACGGGAGTGTTCTTCCGAGGATAAATAGAAGAGCCGATTCAGGCTTGCTGTCTGGCCCGCAGGGCCAGCACCATGTAAGTCGTGCTTATGCGTCAGCTGGCCTTGAACGGTTCCAACAATTTAAAGAATCCTCCGTGTCTCAGACACAAGCCCGGCCGCATGCGACAGGTGATGATATGACGCCTTTCTTGTTGGTCACCCATCGTATGGAAAACCTGGAATCATATCACTTGTATCCCCAATTCTGCACACAATATTCCAGGTTGTGTCATCCGGAGAGCTCAACTTCCAAGGAGAAGCCCCATGACAAGTCTGCATCTTGATCGCTAGCCTGGCCTGATCAACAGAGACACACTCCTATGCATCAACCCATGTCCATACACCCCAACCCAAGCTGGCCTGGCCAAGCCAGATCTTCCCGGGCGCCAACAGCCAGAGAAACCTTCCTCTCATTTCAACCTTCTAATGCTTCTTCAAGGGCTCCCAGGCCGAGCCCTTGCTGCGCATCCGCAACAATCACAGCAATCGACCGTCCAAAACCCTGAGCGCTTCTATCAGGACGCCACATTCTACATACATGTCCACCAGGCGGGTACCAACAAATACGTTTGGAGGAATGGCACTGCGCAACGCATCACAGCGCATTTTTCTGCCGAATTCCAAGTCCACAGCAACTGCACAAGCTTGAAGAGCAGCTACAAAGAAGTGAACCTACTCACTGTTGAACCGTCAATACCCCTTTGGCCAGTTCTGGAGAGGACACAACGAGCGAAAGGAAGAACGAAATGTTCCTGCCTTTGTATATTGAAAGGCCGTCCTTGACAGCAACCTTGGGCTTGCCTGGATATATGTGGAAACAGCAGGTCACAGCTTCTAACATCAGGTCGGACTTCAAAGACTAACAAAACTTCCTGATGCTGAAGTTCGCGAGTATGTGGAACCTCCACTCTTCGTTCTCCCTGTGTGTTGTTGACCTCTGCTTTATCTCGTTTCTGAGCTTTCAACTGCATACCCTAACTGTTCATCTGAAAGTTGTAGATGGTGGTCAGGTTGGAATACTCTTAACCCGTGAAGTGCAGAGCTCTTTTTGCGACACAACCGTTAGAGGATGTGCGGAACCAAAGAAGAAATCATTGAGAAGGATGAAACGTCACGTGCCGTGCTACCCAGATTGCTCTCGAGTTAGTGCTCATGGACGCATTGCTTTTTGTGACTTGCTGGGTACCTTTGTCCTCTGTTGGTGGCCAGAATCAAAACCACTCTGGGCTGAGACAATGTTTCCTAGAAAGTTCTTCACAGTTGACAGCACAGGTACGTAATTTGCACTGCATTTCTGTTTCTAACAGGCAGGTATGTCCAGCTCAGCTACTGTTTGATACCTTGTCCGTTTCAGGAGACGTGTACAAGGGAGGCACCGTCCAAATGCAAGGCAGCTCACTTGTGCTGTCAATAGTGCAGGATTTCTAGGAAACAAATATTTGAGCTCCATGCTTTTTGAGGACACCACTGACAGAGGTCAGAGTCAAGCAGCAAGTCACCATTTCGTCCAGCAGCAGTACCTAGGAAGCAATCGAGGTAGTACCTGATGCAGATTCTATCCGGTCACTGATTGCTTGTTTAGCTCCACTCAACCTCAAACGGTACTGTCATAAATAGAGCTGCATTTGACGAGCTTTCCAACCTGGGCAACTTTCACAGTTCATAACTCTCAGTATGAGATCAAGCATTCAGATCCACCGAAAACACGTCAACAAAAACCAGGGAGGGTGAAGCATACACCTTCCACATATTCGCAACCGTCAGCATCAGGGAGTGTTGTTAGCATTTTGGCCTTGGACCTTTACCATCCGCATCCCATCCTTCTCCCCAATCTCCTCCACTATAAAAACGCGCAAACCTCTGGTCTCGGCACCAGACGCAACATGATTCAAGACCCAACCTGCTCAAAGAGACAATTTGAATTTGCCAGATTCTCATACATGGGGCCCTCGCTCAAATTGGCGCTCAGCCTCGACACCGGTGTCCCATGACTCTCGGCGCCGTCTATACAGAGGCTGACATCATTGTCACTGCCACCAACTCACAGCGGCAAGGGAACGGGAGACCGTAAACCCGAACGACGTGGGTAAGTCCCGGGAAGTACCTCAAGTTCAAGAAAGGATGCATCCGGACATGACGTGGGTAAGTCCCGGGAAGTACCTCAAGTCCAAGAAAGGATGCATCCGGACATGAGGGAGGGATTGAAGCATTGTTGGGGAATTTTGTTAAGTGCTTGCCTTCAAGGTCATGGATATGAAAGGAATTTTACTGGGGAGCATTGATCTAAAGTCTAACGCGGTATCCGTGAGGATTCGCCAGTACAAGCAGAACCCCAAGCATTGGTTCAAAGTGAAGGAAGTCTTGGACAAATACTTGGAGGGAGTTAGCACACAAATTCTCAGCAATGTGAACTCAATCACTCTGTCAAAGCTCTAAGACCACATGGTTAGGGCTATTCCCAAAAGCAAACCAAGCACCACGAGCTAGCCGATACCACTTCCATATGCTACGTCGTCTACTCTGACACATGCTTGAGTAACACCACTTCCACATGCTACGTCGTCTACTCTAACACATGCTTGAAAATAGCTCAGCATTGCAAAGAACCTTTTCCAGATGGAGTTCAGGAATAAACCCACTACAATACACACAAGGACCTCTCCAAGGTGTTCAACATAAGAACCTCTCTAAGGTGGAGTTCAATTAAATAGACTCAATATAACTATTTTTTTGGGTATATAATAGAGCACCACATATATAACCCTAAGCCTCTGCATAATGCCGAGGGTTATAAATGTATAATCGATCATATAAAGATTATATATAAATAATAAGTAAATATTTTTTATTCTTCAATTGATCATAGATCTACACTCGATCATATGTAATGTAATATACATTATTCTAAATAATAGAGATCTGAATTTCTTTATTCTTCAGTTGATCATAAATCTATACTTGGTGAGATGTAGTATCCTATATATTATTAGGAATAAATATTTTTGAATCTTTTTATTCTCTTGTTACAATTCCTCGCCAATGGGATTACAACTAGAGACAAATGTTATATCTTTGGTTTTTGTGACAAAGTAGCACATTGGCGCATTGGCTCCTACTTCTGAGCATTATCAAGATTGCTACACTATCAAACTTACCAACGTTAGACTACAGTATTAGTAGTGCGGATTCACAATCAAACATATGGAGACTAGAGAAATGTGCACATTACTAGGGCCGGTTTGGTTTCCATATACATAAAGAGTTCCATTTTAAGGACTATCTCTCACTAGGGCCAGTTTGATGTCAATATAAAGAGGTTGATTGTGAGGATTATACAATGTACGTCATAAGGATTATACGACTTACATCGCAATATTACCGGAGTACAAAGATGTCGTTTGTTGGTGCAAGACATATTGTCGGTCTTAACTTGTCAGCATTAGTATCTAGGGATTTTGATGTGGTTTCCATATACATAAAGAGTTCCATTTTAAGGACTATCTCTCACTAGGGCTAGTTTGATTTCAATATAAAGAGGTTGATTGTGAGGATTATATAATGTACGTCATAAGGATTATATGACTTACATCGCAATGTTACCGGACTAAAAGATGTCGTTTGTTGATGCAAGACATATTGTCATCTTAACTTGTCAGCATTAGTATCTAGGGATTTTGATGTTGGACTATGTGGTACATGGTCAAATTTGTTAACTCGATATGATGCATTAAATTTATTAGCTGATATATTTTTAATATGTATATATATATATATATTAGAGGTTGTCTCAATCTTGTTATTTTGGTTAAAATTAAATTAGTAAGTAATAAAATTATATGTAGTGGAGCGAGCTGCCTGACGATATGGTGGCCAAGATCCAAGCTCAGCTGCTGCTGGTGAGCCTGGCGCAGTCATGCATAGCGTGCAAAGCATGGAAGGAGGCGGTGGCTTCACCATCCTTGTTGCGGGAGCGGCTGGCATCTCGAGGAGCAGCGCCAGACCCATGCATGTTGTTTTTGGTAGGCTATTCCAATTCCGGCATCAAGTCTTGCGCCTATGACCCCGCCTCCGACCGTTGGTATCAGCCCCAACTCTCGCCACGACTAGGATGCATCTTCTCGGAGCGTTGGGGTGGGTCGCTGCGGGCAGATGTGGAGCTGCCCCCAGTGTCTGCGGGCGGTGGCGTGTTGCTGTCCGTAACATGCAACATGCAACAAGGCTACTTACCATGCGTCGGCAACCCGGTGGCTGTGGCGAGCTCATGGACGCTCCTGCTAGAGCTCCCGGATGACATGGAGTTGTCGGATGTTTGTAGACGCTACGGCGAGATGCTTCAAGCTGGAGGCGGTGAGAGAGATGCGAATACATCGCGTGGATGCGAACTCCATCCCGACATATGTCTTTGATTTGGCGGTGGGGAGCTGGAGTGTGACAAGCCGCGGCTGGGATCTTCAATGTCCACTCCCGTACGCGGCAACAGGGAGTGTTTGTTGGCACCGTGCTCTACTGCCTCGACCAAGACTGGAATGTATTGTACTACGACCTGAAGCGGGCCAACTGGAGCGGGTTGGACGTGGCCAAGCCTGCCGACTTTGACATCTACTACTGCAACCTCATCAACGTGCGAGAGTGGCTGTTGTGTGGGACCCTCGGCATGGACCTCAAGGTGGAGGAAGTTTGCTTTCAGATATGGGAGCTGGATTTCGAGTGCATGGCCTGGACAGTGGTGGACCAAATGCCCGCTCCCATGTTGGGTAACTTCAGGCGAAGATGCAAGCGATGTCGACGCTCGCACCGGTTTCAAGTTTTCAAGTATATCAAGATTGTGGCGGGACAGGACCAAGTTTACATCATGTAGTTGCACTTGGACAGGATTGCGGCTCTTGATTTCAACAAGACACCTGCGGCTTGGAGGTGGCTTCCCTCCTATCCCTACGAGCATTTTCTAGCAAGGAGCGTTCACTGTGTGGACCCCTGGTTGGAATTTCGTAGTTCGAACCATAAAGATTTGAAAACATTTATTGTGAGCAAGAGTAGTGAGCGCTGTGCTACTGCTGAAAATTATGGATGGATTTGATACGTTATGCTATGGAAATGTGCATGAGGATAGCTTGATGCTGCTGCACTTTAAGAAATGTGCAGGAGAAAAAAGCTTAATGCCGCTGATGTTGTGTCAGCAGTAACTGGATCATCAAATATCTAAACCAGGGGCTACTACATCGTAGCACTTCCCTAATAGCAGCTACATACTATGCTTTGATATGATACGGTGTAGTAACCATGATATTAAGAATACATATGTTAATTAATTTGCGTAATGATGCAAATTTACAATAAAAACCAAAGATCAGGTTTATAGACTATAAAAGTGCCAAGTACACACAAAAAACACAGCTTGAACTAATCTATTACTAATCGCGATGCAAAACAACAAAAGATTAGCTAAGAAAAAGTTACATTTGGAGAGTTTTAAAGAACGCGACACAGAAGCAAAGCTAGGCAAAGCAAGCCTGGAAGAGGCAGCACACTAGCAAACCCTAACCCTGACACAGAGACTGCACATGATAGAACATAAAGGAAACGTGAGAATCTGAAGAAAGCAATACGGCAAAGGCAAAAGACAAACAAATTCGGTCTAGTGGACAGAAGGTACTGCGGAAAAGAAGAGAAGAGTAGCAACGAGCCGAAACGACGAAGGTTAGAGCGTAGAGGTGGCGCAGGCATATTAGAGGGAAAAGCGAAGAAGCAAAGAGGGAAAAAATGGGGCGGAACCCTAAGCAATGGCTGACAGGACGTCTCACAACACTTTACAACATGGGTTTGATGTTTTACAGCATGAGGTATAATTTTACTATGTATTTTGATGACGTGGCACTCTTTAGGAGTTTTTACAGTGCGGGTTTGCAAGATTACAACGTATTATAGTTTTCAACAATTATTTTTTGCAACGGCAACTGCTGTAATTACAACACGATGTCTTCTTACAACTATGGCTGGTGTTTTACAACATAGGCGTTTATGACACCATCTACTCAAATTACAACATGGTATCTTTTTATAACATTGGCTTGTGTTTAACAACATGACTTTTACAACACGGAATACGCTTTTTACAACGATGTGTCTTTTACAACAATGATTGGTGTTTTACAACAATACTTTTATAATAGCCAATACATTTTTTATAATAGAGCTTCTTTTACAGCAATGGCTCGAATTTTACATCCCTGCTTTTACAACACATAAATCTAAATTTACAACATAATATTTTATTTTTAAAGATATCTTTTATTTACCTTTGTAACTTGCGTTATAAAGGGCTACGTTCATTTTACAACTACGGTCATTATAATTTTAAATAATTTAGATTTTTCCTTCTACCTTGTGTTACAGAATGTAGATGTTATAAAATTACTTATTTTTATCACAGCAAGTATCAGTAAAATAATTTCATAATCAAAACTTCAATTGTAAACTACGTTGTAAATCGTGGGACATGGGTTCCTATTGCAATGGTGGGTCTTTTATGACACTTGTTTTTTTGAACCGAGTAACTTTAAGGTTTTAAACAAATCTTTTTACAAGACATCAAACTCAAGGAGAGTTTATGGGTTACATGGACAACCTATTAAAAGGTGGACGGCGATTCTCCATAAGGCGGCGACGGTGGGTGATGCCTTTTCCTCTTCCTCTGTGGTTTGCAGGCAGTTTATTCTACCTGCATATGACATTGTGGGTGCAGTTGGTCACTTTAGGTAGGGAGCTCAGTTGCTCCTCTTCACTCCGACCCCCGGGTCCCCATTTGTTGTCCCTTCCTAGATGGTCTCTTTCCATCGTTCTTTCACCTCAATAAATCATCTCTATTTAAAAGGTGGACCCACTAACAATATGTACTTATTTCTTCAAAAAAAAATCGTTTCTCTGTCCGGGCAAGGGCGATGAGTGTTTGTGGGCACCGTTCTCTATTGCGGATATCTTGGCGGCAACCTCCTGACTTACGACCTGGAGCGCTCCAAATGGAGCTTGTTGTCCGTGGCGACGCCTGGCCTCTTCGCCATCGTGTACGCCAACCTCATCAGCGTGCGGGGCCGGCTGCTCTGTGTAGCCCCAGGCGCGGACCGGGAGGTGCTCCAGAGGCGTGTGGATATTGGAGCTGGACTTCGCGGGCATGACCTGGATGGCGGTGGACGCTATGCCCGCCCCCATGTTCGGTTTCTTCCGGATCGGATTCTGTCATCACTCCTTAACTCCGATTCCCAGCGCATCAGGGCCGTGGCGGGACAGGACGAGACATACATCATGCAGAAAAGGAAAGCCTGAACAGGATCGCGGCTGTGAATTTCAGACGAACGCCTGCTGCTTGGAGGTGGCTTCCCTCCTACCACTACAAGGAGTTTGATTTTGAGGCGAAGAGCTTCCAGTGCCTGCATCCTTGGTTGCAATTCGGGAGCTGGAAGATAAGTTAGGAACATATCGGTCATATTGGTCTTCAAGGTTAGGAACATATAGGTTTTCAACTTGTCTACAGCATCACCCGTAAGAGTCCTAGATGTGCAGCGAGGGCTAGGCTAGCAGCTACGACGAACTCAGGCGACCTTTCAAAATGCCGCAGAATTAAAGACGACGCTTGCTTGCACAAACACATCTCGTATCTCTCGCAGTGGCGTAAAGGTAGAGAATGACCTGCTGCAGGTGATGAATGCATCCGTCTCCATCACTCCATACACAGGAGGACCGTCATTAGATCCTCCCACACGAAAAGCCATTCCAGGCCGATCCGAGATCAGGGAGCTGGACTTGAGAAGGATGAATTTGCACGTGGCTTCCGCTCAGTTTTTCACCAGTGTGCCCATGCTTCGTTTCCCACTGCACTAGGTCAGCTTCATGAGCTGGCAGACATGTTCAGCTTCCGGATCTCTTCTTCCTCCTCCTCATCCACTACATCCCCTTTGTCTTCGGGCAGTTGCAGACGTCCACCCATGCTGAATTCTGGCTCGTCAGCTTCATCCTCGCTGCTGGGTGGCTGCACGTAATCCACTGATAACCTACTCTTGAACTGCTGATCGCTGCACTTGAGAAACCATGACAGGCTGCACTTGATCTTTTTGTCGGTTATACGCTGGTGCCGGGGCTTCACCCTTCCCTCCAGATCATAAGTGAAGTACTCTGGGAATTCAACAAGCTCCTTCAGAGGTCGCTGCATTTGTGTCAAGCAGTACTCCAAATGAGGCTTCAACACCTGCTCCACACTCAAGCCGAGGAGGACAGGACACCGGGTCACCATCTTCCTGATGTCTTGGAGGCTGAACCCTGCTTCGCTTAGAGCTGTAATCCTGGTGCCTGCAAGCGGCACGTTGATGACAAGTATTTGAGGAAGCTTTTCGAGGATCTCAACACCATCATTCTGACTTATCCCTGCGTTCTTTATCAGCCAGGTGAGCTTTGGGCTGTACTTGGCCATCACATCCAGACCCAGGAGGTCTGGGAATCTCACCACAACATCTCCCACCACCTCCTTCCTGACACCAATCTTCAGGAGGGCATCAACAGCAGGCTTTATCTGATCGTCAAGATCAAAGCCCAACAAAAACGGCCTTGTCTCCAGAATGGTTGCAATGACACCTTTCGGAATCCCGAGGCCGATCAAATAGTCTATTTTAGGCTTGAGGTTGTTGCCCACTCTCATGCCAAGAATTTCTGGGTACTCCGTCAGCATTCCTCCCACCTCTCTCACATTCACTCCCAGGCTGACCAGATACGCAATAGAAGTGCTCATGGTTCCTTCAATCCTAAACCCCAGAATATCTGGGTACCGAGTCAAGACTTTCCCAATATCCTTGTTGTCGATGCCGAGGCCCCTGAGATAGCTCACCACTGGCTGCAAATCGATCACCACGCTAGCATGCAGCACCTGCGGATGCTTCCTGATCAAATGAGGCAGTGCAGCTCTGGTCACCCCAATGTTCTCTAAGTAGTCAAGGACAGGAATGATGTTCTTCTTCACGCTGCATCCAATCATGAGAGGATAGTTGTTGATGTCATCCACCGTGAGCTCAATCTTTTTCAAAAACTTGATTCTCTCCTGCATCACCTCCAATGTGGTTGGCAGCTCCACCTCCCGCAGCTCCTTGGTGTTGGTGTCCACGCCTTCCGACTTGAGGTACGCCAACACCTGTCCCCGCCCAGACACCTCCTTCGCATACGTGTTCACCTCGCCGGGTGTGACAGAAGGCTCCGCAAATGCCGACGATTGGGCTGAAACATCCCGCGCTGCAGCTTCCGCACAATACCTCCGCACGCCCGCTTGCTGGTAACATTTCCCAGCACACCATCCCCATGTGGTGGCCGACTGTTGCCTCAGCGAGGGTGCGGGCGCCAACTGCCTGCGTAGCAATTCCGCACATTGCAATGCCTTCTCATCCGGAACGCTCCCTGACCTCACTCTGGACAGCATAGATTTCTGCACACGAGGCGACTGGAGAGATTCAGCGCACAGCGAGGCAAGCAGGGAGGATGCCGCCATGCCAGGGCCGGTCTTGCACCGGGCCCCTAGGAGTTTCATGCACTCTCCCGGATCCTGACCAACCTGTCCCAGACTCTCCTTCCAGGTCTCACCAATTCCTTGAACAGGAAAACTTCAGCAGAAACAGTGTGCAATTCGGCAGCTCGTCAAGGAACCATCTGGCACCACAAGACGGGTCATCCAGCGGGCGAGCCATCGCAATGCGAGCTCTTGCATTGCGCCAAGGTTGCCCAAAGGTTTAGGGTTTTAGGGTTTTAGGGCATTAGGGCTTCATAAGACACGACATCAGCTGCTTGGCTTTTCAGTGTTCGTGCGAGGAGCGCTGTGCAGGAAGATGATAGAGGTGCCCATTCAACCTCGCATCCTTGGAATCACTGTATCCAGGATTTCGCAGAGATTTGATAGTGGCGGATGAAACCCATTTTCTAAGGGGAGACAGAGTGGTAAGCACTGAGCGCTAAGGAGTTTTCTGCTTGCTATGATGACTCGCCAGCTTCCACACATGGACACGGCAGGATCGGTTGAGGTTACGAGTCCTGCAGTTACCGATTCTGGACATGCGTGCTGGACAAAGAAAAGGTTGGCAAGAGTACTGCATTTCGCCAGTTTATGTGTCGACCTGAAATCGGACCCTCAGTGCGTGCTGCTTTTTTCTCTTACACTATCGAATGGACTGTGTTATCGTTGCACAGAAATGTGTACTGTGGAGTTTCTTCTTGGTTCATGGGCTTTGATCCCTGGAAGCTTATTGTCAGACTAGATATCATTATCTGGAGCATCCGGAATGCAGAAGCAGGTGTTGCAAGTTTCTATTCAGGATGTTACTGGTCGGCTTTTGTATGGATGGGGAATGATGTATGTCATTCTCTGTAGACATAGTCACCTTGGGTGTGGCGGATTGGTACATGGGATGATCCACAATATTCAATGGTGAGGAAAAGCATCTCCCCGGGATGCAACACTGTCAGCTGACGAATTGGAGTTAGGGTATTACAGACGTACAGGACAATGGCTAACCATGTGCTTCTTTTGGCTACTAAGGAAATGCTGATTTGTGGACTCCGGGCCTTGATGCCCTCGTGAACAGGGGCCCTGCACCATGAATGAGCGAGAAGGACAGTTCTCTGGTGAATAATACTTGAAGCTGCGAACAGTTGAGAGATGTAAAGGACCAAGTCCTCAGGCCCTGGAGCCTCACGTACAGTGTTGATGAACCTTTCTCCTAGTGCTGAACAGGTGTCAATACAGCAGGGCCATCTGCCAGCTTCTTGCAATTTAGAGAATTGGCCAGAAGCACTCAGGAGCCACGAGTGTTGTGAACATCCCGGGCGGGCAGCAGGTCTGAACATGTCAGAAGGGCTGAAGATGATCAGGTGAATGACTAATGTAGTATTGTACGTAGCCCAGTTCCGTGTCCCAGAACAACTATATAAACCAGGCACGCCGTACGCTGGACGGTGCCAATTCTTCAACGTTTATGGGTGGATGTCATGTTGAGAGCGAAGGATTAGCAAGGCACATAGCTGTGGCGGTGCGGGGATTGCATGCCCTAGACGTGGCTGCCCTCTGCATCCTGCAGCCTACATGCAGGTGCCGGCCGCTGGACGATACTGGGCACTGGTGATGGCGAAGGCAGAAGAGACATCACAAGTCCCACGAGCTTGACACAGCGCCTCCGAATTGAGTTGATTCCGGCAAGCCCGTTGCGTGAAGACAAGGGTGAGTGTGAGGAAACTTCAATTCTCCCGCGACAAACTGGGTTTTGTATTTTCCTGCGTGATTGTAGGTTGTGTTTGACTCGGTCCGGTCTGCAGGCTGCATGGTCCAGCCCACGAGAAGTCTCGTTTGGCGCGTCCGACAGGAGGGAATCCTCCTACCTCCCTCCCTCCCTCATGGCCCATGTGGGAGTGGACTTGGCCATGCCATGTACGTACAAATTGTGCTGCGTTTCAACAGTCCATATTCCCTCTGCCACTGGCCAGCATCCCTTTGCAAGCTGCATGGCCATGCTTCTCCTTGCCAACCACACGTGCAGTTAGGCATGAGCTGAATCACTCCTTTCCTTGAGCACATTTCACCACTGGAGCGCACGCCGAAAGTCGAAGAGAATGGAGAACTCCACAGTCCACACCCTCTAATCGATACTTTGCTTCAGCTAGGATACCTAATCACCAGAACTGGATCCTGAAAGCGTTTTGACTGTGCATCCTCCGGCCCGTCAGCCTCCAGGTCGAGGTCCTATCCAACCCTGGCACTGCAAAGGCTGCATGTCATGTGACGGTCCTACACCAGCTGCGTACGCACTGTTGCCCGTCCCACTGACAGCGTCGTCCAAGAGCCAATGACCAGTTCAGTCTGGACGATTTGTGCACTGCACCGACGTGATCACTTACCACGACTCATCAAGTCGGCTAGCGCCAGCGGCAGCGGCCGTGGCGACGGGCAAGAGCCGAGCCTGGTCCCATCACAGGCTGATGCTGATCCACGAGGTGGTGCCAGGCCCATGAAAATATCTCATGCAAGAAGGTAGCGCGCAAGATATCTGGACACCTACTACCTACTAGGATTGCAGGCGTCAAGAAGTTCAAGAAGATATCTTCAAGTCTACTCGATGTCCATCCATGCCATTGGCTGAAGCCTGGTGACCAAGTCCGGGATCCTGTGAACGGTTGCGCAAACGGTGGGCATGTGGGCATAGGAATGTCACACCTGACCCCGACCGTTACAGACGTCGATGACACCCGCTTAACCGGCACATCAACCCTGCTGCTCGAGGGTTACTTATCACCTAAGTAGGTACATATTAGGTACCAAGTTAGGGCAAGGGACTACCTATATAGGCATTTAGTACAGGTAGTTCTTCATAAAACAACATAATCATTTCAAATATTTATTTATTTATAAATATTATGAAGATAAAACCACTTACTCAATGTCTTAGAACTTAGCTTGGTATTACTTTGGTCATTTAGTCACAGTTTGATTTTACGTTGTACTAGTTGATAAAATTTAATTAAAATTTCTAATAAAAAATCAAAAAAATCTTCTCATTCAACGTTATGTTGGAATTGCAAATCTCTTTCTCAAGAATCGAAAATGACCAATGCTCTTAGAGTTCTCTTTGGAGACCTATTAGTACAATTCAGTTTTGGGCATCTTCCAAGAAGATTTTCACTTAATTTTTAAAATAATATAGTTTCAATATTTAGAATTAGATACCTATTCGATTACCAGAAACTTTATTAAGCACACTTGCCTAGAGATTGGGATCTAGATTTGAAGCTGCTATGTGGAGGGTATGTGTTGGTGGAGGTAATAGCCCCTATTCTATAAAAGTGCAAAATCCCAAACCACACTGCCGTAGAGTGGATGCTCTTTTTGCAATCTTGTCTTGTCCCATTAACTACTTTTGTCTTTTGGGTTGGTAGCTCTAAAGGTTGAGTTGGGAGTTGGGGGATGTGAGAAATCCAATACAGTGAACGCCTACATCTTAGGAGTGGATGGAGAGAGTACACGGTTGGCACTGATTTTGTGCGAGGAAGTGAAAAAGCTTGTTGGCGCGCATTCCCATCCCATCCCAACATTCCCCATTCCCGGTAGGCATATATACGTTTCCCAATGTCCGGGGCGGTGGATTCCGGCCAACTCTCACGGCACCATGCGCATGGCATGCACATAAACCGTTGCCCGGTGAGTCCGGTCACCGGTGCAGCCTGCAGGTTCCGTAACCGGAGTGACAGAAGCGCGGCGAGCGTGACGTTCGCGTGGCGGATTTGTAAAGAGGCGCCAAAGCCTGCAGCTGCAGCCTCCTTTTGCACAAGGAGGCAGCGGACGCCCCGCCCCGCATTTATGACACGGCCGGAATGGCTGCCCCTTGGGTCGTGTTTCGGGTACCCGCGCTTGTGGAAAGCAAAGCGCCGTGGAATGTTTGAAGGGTTATGGTTCCGCAAGGATGGTGGTTGAATTTGGGGCTTCCAGGGCCGTTTGGCGGGCCCTGGATCTGGATGAGGCTGAGGAGGCAAGGGGGCAACGGCATCGGCGACGCGACATGCCATGGGCCCATGGCGGCCCGCCCTCCGAGCCCGCTCGCCTTTATCCATCACCTGGGATGCTCACGGAAATAGCCCCCGGCCATGCGATCAGCACATGGCCCCCTCTCCCGGCGCCTGCCAAGCCCCTCCCATTCCCCTTTGTCGCATCAGCGACAGTCGCGCATGCCGAAATCTTTTCCCACTCCCAGCCGCGCCCGCTGCGCGAATTGCCTCGCTTTTCTTGTCCCTCCTCATCGATGCCGGCCTACGATGCCGCCGTCACGATTCACTTCACGCCTCGGCGCGCTTCCCCTAACCCTAACCCGCCACCGCGAGCCCGGTTTTAGTACCGTGAGCTTTCGTGTTTTATTAGCGCGTGGGACTTCCCACGGGACTCTCGCCTCGGCGTCGCGAGCTCGTCGAATGCGTTGTGAAATAAGTGTCGCGTACTGAGAGTTGTGTGGGGAGAGTGAGTGGGGTTCTATTATAGACTTCTCCTTCTTCTCCTTCTTCGCCTTCTTCTCGTGTTGTATACCAACATGTTGTAAAAAAGGGGTTGTATATTGAGAATTGCGTGGGAGAGGGTTCGATCGCCGGGCGCGTGAAATCGGGCAGGGCAGCGCGCTTCTTCCCTCACGAACACGCTCTTTCTGCTCCCTCCTGCGTCTTCCCTCTTGTTCCCGCGCCTGTGCCTGCGCCTGCGCCTGCGCCTGCGCCTGCATTCACGATCGACGCCTGACAGGGCTGACAGCCACTGCGGGCTTTGCGCCGGGAATCAGGCGGGGCTCGAAGCAAATTCTCCACTCGCGGCATTGCATTTCACGACTGCGACTGTTGCGCAAGGGCGACTACGGGTTGCTTTGCAGTGCTTTTGCAGTGGTGGGTTGCCAGTCCCTGTCCCTGTCCCGGCCCCGCTGCCGGCCTCGCACGGCCCTTGATTGCCTTCGTCTTCTCGCATTGCGAGCCCTGCAGGGAAGCGGGGGAAAGTACGAGGCGCTCTGCCCTCTCTGCCAGCCCCGCTGCCCGGGGGATGGACGTGAAGCGACCGGCCGCTGCTTCGGTTTCTGTTGCTGCTGCTGCCGCTGCCCCGCTGCTGCGTTCGTGAAGATGGCGGTCCTGTACGCGGCCCCGGCGCCAGGCGCGCGGCAAGGTGTTAAGGAGGAGGAGCTGCTGGCCCGGGAGCTCGAGCAGGAGCACGACAGGTGTCTGGAGGCGGACACTGCGAGTAGCAGCAGCGGCGGAGCGGGAGCTCCTGCCTCACCTCCTCCGGGTCCGGGTCTGGGACGTCCGACCTGACTCCGATACCTCAGGCTCCGCTTCCGCCGCCTCCGCTGGCGGGTGTGATGAAGCTGGAATTCCAGCAGCGGAGCCAGGTGCAAGCGCTCGCCTTCCGCTTGTGGGTGCTCTGGATGAAGAAGAGGAGGCTGCGGAGCGGGAGCGGCTGGCGGGTGCACAAGCTCACGAGGAGGACGCGTGCGATGGCCGGGGACCTCTCGGAGAACCGGCCTGGGCTGGAGAGCCTGCCTCGGCTGTGATTGCCGTGGGCGAGGTGGTGGAGGAGGAGGAGGAGGTGGTGGAAGAGGAAGAGGAAGAGGAAGTGGAAGTGGAAGTGGAAGAGGAGGTGGAGGAGGAGGAGGAGGAGGAGGAGGAGGAGGCGGCTGTCCCGCATTTTCTGCCTTTGGGTGAACAGAACCATGCGGCATTGGAGAAGATCCTGGAGGAGTCGGAGCACATGTCGCAGCTGTCCGAGTCTCTGGACGGCCCCTCCGACCTGCTGGAGGCGGAGCTCGTGCTGCCGCGGCAGCCCATGACCTTCCCTCGGCCCTCAGTGCCCACGGTCATCTCGTCCTTCACCTCCACCAGCTCCAGCAGCGTGTCCGTGAAGCCCAGTCTCATGTCGCGCTCGCACGAGCTGCATTTCGCGGGCTCCACCTCGTCTGCGGGACTCGAATTGCCATGGGAGTCCGGGAGGAGGGAGCGGAGGAATTTGAGCGGGGCGCAGGCCGGGACGGAGATCGGCTGGGACAGGGACGCCGGGGTGGGTGTCGGGGACGCGGCTGCCGGCGGGGTGCGGAGGAATCTGCGGCACAGCGGGCCGATGCCGCTGCCGTCTCGCCCTCTCTACTCCCCGAGCCCCAGCCCCAAGCACGACGCTGCATCCAACGACGCGGACAGGAACCGGCCGAACGTGCTGCGTGTTGGGCAGTTCGAAGAGTGGGCCGCCAGAGCGGGCTATGGTGCTGGCAGCCGGGAGCAGGCCAGGACGCCCTCGCCTGGGAGAGCCTTCGTGCCGTCTCCTGGCAGGAGTTTCTACCAGAGCGGGATCATTTCGCCCGGGAGGTCGTCCAATGCCGGGAATGCGGGGGTGCGAGGCGGGAAGGGAGAGCAGAGCAAGTCGCAGCTCGCAAGCCTGGAGGAAGAGCTCTCTAATCTGCTCAGGAACAGGGCCTCCACCCGGCGTGCTGCGGCGGCGGCGGGAGGGGTTGCCAGTAACGTCGTCACGCATGTTCCTCTGCTTCCTGCTGGGCGGAGGGGATTCTCGATGGAGCTGCAGCGGGGGAGTCACTATTCCGGGAACACTTTCTCGTACGCTCGGACGGGGACTGCGGACGTGAAGGTGGAGGAAGCCTGCTCCGATGATGAGCAAGATCAGGGTGAGGATTACGGTGAGGATGCGACGTATGAAGATGCTGTGTACGAGGAGAGTATGAGGGAGCTGGAGATTCTTGTCAGAGCTGGGAGCCGGATGGAGAACAATGGTACTAAGCTCCGGGAGGGGCCGGTGTTTCCTTTGCCTCCCAAGGTGGAGAGTTCTATCAAGGAGTCCATTGCTAACAGCAGCGGTAGCAGCCCTGTGAGTGATGTTGGGCAGCCGGAGGAGAAGCAGGTCGTCCATGTTGCGCCTGCTGCGCATTTCGAGAACCGTGGTGGTGCTGGGAGGAAGGGGCTGGCCAAGTCAGGGTCGCTGGAAGGGATCAAGGGGAGCGACCAATTCGGTGCGCCGGCTCTCAAGCCCCTGCGAGGCTCCGGGAGGGATCTGAAGCCGAGCTCTACTCGTCTCAGCGGTGAAGCGGGAGCGGAGGCCGTGTGCAGGAAGTCGCCGGTTGGGATGTCTCAGAGAAGTGGCAAGCAGGCGTCGAAGGCTCTCGGGCAGGATGAATTGGTGCAGGAAGAATGCGGGTTGTACGCCCCATCGGCGGCTGCCAAGAACGCTGGCAATCTCCCGTCTGTCTCGTCCCCAACCCCTTCGACGTCCTCCCTCAAGAGCTTCGGCAAGGACGTGCAGGCGCTAGTGAGCAGGGTGAGTTGGAGCTACAAGAAGGATCTTAGAAGGTCTCGGTCTATGGACGATAGTGCTATCCCGGACAAGGTCCTCCTCTTCGCTGCCCAAGATACTAAACCTACTGTGGCAGCGGCGTCGACTATACCCCTGAAGCAGGATCCGGTGCCGGCTGATGCCAGTCTGCGCAAGATTTCGAAGCAGGATTCGCGGGAGAGCAGTCTACGCAAGATCTCCAAGGCGGACAGCAGGCAGAACAGCCAGCGGAAGCTGGAAGCACTGTTGAATGCGAGTTTCAGGAAAATGGAGGCCGAGGCTCTCGCTTCTTCGTCTGGAGCCACGTCTTGTCTTGATCACAACTTCCCTTCATTCAAGACTCTGAGCACCTGCGGACCTGCTTCTCTGAATCCTCGCCCTGAGGCTGCAGAGAAGGCCTCTGCCCATAATGAGCGGCAGGTTCCGGACCTGGAAGCGAGTGTGGTGAGCAGCTTGGAGAGAGTACCCGTGTTGCGATCACGGGGATCCAGGCACTACTATGGCTCCTTTGCTGACAGTGATACTGATGGCGCTCACATTGATCTCACTGCTTCTCCTGCTGCCAAGTTCCTCGACACGGTGCCCTATCCAGGTGAGATTGACGCTGCCATGTGGTAAGCTTACCCTGTTGATGTAACTTTCTTGTCGAGTCTGCGGGCTTGTCTGACATCTCCAACCTTGTGTGTGTTTGCGCAGATGACATCAGTGCTGACTTGGGCAGAAGCCTTCTTCATCCGTTCAAGGTGTCTGCTGCTGTGCCTTTCAAGTGGGAAGATGTTCCTGGGAAACCCAAGTCCCCCACTGTCAGTGTTAAGAAGCAGGCGGGCTACTCTCTGCAACCACCTCCACGGCTTCAGCTCCCGTCTGGGGCTCTTTCTCACTCCGGTGTTGTCAGCCCAGTGACAAGGTCAGGCGTCCAGAGCAGACAGGGGTCAGGCCCTCTGCAAGAACCTGATTGCAGGTCTCCTCCCGAGCAGCTGGACTCGGGCATCAGTTGTGGGTTCTCAATCCCGGCATCACCCAGCAAACCTCCCCGCGGCGGTGCTGCGTCTCCCAAGAGGCATGGCGCCAAGAACGGGGGCACTTCCTCACCGGACCACAAGAAGGGCATGTCCCGCCTCCAAAGCCTTCTTCACGCTGGCTGCACACTGACCGACGTTGCTCATCTCAGCCATGCTTTGAGGCTGCCCATTCCTGTCAGTAAGGACGAGATGAGTCGCCTTTCACCCAACATTCATGGCATGGCTGATGGTGAACCGGGTGAGTGCATCTCTTGCTCTTATGTTATCGGTGGCTGGGCTCCTGTGAATGGTAGTTGCTTCATCACTTACATATCTCTTGTACTAACGGACCCATCTGGGCTGCTGTGTGGCAGGCTGTTTCTCAGATTCTCAACCTCACAACAAGAACGTTGTTGAGGACGTCTACTCCCCCAGCAGCATCCTGGCTGGGCCCGCGGAGATGAGCTCTTCCAACAGCTCCATGAACCTCGACAGCCAACGAGGAAAGGAGGACAGCGTTGATCACAGTGGCTGCGAACGGGAGAACATGACTCCAGCAGTGGACGCACCGACTCAAAAGAACTCGCTCGGCAACTGTTTCTTGAGGGACAGGGAGGCAGAGGTGGCAGACCTATCAGGGCAGCAGCAGCCCGGCTTGAAGCGAAACCGCAGCGGGAGGTATGAGGCAGAACGCCTGGAATCAACCCCGCCAGAGGAAATGGGCAAGAGCAAGCCAAAATCTGGCCAGCTGAATCCCGAGTCCATCTCAAGCTTCGCTAGTCTGAGGGCTGGCTCCAGCAGCAGAGGGTCCAGGTCCTCGAGAAAGCTGCGTGTGGGCTCCAGCAGGTTAAGCTCTGGAAGGCTCAGCTCCGGCAGGGTTCCTTCAGGCAGAATATACGATGGCCCAGGAAGCGGGAGCGAGTGGGAGGACTCTCCCAAGTCACCACGTCTAGGTTCCCAAGCGTTGGCCAAAAGGAGGAAGGCAGAAAAGGCGATCGTTCGACTTCGGAGATGTCCCCGCTTTATGGTAAAGCTGTTGTCTTTGAGCTGCCGCGCTCTCGTTTTGGAGGAAGAGTAAGTTGAAGTTTCTCACCGAGCTATCGCTGAATTTGGTCGCAGATTACGTTGAAGCGAGTGCTGAGGCGTGCATTTTGTCTTGGACCCAAGAGCAAGCTGGGGAACAGCCAAAGGTATTCTGGATCTCAGGCCATGTACGCCCTCACCCTCAACTGACAGGCGGTGCTCAGTCTGAGCAGAGTCCAGCTTGAATCTCCAGTTTGTTCTGCTTTGTAGCTTTTACCCGATATTCTACTCAAAGGACACTTCATGTCTCAGTACGTAGGAAAGAGTGTGCAAGTCGAGGGAGATGCCATTCCACAACCTTGCTGATGCTGGAAATGAGACTCCCCACTTGCTTACCTTGTATGCAGACTGTTATATAGCTAGCCATGGAGTACATACCGTGACAAAAGTAGTATAGACCTTAGATGGAACTTTACCTTTCCGACTCAGGAAACTGCGACTGAACATAGAGAGCACATCTTCACGATGTATTGAAGTCTTGTAAGGTATGTGTGTTTCATGAGGCAGCCTCGGAGCAACTATCGGGCCTTCTGGCCCCAGATTCATTACTCTGCAGGATATAAATTTGCTAACAGAGAATGGTGCGGGCTCTAATGACCCCTGCGAGGATCGGATCCTGGTCGCCGGCTTGTCGCAGAACCGAGAACTCGCTGCCGCTGCGATGTCACGGAATCCCTGTGCCTGCTCCTGTTATGTCTTCTTGTACCACCATCTTCGACCAACAATAGTAATCTAGGACGGGCATGTGGGATGGTGGCCAATGGCCGTGACCTACGAAATGTCTAGTATGTCGTGCTGTCCGCCGGTTCAATCTTCTGGCGTTGGCTCATGTCATTTTTGTCGACAGGATCTGGACTGTTTCAAGACCTGCCTGCTCTGCGAATATGTATGAATGTCGTAAGATGGCACTGGCTGCAAAATCGGGGCACGCGGCTGCCTCGACCAGCCAGTCTTCGAGTTCCCCAAACTGACAGAGCTAGAGCCATATGACCGTCATGGCAGTGCACAGCGTCATCAACAATGAGAGTAAGCCATGGCCAGCAATCATCCGCTTCCGCAGGGGTTGAGACGGCAGGCAAGATGACCTTAAACCGATCCAGCTCCACCATGTAGGCGACAATTCAGACGTGGTTGTTGCTCCGGACGGGACGCAGGAAGTACACGGTACCTTTGCATACTGAGGTAGCATTTGACAAAAGAATGTCACCTTCAGATATCCTCAGAGTAGCTCCTGGCTTCCACCGGCACACACAAGAATGGTAGAGGCGAGTCGTGCAGAGCGAGCCGCAACGCACTGCAAATCTGAGGATTTTGAAGCCCTTCGGGTCGTCCTTCAAAATCAGGGCATGCACAACTGGCGTCTCTAGCGTACTTGATACTCGGGTAGATGACCTGCTGCCATCTGCCGAGCAACGGATTGCCAATCCAGTAGCGCGGCAGCCACAGGCTTTGCTCCGGCTTGTGCACCAGCAGTGAAACCCGGTGTGTTCCAACTGGGGAAGGCCGCTAAAAGCATGAAGAAATTCATCAAGAAACAGCTGGGATCAGTTCTGGCTATTCGGCGCAAGCTGGAGCCGATGACGGAAACAGAATGCTGCAGGTAAGAATTGTTGCGAGTACTGGTTAGACGAGGCAAGCCGTTTGTTTTCTCACGTGTGGGGGCGTCGCATTGTTTGCAGATGGGCGATAGCTGGAGCGGTTGTCTGAATCGCTTGTAGGAGGTGCAGGTGACGTTAAAACAAAGTATGAACCTTCCTTGGCTCTCCGGAAGAATGCCACGAGAAACAATCTCCACTGTCTGATGCCGTGTACTCGCTACCTGGCGTCTGGGTGCACTGAACAAAAAGCTGAGGTCAGAAGTCAAGAAACACAAGATGGAACTGGAGAAACTCTGAAACAGAAGGTGACATATTTCACAAGGTTGCCTTGTTATCGCTCTAATCAGTCAAGAGGTTGCAACATGTTTATCACTGGCTGATTGCAGGACCCAGAATTCTACAAGTTTCTGCTGGAGATGACACCTCCCTGCGTGAGTTTGAAGAAGATGAAGAAACTGAGATACACTGGTGGTGGCTCTTCAAGGACCTTTGAAAGACTATTACTATTTCTTCGATTACACTGTTCTGCGGTTGTCATTGTAAATGTGCCCTATACATTGACTCCCTACTTGTTGCTCTAGCCTGGTTTTGCAGTTTTTCTTATTACGAGCTTGGCGCACGGCATACTTGGAGCGGGGAGGAAGCCATCGCGAGCAAACCAAGTTCGACTCTAGCACAGGACTAGGACGAAATTGTTGACAGATGGTAGTGACTTTGAAGAGAAAAAATAAAGCCAGCAGTGAGGAAGACGAGATTCCAGAGGACAGGCAACCAACGAAAATCAAAGTCCCAAGGAAAGCATCAGAAAAGCCCAAAGCCTGCTTTTAAGCAGAATGGTCGAACTAAATAGCATCTCACAGGAGCTGCAGGGGAGGGGAAGAAAGAAGGTAAGACGAAAAGGGGTGAAACAAAGATGGGCAGGTCCTTCTTCGGGAAAGGAATCACGTCCAAAGGAAATGCAGGAATCACGACCAACGGAAAAGGAGCAAACCATCGAAGCAAAATAAGACTTACGATGACTACCGGCCACGTTTTTCTTGGAAAGCACTTGCAGGTGACTTGGGCAAGAGTCTTCTGGCGCAAGAAATAAATAGTCAACTTGCAGTCCTACCACTAAGTGGGGAGGACCCCTTGGAGCAGAGGAGTTTGAAAACGTCTATGAAAGTTCCTCTTGCACCCACTTCACTCCTTTCAGAGTACAAAGTCAGTGGGATGTGTATCATGGGCACCTTCGATCATCATGGAGAACAGAGTCTCCTCGTCCACTGCAAAGAATTTGGCTGTACCACAAGTATCTGGTTTACAATTACACTAGGATGACCTCTGCATGGACACAAAACAACGGGTCACCATATTTGCAAACGGGTTGCTAATAACCTCCAAAAATGTTAACCAAACAAAGCCTCACCTCTTTTTTTGCGTGCTTCAGGGACAATCTCTTTCAAATCTTCATTTGAGTCCTCGTGCACAACAAGCGGTTTGGTGGGCACGCTTGGTAAATCTAGTTCCTCCTCAAGATCCACACCTTCTGTCAACTCTATCTTTCTCTTCATGGAGTTTAGATTTTCATCTCGCCTTGGCAAACTACTTGCCTCTGGCGTCTCTCCATCTATGCGTGTCTGTTGTCTCCTCCTGGGTGGTTCTGCCTCTTCAGCAATCGCTATCCTGGTTGGTACAGTATCCTGCTCACGTACTGGTATGTCTGTAACCGGTGGCAACTCTGATACTGGCACTTCAGGGAACTCCTCAAGCTCCATCTGCAAAACGAACGTTTTATATAGGAGCAATGCGCAAATAAACAGGCGGGCACATTTTCATTACGAGCAGGGCATGACAGCACAACAGCTTATTGGAAAGGAAGCACATACTTGACTTTCAAGTTGTTCAAACTCTGCCAAAACCTCTTCTTCGTCTTCTGCAGTCAATTGTTGTCCGAGAACCTCATTGAGAGCCTGCAAAACATCATTAGGTTACCTGACAAGGTGATCCTGCTGGAAAACATGCATTTGGCAAGCACGAGGGTATACAAACTGGCAGAGATTAATGTGCTTCAAGAGATCCTTCTCCAGACACCAAGCTGAATAAGTAGGAACACTTGTGTGATGATGTCTTACATCCTGGTAGGCCTTCGCTTCTGCGGTATCATCCATGAGCTTTTGCACGTCCTCAATGTTGATTTCATCCTGAAGCTCTTTTAAAGACTTATGGCCCACTTTGAGACTCTCAAATACCGCTTTTTGCTTGGTGGCTATCTCGATGTCGCTCAGCTACAGAAAGCAATTGCATCCATGTTACAGCTGACCGGATCACACAACATGCACCTCGAAGTGAAGAGACAGAGCTTGCTTTTACGATTGAAATCCGGGCACAGAGAAGGTTTCAATTGAAGCTGAGGATGACCCCACCTGCTGCTCGACGTTCAGAACCCATACATCAACTTTTTTGAGCAATTCTTCCTGAGCCTTCTTTTTCTTCAAGGCAAGCAGCGCCCTGTCTTTCCTATTCTCCCTAACCAACAACAGGGCCACTTCCTTCTCCCGCTGAATCACGACTTCCAACTGACAGGGAAACTCGAGCCAGGTTAGAATTCACTGCCTTCTGTGCCAAATCACGGGCCAAAATCCTGATCCCCCTACCTGCTTCTGATACTCTGAGAGCTTCCGTCGCTGGGTCTTGAGCGTGAGAATGGCCCTGTCCACATCCGTCACTTTGGGCTTCTTCTTGGCAAAAAGATTGCCCATATCTAGCACTACAATCAAGCTCTCTCGCTATACTCAAATCCTATAACCCAATCAACTCCTGTCCACGGCAATATGCTGCTCCCGCCTGATCAACATCCTCATCGGCTTCGACAGACCCTAGATGTGCACAGATGGGCGTACTGCGGACATGGATTCCCGTAGTTACTTCGGCTCCCAAGCTGCAGCGAGAGTGCTCAACTGAGGGTCCGAGACTGCAACACTCAGGGGTGAAGAATCGAAGTGAAAACACTAATCAAATCAAATATAGGTAGGTCATGGGGTTGAGCGAGACTGCCTAGTCTAGTTGCAGGCCGAAACTTCGTTCGTTCCATTTCGTGCTTCAGAATGTGCCTTTTCAAGCTTACACGTACAGCGATGGTTTTATAAGGTTTTCGTTCGCTTTTCTTTAATATTTGAAAAAATAGCACCATACACATACCCGGTAACACCCCCTCAACGGGGTGGGGAAAACCACGCAGTTAGAAGCAAAAACCAGGGTAATAAATCAACACCAAACGCAGCACTAGGCCTCCAAGTAGCCCGCCCTCCTCTTCTAGGAGGACTCGCAGACAGCACCCTTGCCGCTGCTCTTTATTCTTAAACTGTTTCAGCCAACAAGAATAATCTGATGGAGGGCTAGAGAGAACTCCCATCTTTGCCTAAGCTAGGAGCTTACCTCTCTCTTCCTTGACCTCCTCCACAAAGCTCCTCTTCAAAGACTCTTCGTGCTTATTGTGCAACAAGTGCTCTCAAGGCATAGCCCAAGCATCAAGTGCTCTCAAGGCTCCACTCAATAGTCTTTAGCCCAGGGCGAGGTCTCCTTTTATACTCAAGCCCTAGCTACAATCTTAGTAACTACTTAAGCTTTAAGCTATTATTTACTACCACACTTCCTAGGGCTGCATGCTTAACATGCTCTTAGTAAGCTCTTCTAAACATGCCTCTGCATGGAGCTTTCTTACAAAAAGCACTCAAGCTGCCTTTTGTTACTTCCTCCCCACTAGGAAGAATCACGCCTCGGTGATAACCCGATGTAACGAGCAATCATCCAGAGCCTTCGGAGCGGACCTTGGCTGCATGTCACAATCAAACACCAAGGACAAGCAGGCGGCCGGACCTGGCGCACGGAGGTGCACGCCACAAGCGCACCGAGGGTGCTGCGGACAAAGCGCACCGGTGCTGCCACAAGCGCGCGATTGTACTGCGGACACTGGCGCGCACCAGGATGCACATAACGCCGCACTGCGCGAGTTTGGCGCACACACACGTGGTCGCGAAGGCTTCAATCAGCCGTAGATGGGGAGTAGAGCCTGCCTGCGCGCGCCGATGCTACTATCGCGCGAGTGGCCGCCCATCAATTTCACGCCTGCCGCCTTCGCTAGCTTGTACTTCTTTTGGGATGTCTTTCACCTCTGTGGAATCTTCTTCCAGACCATCCTCTAGTCCTTGGAGTACAACTAAGTATAGCTCCTTCTTTTCACGAGATCCTTCTTAAGCTCTCTTTTGAAATCACCATCTTGATGGAGTCTCAAGCTTCGGCTAACACTAGCACAACTCACCTTGTGCTTCTTGGATATCTCAATAGTGCGAGACTTAACATCCATATACACTTCATTGGATCTCATCCACTCCAGGCCTAAGATGATATCATGGTCATTCATCTCGACGACTGTGAAACTCACATTTCCTTGCCATGCTTCAACTTGCAGCTTTACTCCATGCAATTCGCCCAGAAATTGCAGAGTCCCTTTAGCTTGCTTGATTCCATATGGCGTGGAAGTTTCAGTCCATTCAAGACCAAGCTCTCTTGCCTTACTAGGAGTTATAAAATTGTGGGTGGTTGCGAATCCAACAACAACTCTACATCTAAGCCATTCATCTTCCCACATATATACATGAGGTCTCCACCTTTCCTCATTATAGTGTCATCCTTGACACTAGATGACTCACCACATGTCTTCACAACATGTGGCCCGTCACACAGGCTCCTCGGGAAGTTCTTGAATCCTGGCTCTTGGAACAGGTGGATTGGCAGCAACCAAATTCAAGTTGGGAGTTCCAACATGTGGACAATTCCTAGCAAGGTGTCCTTATTCTCCGCAACTGTAGCACACACCTGAGCTAGGCACTGTTTGTCGTCTTCCACGACCCCTGTTATCTCCTCTAGCTCGGCCTCTGCCAGTAGTCTCATTGGTTCCACTATTCACAGTGGTGGTAGCTCGTCCTCTGCCTCTAGATCTACCCTGAGACCTAGGATATCTTCCTCTTGATACCGGTGCCTCTTGAATAAACATATCCGGTATGGCATCTGCTGCTGCCATGGCCTCTTGCAGTGTTTGAGGATTAGTCAAAGCTATCCTATTTTGAGCCCATCTCTTAAGGCGGTGATAAACTTGTGGAGTTTGTCTGCTCATGCATCTCTGGACATTGCAAGACAATAGAGCTAAACTCACTCACATACTCGCAAAGTTCCGGTATGCTTGACATTGTCGAGCATCCTTGGCAAACTTCGGCATTAGCGGGTTGGAAGCGAGTTGTGCGCTTGCTTGAAATGCCCATGTGAAGATTGTGGCTCTGCGATTGCCTTGCCTTACGTTCTCAACGTAAGTCCTCCACCAAGTAAGAGCATAATCCTCTAAGAAATTAGTGGCGTGCTTCACGTACTCATCTTCTTGCACTCCATGATTGTGATTATGCGCTTCAAGAGAAAAACCAAGAACTAATTTTCTCTACGTCACGCTCGCCTTTGTAAGTCTTTGGGGCCTGTATGCTCAGCCTCAACTTCTTAGACTTTTTGGCGGGTGTGGAATGGGGTTTTTGCGTCCGATGACGCAAAGAGGCCACATTTACCCTCTATGTCGTTATAGTCCTAGGATTCGATCCCAAGGGAATGGTTTTGTGTCAAGATGTTCTAAAACTATGGATTCTAGACTTACCCGTCGATCACTACCCCACCTTATCCGGCTACCCTACCCAAACCCACCACCGTGGAAGGCTCGGCCACCGCGGTGGGTTCAACCAACGTGGCGGGTCCCCTCCCTGCCACGCCGCTTTGTCGAGGACTATTTGTCACTTCTCTGGCGCACCTTGGGGCTATGGACATACACACACCTATATACACCTCACTTCACTTCCAGGAATTTCCGCGATTCCACCGCACACTTCCACTCCCCTTACTCATTTCCGATTTTCCCCCACACGCACTCACAATCCCTCACAGCGCGCACTCATCTACCCTTTCGGGGACCTTTCTCTTCCTAATAAATCCTCTCTCCCTCTCCTCACGGGCCACACAGACCCCTCCTTGGGCCACACAGACCCCCTCTCATGGAATAAAACACGCCTGGTGGCAGCAGTTGGGAAAGAGGATCAGGAAAGAAAACTCCGGACAGTGCTTGGGCGATTCGCCTTCCAGCAGTCCCGCCTCAGCCTTCCGCGGCAATTCCTACCTCTTTTCCGTCGCGATTACCTTCCGTCACCCAGGCGTGGAGCTTGGCCACTCACTCTCGACCATCCGGGGATCTTCCGGCCTTCTTGTAAGGCGGTGCATCGAGCGAGTTTGATCTTGATCGACGTCTCCAACCAACCTCGCGCATAGCTTCAACACACGGAAGTTCACACCTGAAATTGTCTGTTAAGAGAGACACTCAAGGGTCTCTTATACATTCAGCTGTGGATCTCCATAGCTCACTCCTCCCAGTGACTACGACGGACGCTCCTACCAATTCCGGTAACTACAGCTCCGCAGACCCTCAAAACACCCCATCCTCTAACCCAAAAAGGAACTCTTGGCCTGCAATGTGTGCTCCTCAATTAGCCGCGTCATGGTTCTTTAACTACTGCGGTAGGTGGGGTTTCCTTCGCTCTCGCTCTCCGGCCACGCCTCTGATCCGAGCGATTCTCCCCCAAAACCTCCACCTCGCTGTCACTGCCCGCAGTTTCTTCGCGTCTTCCCATGGGCGTCGCGCGTCTATAGGCCCTATGCCTGTTATTCCGCTCTTCATCGCTGGACAGCCACACCGTGTGCTCCTCCCTCCACGCCCTGGCCTCCGCTTCGCTCATTTCCTCGATCACCACTTGGGGTAGGCCCCGCTCCGTTCGGAAGAACCATGGCACTTTGGCGGCCAAGATGTGCAGCCAATAGTTTACGCCTCTGTCCCAATAACCACATACACATTTAGAGTGAGCACCCGCTCACCATGCGAGCGGGGACATGAGCATCCTCATCCAGACGCCTGCGCCGCGCCGATATAGAGGTCCTTACCCTCTCCTTGGTGGACAATTACGGGCGGGCTGTTTGAGTTTTGAGGACTGCCGCTCCAACTGCGGTACTCCTGTCGGTGGCTTCCCCC
The DNA here is from genome assembly GCA_010909165.1 of Anthoceros angustus. Taxonomy (NCBI): domain Eukaryota; kingdom Viridiplantae; phylum Streptophyta; class Anthocerotopsida; order Anthocerotales; family Anthocerotaceae; genus Anthoceros; species Anthoceros angustus. The sequence continues at coordinate 203,667 of MU008168.1, read as the reverse complement.
ACCTCGGTTCCTTCTTCCGCGACGGTGGCAAAAAGGACGAGCCATTGTTGAAAGAGCCATGGACGTGCCATTTTTGGAGCCATGGACCAGCCATTTTTGGAGCCTTCCATTGTTGAAAGAGCCATGGACGTTGTTAGGCAACATTGAAACCCTGCTTAATTTGCTGGTAGTGACCACTACCAGTGGTATGTGCAGGTTGCATGCGGGTTGTGTGTGTCTTTGTGTGTGTCTTTGTCTCTGTAGTGTGTGGCTTTGTCTGTGTGGTGTGTTGTGCCATTGCCCATGTACCAGTGCGTTTTGTGTTGTGTGTGGTTTCTTTGTTCATGATTTGCATACAAGGTAAGCATCCACAATGAAGGGTGACAGGCTCTGAGAAGGCTGCAGGGGACAAGGATCAAGTTAAAGGGCTGTGCAACTTCCTTGGATTCTTTGTGACCACTACCGATGGTATGCTTGAGTTACATCTAGTTGTGTGTGTCTTTGTGTGTCTTTGTCTCGTGAGTGTGTGGCTTTGTCTGTGGTGTGTTGTGCCATTGCCCATGTACAGTCGTTTTGTGTTGTGTGTGGTTTGCTGTTCATGATTTGCATACAAGTGCAGAAGCACATCCACAATGAAGGGTGACGGGCTCTGTGAGAAGACTGTTCAGCAGGGGACAAGGATCAAGTTAAAGGGCTCGCAGGCAACTTCCTTGGATTGCTGTCTAGCTAAGGGAGCTTCTAACTAGCTGGCTGATCTACTGGGGTTTTGCAGGAGGCAGACAGATGACTCCTCCATCCATGAATCCGAGGATGAGGAGTCTGGGGAGAGTGCTGGTAGTGGAGATGTACAAGAGGAACACCTCGACCATGGTCATCCGCAAAGACACTCACGGAGATCAACCACTGGAGGTGGCGAAGGAGCAAGCGGGGATGGACGGTGCTAGGCGGGGGAGCAAGATTGACGCCATTTGGGGATCACCCAAACGACCTCTCTCGACTTGGACATGGAAGGATGACGAGGGAACATACGGCATGATGGATGCAATGTCGGGGACAAGATCACAGGGAGCTTTGCGAGACAAGATTGGAGGAAAGGGGTGATCGAATCTTGGTTTGGAACCCCATCTCCCAACGATGGATACATTTGGAAGCAAACAGATAAACTGAGCGATGAGGAATGGAGAAGGGTGGACAACCTTGTCCACAATATCTACAGCATGAGGCCCTCCTTGGGTGAGAAGAAGGTTCCCCGGCTGATGTGCCTTGGGATCTTAATGGAGAAGCTGGAGGGTGTTCGAGTGAATTGGAGCAGTACAAAATAACAGCAGTTGAGGGCATCGAGAGGCTTGCCAAAAAACGGGAAGAAAAACGTTTCGAAGGCAAGGATCTTTGGATTGCTTGGCGAAGGAGGTCCACAAGCGGACCTTGAGGTGGAGGTGACACGATCGGCAACCACAGTGGTAAGTCCACATTCGACTTTTGTTCATGGAAGTGGTTTAGTTGTCATGTATGCTTGAATGATGCATAGAATTCATGGTCAATGATCAACTGCTTGCTCAATTTTGGTGCACACACTGTCACTCGGCATGCCCCTGTGAACGGGATTTGCGTCTGTCTCGGTTTTGAGTGACACTGAGGCTTGGCTAGTGACACTCTGTGTCACTAGGCCTGCCTCAGTGTCACTCGATTTGGCAACTTGACCAGCTTTGGTGATCTGAGGTTTTGCGGAGGCAGACGGATGACTCCTCCATCCATGAATCCGAGGATGAGGAGTGGGGAGAATCTTGGTAGTGGAGATGTACAAGAGGAACACCTCGACCATGGTCATCTTGCGGCACACTCACGGAGATCAACCACTGGAGGTGGCGAAGGAGCAAGCGGGGATGGAGCAGCGCTAGGCGGGGAGCAAGATTGATGCCATTTGGGGATCACCCAAGCGACCTCTCACAACTTGGACATGGAAGGATGACGAGGGAACATACGGCATGATGGATGCAATGTCGGGGACAAGATCACAGGGAGCTTTGCGAGACAAGATTGGAGGAAAGGGGTGATCGAATCTTGGTTTGGAACCCCATCTCCCAACGATGGATACATTTGGAAGCAAGCAGATAAAGCGGCGATGAGGAATGGAGAAGGGTGGGCGACCTTGTCCACAATATCTCTGACATGAGGCCCTCCTTGGGTGAGAAGAAGGTTCCCGGTGATGTGCCTTGGGATCTTAATGGAGAAGCTGGAGGGTGTTCGAGTGAATTGGAGCGTACAAAATAACGATTGAGGGCATCGAGGCTTGCCAAAAAGCAGGAAGAAAAAGCGTTTCGAAGGCAAGGATCTTTGGATTGCTTGGCGAAGGAGGTCCACACAAGCGGACCTTGAGGTGGTGAGGTGTGTCCCACGATCGGCAACCACAGTGGTAAGTCCACATTCAGCTTTTGTTCCATTGTTGGAAGTGGTTTAGTTGTCATGTATGCTTGAATGATGCATAGAATTCATGGTCAATGATCATTGCTTGCTCAATTTTGGTGCACACCTTTTGTCACTCCCCCACAAGGCGATTTGCGTCATCTCGGTTTGAGTGACACGAGGCTTGCTAGTGACACTGTGTCACTAGGCACGCCTCTGTCACTCGATTTGGCAACTTGACCAGCTTTGGTGATCTATTGTTCACCAACAGTGACAAGCGAGGGCACATGGCAAGCCCATCTGTGGCACATGGCACACTTGTCGTGCTCATGTGTTACAATTGTCATGTGGTTTGTGGGTATAGTGAGCACTATGTCACCCCATGTAACCCAAAGTTGTGTCTGTAACAGGTGAAGGAATCTCGGCTCAAAACACCGAACTGCAAGAGCTTCTTACTGAACGCCTAGCTCGTGGAGCAGAGGAGGTGATAATTGCAATCGCGTTGGGGTGACGGGCGCCTGGAGAGGCCTCCTAAGGAGGAGAAGCAACGATTAGGGAGGTTGCATTTGACATTCGTAAAGCCTACAAGAGATGGAAGATTTGGATCGGGTGATCCAAGCTGCGGTGGAGGATACACGATCTTCGAACAGCGTGCATTGGTGAATCACTTAGGGACCCAAGCTGCAAGGGTTGTATGGTCTTGAAAAGGTCCATTGTCAAAGGTGGAGGAGCTAGCTCGGGAGACATCAAAGGTATGAGCATGAAAGCGCTAGGCCGTGGGACCGATTGCGCGGAGTTGGAGTGCATTCAGCGTCAGAAGAAGTGGTTGAGCAGTCCCAAGGTAAGGGCACCGGTGGGTTCTTGCGCCGTTGGAAAGGAAGAGTGCACCAACCATCTACGTGCCGCCCTATTTGTTCAGTAATACCAGGATGCCGAGCCAGAGTGTTTGTGGTTCTTGCATCCACATTGTGAACTTGGTTTTCATCTTTGCCTCACGAGTCTTTTCCTATCTCGATGTTTCATTCACGCGGTGGTTTGGGTTTGTGAGCGGATCATGTTGTCTTGTGGGCACATGTACCACGAGCCATGCTTGTTTCAGCATCTGCAAGGGACAAACACTTGTGCACTAGAAGATTGTATGCTGGAAGTTGACCCCCGATGGATGAGAGCAAAAGGCTGGAAACTGCAGGTAGTACCCACAATGAGCGATTGGGTTACTGAACAGGTTAAGGAATGGGAGTCTGAGTTCCTGAACCTCCTCAAAGATCCAGATCACTTCCTCACACAGCTGGACAAAGTACAACGTCGGGTGCGACAGGAGATCCCACCGGCCGCTTCTCCAGGTATCTCTGTTTGTGCAGGCTAATTCATTATGCTCCCAAGTTGGTAAGCCCGTTGACATTATGCTCCTTCAGGTTGGATCTTGACAACAATATTCCTTTTGTCATTTGTGCAGCATGTTATGAGAAGCTGCCACTACTATCTAGTGGATCTCGGCGTGTTCCTATAAGGAACACGCAAAATTATTTTCCGAGGCACGGAGAATTGGTTGGGCTCCCGGCTCCATTTGTATTGTGCTGCCCGGATGAAAGGAGGATTTGATTGCTACCCTCATACAGCCGAAGCGAGTGGAGGTGCAAGTCCGGGCAACTAAGCATGCAAGTGGACAGACCACTGAAGTGGGAGAGCAGGCTGGTGCTAGGAGGTGTGATGAGTTGGAGGAGCTGCAGACAAATGACACACCTCCAAACTTACCCCGGGACGTGGTGGAGGCCATGGAAGCTTTGGAATCTGCAGATGCCTTGCAGGGCACACATGATCAGGAGGACAGTCAGGCGCAGAACCCACAAGCTCTTCCAGAACCCCAGGACTTCCCAAGAGTTGAGGTGCGGTTGCATGGTATCAACACCATGCCACCCAGTAGCCTTGGCACACCATGAGCTGGATGGATGCACTAGCATGTATCGCCACCACCATGTGTGGAGTTGTGCATGATCAAGCGGCGGGTGAAGTGCAGCCAGCACGTGAGGTGGAAAAAGGATCACTGGTAGTGGGCACGAAGTCACCAGAGCTGGAGAAAGAAACACCTGAGGTAGAGACGGTGATACGTCCGGATGTCACACCAGCACAGTCGTCAGAACCAAATCAGGCTACCCCTGCGCAATCTATAACAGCGGTCAGTGCGAGTGGAGAGAAAGTCCAGACCAGGGGGTCCAAACGGAAGTCAAGGCAATCGACTAAGACAAAGCGACCGACAAAGTCGAGGTGGTTGCGAGCCGGTGGACCCCGATGCCGGTGGAGCCGGAGACAACTACGTGGTGGCGGTGAGGGGCGACAATGATGAACACGTGAACTTCTACGTCCCGAAGTGCATCGGGGGTTCACAAGTTACGCTTCCACTTGATTTTGTTGGAGCAGTGATGCTCTTCCCAAGGGAACCGAGTTGAAGGAAACTATTCAAGTGTCCCGGTGTTTATGAGCTCTTGAACAAGGGAAAACTGGAGTCCGGTTGTCCTTCGTGCAAGCTTGGTGAAAGCCACAAAGGTCGTCCTTGAAGAAGCAGGAGAGATGGAGCCCAACAACAAGAATGAAGTGCCACTTTTGGATGAACCCGGCAGTAGCATTTTGAGGGCTGCGTGTAAAGAGCCCCTAAGTAGAGCTTGCTCCTTTGTGTTGATCGAGAAGGTTGCGAGACATTGACATATTGCACGTCTTCTCTTTTTGTGCCATCGATTTCAAATCGGATCGCGATCAGTCGGGTTCACACACCTTGTTTGAGTCACATATCGAGACATTGAAGACATCCTTTAATCCTCCACACGGTGGTCCTATCATCACTACTCAAGAAGGGTGTGCACTTGTGCACACATTCAATCATGGGCATAGCGATCTCGACATTGATTGTGTGAAAACTAATGAAGAACTCGATCCGTTGGGTGAAACCAACTTTGGTTACATTAAAACTACAAGTCTCATTTCTAGACGAGTCATGAAATCGATTGCAAATAACGCAGATGCATTCTTTGTCCTAAGAGGTAACAACCCAACTTCATGGTGACTCACTAGATCTCATTGCATACATGAGAGAGCTAGCTAGACTAGCTCTATCATCACAAGATTGGGACTTCAAAGGGATGGAGCCACGAGTGGGGTGATCGCCGCCATCTCCATTTCTGCGGTGAGACACTTGTTGGCTGTTGCTTGAATTGTGGAATCACATCCGGGACATCTTCCTCTGGTCCTCCATAGTCGGTGATTACCGTCTGCTCATGAGCCCTGGGCAATACTTGAATTTGCGCCTGTCTTCCAGCTTGCCGAACTTGCCGGATCAACGCCAGCTGCCTTCGCTCCACCGCCACAGTGGTCCAGTGCGCTATTTGCTCTGCGGCACTCCCTGCAGGCACCAATGGATCGACCTGCCCGCGGCGCTGACCCACCACACCAGCCATTGCATCGGCCCTTGCCACCGCTCTGTCTCCGCCCGCCCTCGCAGCCATGTCGGTTAGAATCTTTAAGGAACTGAAGCGTCTGGTAAGAAGGTGATGTACGGGAAGATCAGTATCGCCCGTCTGTCATATCGCCCAAGAAGATATGTCTATCAACGCACTAGTATCGCGCTCACATAGTGTGGACCGCTGTGCATGTTTTGTGGCATACACAACACAAACTGTGAAGGATCAGCAACCACAGACTGGATCAGCCATTCAGGTATGGATAACGAGGCAATATGGCACATGGTTCCAATAGGTGACATCCGGCATTCCAAGCAAGCAACGTCTCACACACATTCCTAATTGCTATTATGTCGATCTGAACGTGTCTAGAGTGTCTGCATCTAACTGAAATACCTCACGTCCGTCTACCATCCGCTGCAACAGTGCAAACTTACAAGTCTGCACACATGCAGCCGGAAGTATGCACTCTGCCTCATTAAGGTCTAGTGTGTAAAGAGATCCGTCTGGCTCAAGCCCACAGTATCTTGGCCTACAACTATTTCATCACACAGGAGGAAAGTATTATTGCTCCAAGGACACTTTCTAAGCACATCCGTTTTGTGACAAGACTCGATGCACTTGACCAAGTAGAAGGTTGACCCTTCATCCTTTGTGTCTGCAGGCACAACAAAGTTATCGCCCTCCTCCAAAAGCTCAGCCATCTCAGTGACATCCTCTGTGGCTTCCTCGATGGCTACAGTTCCTGTCGCCTCGCGATGTTCGAAATCGACAAGGTTCCACTGCGTTGCCAGGTTGCAATTCTCTGCCTGTCACCAATATCAGGCTTCAAGGTCACATTGCAATTCCACGAGGCCTTTGTCTCTCAACCGCATGGTCAGTCCATGCAAGCACCACAAAAGCACGCCAAGTGTCGCATTTTGGGCTGTGGATTCAAAGCATCCTGAGAATACCCATAAATGGAGTGCATGCTTTTGGAACCTGGTATCGGAGCACACCCCCACCTCTGTCTTCGGTTTACCTCAGATTTCTCAACAAGCCAAAATATTCGCTTCACTTGCCTGTCGCCACTGGTGTACGAAGATGCTGCCCCATTAGAGACTTCACGGCGCAGAAAATCCACCACATCAGCAGCCCCCTGCAACCTCATTGAGGAGGGAGACAATTCTTCGGCTCGCAGTGCTCTCTTTAGTATGGCTCCTGCGCCATCATGTTCTCCCTTCCCATGACCTGATCCAAAATAACTCCACAACATGTTGCACCCTTGATTCGGCGGATATCGGCCACAAAATAACAGCTGCAAGCCTTGAGCGGGATGCGGCCCATCACTCCACATCCAATGCTCCCGTGGTCTAGTATACCCGCTTCTCAGCAACCATTCCCAGTGAACCATGAGACAATGTTGGACAAAGAGGGTGTCATCTTTGCATGTCATCGCTAATGTAAAATGATAGAACTTTTGAACATTGCAAAATGGGTCCTCCTCCACAATTGGACCAGTCCTCATGTAAGAAACATGGACAAGAATGGTAACCTGATCACTATGCCAATGCATGCTTTGGATCTCGTTCTGCACTTGGAAAGCATAGTTTTGGGAAAAATCAATGACTGACACAATGACATCCTCAGGAAACCACTCCAAACACTTGCGGAACTCCAAAGCCTGCCATCTCTGAACGAAATCATGAGTGATGAAATGTTTCAACTTCCCTTTGAGAAACTCTACCATTTCAGATGGGTGAGTCTACTTGTATACAAGCTTGATTCTGGACTTGGAAGTGCCGTCTTCATTTTACCCGACGTTCTGGTATTCAAAACAACGCCACTTCAATGCTGCAGCAGGCAACAAGGTTGCATTGACCTCGTTAGGGCAGAACTGAAGCTTTTGAACACCGCACAAGTTACAATTCCCCATCAAACACTTCCGCTTATGAAAGTCATCATCGGTGCTTTAGGGCACAATACACTATCGCCATTTCCCGAGCCAAAGCAACTCGCCTGCTGCTGGTCTTGTGAGCGTTCTCACCTCATGAGACCCACAGCACACAAGCATCTGAGACCTTAGGTGAACCTTTGTGGACACCCAGGTTGGTTGAGCGCATCCTTCAGAAATGCCATTTCAACGTGATACCTGCAGCAGCATACATTGCGCTCCTGCAAGGATTTGATGTAGAAGGGTTTCAACCTCTCAAACGCGCGCTGAGCTATCTTGATCTCAGGATGCTCCTTCTTAAATCGGAGGAAGAACTCCGTCTGCGTCAGCAACAACAATCGCTCATCAGTCCGTGTGAGAGCATATACAAGCGGGCACATGCAGGTTCACCCCTGACACTTGAACTGCAGCCTGGATCGGGGCATGTGGTCTAGGCAGCCACAAATTCTGCCATTCCATCTCATGAAGTGACAAACTTTACAAGCAAAGTGTAATCAGGCACAGAGCCCGCGGCAACACGAGCACAACATATGTAGCCTGAGGCACAAGGTGGCGGGAGTCCGCTCACCCCAAGTGACATCGAGCCAAAAATGCATAAGGTCGGTACAAATGACATATATAGGGCTGTGGATGCGCGATGGACCCTAAAGACCATCCCCATCAACAAGCGGTAGACACTCTACATACCGGGCTATGGTGTCCGGCAATGGTAAAAGGAACAAGCGATCACTGCGAGGTATCGAGGAAATGGATGATGTGCTTGCGAAACACAAATGGCGCCACACGTTGCCGCTTTGCGTCCTTAGAGTTCGAAGAAGGACGTGATGATTGCTCCCAGAACCCCACCGTGGAAGCACGAAACTTCTGAAGACTACGGAGGCGAGAAAACGATTCCAACACCCTGGACCTGCCTTGCGCACTAAAATGACGGGTTCTATGCAAGAAAATGGACCCCAAGTCCCGCGCAATTGCTTGGCAACATGAGTTGGATGGCCCCCTCACTCCAGAAGTGTTGGTTAGCTCTCTTTGCCGTGCCCTACATCGTCTCGACCGCTCAGTGCCGGACAATCGTGCTCTTGGAACTAAGGCTTCCGCTGCTAGCACTACGGGTTCCACGGGTGGGCGTCAACATCATCGCATCCCAGTGAGCCCCTTGAATAAAACCCCATGTCTTGTGCAGCCCCTTCCTCCATGTCTTGTCGGCCTCGGTGGTTCGCCACCACTAGAGGTGTGAACACTTTTAGGGATATCCACCAACTGCTTTCGGTGCTAACTGCCTCTTTGCTCGAGCACGTTTCCAAGCGGCATGCTTGGGCGTGAACGATCATCAGCCTCGTTCCGTTGCTTGGCGCCATGTCTCAATACACACGAACCCTTCAACTTTCGCAATCCATGGCCTCACCTATCACAAAAACTTTGACAAGCGGGGCCAAGGGCGATTGGGTACTCTCAACTTCTGTGTGATGTAAATTTCAAACTAGAATCTCCCTCCGAGGATGAGCCATTCGAGCACTTCCAGCGAAAACAAGGTTTAAAATTGAAACTAAAAGTCTCTCTCCCACGGAGGAGGGAGAACATACATTTTAAATTTCAAATAATTCTCTCTCTTGGGATCAAGCAACGGTGGGAAGGGACTCTCTCTCCCCGTCCCGAGTGTGGTGCAAGCGTCACACATTGAGTGTTACAATTGCACTTTCATAATTAAACCTGACCACAAATAGTTTCTACCACATATGTATCTTTTTCTTGCTGAATTTTTTTTAGTGCATCTGTCTAGATGGTCACCCTTGCTCTAAAAAATTTCAGATAAATTGGACATCATTTGATCAATCCAAAATTATCTAAATGGAAAAAGTGGACACATGTGGACATAAATTCGCGTTGCGATTGTTGCACACTTATATGGTACACCAAACCACACTACCACCCTGGTAACCCCCCAGCCCACAGTGATGTACTCCATAGTATCATATCCACCCTGATCATTATGCATATTGGTTTTGTCCCACACAAAGGAGACCATTCCTCCACCAACGCACCACTGTCGCATTGCCTCCCTTACAATATCGCTCTTCCACACCATGCATAACTATCATTCGATTTCTTGCACTTGTCATATCATGGAAAGAGTGAAACAACATGCCAATTTGTGTCGATCCATCTTCACATCATGCTTTCCTTTGTGGAATCCTCTTGGCACATCCATAACCAGCAATGTATACTTCCTCTTCCTTAGAAATCCTCGCATGTCCAACACATCTCTTGCAACCACTTGGTATTTAACAATAAACCATCGTTGGCGATAAATGCCTGTAGGCCTTCCTCCATGTCCAATCGGCGGGGCCCTCATTCGTTCTCCGGACCTTTCCATGTGTGCACTTCAAGTATGAAAGCACGGAAGTCTTGGCGTTCTTGGATCTTCTACATCTTTCACTTGCTACACCAATGAGTTAGGTGGTTAGTGCACAACAAGCTTGTCAGAAAGATCTGAGAGGCGCCGGCGCCTCCTACTTCCTTATAAAGCCTCAATTCCAACATGAGGAATGGGGAGGCGCCCTCCACCTCCTACTTCACAGCAATAAAGAAGAGATATACCTTCCCATCGAATCGTTTGAAACCTTGCAATGACATCGTCCGAAGAGTGCATAGGGTATTCCGCACCATGTCGAGAAAGTCGCATCCTAAATGCTTTGCCATAGCCACTTGTATGACATGAAGTTTCTTCCATGAGTGAGCTCCTTGACATACCATTGAGGTCAAGCAAACTGTCAAAACCTTTCCTGCCGATGAGCATTTTTGTCTACTTTGGTGGAATTCCTTGAAGCTGCGCCATGGTTTCCCTGCATCTCTTCGGCTTCACAAAACGCTTTCAACCGTCTTCACCTCCTCTCCAACTTTGCGTTTGCCCTTGCTCTTCTTGGTGCCATTGCAACATGTTTGGCTTGTTAAGAGCTCCATCGCCTCCCACTTTGAAAAGATATTGTCGACATTTCTCCAAACCTTTCCCTCCAGTTTCGCAATGCATAGGATATGTGTCCTGTTGTCCACTTTGTTCTGCTTATACTGTTCATCTTCCCGGCCTTCGTCATCCTCGATAAGCCCAAACACCTTGTACAGATTGAACTTCCAGTTCATGCTCATCGTCACTCCGTCACGCTTTGCTATCTGCAGTTCATCTAGTATCGACACCTCGATAAAGTTCATCTTCTTCCTTTTATCGACATTGTGTTGTGGTGAGTTGCCAATACTCGCATCTCTTGAAGAGTAAGCCCACGATAAACATGAGCCTCCATCCATTGGAACCTTGCTTTCCACGGAGAAATGTCACCAAGTTGCTTCATAGCGGCGTATGTGTGATTGCCTCGGCCTCCCATAATATATTTTTTGCCACGAACCCGTCCAATCAAGTTTTTCGATATCCCTGCGGATCGCCATAGTAGTGGCGAACACCTTCTTCAATCCGACCTTCGAGATGACTCGAGCTAAATAGTTTGGTCCATGCCTCATCTACTTGCCGAATCGAGCAAGTGAGGAGCGAGCCTCAAATTCTCCAGCTTCACAAGAGCATCTCGAGCACTACCTTCTTAAAATTCCGGACTTTTGCAAGTAATCCTCGTCCATCATTGAGGCCTCCAGTCTTTCTCCATCAGTTAACACATGCAATGTTGGAATATCACTGCTGTCAGAAGCCCTGGCAAAGCGTCTGACTTTTTTCCTGCTTGAACCCTCAGCAGTGTCCATGCTTTGAGATCTGCTATTTCCACCCCCAGCCCCGAGGGTTATACTCGTTCGTTTACTCTTCAACCCTGATGCCACTTGTCCTGAAGAATGCGGAGTGCCTTCACGGGCGCTGCTTGCCGGCGTCCCTCCTCATCGACCTGCGCACCTTCACGGGCGCCGGCATGCCGGCGCCCCTCCTCATCGACATCTGCACCTTCAGGCGCCGGCATGCGCGCCCTCCCCCACATGTGCACCTTCACGGGCGCCGGCATGCGGCCTTCCGTCTTCATCGGCGGTGCACCTTGGCGCGGCATGCGGCCGTCTTCATCGATCGGTGCACCTTCACGGGCGCGGCATGCGCGCCCTCCTCATCACCTTGTGGACCTTCAGGCGCCGCACGGCCGTCAGTAAGGACGGGCTGGGGCGGCATGCGCGCCCTCCTCATCGACTGCGCACCTTCACGGCGGCATGCGGCGCCCTCCTCATCGACATCTGCACTCATCTGCTGCGAATATTGTCCGTCCCGGTCTTCTCTTTTCTTGGATGGGCTTGGGGTTCAGGCTACATTGTCAAATCTCTGGCGGGAATGGGGACTCCGCCCATGGTGCTCGGGTCTGGCGTCCTTGGGAATGCTCGGAGGGCTGCCGTAATCCGCCCTTCTTCCTCCCCAATTTGCTCGTAACATATAGCATGGCACGAATACTTTCCCTCTCCTCCTCGCCCTTCTCGCGGTCCTCCTCCTCTTGGATGCCTCCATCAGTGTGAGGATTTCGAGGATAGGCCCATCCTCCTCATCGGAAGGACCAAACTCCACCTCGTCATCCTCAAAATCCAAAGCAAAGTCACAGAAGTCCACAGCGTGTTCTCCATGACATTTCCTTGGTGACTCACAATTGAGTTCGTGATGGCTTCACACAAACATCTCAGAAAGATTTGGTGAGCAAACAAACATCCACGATATTAGAATGTAGCTCACTGCCACGAACGCAAACATTCGCAACCACATGAAAATGTATCCATTACATCCTCATAAAGCCTCCGGAAAGTATAAGGCAGTTGTTTTGGCTCACACTTCTTTACGTGCAAGCATGCTAGTTTCAACACAAAGACGGTGTAATCATCTGCTGTGGTAAGATGCCTCAAATTCATACTGGCCGTGATGTGCAAAGAAGTCGGACTTGAGGATCTCACAGCTGCATCCATAGTTGCCCACAAAACCCAACTCTTGCTCTTTGGTTTGCGGCGCACGTTATACCCAAAATCCGAGCTTGACATGGAGTCCACACTACATTGTCTTCATCCGGCTCTTGATGTGTCAAAATCAATCTTGCTCCGAGCACCGTGTCCACAAGTTGGTTTGTGTGCCTCCGGGCTGCCTTGTCTACATACGTGTAGGGGATGGGTTTGGAGTCTGGAACTGGCGTCGGCCTCTGGATATACCACGCTTCTCCACACCGCCCGTTGCTTTGGTTGTGCTTGCCTTTGCAGCGCGACACCTTTGTTCCTCCTCTCCCGCTCCCCAACAAGATGCTCCTCCGGTTGCAATGATTGGCTCCGGCCGGCACCATAATCTGTCGGGGTGGATCTTCTTCAACCATCCTTGTTTCTTTCCTTTCTTACGCCTTGGGCTTCTCGATGGGCACCATGTGGCGGTCCAATGTCCGGCAGTCCTTTTTGCTTGTCCGCTCGCCATGTCCTGCGCCCAACAACCATCATCAAATCCGGAACTTGAGGACCAAATCCACGGCTTTGGGAAGAAAGACACCTCTCCGTCAATGAGCACGTCCGAAAGCGTTGGGGAGCTTGCAGTGATGGCGTCCATGAAATTCGATCGCCATCGTTGTGCCTCAAACACCACCACGCGGACGAGCCTCCGTTCGCCGTTATGCTGCGGTGCGTATTCTCGTAACTCGGGCTTGGCGGGGAGGACAGGGCGGCTCTCATTAAACCCTAATCGGGCGCACCTTAAGAAACCGCGTTCATCACGAGTCACCCTAATGATCCGGTAGTCGTTTTGAATAAATGAAGCGGTCTGACGTACCATGCGGCATTGCTTTTTGCGGCCGTCATTAGTTACAGCAAGAGCACATTGGTACATAGCGTATCTGTAGGATTCTCAAATCACTCATTTCCTATTTTAACGACCTTGAGCTCTTTTGATGGCGAGGATGAACAAAGAGGGAAGCTCGGTGGAGTCTGTGGAGGCGATTGGGGCGGCGGCTCCGAGCTACAACATCGCAACCATGCAGGCCACGCTCACGAAGGCGGCCGAGGTAATGCTTTTTGTTCAGCTGCTTGGTGAGCATTATCTGTCGCCTAGCTTGCGTTCAATTGGCATTCACAAGCTGAACATGTTCAGAGTCCTGTTCCGGGAGATGAAGTGCGGAAAGGAGATGATGCTTCCGAGTTCATGCGAGTGCTTGATTCCCGCACTCAGAAAGAGAGGCTAGCACGGCTGGCACCCACGACTGGAATGGGCAGGCCTGTTTCATCTTCCTTTCCGCGGCCACTGAGTAGGGATTCGCATTCATTGTTGTCACATCTTTGCGAAGGTCTTTGCTAATTTGTCGGTCAATGTGGTGTCATGTGTTCTGGTCCGTAATGCTATGTTGTGTGCTTGGTGAGCATTATCTCGCCTAGCTTGCGTTCAATTGGCATTCTGGTGAACATGTTGAGTCTGCCGGGAGATGAAGTGCGGAAGGAGATGATGCTTCCGAGTTCATGAGTGCTTGATTCCCTTTTCGAAGAGGCAAGCTATGGCACCCACTGGAATGGGCGCTGTTTCATCTTCCTTCATGACCAGAGTAGGGATTCGCATTCATTGTTGTCACATCTTTGCGAAGGTCTTTGCTAATTTGTCGGTCAATGTGGTGTCATGTTACGGTCCGTAATGCTATGTTGTGCGTGCTTGCGGTCACAGGTGGCGAAGGACTCACCAAGATTCCCCGTATGCCCTCAGATGTACCCCAACTTCAAGGAACTTGAACATGTATTCAGCCATGCAAAAAGTCAGAGGAGGATCGTAGTGCATAAGAAGGAAAAGATGCGCCTGGGGATTGTTCAACCCGTGACCAAGCGGTGGACATGGGGAGCTCCCAATGGAGAGGATCTGGATGTATTTCGGACACCTCCACCGAATTACGAGGCTGCGGTGGCAATGCCATCACATACCATCCCCAAGCCTATTTACATGCACAACCTAGCGATGCGGTTTTGTGTTCAAGCGGGCGCAAAGCTCTTAAGAAGAGCGAGGAGATATCAGGTGAAGATTTCCGCAAACCTTGTTGCAACAAACTATGCATCCCCAAGTTTACTGAAAGAAGCTTTCCAAGAACGCAGTGTTCTTGAGGATGGGGCTGGAGGAGCAGAGATCAACTCTTCTGCGTCCCCTAATTTGTGCCAAAACAAGAGACAGGTTTATACTCACCGGCATTCCGTATGCCTTGTATGTACAACTTCAAGGAACTTGAACATGTATTCAGCCATGCAAAAAGTCAGAGGAGGATCGTAGTGCATAAGAAGGAAAAGATGCGCCTGGGGATTGTTCAACCCGTGACCAAGCGGTGGACATGGGGAGCTCCCAATGGAGAGGATCTGGATGTATTTCGATACACCTCCACCGAATTACGAGGCTGCGGTGGCAATGCCATCACATACCATCCCCAAGCCTATTTACATGCACAACCTAGCGATGCGGTTTTGTGTTCAAGCGGGCGCAAAGCTCTTAAGAAGAGCGAGGAGATATCAGGTGAAGATTTCCGCAAACCTTGTTGCAACAAACTATGCATCCCCAAGTTTACTGAAAGAAGCTTTCCAAGAACGCAGTGTTCTTGAGGATGGGGCTGGAGGAGCAGAGACCTTCTGCGGTCTCTTGTCGTCCTAATTTGTGCCAAAACAAGAGACAGGTTTATACTCACCGGCATTCCGTATGCCTTGTATGTACAACTTCAAGGAACTTGAACATGTATTCAGCCATGCAAAAAGTCACAGTGCGAGGAGGATCGCCCGTGGCGGACAAGAAGGAAAAGATGCAGCGCCTGCGGGGGATTGTTCAACCCGTGACGGTGGTGGACATGGGGAGCTCCCAATGGAAGGAGGTGATGTATTTGGACACCTCCACCGAATTCGAGGCTGCGGTGGGCAATGCAATGCCATCACATACCATCCCCAAGCCTATTTGCGAGACACTACAACCTAGCGATGCGGTTTTGTGTTCGAAGCGGTGAGCGGCGGGCGTTCGCTTAAGAAGAGCGAGGAGATCTGTGAAGATTTCCGCAAACCTTGTTGCAACAAACTATGCATCCCCAAGTTCTGAAAAAGCTTTCAAAACAGCAGTGCAGTTCTTGAGGATGGGGCGGCCGAGCAGAGATCATACCTTCTGCGGTCTCTTGTCGTCCTAATTTCCGAGCCAAAACAAGAGACAAGGTTTATATACTCAGGTGGTAGCATGGTTTGGTGGTACACTTTAGTACCATATGGCTTGGTACACTTGGTTACTTTGAAAAGGATAGAGAGATGTGAGAGGGTGACTTTAAGTTTTCATTAAAATAATATTTCAATATATGTTAGTTTCACTTTTATATACTTTTACGTTTGCTATTATTTACTTTAACTTACTTTACTTTTACTTGAGATCTGTTTTTATCCGGTGGTAAGTCAACCCGCCGCTTACCCCAATTTCGGCCTTACGCGTGGGCGCACTCTCGCTATTGCCATCGCGAGCTCGATCTTGAGTTGATCCTTCGCCCGCGGGCGACTGGATGCAATCTCGCACTTGCTCGCCCACATCCGGCGGCGATCGCACACTCCGCGGGCTCAAAAGTTCGCGTGCTCGAGCTGGTTGTTGTAATCAACCCTTTGTGCCGCATTGTGAGCTATGTGGGGCTTCTTAGCCCTCCTTCCTTCTGCGAGCGGGCTCCCCACATGCAAGATCGAGGCGCGGCTGGAATCAGCAGTTTTGTTTGTGCGATTTTGAAGGTAATGTGCCTTGTGTGTGGCAATCGGTGTTTTGCGGCTTCGAGGCTTGCTACGCTCTTGTGTGCACATGTGCGAGTGCAGGGCCGAGATCTTTGTGGCGTGAGGTCTTGGCCTTGGAGTGGGTGCCGGCGTGCGGCTTCTCATTATGCGTGGTGTCCTTTGAAGAACTTGAGCCGGCTTAACGGTCTTGTGTGGACATGTGCATGCTCTAGGGCGTGAGGTCTTTGGGCGTGTGAGGGTGCTCCGATGGGTGCCGAGTGCGGCTCCTTTGATCATTCCTTGTGTTCAATGTCACGTGAAGGACTTGAGCCTTGCTTTACGCTCTTGTGTGCACATGCAGTGCGGGGAGATCTTTGTGGCGTGAGGTCTTGGCCTTGGAGTGGGTGGCGTGCGGCTTCTCATTGTCTGTGGTGTCTTTGAAGAACTTGAGCCGCTGCGGTCTTGTGTGGACATGTGCATGCTCTAGGGCGTGAGGTCTTTGGGCGTGTGAGGGTGCTCCAGCATCGAGGTGCGGCTCCTTTGATCATTCCGTGTGTTCAATGTCACGTGAAGGACTTGAGCGAATAATGCTCTTGTGTGCACATGTGCGGTCATGAGATCTTTGTCTTGGCGTGAGGGTGCTGGCCTTGGAGTGGGTGCCGACGTGCGGCTTCTCATTGTCTGGTGTCAGAAGAACACGGCTTAACGGTCTTGTGTGGACATGTGCATGCTCTAGGGTGAGTGGTCTTTGGGCGTGTGAGGGTGCTCAGTGTGAGGTGCGGCTCCTTTGATCATTCCGTGTTCAATGTCACGGTGAAGGACTTGAGAGTAATGCTCTTGTGTGCACATGTGCGGATCGGGGCGTGAGATGTTGTGCGCGTGAGGGTGCTGGCCTTGAGTGGGTGCCGACGCGGCTTCCCTTGTCTATGGTGTCCAAGAACTTGAGCCGGCTTAACTGCTGTGGACATGTGCGTGAGGTCTTTGGGCGTGTGAGGGTGCTCTAGGGTGCCGAGTGCAGCCCTTTGATCATTCCTTGTGTTCAATGTCAGTTGAAGGACTTGAGCCTCGAATAATGCTCTTGTGTGCACATGTGCAGGTGCTAGGCTTGTGAGGTGGTGGCATTGTGATTTTGTTGGAGTGGGTGCCGATGTGCAGCTTCTCCTTGTGTGCGGTGCTGGAGTGAAGAACTTGAGCCTGCTTTGCGGTCTTGTGTGCACATGTGCGTGTTTGGGCCGTGAGGTCCGGGCGTGTGAGGTGGCCTTGAGTGGGTGCCGAGGTGCGGCTTCTCCGACCGCTCTGTGTGTGTCATGAAGAACTTGAGCGGCTTAATGCAAATGTGTGCACATGTGCGTATCTGGAGTGGGTGGGCGCGGCTTCTCCTTGTCTATGGTGTCCACGAAGAACTTGAGCCGCTGCGGTCTTGTGTGGACATGTGCATGCTCTAGGGGCGTGAGGTCTTTGGGCGTGAGGGTGCTCTAGTGGGTGCGAGTGCGGCTCGATCATTCCTTGTGTGCAATGTTACGGTGAAGGACTTGAGCCTGAATAATGCTCTTGTGTGCACATGTGCAGTGCTAGGCTTGTGAGGTGGTGGCATTGTGATTTTGTTGGAGTGGGTGCCGATGTGCTTCTCCTTGTGCGGTGTGGAGTGAAGAACTTGAGCACGCTGCGGTCTTGTGTGCACATGTGCAGTTAAATGTGGTCTTTGGGCGTGTGAGGGTTGGCCTTGGAGTGGGTGCCGAGGTGCGGCTTCTCGATGCTCCTGTGTGTCTTGTCAAGAACTTGAGCGGCTTAATGCAAATGTGTGCACATGTGCGTGTCTGGGTGGTCGAGGTGCTCAGTGTTGGAGTGACATGGCTTCCTCGATGAGGAGGAGACATTAGGCATCTCAAGGAATCAAAAGCGTGCCCTCAAAAACATGTTGAGCTCACCGTGTGAGTCGAGCCTTGGAGGCGGCCAAAGTGGAAGCGTTCCGCTGGTCTTGGCATGAAGGAGACTACAACTGGGTGGAAGGAGTGGATGTTCGCCAAAGCAAGTTGCAGCAAGGTTTGAGGGAGGCGGCGGCCAGACGTGCTTACCCTCCGGTTTGGGGTAACAGAATGCAATGATGCTTATGGGTGGAAGGGATCGATGTCGACAAGGAGTGGAGAAACATCGACGACTTGGTTTTCAAGATATACGGCAAGCGAGTTAGTCCTAGGGGGCAGAAGATCCCTAGGTTGATGGCCATTGGCATCCTTGTTGAGAAAAAGTGTCAGTTTGGGCCTATGCACGAAAACTAATGAGGTAAAGGCCTCCAAGCACAAGAATGTGAGGACATGGAGAAGGATAAGAAAGTGCACAAGGAGAAGGAGACCTGGATCACATGGCCCTATGACGAGGTCACAGAGCAAGGGAAGGGCAAGAAGGTCAGGGCGGTGTCCTCGGACTCGAGGACAGTGATGAGGTTAGGTGGCCGGTGGAGAGCAAGACCCAAATGAGGACTTGCATGCAGGCGTGAGCAAGAATGTATTCCAAGAGGAGGTTGATGTCATCATAGGGTGAGGAGGACGGAAACCATGCCGTTCGGAGCGGAGGATGTAGAACCGAGAGTGCAATGTCGTGGGTTTTCCTTATAGTTTTAGATTCCTGCGGTTTAAGATTCATGTGAGTGCTGGAGTGGGTGGGCGCGGCTTCTCCTTGTCTATGGTGTCCACGAAGAACTTGAGCCGCTGCGGTCTTGTGTGGACATGTGCGCTCAAGGGGGTGGTCTTTGGGCGTGAGGGTGCTCTAGTGGGTGCCGAGGTGCAGCTCCTTTGATCATTCCTTGTGTGCAATGTTACAGTGAAGGACTTGAGCCTGAATAATGCTCTTGTGTGCACATGTGCAGGTGCTAGGCTTGTGAGGTGGTGGCATTGTGATTTTGTTGGAGTGGGTGCCGATGTGCAGCTTCTCCTTGTGCGGTGCTGGAGTGAAGAACTTGAGCACGCTGCGGTCTTGTGTGCACATGTGCAGTTAAATGTGGTCTTTGGGCGTGTGAGGGTTGGCCTTGGAGTGGGTGCCGAGGTGCGGCTTCTCGATGCTCCTGTGTGTCTTGTCAAGAACTTGAGCGGCTTAATGCAAATGTGTGCACATGTGCGTGTCTGGGTGGTCGAGGTGCTCGGTGTTGGAGTGACATGGCTTCCTCGATGAGGAGGAGACATTAGGCATCTCGAGGAATCAAAAGCATGCCCTCAAAAACATGTTGAGCCGCTCACAGTGTGTGAGTCGAGCCTTGGAGGCAGTGCCAAAGTGGAAGCGTTCCGCCTGGTCTTGGCATGAAGGAGACTACAACTTGCGGGTGGAAGGAGTGGATGTTCGCCAAAGCAAGTTGCAGCAAGGTTTGAGGGAGGCAGTGGGCGGCCAGGACGTGCTTACCCTCTGGTTTGGGGTAACAGGAACAGGCAATGATGCTTATGGGTGGAAGGGATCAGATAAGCTGTCAGACAAGGAGTGGAGAAACATCGACGACTTGGTTTTCAAGATATACGGCAAGCGAGTTAGTCTTGGGGCGGAAGATCCCTAGGTTGATGGCCATTGGCATCCTTGTTGAGAAAAAGTTACCTGGTCCATCGTTGGGTGGCCTATGCACGAAAACTAATGAGGTAAAGGCCTCCAAGCACAAGAATGTGAGGACATGGAGAAGGATAAGAAAGTTCACAAGGAGAAGGAGACCCCTGGATCACATGGCCCTATGACGAGGTCACAGAGCAAGGGAAGGGCAAGAAGGCAGTGTTGGGGCGAGTGTCCTCGGACTCTGAGGACACCGTGATGAGGTTAGCAGGTGGCCGGTGGAGAGCAAGACCCAAATGAGGACTTGCATGCACGGAGCGTGAGCAAGAATGTATTCAAGAGGAGGTTGATGTCATAGCTGCTGAGGAGGACGGAAACCATCGTTCCGGAGGCGGAGGATGTAGAACCGGAGGCAGTGCAATGTCGTGGGTTTTCCTTATAGTTTTAGATTCCTGCGGTTTAAGATTCACTGAGTGCTACCCTTAGGTCATGTGCTTTGCTTAGGACTGCAGGACTGCCTTGAGCCCAATCGCTCATTTGGAAGGGTTTGTTCCTGGTTTTCGCATCCATCACGTTTATGAGTTTGAGCTTGATTTATGTGAGCTTGCTCTTATAGATTGCAGAGGGAGCAACAAGCTTGACAAGTTCTTTGCTGGTTTTGACTTAGCCTCGATCTTGTAAAGTTCACTTTGCTTGCTAAGCGTATCTTTGTTTTGTGTGAGCTTGGTGTTTTCGTGGATTGAGATAGACTCTTGCGGTAGCTCAATTGTGAGGATTCTTCACGGGAGGGAGGGAGGAGAGGGGCCTCATGGGCATTCCGACATCTATCGTGCGGTTTGGCGGGGGCCACTTTGGGCACATCAACACCTAGTGGTGTCTTGTCATGTTCGTCATCGCATGTAGTGTATGCTTGTCATGTCGTCGTCCGTTGTCAGATCCGTCATGCATGGCCGGGTGGTGATACGGTGACGTCCTGGAGTGTGGGCAGTTTCTTCGGTCGTCGTGTATTCACGCGGTGGAAGTGACAGCATTTGTTCATGCTGTCATCATGTCACGTTGTGCACCTGTAAGCATTTGTTCATGCTGTCATCGTGTCACGTTGTGCACCTGTAGGCATCTGTCATCGTCATCGTGTCACGTTGTGCACTGTAGGCATCTCATCATCATCATGTCACGTTGTGCACTGTAGGCCTCTGTTCATCGTCATCATCTCACGTTGTGCACGTGGGCAATTGTTCATCGTCATCATGTCACTTTGTGCACTTGTGGGCATTTGTTCATCTGTCATCATGTCACGTTGTGCACTGTGGGCATTTGTTCATCTCATCATGTCACGTTGTGCACTGTGGGCATTTCTCCTGCCGTCATGTTGTCATGGACATCTTTACAATTCCGATGCCATTGTTATTATGTGACATTGTGGACACATGCAGCTATTCATCGGCATTCTGTCACATTTTGGACTGTGGGCACTTTCTCATCTTGTCTTCTTGGGTGGCATGGTGGACATGTTAGCATTTCCTCAAGTTGTCCTGTGCACACTTGTTTTCGTGTGTGGGGATACGCTAGAGTTGCACACAAAGATCAAAACGCAACTGGTGGAAGACCTCATCTCCTTGTCGAAGCAAGAGACCAGGCTGTCGGTGATTGCAAGCGAGGAGACAAGCAACCTTGCAGCAGCAAAAATTGCTCTAGGGGAGCTCACAACAGAGCGCGCCCTTGGCGCAATCTGCTATAACAAGGAGGTGCGGTTATGTGGAGCAGTCATCAACTTCATACTCACACGAGCCTGACCTAATTATGTACTGTCCTTTGCAGGTAGAAGATGCACATGTTGCTCGTGTCACGAGGAGGCGGACAATCGAGAGCCAACAACAAAAGCGTGGCGCCCTCCAACGTGTGGCGGATTTACATGATGCCTTTGGCGCATACATAGCTTGACGCTCAAGAAAGAAAGGACTCCTCAATGGATTCCAGCCCCTTCTTACACTAGCCAGAATGTAGCCCTCCAGATCACGAAGTGCTGCGTGTGCACCAGGTACTTCTGCCGCCGTATGCATGCCTTGTTTTGTGTCCTGAGATCTATTCCCATGCATGCCTTGTTTTGTGTCCTGAGATCTATTCCCATGCATCTAACTGCAACTGGTTTTGTGGTGCTATGTAGGGGATTCGGATGCTATGACTTTGTTTTCCTCCCTTGTGGGCCTTTGTTTCACGATGTATGCCTCTACCAACACATCTTTGGTCGGTGACTGCCCCAATCCCTTGTTCTCTTCAAGTCCAGTGGTTGCGGGCCAAGGGTTGGCCATTCACTAGTGGAGTCCAACGGATGCCCGGAACGTGACCGAGGAAGCGAGTGGGAGCATTATCATGGCTGCCTGCAAGAATTCCACATCATGGAGCACCGTTTGGAAGAATTGTTGGGGGTGCTGCAGGATAGTGCCCCG
The DNA here is from genome assembly GCA_010909165.1 of Anthoceros angustus. NCBI lineage: Eukaryota > Viridiplantae > Streptophyta > Anthocerotopsida > Anthocerotales > Anthocerotaceae > Anthoceros > Anthoceros angustus. The sequence goes on along the minus strand of MU008168.1, from coordinate 181,249 downwards.
GTGACTCACATAAGAAGGCGTTCATGAGTCTCACGGTTAGTAGTGCTCTAAGGTTGTTGCTTTGCATGGAAAAGCTATATCTGAGACCTTTGTGCTAATAGCAATTCGCTTGTCCCTAGGCACATATAGTAGGCTGCCTGTCCCCTTGGCGGTCTTGGCGTTGATCACACCACCACGTGGGCAGGCCACCTATCCCAAAGCCCGATTCGATTCGCCTGTTGGCCAATGCACAACTATGTCATGGAGTCGCCAGATCTGGTGGTCCCGGTCTCAAACCGGATTGAGTCCCGGTGAGGCACGACTACGAGTGTGGTGTGTATTTGGCCCACTCATGTGGCGATCCAGCGATGTCATGTTTGGGGTTGGCTCCTTTGGTTGATGCAGATGCCTCTCACGTGGCGACTTCTTTGTTCTTGGCCCCAGTTTTGATTCCACTCACGACATGGGTCGATTGGTGGTGGGCCACAAGGTGGGCACCCATGTGTGGTCGGCTCAACAAGGCCACCTACAACTCGTGTGTTGAAGATCGTCAGTGGAAGAGGATACCCAGGCAGTGGAAGAGGATACCCAGGCAGTGCAGGAGGATACCCAGGTTTTCTACACCGAGACTCAGGTCGTGCAGGTGGACACCCACCTTGTGCATGATGATGAAACTCTGGCTGTCAAGAATGACACACAGCTTGTGCAGACGAACACGCAACCTGTAGAACTTGTGCCCGTCTGTGTGGAAGTGACCACAGATACGAGAACTAGAAGATGAGGTGGAGGTGCCCAGCAAGGATGGGGAGGACGTGACCACTATGGCAGTGGCTTTGCAGACTGGTATGGATGTGGCCACTTGTGCTGGTGTTCCAATGGCCGATTCTACTGCTGGTGAAGCGGCCACTATGTCGACCACCGGTGTGGCTATTGTCATTCATAAGGATGCGGAGAAATCGCCACTTCCGGCATCGTGAAGTGGTGGAGGTATCCGGTGGGCGGCGTCGGTCTTTGCGTAGAAAAGGCAAGCGGAGCACTCGAACTTTGAAAGCGGAAGGGTGCCTCCAAGTCCGGAGACCAGGCGTCCCAAGAAAGCTTCACAAAGTGCCATGGTGGAACAACCGGGTTTGGAATTTGGTCTGGCGTCACTGTGCGAGATAACTTCATGGTGCGTTCGAGGCACGGTAATAAAGAGAAAGTTACGTGGTATGTATTGCGTTGCCTGAGCCCATGGTCACATTAGGCTGCAAGCGAAGATCCAGTGATGGGGTGGTGAGATTTTGCGGCGGTGAAAAGGTTGTGAAAGGTTACTACTATGAGCGGTGCCCTCGACAAAAGTGCCTACCACTCTGGATTCGAGCCACGTGGTGACCCAATAATGCTTGAAGCGGGATCACGACCACGAAGTTTCCAATGGTAGCTATTCCGGGGCCAATGAGAAGAACAAGAACACTCCAGCTTACGGCTCTCTGGATATAGAACATGGTTGGATCAAGTTGTGGCGACATAGCGTAAAGGGAGGGTCTGCTGCAAAATATACATGGGCTTGCTTTGTTCTTAGTCCACAGTGGTCACTTTTTGTCAAGGCTTGGACGTGTGTAGGATCGTGGATGGACAGTGTAATGTGCAAGCATCCATAATTGGCATAGATGTGAATCCTTGCACTTTTGACAATCATGTTACTTGTGGGAGAATGCACCTGGTTTTTGTGGGTCCTGTGAAGCAATTCTCCGTTTGTAGTTCTTAGCGTTGGGAGGAGGCTACCGGTTGTAATTGCTCAATTACGAGCAAACCCGATTGCGCGAGAAAAGAGGGCCTCGGATGGTCTCGATGCCTCGGGCGATCCGCTTCGAGCTCGTGGCACGGACACATATGCAATTCCAATGACAGATTAGTTTTGACACACGGCCATGTAGACATTTTGTGGGAGAACACACAACAAAAGGCGGGCTCTGCAGAACCAGCTTTAACATGAAACCAAAGATCCAAAATATGCCACACCACCGATTTCTGCCACCCTCGTGGCCCAAAGTCGATGTAATGTACAATGCCACAAAATAAGCATCAAGGGATCGCTCCGCCATCCACCCATTGTCACACAACCTATCTAGTGTCGTGGATGTGCGAGAGCTAGCCAGACGGAAGGAACTTGTTGCCCGACCTCGGGTGGCGCCCTCAATCTATCACGCCGCTGTCCTCCTCGCTTGAGTCCCCACGGAACTGCGGTCGGTGCCTTCGCCGTCAACCCGACCACCTCCATGATGTGCAGCAGCGTGCCTGGCGGCAGTGGAAGGCCTGGCATATGGGGCCACACACTGATCTCGGACCTTCTTCCAGTAGCGCTGGCGTGCCTTGGCCCGTTCCATTCGATGCAAGTAGTGTGCGGCCAAGGTGACTAGCTGACTTTCTGTCATTGACAAATGGCTGATACTCACCTCCGGCGCGAAGAGGGTGCCCTGGGCCAGCTTGCCTAATCCGGCTTGAAGATTCCATGTCCCCTCCCCCACACCAACCACTCCTCCCAAGTGCAATCCTTCCATTGCATACAAGAGCGAAGTCCGCCGATCTCCACAAAGGACAAAGGCGGGCTAGCTTGCGTGGTCTGAAGTGCTTGCCGGCTTTAAATTGCCAATGCCGGAGGCCACTCGTGTGCATAAGGCCGAAGGTGGGTGACATGATTACTTTTGCTGTAACATGCCCAAGTGTAAGGAAAGCAAGGCCTGGATGGCCAATCACTGGCGATAGATTTTGAAAATTCGACCTCGATCCTTTCAACAGCTTGTCGAACCCGGCATAGGGGACCAAAGATTTGAGGCCAACGTGACCAAGAGTCCGACACGGCGAAGAGTGCATGGAGTCTGCTTTGTTTGCAATGATTGAAAATGGGAAAACTAGGGCCATTTACCCAGAGATAAAGAATTTCACAACAGTCAAGCCGACTGAACAGTAAGCCGCAGGAAGCAATGTCTGAAACACATCCACAAAGTTCTTAACGCCGGCTTCATGCTTGCTATAGCCCACTACAACTTCTCGAAGCGGTGTTGCGGTGTCTTCAAGGACAACACATGAACTTGAAACCACGGGGTGGTCGCTTACCACCGCTGGCGTCCTCTTTCGTGTTTTCAAACCTATTTGTTATTGTGCCGTTAGAACCTTCAACATGTGGACAATCAACCTCTTGCTGGTCGGTTGCGTAAGTCACCAGCCTCCCGAGTCATAAAGCATTGTCTCAGTTTAGCGGATGCGACGCACCAATGTTTGAATTTTGTCCAGAACTCCTTTTGCACCTTGAAGGCTCCGAAGCTAGTAACCTTGAATGTCATGCTCCAACTTGAATTTGCACATAGCGCTTGGTGCGGCTTATGCGACGACACCCACTCGGCCTCAAGCATGCTCGATCCTGCGGCACCGGCCGAGCCTTTCAGCAAATTCTAACGTGCCTTCATTAGCATTCCTGATCCAGATACCCCAACTCCCAAGTGGATGGTGCTGAAAGATCCAAAGGATACAAGCTTGACATTCCAATAAGGCGGAATCACAACAGCCTTACGTGCGGTCCTTCACAGGCCCAAGCTTCCATGCAGCATCCACATCCCATCCCATCCCACATCCCATCCCATCCCCATCCCATCCCACATCACATCCCCACACATCCACATCCCATACCCACATACCCACATACATCCACATACCACATCCCGCATCCCACATCCCATCCATACATCCCATCCCACATCCACATCCACATCCACATCCACATACCCACATCCCATCCCCATCCCATCCCCACATCCACATCCACATCCACATCCCATCCCCACATCCACATCCACATCCCATACATCCACATACCCACATACCACATACCCATACCCACATCCACATACATCACATCCCATCAAACTTGAGCTCCCACATCCCCTCCCACATCACCACAACATATCCCAAAGCATACCCATAGCACATTTGGGTCACAAGTCTTGAGCCAAAAACATTTTGTGAAAGCCCATGCAAACCATGACAACATAGTCTAGTAAACTCGGCACCCACATGACAACATATCACCCCCCAATGTGAAAATAGAAACCTCACATACTTGCATCGTTGTCCTCCTCATGACAGTGTTCATCCAATCGGTTGTGCTCATCTCAAACCAGAATGAACATGATCTATCGGGCAGAAACATATATCGAAAAAGCGGCGTTATAGCACGAATTTGGGTCACAAGTCTTGAGCCAAAAACATTTTGTAAACTACCGCACTTAAAACATGCAGTGTGACAACACAGTCTAGTAAACTCGGCACCCAGAAACAGGGTGACAACATAGCAGATCTGATAAACGCAGCCCTCGAAACAATGTGAAAATAACATCATCGGGGCACGGCGCTTGCATTAATTGTTCTCCCGCACGCGACAGTGTTGATCGAATCGGGTTGTGCTCATCTCAAGACCACAGTTGATCATGAACCACGAACTACTTCGGTAAGAGTACTCACCTTCCTCGCTTGCTTTCATATAGGCGTGACTTGTTCCGGGCGGTGGTTAGCCTATAGCTGGACTTCTCCATCGTGCCCATGTGGTGCCATTGTGAACTTGCATGTCCGAACAATGTGAAAATAACATCGCCGGCACGGCCATTCGTTCTCTCGCGCGATGCAGTGTTGATCGAATCGGGTTGTGCTCATCTCAAGACCAGTTGATCATGAACCACGCCGACTTCCACGGTAAGAGTACTCACCTTCCTCGATTGCTTTCATAGACATAGGCGTGACTTGTTCACAGGTGGTTAGCCTATATATGGACTTCTCCATCGTGCCCATGTGGTGCCATTGTGAACTTGCATGTCGAACAATTTGAGTGGCAAAATGCATTCCTCCGGATCCCAAGGCAAGCTATACACGGACTCGGGCAAATGCTTTTCCAACATATAGTATTGTCCGACAACCACCTCCTCCCACTGGAATTCTCTTTTACTCCAAGGGCAATACCGAGACTCCGATGCGTGTGCAGCCTTAGTGCAAGTCAACGGTAAAAATCCAGCCCTTCATCTGCGAGTGCGCAAGACAAGGAAGTTATCTCCAACTTCCAAGATATACGCCATCTACGAGACATCATCAACATCATCATCCTCACCGCTTCAATTGTTGGAAGTGCACGATCGGCAATCATCGGTCAGGACTTGCTGGTCAACCGCTTGTCGTGTTTATGCAGGGCCGGTGACTGTCCATGAGGTGTGATTAGCGACCTCAAAAGCCGGCAGGCACCATTTCACACGAATGGTTGCTCTCCATACACTCTGCACGAAACATGCAAGGCTCCGCATTCGCAATTGCGTCATGCATGTCACAACCATACTGTGTGCATTTGCTTGGATCGGTATGGGGTCACAACCAAATTTGTTTGACGGTTTACCTCTGTCTTTCCAATGAGCCAAAAACGGTGCGCATGATCAGCACTTGCATAAGAGCTGGCGTGAGATGTTTTCTGCGGTACTCCACCACATCTGCAGCATTTTCCATCCCCGCCAGCAGGGGACGACTGCAGCAGCACGCTTCAAGATGGCACTGCACCATCGTGCTCCCCTTCCGTGCCCACTTCCAAAATAAGACCAAAGCATGTTGCACCCACCGTGATGCTAGGATACCGAGCAATGAAGTAGCTAGGTCGACACGCTTTGAATTGGCTGCCTTGTCGGCCAGCACCGGTGTTCTCGAGGTTGAGGGAATCCGCATCCGCATCCACGCCCTTTGTTTTGTAAGTGTTGCACAAATAGAGTGTCATGGACCATGTCGCCGCTAATATAAAAGTGATAGTACTTCTCAATTGATGCGGGTCCTCTGCATCAGAGGCCATTGCTGTAAAAACCAACACCAAAATAGTAACACAGTCGTTACGCGGTGCATGGATTGAATCTCATTCGGACCCCAAATGCATAGTTAAGCAAAATCGAGACGAAACCACAACATCCTGTGGGAACCATTCGAGACAATGTCTGAACTCTATCCCCTGCCACCGCTGGATATAATCATGAAACAGAAACTCCTTCAGCCTTACCTTCATATACTCCACAAACACGGAAGGATGTGTTTCCCTAAACACTAGTTTGATCCTTTTCTTGTCGTTGCCATCAGCATCCTTTCCGACTACCTGATATTGAAAACAGCCACTTAAGCATTTGCACGAATATCCAAACATGTCTCGAAGGCGGAAGGAAGTGTGTTGACACCACACATGTTCCTAGCAAGCATGCGGGGAATGCCGGGATCCTCACCCTTTGCACAAAGAACACGCTCACATAGTGTCTGTGAAGCCAAACAAGTGGGCGTTACAATGAAGCTCTTGAGCCAAAAGGATGAGCACACACAGAACAATGACATCGCCACGGGTGAACCACAGGCTGCCGGAGGTTATTGAAGGCATCTTTAAGGAACGCCATTTCCACATGGTACCGGCGAGATTGCGCTCTTGCAAGCTCTTAACAAAGAACGGCTTCAACTTCTCGAATGACCGTTGCCCAACTTGTATTTCCGGGTGTTCTTGGCGAGCGAAGGTAGAACTCTCGCACATGTCGAGAAGAACACACCAATCACCTAAGAAACCTGGTAAAAGCAACACCAAACCCACAATGGAGGCCACATGGAGTCGCAGATCATATGTGAGCATAGGACATTGGGGTCAAACATGCAAGCTTGGGTCCCGGTGGCGTAACCAACAAACATGTAACACACTCGGTTCAATTTGTCTCTGTTTTGGCGGCATAGAGTCAGTTGCCCAATAGGAAGACACCCTACGGTTGTATGAGGAAGGAAACACAAGCGGTTAGAAGGACCCAAGACACGTCCTTCGGATCAGCAACCTAGACACAAATCTCAAACCTAGCAAGTCGAACAATTCCACATACACATGACATGTCCGAAAGTGCGTGATATGTTGATGAACGTTTTGTGCTATTCATAACCGCTTGGTATCTTTTGTGTTGGATGAAGGACGGAAGCCGATTCCCAAAAGTGGACGATGGTGGCCTTAACATGTGGCGAAAGGATATCGATCTTGATCTCCTTCCATCACCCAACCAGATCTCACGAGGCATGCCCTCCCGCCTTGTGCTTAGGGCTCGATGGATCGCCTCCCCGACTCCAATGTGGTGGGAAAGCGTAGCAACAAGGTGATTGTCTTGGAGATCTTGAGATAAAATGACGTTGAGCAGGTGTTCCTTGCTCGCAAATGGTCTCCAACTTGAAGGCGCCTTCAAGTTTGTGCAAGCCTCGCACATTCTTCAACAACAATGCTCCTAGTTGGATCTCTTTTGCATCCTTTGTAGCCTGGCCTATACAACTTGAGAAGTGGTAGGTGACTAAACACCTCCAAGATGTCTCTCGACTTTCGCCGTGTATCGGTAAGGCATAAAAGCGATTGGCTAGTGTACGAGCCACTTCTTGTTCACGCAGAGCATTCCCTAATACGAGTGGCTGCAAGAGCCTGCCGCTCTCTGTACACGCAGGGCTGTTGATGTTTTGACGCCCTCTCCTTCAACTCTCCCGGAAGGAGCATCCTCCCTACTCTCCTTGGCTGCGAGGACTCTCGTTTAACATGCTCCTGTCCACCTCCGTGATGTATCCCACCCTTCTTCTTCCACACCGGACACCGACTTCACGTGAAGCCTTAATTTGTTAGTCACTGCCCGTTCGCGGACGTTTGGTTCGCCCATCGACTCCGTTGTTGGGAAGGTGACCGAGCCATAGCATCCCAAAATGACCAAGGGTTTGCAGCACCACCTCCAACGCCACGGCACTATCCACCGTATTTGAAGACACCGCCCCGCACTATCCACCAACCGGCCCGCGGACCTACTTGCAACTTGTAGCGCCCGTGAACGATCCGCTCCTTCCACCACGTCCTCCACATGTAGCCACGGAGCTTGTCACGATTACCAGCAGCCAGAGTTCAAGTTTGAGCTCACGGAGCTTGTCACGATTACCAGCCCTAGCCTCTGAGTTCAAGATGAGCTCTACAATACCTAGGTCATTTGCCGGCTGGCGGTATGCACGTACTCGATCCCTTTGCACCACATGATATTCTATGTTGATTATTAAACTCGGAGCATTTGAAGGCGCGTTGGCGGGCCGTTCACACGAGTTCGTGAAATGAAGCGGCAAAAGGCCGACTATGTGGGACATTGTCCTTAAACCACCTGAATTTTTAAAGCATATTTTAATATACCATTCTTTATTAAATTTTAATCCTAGATAAAAATAGACATGACTATAACATGTAAAAAAATCAGATAAATTGGAAAAGAAATGAATTTTTCATAATTGTAAACATTGCGTGAGGACAAATTAAGGCGTTTCAACTGCTTTCTAACTAAAGTGAGCACCAACCATGCTTATACCCACCTCATGGGACAGTTCCAATCTGTCTTTGTCGAGGCCTTGGTATCTACATAGGATCGGCAAGGTACGAGAGTTGAAGCATAGGGTCCTTGTAGATGCACCTTGGGATGCGAACAAGGCTAGCCTCGTGCAATCCTCCCATGCTTTGGGTGCAATTGCACGGATGGACTCCACTTTCCTCCACTTAGCAGGCGGTTGCGAATGTGGAGGTATATAACCTACCGACACTTTCACGCGACTCGAGTTGTGGACATGACAAGATTGGAATGGAGCGAAAGGACTACGGTTTGTTTCATATGCATACTTCTTGCGGTTGTGGGCTCGAATTTCAAGCGTGTTAAGATACCAAAGTCCAGTTCTCAACTTGTTCATTATGCGCGGGTTGAAGTGCAACATACGGGCACATGTAAGTGACCAAGGTAGGCCCCCTCCTCCAGGTAATTGGTTTTCTCTGAGTTGTTGAACAGCCTGGGTACGGAAAAAGATGGAGTTTGTGGGATGGACCTGCATGGCGCAATGGCGGCGAGATGCCGGCGGAGATGGTCTCTGCAACAGGCCGGATGGGCACAGGCAACATGAACCGTGATGCTCCCGGCTGTATGGCGCATGGGCTTCGGCATGGCTGCGAGGTGCTCCATGCTTCAAGGCGCATGGGCGGCATGCGGCTCGCCCTCTTCGATGGCGATGGGCGTCCATGCCGGCCCCCCGCACTGGTCGGGCATATGGGCGCATGCCGGCGCCATGCGCCATCTTCGTGGCATAGAGGCGCGATGAGGCGCTAACTCGGCATGCTTGCGTGGGCGCCGGCATGCGCCATGCGCCGAGCAGGGGCGATGGCATGCCTCGCGCTCACATTCTTAGCGCCGTGCTCTAAAGTAAGGCGAGGGTCGCATGCGCCGCCCCACAATGTCCGGTGATAGCGGCGCCGCATGCCGGCGCCTGCATCGAAGAGGGCATGGGCGCATATGCCGCCCACGTGCCATCGGGCATGCGGCGCCCATGCGCCATGCGCCATGCGCCGTGATTCGTCACCCGCCGGCACATTCCGTGGCGCCGCCTCCCATGTGGAATGGTGCCGCGGTGGAAAAGCAAGCCGCATAAGTGCGGCATGACCACGCATGAACGCCGGGTTGCCGCCGCCCATGTTTAGTATATATGCCGACGCCATTGATCTCTATTCAATGTCATTTACGCTTTGATTTTGTGCAGTAGATGCATATAACATTCGATTGTCCAATCATCGCCGATAGCTTCTTTTGGTATATTTCATGGTTGGCCATATCTCGACCGTATTGTTGTGATGCGAATGTACCTTGTACCAAGAGGCAATCGAACAAGCATCGATACGGTTGATGGAGGAAAGGAAGAAGTTGACCAAGCATCAAAATCTTACAAGGAGCCTCATAAATATATGTTGTTATCAATCGACGGTATGGACCAAGAAAACTTCACTCCCACATATTTTGAGGTGGCCCAAGGACTTGAAAGAGGAGAGTCGAAGACATGTGGTGGGCTGCATGATACATAACTACACATTCAAAGCGGGCCTATCGCATTATGCAAATTTAGCAAATGATGCAAACCCGATACAATAACCATTATCCGGGATGTTATACATACCTATGCAGGATTACTTCCCAAGGTGTTATATCTACAGTTGGACAACACATGTAGGGAGAACAAGAACCAGCTTTTATTTGCGTATTTGAACATGCTTGTGGAACTCGGACGTTTGAGAAAGTGAAGGTTGGTTTCCTTCTCGGGCATACACACGACTGTAGATCAAATGTTCTCTTGTTTCTCCAAGCATTTAAAGCATAAAGAGGCGGTCCCCGCCTACAATGCAAGAAATTTTGAGGAGTCATTCACGCCAAATCCAGAGGTAATGTGTTGGCGAGGTTGCCGACTTAGGTCATTCGTGTGGCCTATAGGAATGTGGATTGACGCGGAAATACACAGTGCGGAAGTTGAACAACCTATCATTTCAACACCAGTTCAAAATCACACGGAAGACAAAGTCGGCGGAAAGGTAATCATATTCAAGTAAGACTCTACCGCCATTGTGGGAATCCGAAGATGGGCTGGAGTTTTTGTCTCATGTTCCAGACGCCGTCATCGGCCCGACTCCCTTGATGGCACTGCGGGCAAAAGACAAAAAGGGAAGTGAGGGCGGTCTTACCGCACGTGAAGGCGTGGATCACTTGAAGAAAGGATTGATAAAGCTACCAACTTATTTGACTACTGCGGAGGAAGAATGGTGGACGGATTTCTGGAATGATCAAGTTGAAATCGCAAATATAGTAGACCATAACATTGGACTTGTCCTGCATAACCCCTGGAGATGGTATGCAGCAGCGGCTGAGGCACACGTTCCTCCAATGCAGATATCGGATGAAGCAGTATTGGATGAGGCTTTGTTGCGAAATACCACAAAGGGCCATGTACCGGGGCCTATCAAAGTATCGAATGGAGGAGGAAATGGAGAGGATGAATGGCAATATCCCGGAGATAGAGAAAGGAATGTTCATTGTGACGCCGTGAAGGCGACACACATAATGTATGCTCGGTAGCGAAGGTTCTTAATGTCCATCTGCACCAACCCTATATACTTGTGCACCGGTGGCGAACGGACCACACCGATGCTTACGAGGGCAAATATGTTGGGAGTATTTACGAGGAGTGGAATGGAAAAAAGCAAGCCGCATAAGTGCCGGCATGCTTACGCATGAACGCCTGTTGCCGCCCATGTTTAGTATATATGCCGACGCCGTATTGATCTCTATTCAATGTCATTTGCGCTTGATTTTGTACATGACGGCATATAACATTCGACACGTCCAATCATCGATAGCTTCTTTTGGTATATTTCATGGTTGGCCATATCTCGACCGTATTGTTCGATGCGAGCGACCTTGTACCAAGAGGCATCGAACAAGCATCGTTACGGTTGATGGAGGAAAGGAAGAAGTTGACCAAGCATCGCTCAAAATCTTACAAGGAGCCTCATAAATATATGTTGTTATCAATCGACGGTATGGACCAGAAGAAAACTTCACTCCCACATATTTTGAGGTGGCCCAAGGACTTGAAAGAGGAGAGTCGAATCACAGTACATGTGGTGGGCTGCATGATACATAACTACACATTCAAAGCGCGGGCCTATCTGCATTATGCAAATTTAGCAAATGATGCAAACCTGACAATAACCATTATCCAGGATGTTATACATACCTATGCAGGATTACTTCCCAAGGTGTTATATCTACAGTTGGACAACACATGTAGGGAGAACAAGAACCAGCTTTTATTTGCGTATTTGAACATGCTTGTGGAACTCGGGACGTTTGAGAAAGTGAAGGTTGGTTTCCTTCTTGTCGGGCATACACACGACCAGGTAGATCAAATGTTCTCTTGTTTCTCCAAGCATTTAAAGCATAAAGAGGCCAGGTCCTTGCCTACAATGCAAGAAATTTTGAGGGAGTCATTCACGCCAAATCCAGAGGTAACTGTGTTGACAGAGGTTGCCGACTTCCGGTCATTCGTGTGGCCTATAGGAACAGGGATTGACGGAAATACATACAGTGCGGAAGTTGAACAACCTATCATTTCAACACCAAAAAATCACACGGAAGACAAAGTCGGCCGCGGAAAGGTAAATGCCATTCAAGTAAGATTCTACCGCCATTGTGGGAATCAAGATGGGCTGGAGTTTTGTCTCATGTTCCGGCCGTCATTGGCCCGACTTTGATGGCACTACGGGCAAAAGACAAAAAGGGAAGTGAGGGCGGTCTTAACGCACGTGAAGGCGTGGATCACTTGAAGAAAGGATTGATAAAGCTACCAACTTATTTGACTCTGCGGAGGAAGAATGGTGGGCGGATTGGAATGATCAAGTTGAAATCGCAAATATAGTAGACCATAACATTGGACTTGTCCTGCATAACCCCGGAGATGGTACATGTGCAGCGGCCGAGGCACACGCCCTCCAATGCATAATGGATGAAGCGATTGGATGAGGCTTTGTTGCGAAATACCACAAAGGGCCATGTACCTAGGGGCCTATCAAAGTATCGAACGCCAGGAGGAGGAAATGGAGAGGATGAATGGAAATATCCTGGAGATAGAGAAAGGAATGTTCATTGTGACGCCGTGTGAAGGCGACACACATGTATGCCTGGTAGCGAAGGTTCTTAATGTCCATCTCGCAACACCAACCCTATATACTTGTGCACCGGTGGCGAACGGACCACACCGATGCTTACGAGGGCAAATATGTTGGGAGTATCGAGGAGTGAATGGATGAGAGCCACTGAAAAGAAAAGCAGGAAAGAGCAAAAGACCTCCAAACATCCAAAAGTTGCAGAAAACCGTTATAGTATACTATGGTTTTAAACTAACTTCCGTGAAACATCCAGACGCGGATAAAAAGCTATAAAGGAAAAGTGAGTGCTCTCCGAATGCACCTCCACCATGCACTTCCAATGAGGCGATGGAGAGTGACAATGATGGTAATGACGTCATTGAAGGAGGGTGAGGGTCTCGATTCGCGAGGAGTAATGTCATTAGTTTTGGATTTGGGAATAAGTGTGGAACAACTCCGCACCTAGTTTCATGATAACATGCGATCGGATTATAGTTTCATGATAACATGCCGCGACAATATATTACTTTCGCTTGAAACTGCTTTGTTAAGACAAGCGTGTGACATCATGCCGGCATTGAGTTCCTTCCAAACCTCGCCTTCTATTGTGGACATGCATACGCCGCAGCGCATACCATCCGGCATGTATGGTTGCCTTTCACTAGTGAAAACCCCATCAGATATGACGACGATTTAGGCGTTGGTGAGCATTGATCGCCATGTTTCACAATCCACCGCATGTCGTAATCATGATCCACTAATGACGTATCAATGTTGATGTACACTTGATCCAACTCCAGGTGGCGGTTCCGGTTGACGACGGGCGCGGCATGCCGCGCCCATGCCACAACGGCGTTCACGCGTTACAACATTATTTCAAAGACCGGCGGATGGCACTCCTTAGTTCCGTGAATATGATTTCAAAACACATCATCGCTCTTGTTTCACAATGATTGGAATGAATGGCACGAAAATCACGGAGGCAAGTATTTTGCACCCGCAAGGATGGGGAGCCCACATGGGTATTATTCTCGTAAGTTGCATGCTGCACGGTACCACCGTTCTACTAGTGGTCCGGTGGAAAGGAAGATGCCATGACTATGAGTTAAACCCGTTTTCAATGCGAATTTGGCGGTGACATCCCAAAAGGTATTCGACAACCATCAAAACACCCTTCCGGTTTTAAATACCCTCGGGCCGCTTGGTGTATATTAAGCCGCTTCAAATATTATCTTTGTTCTTGTTCTACCTTCTGGGCTCTCAACTTTTCCTTGAGCAACTTTTCCTTGCACTCGCACTCCGGTGAGAGCCATGGCTGAGTCGAGGAGATCCGCCTACGCCCGAGCCATGGTAAAGTCGAGGCTGTAGATTCCAATTGGGCTGCCCGTGCCCATTCCCTCCACAACAATTCTCTTGCGCGGGCGTGTCACGTGCTTCCACTTGACGTCGGGTCGGTGAAATGTCGCCAAAGATATTCCGAGCTCGTCAGCGGTTTGGCTGCAAACTAACCCCTCTTCTTCTAGGGGTTGGTTTGCCACTACTTCCTCATCCGCTCCAATCTCCCTAGCGGCGACTCCTCCCCACACAGAGAGGCACAACTTGTCGTTTCCCTTTATTTTCTCCTCCTTCACAGCGTTCCTGCTGATTTCGACACAGTGACCCTAGGTGTAGGCTGGGTTCCTCTTCTGTCCTTCCCTTCTTCTCAGATTACGCCTGCGCCCTCACTTCTTGCCCTTGGAAACCTCCCCACCTTCATCCGAATCTTCTAGGGAGGCGCACTCCCAACTGCTGGAATTTCCCCCGGAATCCTCCTTACACTCCTCTTCCTCTACCTTGAGTTCCCTGATCGGTTTCCAGCTATGAAGGCGGAACCACGACTTCAACTCGTTAGACACCCGGAATGCGCGAATACATGAATTAGAAAAGGTGAAATCAAGGAGGGCCGAGGGGAAGGGGAGAGCAGATTCGCCCTCTCCTCACAGGCTCTCTCAAAGATCATCCGCCCCAATCAATTTGTGTACCTTTAACCACCTCATGAAGGAAGACCGAGTAGTGCGCCATATGATCAACTTCACGTGCAGCAGAAACACAAAATCCACTTGGCCAATCCCACCATTGCAGAACACGAGTTGGCGAGTCACCCATCCATTGTTCACCCTCACTTCTCCAGCTTCATGGCGCGCTGCTCTCGGGGTCTTCTTTCTCGGGGTCAATTACCAAGCTTCCATCCTCACGATGCTTCGCCCTTGCACAAAGAGCCCCAAATCCAGTTTCGGCCTCTTTCTCGTGTCGCCTTCTTGCGCACTGGTTCTCAATTGGCGCACTCTTGCACCAATCTTTGGTACATCGTAACACCATTTCTTCTCCATAAATTCCAGCCCCAACTCCTGCAGGCTGCATCTTCCGATGGTCCATGTTGGAGCCTTTGCATGAGTGGGATTTGTGCGGCGCCATCTCCCTTTCTCCTTGTTTCCCAAAAAAATCCTGCACTGCGGTGAGAAGAGGAACACCACCCTTGCACGCTTCTTCCCCTCGCCGGCGCTCTTCCTCAGCGCCTCCTTCCTCTACTTCGCCCAGCACTGGTTTCCTTCCTCCGCCCGCCACGCCGTTCGGCGCGCCTCCTACTGCAGTGAAGCAGTCTCGGCCCGAGCGATTGCAGCGCCCGGTTCTGCGGCTCCGCTCCGGCGTCAGCCGGAAATTCGCGACCTCGCGGTGCTGGGTGTCGTCTCGCGATTGCGCTCCGGCTGCGGCCCGCTCGCCACTAGGGTTGTAAACTCCCCAGCTGTCGCCCGTTATTGACCGTGGTGGGCCACCTCCGCTTGGTGCATGGCTGGCGGATGTAGGCACCCTAGCATATATAGACACTTTCTTATTTCTACAATTACCAAAACCCAAGGACTCCATTTCCGACCTACCTAAATTGAAAACCTAAGGTCCAAAAAGAAAATTATTATCCCAAGGGCCAAGGACCGTTCGTATAAAAGACCTTACCAGCGATTCTCAAAGCACTTTGCTATACAAACACTCCCAAAACAAAAAAAATCGTTCATCCCGACACTTCAGAGGGGGGTTAGTGTACATGTGGTCTTCCACAACGGGACTGCAAAACAAAACTATCCAGTAGATACTACAAAACAAAACTATCCAAAAAGAATATCTTAAAAAACCCTTAGTCCTTGAAAAACACACATTCATAAGAACGTCGTGATTAAGCATCCTGAGCTTAGATCGGTACTTAGATGGGGTGCTTGAAGGGAGTGGATGCCTTTGGTGCAAGTAGCTTAGGCACACCATGGTACAAGTTGTTAAGTACCAAGTCCCCTGACGGAAATCCGTCCTTAGTGGACTTAAATAAAACTCTTCTTCTTCTTCTTCCTTAGTCCTTGAAAAACACACATTCATAAGAACATCGTGATTAAGCATCCTGCGCTTAGATCGGTACTTGGATGGGGTGTCTAAAGGGAGTGGATGCCTTTGGTGCAAGTAGCTTAGGCACACCATGGTACAAGTTGTTAAGTACCAAGTCCCATTATGGAAAACTAAATAAAATTCTTCTTCTTCTTCTTCTTGAAAAACCAGAGCAAATGTCTCAATCTATTTTATGCTCTTATGGTAATTCGAGGGATAACAATAACAGCCTTATAAATGCATTTCTATTCAAACCATAGGCATTTGTTACCCATACAATCTTCTCTCAAGTTTGTTGGTAGATGCAGGACTTAGTCTACAAATTGAGTATGTGAGCTAGCCACTAAACCAAGAGCTATGAGAAGATCTAAGAGAATGTAAGTTATTAAGAAATAAGCTATGAGCAACTCCAATGAGTTGAAGTGCATACAACCTCGGAAGTTTGTTAACATGTACAAGACTTAGTCTGCAAGCTCAGTATGTGAGCTACTAAAGTGGGATTGAGAAGTTCTAAGAGTATATGAGCTATTAAAGTATGAGCTATGCCACTTAACCTGCAGCACCATCAGTGGTTATTAATGGTGCATTCATAGCTAGATAGAAGTTGAAAAGGCCAACTTTGGAATTATGTATTTTTTAAAAACTTATATATTAAAAAACTTGAATAATATTTAATATTAAAAAATAACGCAATGAGCTTATCCTTAGGTAAAGTGTCAATATGATCTAGCCTACGGAATGTTACTCTCATGTTGGAACTCGCGCATGGACAAGAAACAAATCATGTTTTATAGTCAACCGTTAAAATTAACATAATTTACAACGGTAAACATGTTTTTTTGCTGTAATGATGTATAATAAAAAATTACCTTATGAGACCCTTACGAAGGGATATTAAAATTGCGATGAAATATAAAAGACATAAATAAATAGAATGAATATAATAGACGTTATTAATAGACGATATGGGAAATCCCATCTACCCCTAAAGTCCGACCAGGAACAACCCAAAAAGGGCTAATGGTAAAAGGGGAAGTCCTAATCCACTCCAATGCCTTTCCCGTAACTACCTACTGCACCAATGATATCGTGATCAGGGATGATGAAGGGCCTACCTACCACAAGCGCTGAAGAAGCTGCTAATCCTGCGTACGTAACCATCCTATAAACAGCATTAGCCAGCGCTTTCTACAGAGCTATGGAAGCCCACTGGCGAAAGAAAGCCACCATAGAGGAAAGGGGAGGCCCCTCCATTTCCTGTGGCTGTGATAGGCTTTTGCACTCCTTAATTAACCTAGAGAAGTCCTTTCCCATAGCCCCATGAGTCTCGAGGGCGAGGGGGATGAAAACAAGGCCGTATTACATGGGAGAGTACTTGTGAATCGTGCTGGTTGCGCACCCTTCCACCGCCCAGCCCGGGGGGTGGATGATGACATGCTCGCATATAGAGTCCCTCGTGGGATCCGTGACAACCACATCAGCTATGTAAATTTGCTACCTCCTGGTATAAAAAAGGTCCGCCCTGAGTGACACGCCATTACGCAATGTATATGGGCGCTCCCTATACGGAAAAAATCTGCTCTCCTTAGTTATCGAAAACATGACGTCGCGAACGCGCCATGTAGCAATACGCTGCTCACGGACAACGCGCCAAGTGGGACCCGTCGCCGATGGCGCCCACAACCGCACGTGGAAAGAGTCTTAAGAGGCAAGAGGATGAGCCAAACCGAGGCGGACCCTCATCGCGGTCGAAATGGGGATTAACGATTGAGCACGAAGGCCGAGCCGGCCGGAGCCCGCCTCTTCCCGAACACGAACGCAGGCGGGCCCACGAAGAACTTCCCACTCCCAGTGGGAATGGAGGAGTCCAGATCGAGGGTCCTTTGCGCCTATAAATATTGCTCTCTTAGAGAGAGGCTTGAAGGTCACGCATCCGTTCCCTAGAAAAAGAGGAAAAAGGAGGTATGGCTTCCCTAGCCTCTGAGGAAAGGGAGTTCCTAGCCCGGCTCAGAGAGACCTACAAGGGGAAGGTCCCCTCCTCAACACTCAAGACGAAGGCTTCCAGAAGGAGGGAGTCCTGTATTAAGAACCGAGAGGCCAAAATTGGGGCAAAGAGCCTGGGCCCAACTCACGAGGAAGGCAGCCGGAGCCAAGGCCTCAGTGGCCAGCAAGCTAGTGCCTCCAAAGGCTACTGGCAATGATGCCGGTTTCCGTGCCAAGTCAACGTCGACGCATTCGAAGGTGCCAGTGCCTATGATGTCCCCAAGCGCCTGCATAACTTGCCTATCAAAATGTCTCAAGCTTGAAAAAAAGGCCGGGGATGGAGCAATTGTCCTGGTAAGATAACCTGGTCGATGCGCGAAGCCGGAAGACAAGATACCAAATGCAATCTGAGAGTCCCCAATTTGTGAAAGGTCCCTAATGTAAGCCACGTCCACAAACCCTTGAATAAAGTCAGGGGGACCCATTAGAATTCCGAGGACCCGAAGCCCTTGCGGAGAAATAATATCCCCCTTTGGATAGTGAAGAGGGAGTGTATTGCCAGAAGGGGACCACCCCCCGCACTTATCGATCTTGACCCTTAATCCCATATGGAAGAGCTCCAAGGAGAAGAGATCAAAGGCAACCCTCACCTTATCCCCTGGCCCAAGGATATGGGTATCGTCATCCATGGATGAGAAAAGGCACTCCCGAACTCCAGAGGCTGTGGAGGACAGCACCTGAAATGCGCCATGGCGAAGAGGGCGCCCCCCAATATATCCCCTTACCTTGTGTCCGTTGCCAAGTGAAGAACCAAAACGCCTTCCATAGTTGGACCATGTTGATAGTAGAGATTGGATGGAGAACCATAGAAGGAGCGAAGAAATGGAATGAGGCCCGCTAGGTGCCCACTTGCATCCCTGAGTTCCGAGAAAATGACAACCCTAGACACACTATTGAAGGCATTCTCAACATCTACATGTAGGACAACCCAATGTGGGTGATTCGAAGACCACCTGGATACAAAGGCCGCATACTCACAACCCCTTAGAGACGGCCCTATTGAGAGAAGCCTTGCCTAAGAAGTTTGCCTAAAATACACTATTTCCTAAGAAACGGCCCTATTGAGAGAAGCATTGCCTAAGAAGTTTGCCTAAAATACACTATTTCCTAAGAAGTCTGCTTGTCAGCCGTGGTTCTCCAGGTGTGGCTTTTGATCGATTCAATCGTGTGACCAAACTTCCGGCTCAAGCTACGCGGGGGTGACGCTTGTTTGGGCGCTTACATACTAGACTGCTGGTCCCGTCAAAGCATATGCATCCGCTGAGCGCGGCAGCGAGCACGCCAACTGGCGTTGCAGTCTTAGGAGGACAGGGAGCAGGCAGCAGCCGCCGCAGCAGCAGCTCGTACTGAAAACGATTTTCCAACCAGCCAGAGAGTGAGCGTAATATTTTGAGCCTTGTGGTGGGAGAAATATCTATGGGCGATAGCGGCGGCGGGGGGATTACAGTGAGCACCGGACCCTTCGAGGCCTCGTACGATGGGCACGGTGCGCCCAACGCTGGCTTTATCGTCGGCATCGCTCTCTGGACCCTCACATCCGTTGCCGGGGAGGTCATGGTGCTGTCGTGGATCTTCAGCGAGATTTTTGAAGAAAACAAGTTCTTCCAAGGCGATGGGTTGTCTGCAGTATCAGTGTTCGTGTTCTTTTGGATGGGCATCAGCAGCGTTCCTGGTATTGTTCTTGTGGTGCAGGGCAGTCATTCGGTCGGCTTCATCGTGGGGCTTGTGAGCTTGGGCTGTGTCGCGCTCCCGGTGCTGCTTGTCCCGTTGGCTGTCCTCTTGAAGTCGATCCAATTCCGGTGGCGCCGGCGCCCGCCCAATCCACCTCATTGACATCCATCACACAGTATGTATGTACAACTATGTACCACATTGCCTTGGTGCCTACCTTCCTCCCGTGTTGCTCTTTCAACTCGGAAACTGTACTGTTAGATACTGATTCACCTGAATGTTGGACACTGGCCTACGCGGGAGGCCGCATTTACACAAGGGTTCCTAACTTTTAGTTTTCAAGTTTCATAACTAAATATGACTCACCTCTCTCTTAATGACAATGGCGGATACTCGACAGGGTAGGCGCCTGCGGGGAGTCGACCCTGCATCTCTTGCTGTAACCGTAGATATCCTAACCGTTCGACTACAAGCGCTCAAGGATGGAAAAATCGTTTTCGACTGACAGTAGCCGTCTCGTGCTTCTTAGGCGTGATTTGCACCACAACCCACCCCACGATATACAGACAGGATGACGTTCTGTCCAATGCTATTTTGAAGTCTTCAACGCCAACCATACGAGTACAGACACTGCGTAGGTACTCTGCAGAACTGGACAAGTCTTCAACGAACGCCTCACGTGATCAGGACATACTGCGATGCCGCAGTTTGTGCTGAACCTGTCCTGTCCAACCCATCAGGCAAACGACACCGTTGCAAGTGCTGTACCCCTTTCCGACGTAAGGTAGCGTACTTAACTCCAGCTTTGTGTGCAGCCATCACACCGATAGCTTCCAAGTAGTTGTCGACCTTGACCTGTTCAGTTACAGTGTGAGCAAAGTGGAGATGTAATCAAGCTGGACTTTTTCTTACTTGCTGCATCAAAGAATTTCTCACCGCATCCAAATTCAACTTCTCTGGAGTATCGTCAAGAACCGTTTCATTCTCGTCCACGGCTATCAGCAAAGGCTGTTACACATAATAGAGAGGGGAAGCATTTATATGGGTGTGAGGGTCTGGTCGCACGCGAGAGAAACAAGGAAGAAGAGTTAAGTGAGGCCCGTGGGAAAATTGTACCTTCCGCACTCTCTGGCTGCAAAAAGCTAGAGTTCCAGCACCTCCACATGCGTTTCCCGGTACGATCACACAGTCCACATCATCTGCCCAGATGCTCCTTCCACTGGTTCTTCCGGGGAGAAGGGAATCCTCCTTCCTTGAAAACTGGGGGGCATTGCTCAACCCAGCCAGGACGCATGGAAGAAACGTGTACCCTAGCTGCAGCCAAAATAGATAACATGTGAAGCAGGCCCATTTGCTAGATCCCCACAACTCTTCACCGGGACTGAAACACAGACAGACCTCCTCTGCTGCAGATCGAGGTGAGATGGAAGCATCAAACGGCAAGGGAGACAAAGCAGGCGCATGGGCGCAAGGTATCCCGAACTCTTTCACCACCATGTGACTGATGATCGCCTCGACTCCGGCCAAGACATCGACACCCTGTGCAGTGCACGGGCAGAAAATGAAGCATAGTGGAGCTGCTGAGTTAGCAAGAGTGTGCAAGGACACCGCACCACCAACCTGGCCTTGCCTGTAATCCTCCAGTTCATCTAAAGAGTCATCAGGGAAGCGCGCCACCACTGCAACTGCATCAACTCCGCTACTCTTGATCAAGCCATCCACGGCTCGCAGAAGTGAATCAGGTTGCCCCAGCCGGCCAGTAGACGCTCCCGTCTTCCGGTCGACCCATTTCTCGACCTACACCGATCAGGTCTTCGCTTCATCGGCAACCAGCGCCGAAACGCACCAAAGTGCCAAACAGACGGAGACGGAGACGGACACAGACACGGACACAGAGGGACAAAGCAAGGCAGGCACCTGCAGTGGCTTGTCCGTAACAGCGTACTCCAGCACAGGCAGACCCAACGTGGCCCGCGCAGCATCGGCAACCTGGAGGTGCCGCAGCCGCAGCTCCTCCTCTATACCGGCATCCAGAATCAGACCAACCTGCGATTCACGCAAGGGAGACGCAGCTGCTGGTCAGAAGGAGCGCAGGGCAGGTCCGGCAGCAGGGGATGACCACCACACTCCCCTCCACTACCTTTACCCACTCTGTTCTGATGCACAGGCACAAGACCCCATCCCCCTGCTGCAAACTGGTCCAGAGCGTAACCTTCCACGTAGAGCGCGTTGGGCAGCGGCCAGTACAACATCGCTCCGTTCAGCACCTGCGCACACCAGCCATCCATCCACGCGTGAGCCGGCAGCTCCTTGCATCCAGTAACGCCCACAAAAACAGGCAGGACAGGAGGCTGGGGAGTTGAATCCCACGTTGGGGTGGGTGATGAGGCAGTCGGCGACCGAGGCCATGGCTCGGGCAACCGGGAGCGCGTCCCCCGCGTACCCACCGATGCTGGCTCCCGTGCCTGTGGGCACAATCAGAACAGCAGTGTACGGCCTGCGGGCAATGCTGCCGCCCACAGCGTGTGCCGAGACGGCACCTCGTCTGCCTGCTCCCCATTTCGTCACGTGCACGCCTAGGCGCAGGCGCTGCTTGGGCAGCGCGGGCCGGGGCCAGCCCCAGGCCCAGGCCCGGGACCAAGTGCAAGGAACAGCGGTTGCCACCATTTTTTCCATTTCTCGCACGAAGGACTGGATTACAGAGACTAGACTCGCTTGTCTAGGTCCGTAAACGCAGCCAGTGAGTCGAGAGTCGGTAGAATTGCTGCAACCGCACCCTGTATGAACCAACCCACAACAACCAACCCGGCAGCGGGAGCGGCAGCCACAGTGGACTGCGCAGGGCAGGGGCACCCACATATGTACAGATCTTTCCGTTTGGGGAAGGCAGTGTAAAAACGGGCAATGGGCGGACTGCGGTTAGGGCAACAACGCTAACCACCTCCACGCTCGGTGCATGCTCTCTGCGGCAGGGCCAGGCCTGGTTGTTGCTCCCCCCAGTTGGCGTAGGCGTAGGCCTCCCTTCTCTCCCGGACCGGTTGTGGCGTCCAGCCCCTGAGGCTCAATCACATCGCTCTCCGATTTGGCATTTTTCCACTTGTCCTTTCCGGCTTTTGCGGCATCCTGACCGGGATCGGCCCCTCTGCTGCCTTGGTACTTTCTCACACCCTTTGCTTCTCTGAAAGCTCTTGTTTCCGTGATTGGTTATCGTTTTCGTGCATGCTTTCAAGGTATCCATTGCGACGTCTTGATTCGATGCAGTGCGTGTTCCAGGAATCGGTGTTGTGTGTGTGTTTGTGTGTTTGTGTGTGTTTGTGTGTGAGAGTCTGGGTGTGTGTGTCCAGAGAATTAGTGACTGTGAAACTTGGCATGACAACCCTGTTCGTGCTTGTTTATAGCACAATTGAGTTGGCTTTCATTGTTAGTACCTGTCAGTAGGCCGAGCTAGTGCTATCGTCTTTACCTGAGCGTGGTGATCATGACGTGACTCAGTATATCCAAGGGTACGTAACGTACAGCGGCGGAGATAATGATCTGGTCGAGCAATGCCATCGTGATTGCACAGTAGGTGGGAGTTACTCATGTTTGGTAGTTAGGAGGGAGGCCTTTTTGGTTGCCTCTTCAGCTTTTTTCACAATATGTTTTCCTGTGTTTTTCTCGACAGGCTGACCTGAGAGGCTCTCTCCAAGTCTTGTATGGCTGGAAGGTCCAGGATGCCTCCTCCGCATATAATCAATCCTGGTGTCAGAGGCCCTCCTCCAGGCCCCGGCATTATGCGTCCTGGACCAGGCGGTCCGTATCAAGTTCGGCCGCAGATAGTTACGCCTCAGCAAGTAATGGGTGGTGCTCCTCCTATCATCCTAGAGCAGAAGATCGCCACACAGCATGCTGAGATTCAAAGGCTTTTGACAGAAAACCAGCGGCTAGCGGCTACTCATGTGGCCCTTAGGCAAGAGCTTGCAGCTGCACAACAAGAGTTGCAGCGGTTGCAACAGATGTTGCAAGGACTTCAGTCTGAGAAGGAGCGACAAATAAGCATGCTTGTTGATAAGACTAACAAACAGGAAGCGGAACTCAGATCCTCTGAGGCAATCAAGTCTGATGTTTTGCAGCTGCGGGCCGAGAACCAAAAGCTTCATGCTTTGAGATCAGATCTTGTGCAGCAGGTCCAGCAGGTCACAGCAGAACTACAAAGGCTACGCTCTGATGGTCAGCAAGTACCTGCTCTCAGGACTGAGATTGAAGGGTTACGACAAGAACTGCAGAGAGCAAGGTACTACTAAGATATGCTCATGCCTGTTGCCTTTTCCCAGAGATTCGGTTTCACCTTGCAGCCTCTTAGTTGTCCTGGAATGGGA
Source organism: Anthoceros angustus (assembly GCA_010909165.1). Classification (NCBI taxonomy): domain Eukaryota; kingdom Viridiplantae; phylum Streptophyta; class Anthocerotopsida; order Anthocerotales; family Anthocerotaceae; genus Anthoceros; species Anthoceros angustus. The sequence goes on along the minus strand of MU008168.1, from coordinate 157,255 downwards.
CTAATCCAGAAGCTCAGAAATTTGGATGGAACTTTCATGACACTGCTCCTGTGTTCACCTAGGACGGCGTTTGATTATGAGAAAAAAGCAAACAGTGAACAGCTAGAACAGAGACAAGCAATGGAGAAAAATCTGGTTTCAATGGCAAGAGAGGTTGAAAAGCTGCGTGCAGAATTAACAAATGCGGAGAAGAGAGCCCGTGTCAACACTACTACTGGTGACCCGAGTGCAAGTTTGGTTCTTCTATCTGCAGAATTGAGCATTGTTCTTAGCCTGTCTTACAGTTCGTCTCTCTCACAGCTGTTGGGACTTACAACGGGGGATATGCTGCTTCAGATATTCCGTCCTATGGATCTGTACCTCAGGGAATTTATGCTGATGGCTACGGCATACACCAGGTTAGTCTGACTTTTCCACCAACTATAGTAACTCTAGTGTAGCTCTAGAGTTTGTGAGCTGGTAGCTTCAGGTCTCCATTCGGATTGATAAGGGAGTGTCTCCTTAGTGCATGTGAAAGAGGCTATCCTTGCATTGCCCTTTCCCTCTTGTGGTCATTCTTAGCATGAAAAGAGTCTTAGCCAAGTACGCTCTGACTTCAGGTCCTAGAACGTGGAGACTTTACAAGTTTCTTTTATGTCCATTGTCGCTAAGAATTCCATGCTGCTGCTGATGAAGCATATGTCAATCTTGTTTTGAAATCAACTGTGCTCTGAGTGATATATTTGTCTGTTCTTGGTGAACTGATTTGGATGAGATTTTCGCCAACTTGAACCTCAAACATCTATGTCAAATCATCCATTGAAATAGAGGGATGGTTCAACAAGCTCAAATGAACTGATTGCACAGTTGTAGTAGGTTCCGTGTGGGATTGGATATGTTGATAGTTTTTGTTGCCCCTCTTTCTTTCAGATGCCAGTAGCGGTGGAAAACGGTGTGCAGTATTCCACTGGTCCAAATACTGCATGGGGAGCTTATGAGTTACAGCGCACTGGCATTCCTCATGTACGTAGATGAGCCAGGGCATTTTTGTTAGGATATTGAGCAGCTGTGGTACAAGCACCCATTTCCGACAAGCTTTACAAAGTAGTTGTGTTTGTGTATATTTTGACATAGGTGGTCTAGAGCAATAGCAGGTTTCTTTAGAACGGACATTGTTGAGGGCATCTGTCATAGTTGAAGTTTTACCTCTTGGGTGCTTTAAGTCTCTGCTTGCATGTCTTCTGTTTTTCTGTGAGAGTGAGAGTATTGTGACATCTTTAGGACCCATTTAGGACTCCTGCTTAGAGAGGGAGAGCCGAGGCATGATAGTCGTGAGCAGGCATCCTTCTCCTGCAGTTGTCGGTCTATATAGAATGTTATCCCAACTATGAGCATTGCTTCTGGTGATTGAGAAGAAACTTGATGGCACTCTTGCTCCCATGACTTGTCTGTAATCACTTATCTTGTCTCCCATGACTTGCTCCCAAACATGGTTATCCTGTGTGGTCAGAAATTAACATGGTCTGCTAGGATCGTCACTTTCCTTTATTTCGAGTCACAATGAAGCATGTGTTATGTCCTAGAATTCTCATGAATGGTTCGTGACTTTCAATAGTGGAAAGCATTTGTGTTGCATGCTGACTGAACACCACACATTATGAGTCTGTATCGGATGTCAATCCATATGCTAGATAGGTTTCAGTCCATGCTTAGTCTAGCAACAAACTTGAGTGGAAGCAATCCGTCAATGTGCAATGTACAGCAGATCGAGTATCCCTTGTTATTTGCTGTAATCATGTGAAAATACCTCCCAAGACCCAGCCTCAGTCAAAATGAGGTCTTGGTTGTGTGTAGTGGATATTTGATGAAAATTAAACCCCTATGGCAGTGTATATATTTAAATACATATATGATACATCTATCTGCATACAGAATTTTGTTTCCTAGTATGTATGCATCTGTAGTGTCTTCACCTAATGTTTGCTTACATAGCTGTAGTTGTCCAGAGTCCATGCTGTCTGGTTCTGTCATGCTTTCTGTTGAGTATCTGCAACAAGGAACTTGCCAAAAACCGTACAGAGAACTTGGAATTGTAATAAACAATCCATTTGTACCACTTGTAGAGACCGCTTTGCACTTGTATTTGTGTTATGTTTTCTGTTTGTCATGGCACTGACACAGCAGGCAAACTCATAAGCTGTACTTCTTTAGGTCAGACACTTATAATATCAGTGCTTGTGCTTTAATCCTGGTGTGCTGTACTTTAAGCGCAGTAGCTGTAGCATTGTATCCCAACTAGCAGAGTGATAGTGATGAACTTAGTGTAGATGCATCAACTAGTTTGGGATTATGCCTGGTGAAATTAGCCTAGAAATCTAAGGTCTGACTTGAATGTAAGCACAAGACTGGATATAATTTCGCACAAGAAGAAAAACTGCTTTGGTAGCTGCTCAAGGACAAGATCAGGTCAGGAATGTTCCACCCTTACAAGAAAAAGAGACTTGCCATGGAAGACGAGTTGTGTGGTGCACTCCCGGCTGGTGGTGTGTTTTGCATATTTCTTGGGTACATAGTGATCTCCAATTCTGAAATAACTTTCTTTGAAGTCAAGTCTTATGAATGCGAAATGGTGGATTACTTTAGTCAACATCAGTTTGTGGTGTTTTGCATGTGTCACTGATTGTTGTCTGATGTCTTGTCTTGACGTTTGCATCCAGGTGACCAGTGTACTGAGTCTAGTTTTTATTGTGTAAATGGCTACATAATTCCTTATTTTAGTTTGGATTGCCTTTCTGCCTAGATCTCTCTAGGCCCGTACTCCAGATCTTCTTCCTTGTTGTTAATGCTGTTAGAATTATAAATCTGTCAGGCTTGCAATGTGACCCCTCGTTTATCTTTCTTGTGGCTAAGTTCTTCTATCAGCCTTCCCCCAGTGGAAATGTAGGCCGTTATTTTTTCTCTGAAGTGCTTGAAGTGGATACTGTCATGCTTCTGTCGTGTGGTGATAGTTGTATATGCCGTTGTTCAGAGTGCCTGTCCAGATTGGACAACGTTCCTCTGTTGTGGAGGACTGTGATTTTAACATTTGACTTCCAGTAAGGTTTAGATGGGTGTACCACCAAATAGCACAGAGACATTGTCTGCCGGGATTGTTTCTTGTTGTTTCAGTCTTTGTGCGTTTTAGATGAGGGGATGTTTCACATCTCACAAGATGTGTGTGTAGGCTCCATGCATCTTGTATGAGTTTTTGACAAAGTAGGTAATCTTTTGTCAACTCTCAGGTCCATGCATGGAGCTTGGCGGTCGCAGTAAGTTTTATTTGTTTACTTGCTGGGAAGGCTTAAAGCTGTGAGGTTTCATTCCAGTTAAAGCACCAAAGTCTAAGGTGATAGGTGTTCAAAGTCTTGCGGATTGGTGTGTTGCTAGATATTGCTAAAGCAACTGACCGATTCTATCTGCTGATGTGTGAACTGTAATTTGTTTGCTGAAAGTGCTTATAAAGTTTGTCCACAGTAAACGGCAGTGGGATTGCTTAAAATTCATGATTGAAAACCTTTTTTTCGTCTTGTTTTCTGTTTCGTGGCCTTACTTGCATGCAAATGATTAGTACAATTCTTGGTGCATTTAATCTGAAAAAGATAAGTGGAAAGGTCTCCTTTCGAGACTTTATTTGGATGACCAAATAAGCCCATTTAGGTCAATGGTAACATGGGACCAACTTTGTATGACCCAGTAGATGCAGTGGAAGGTTCGTATGATGCTCACAGGTTCCCTACTTCATTTTTGTTACCATGATCCCTGTATGATATCCGATGAGATGTTTCTTGTTGCTGCTCCGCAGTAAAAGGGACCATGTGCATTGCATTATGACACGTCCTCTGGCTCATGGAGCTTTTTAATTTGCCACATGCATCTGTTGCTTCATGAAGCAACATGGAGGTCCCTCTTTCAAAGTAGCCCGTCAACTTGTTTGTATATAGTCTGGTCTCTGAAATTGGAGATTCCAATCAGCCATTAGCCCTAGTATATGGCCGGGTCAGTTACTGCGGCTTGGATTGAGTCCTTGCTTTGAACTGATCTACGACCGAAGTGTGTGAGTCCCAGGACTTCAGTTTTAAATCTTGTCTATTGTTCCACAACGTTGTGGCATCTGATCTTGTCCATTTTTCCACACTGTTGTGATATCTGACTTCTATTTTGATGCGTACGGATTTGCATGTTTGGATATCTGTGTTGGCAGGTCTCTTTTCTAACTGAAATGTATTCTTTATTCTGTCCATTTGCAGGAAGCGCCTGCAATGGCAAATGGCCAAGGCTCAGGCGATAGTGACTACAAGGGTGTGACAGATACTGCGAAGTACCCTGGGCAAGAGAACCACTATCAGGCCCCACTTGCTGCTTCTCAAGATCAGTTTAGGGCTGCAGCAGAAAGCAAACCTGCTGAGGAGTGGACTGTGCATGAGGCTCCCAGTGGCAGGCCTTTCTATCACAATCCAACCACAGGAGTCACTCAGTGGGAAAAGCCCGCTGCTTTGATTGCTGCAGAAGCAGCACAACATTTCAACCAGGCACAGATGCATCACCCTCCACAATCACAGTCTGGACCGGTGCATCTGCAGTCCTCAGGGCCAACTCAAATGCAGCAGTCAATTCCAGGTCAAGGGTTGCAGGGTCAAAATGGCACAAGCCAGCTGCCGCAAGCTGTTTCTGGCCAATTGAAACAGGAAAACCAATCTCCTCAGGTTCATCTTACACAGCCTGCCCAGAGCCAAGCACAACAGTCAGCGAAGGGTCAGATGCAGCCTCTCCAGGGACAATTGCAGCAGCCAGGGGCACAAATGCAGCAATCTGCACCGTGTCCCCTGCCACACACCATGCAAGGTGCGCTAATGCCTCGCCCTTTGCCTCTTCCATTGCCTCGTCCTGGTCAACTTCACGGGTTGGCCCCAATTCCGCATGCAATGCAGCATCCCTCCCGAGGTCCTTTGCCTCAGCCAGTGTCGCAGCCTCAGTTGATTCCCAGGCCTCTTCAGCCAAACCCAGTTGGGGGCCCTCCTGTCCAAACACATCCTATGACACAAACCCCACACATGGCTTCTCAAGGTTCTGCACCTTTGTTGGCGGCTCCTCCCCACACACTGCAACAGCCACCACATGGACCTCATGGTATATGGCAGCACATTTTTTCTGTTCTGAAATTCTTCATTGCCGGCAGTCTATTTGTTGTTGTTGCTTAGCTCACTTCCTTTTAATGTCATCAGTGTCTGCACCCCCTATCATTCATCAAAGGCCTCCTGTTCACACACCCCCTCCTTCAAAGCCTCCGGCCCCTGTCTCGTCCTCTGCGCCTACAAGTGGCCCGCAAGGTACACTCGAAGTAGCCATGTGGTTTTGTACTGCACTGGTAAGAAAATGTGCTGACCAAGATTTGCTCTGCAGGTGCAAATTTGTTTGTTTTTGGTATTCCTGAAGATATGGGTGATCAGAAACTCGCAGATTTGTTCACTCCTTATGGCACTGTTTTGTACGCCAAAGTTGGAGTTGAGAAAGAGACAGGGCGAGGGAAAGGCTATGGTAAGCAATGTTTGCTTTTATTTCGGTAGTGTCACTCACTGTTGTGTCCTTCAATGTTGTGCATATCCATGGTCAGCCTGGACATATTCTAGAAGGAAAACACTTTCAAGTCCTAACCGTAGGGCCAATGAGTGATCCAAATAACTCTCCCTGCTCACAGTTTTTCCTTCCCTTGCTCTCTATCTCAGAGAGAGGTTTTTAGTTGTTGGTGCTGGTGCTTGGGACAATGATAGGTTGCAGGTGAAAACGGTGCCAGCTTCCTTGATTGTTTGTGTTATGTTCTTTTCTGAATGGTGGATGTTGTCTTAATCTGTCTGATAAGCTGGTATTGCGTCCCGACCTTTAAACACCAGACAGTAGGTGAAGTCCCGTGTGGCTAGGCGTCACTGCTTTGAAATTCTTGATAGGACTTCAACTTCTTGCACACTCATTGCTGGGTTGTCCACTAATGCTATTTTTTATTAGACAAAACTTTCCATGTCTGCATTAGGATCGTCTGTTTGGGTAGCAGCAGGCTTGAAACCCTTGCAGCAAGGGATTGTGTCACATGGGAACAGCTCGTTCACACTGGGAATCAGCTGGTTCTCAATGTAGTTCAGTCCATTGACAAGCTCACCAGTGTTTGGTTCAGGTGCAGAGTCTTGGCATTTTGTTACTGCATTGGCTCAGATGCTAGAAATGTACCCAAACTGGACCTGATGTAGTAGTGCTAAAGTACGACACAAGAGGGTGATTGATGTTCTGTGGAAATTGTGCAGTGTTGTCTGCAGTGGTGTGTTCCACTTGTTCGTCGTAGTTATTACAGTTGCGTGCAGTGAGATAATCTTTTAGTTTGTTTTGCACCTCAGAATGCTACTTCATGGCAGCTAGAGGTTACTTCCTCTTGACAACTATGTCGTCATTTAGCATATGCTGTTAGCTGTATCTCAGCAGGCACAGGAAGGTGTCAGATCATGGGGGCCGTCCAGATTATCCACCTCTAGTCTGTGCTTTGCGTGAACAGTAATACCTGTTTGAGTTTTTCTTTGGGGATTGGTGTTCTCTATTGTCCTTTTTGCACTTAAAATCCTAGCCTGTTTGGTCACTGCATTTGATGATCTTAAGCAGGTTTTGTATCAATGGATTCTTCTAAAGCTGCTGAGGCAGCCATCCAGCAAGTCAATGGTATGCTCCTTCTGGGCAAGCGTATCAAGGTGGAATTGAAGAGGGGAGAACATGAGCCTCATCAACAGCAGTCTCATCAACAGCCTCATCAGCAGCAGCCTTCACAACAGAATCTTTCAGGGGGTGTTGGCCCTACTAGATGGCATCACAGTGACAGTAGAGTGTATCGGCCTTACTAGATTGTTGTAAGGCTCATGTATCCCCATATTCAAATCCCTACCTCGTCAGCGAGACCCTGGAACCCCAATGCAGATTACGGTGTAGGTACCTGATATAGGGAGTTGCAGCTCGTTTTAAAGGATTGTAAGTTTGGAACCTTAGTGCCCACCCTAACTCATATAGTCTGCTGTAGACAATGAATTTGAAGTCATAGTCACCTCATGTTAGTGATCACAGTAATAGGGTAGATCGCAGAGTCATATAGGATGAGGAGTGTGTCTCACAACTAGAACCTTATCTTCCCCCCTCACCTCCCTCCAGTATGGGCAGTAGGGATTAGTTTGGACTTTTTTCTTTTGTTCGTATGTGGCCAGTCCTTTTACTTACGTGGGATTTTGGTCTTTGGCTGACAGTCCTCTGAGAGGGTGCAAACCCAAGCATCTAGTGGTTAAATCAGTGCACATATTACACAGAGTAGCATTGTGGGAGCTGCTGATACCCCAGGGTTTAAACTTGTTCGTGAGTCTCCAATTTGATCCGCACGTAGGCTGATTCGTCTGAAACATGTTCTCGATGATTTTTCACATGTGAGTCCTTCAGCTCCTTTGTTGCTATCCTTCACCACGGTGCTTTTGCAAAACTATGTCTTACTGGCAATCAGATTTTTCAATGTGCTAACTGCGGGAAGATTTTGGTTCAAAGTGCTGGGATACAGTTGGAGGACGAAATATTTTCTAGGTTATGTTGTCACAGGAATTCCTGAGACCAGGTGTATAGTTGCACCTCAAAGTAGTTAGGTGTGCCTTCGTTTTGTGGACTTCTTTTGTTATTCCAGCAGTACTTAAAGAAGTTGGCTCACATAATTCAGTTATCGGACTTAGTACGTGCAGCTCTGCCGTATGTCTTAATTCCTTTTTGTGTCTCAGCATCCGTAGTTTTGACAGTACCTGATTTGAGGCTGGAATGTAATGCAGCCTGTTGGAGTTATATTCTGGTTTCAAACTCATGGATGATACAACATTACTGTGTTTGATTAGTGCTTTTTAGTTTGCCTAAGCTTGGACGCAGTTTGTGAAGATATTCATTGTGAGGTGCGTCCTCAGAGCGATGGTTTTTTCATTAGACTGTCTCAATTTAAGGTTCTTGTACCACATTTGCTACTAGATATTAAACATGTGAGAATTGTGTATGTGGGCTCTAAGGATGTAAGCATATATCACGTCCAAGCTTGGGAGGTTAGCTGCCTTTATTCATGAGAGGTGGGTTTTTGATAATTTGGTTGGTACCAGCTCATAGAACTCACCTCATGGTGGTTTAAGAGCATATGTCTGCAATACAATCCTCTGCCAAATTGGATGAGCAATGGTCTGTCAGCATGTTTCCCCTGAATGAATTTTCAGATTTCCCTTGTGGTTCGGGTGCCAAGAGTCTTGCATTGTGGAGGTGTACCCCTCATTTTTTTGTAGTTCGTTCATGCGATGAAGGTGTTCACCTGGTGATGAATTGCGTTGAAACCGCTACTGATTAATTGAATTGCAATTGCTATTATTTAGGTTTGTTCCAGAGCTCCTTCAGGCCGTTAACCCTGTCTAATATAGCTTCTTTTCTGTGTACAGAGTTGTGGTGGATCATCTCATGGATAGGAAACTTGCCAGGTGCGCCTGTAATGTGGGCAGACTTTTAGCCGTTCAGCGTTTGACGCACAGACGCTCGCACAACGGCCATTGTTCCTGACCTGTCCAACCCTTTTGAAGTCAGGTAAGTATTTATGTACATTCTTCCTTGATTTTTCATGCATGGCTGGAAAGTAGTTCAGTTTTGCTATTGGGAAGGTGTTGCAGCGACTTTTTTACGGAACTGTCAAAATGGCCCTGCACGATTGTCAAGATGGCCCGTCAGCAAGTGGGGTTGCTCGTGTGAAAGTAAGCTTGTTGCAGCGCTGATATGTTGGAATGCTAGTGCAGCTACTAAAGCGATTCAGGTGCTGCGGGTTTCGGCCTGGACGAGTCGCATGGATTGTCGATGTTGGTGTCTGAACGTAGCTACTTTTTCGTTGTTAGACAGCGCTTTCCAGTCCTTAGAATCTGACTATATACATTTTGTTGGTTCAGGAATGCGAGTAGATGAACGTGAAGTCTCCAACGGAGAACTCCTCGAATGGGGGTTGTACGATTAGCATGCATCCAGTTTGAAGCTGGTTTCATCTCAAAAAATGTACAAGGTAATCTAACAGGAAAGGTTCTACGGACATGCGTTACCCCATGAATTGATCTAGCTCGCATAACATTGCTATAATAGCCATTATGTCCAAATATTCAATGTAAGCCGACTTTTGCATGCCAGCATTCGGCTGCAGAAAATTGTTAGCCTGATTGTAGCACACTGGTAGCTGCGTTTGGACAAAAAATTAGCTAGGAGAACCTATTGACAGAATGTAATGTACAGACGGAGATTTCCTTCCACAGCAGCGACAACTGCTACCTGGTTCTTAAGAATCCCCGCACGTCAGACAAAAATAAGTACAAATTCTCCCGGAACCTGCGTCTATTAGCTCGATCCAGGGATGCCGTCACCTGGTTGGAATTTAACAGAACGTGGAACGCCGTGGCCAACCGGCTTTGAAGCACTGCATTCTGTTGCCCCTCCAGAAGTTCTTGAGCAAATCTCTACACATTGCAAAGCATCAGTACTGGTGGAGAACAAACAAGCCTTTCTGCGGATAATCTTGACATTCAAAATCTCACCTGGTATAGTGCAGTATTGCACAGAATCAAGGGAAGAAGCGCATCCGCGGCAGGCTCCACCAGCTCGTTACTATCAGGCACAAGAACAACTTATCCGTCAGTGCCATCCAGAGGTGGTTCAGTAAGCTTCTAGAATAACACACTGACCTGTAGTCCTCGAAGAGCAGGTATTGCAGGACTGCCCTAAGGAAATGGGCAAGAACGCCCTCCTCTAGAGCTCCATCCGCTCCCTGCTTGTTGACAGCATGCAAACCAAGGCCCTCTTTCCCAGCACAGATCTCTTGATAGTGGTAGAAAGCTACGGCATTGAGGGCTGTTAATGACATGTTTACAACCTCGACATCCTGTCGACAAGAGGGCAATATGAGAACGTTCACCCCTGTAGCAAGAACCAAGTATACAACCTTTCTAACGGGGAAATACCTGATGCCTTAGGCCAAACTCCAAAGTAGCAACAATTCGAGAGAATCCTTCTATTGATAACTTCGCTACCTTTTGTGGATATACTTCCAGCATGTGTGCAATTAGTGTAAAATACTGCAACGACAGCAAACAAACGATCTCAAACACTATTCCTAATGAAGGTCATACACTACATCAGATATTCATGAAAATCACGTACACCAACCTGGCGGCAAAGTTTTGGGTACTTAAGCAAGTCTACGGATAACAGTGGAGTAACAATGTGCAAACCAAGGTAGACAACCTGAAGGACAGACCCCAAAAGGTTAGATTCAACCTCTGTTCATACGCAAGCATTGAAGAGCGCATCTCATCACTTTCTCCCAGCACAAAACAGCAGTGAGAGACAAACGTACCTGTGCAACATCTGAATTTTCATCCTCCCCACTATCAGAAGCAAAATCGACCTGTCATGACACAAAACCCAACACCACCCCATCATGACTACTGGCCAAGGACTCATGAAACAGATTACAGCATATGGAACAGTAGCCGTACCAAATCCTTTGAGCTCAAATTTGTCAGAAGCTGCAGCAGAGCCCTCAGGTCTTTGTACTTCTCTTTTTGGCTCTCGCTCAACAAGTTCACAGACGGGGACACTGACACCTGTAGAAAACCAGTTTTCAACCCGCATTTTAAGAGTTCAGTGCCAGCACTGGTAGAGAATGTGACCTCAGTTGGGATAATACCACATCTCAAATGTCACAATGCAATGCAATGTCACAAATCAGCAGAAGTAGCTGCTAGAACTTGCATGCCTTTACATCCACCCTTTTTTCCCCGCAATGTTTGAACAACATACCTTCCCAATGTTGTGGACAGAGTAGACCTCAAGAAGGCGAACACAAAAGCTGAACAGTATGGCCATTTCCTTGGGCTCCAAAAAGGCTACTTGCCCATCAACCCAATCCACTACATATTTTAGAAGCAAATAGACTACAGATGACTGCCAAGAAAAATCTTGAGTCAGCATGACAGAAGCTTCAATTACAAAAAGCTAAAAGGTTTTTGGAAACTCTGATCAGCACCACCCTGACCTGGTTTTTGTACGTTTGCAACAACACAAGCAAAGGCTCCATAACAGCAGCTCCCATCTCAAAAATGGCTTTTTGGCTACGAGGAAGGGTTGCCCTTGCAGCCCCTCGAAGCCTTTCCATTAAACAACTGACCTGCAGGATAGATGGGACAACAGTCGTTGGGTAAAGTTCAGTGTGTGGACAGAGTCAAGTGGTCGAACAAATCGGTGATGGTGGCAGGTTATAGGCCTTCAGTGACAAACCATTACCTGGTGAATAGAATCTGGTTGCTGAGAGAAGCTTTGCAAGTCTTCTCTTTTGGACAAATCTGCAATCCTTACTGTGATGGGTCCCAGTAGATCTCTGACATATCTATACCGACATATCAACACCGAATATTCAACAGCTTGAGAGTGAAAATGACGACGACCAGCCCCCAAGAACAGACATTATTAGTAAGACCAAGTACTCACTGATTGGTTGCATCCACTGTACTCATGCCAGCTGCTGATCGGCACAAAACCTCTGAAAGCGCTCTCTGTCCAGGTTCAACAGGCAAAAGCTAATTACAATGGGAACACTAAGAGGGCCCAAACTAACCGACTTCAAACATCCACCGGCAGTGTAACTCATGAACCTGGGTTGCAGCTGCAAGGCCTGGAAGCACAGGCTGCTGATAAGCAAATGCATGTGCAAGCTCTTGCCACGCATCCTAGAAAGACAACATTATTAGAGAACCCCGCCGTATCTAGTTAAACTGAGAAGACCTCGTGGACATGTGCCCAGTCACACCAACAGTACGTTACATAGCCCTTACCATAGTAACCAGATGAACACATATATTGCGGCGCTGAGCCAAATGAGGCAGTAACTGAAAGGCAGCAATCTCCTGCACTCAAGAAGAGCAGCTTGATGTTGTGATTAACTACACCTTCAGATGTTACTAGTGTCACCTGCCCCTGACTTCATGACATGACATGACATGACATCTGCAACAGTCGAACACCTGGAAACAGAAAAATAACAACAAAATACAGAAAAATCTGACCTGCAAATTTCTTTCGCCTGGCCATGCAGTTAAGGCCGTGAGAGTGACACGAACAAGCACCTCAAGCACAGCCTTCCCTCCACCCTGCTCTCCAAAGGCAATATTAAGGGCATTCCTTCCATCAAATTGAGCACTGGATGCAACAATCAGGTGCTGATCGCCCTCATGCCCAGAAGGCGTGGAATTTGGGCCCCTGCCTGCATGTGCTGGCATGAGGTATGTGTCAACCCATCTCCCAAAGAACCATATGAGGGCCTGCACAAAATGCAGAAAATCAATTTGTGAGAATCCAATTCCTACTACTCCGATTTATGTTTCCCCTGCTCATATCCATATTGTCTAGGAGACAGAAGTCAAATCTGTGGGGGAATGGTCGAGTGGTTCTTGCCTCCATTAAACGAGGACTGAAAACTTGAGCTCGTATATTTGCATCCAGGCTCTGACGAGCTAGTTCAATCACAGAGCTGAGAACCACGAATTGGACAGCAGATTAGATTATGCTAATGGTAGAAGAGAGCCAGCAAGAGACCTTGTCACTTACTGGGAAAGAAGTATGGCAGGGTGATTCGTTGGATCATCTCCACTTGCGTAAAGAGCCGAGATTGATTCGGGAACCTGCAAGATTTTCCACAATCAGGCCTGGCATTGGCCCCAAGAATAACATTCCATCAGAGTTCAGGCTTTAGAATCCCTCTACTCACAAAAGGTGTCTCTCCATCGCCAGCGTCCGCTAGCACATGACCAGACATCAGTAATAGCCAATGGAGCTCCTCCAGTATAGATACAGGATCCGCCATTCCTCCAATGCACTGAGGAAATCACCCATTATCAAAATCAAATCTCCTAGATTCGTACAGATACATTCCAGCCCGACAAAAATGAGTACCTGAAGCAACCAGGAGCATCGCTCGGAGATAAGCATAGCCAGCAGGGGTACTGTTGCAGCAGGAGCAGCTCGGGCAACAAGAGCAATAGTGCTTAGTCTTTCATCTCGTGCTGCATACAGACCCCATAAAACTGTCTCAGCACACATGGTGGTTGGCAAAATAGCGCAGGCTAGCTAGTTGTGATAGTGAAACCAATAACAAATAAATGTGCGAATGTACTGTCAAACATCACCAGCTATAACAGCATGCAACTGCTCGTTCTCATCATCATCTTCGTGCACAGAGGCAACGGCCACTGCATGTGGCACATAAGCAAATGTTATCACTCTTGTCAAACGGACCAGACAACATGGAAACAACGATGGACTTACACCAAAGCCTGGATAACTCAATTGGGACATACCTCTCAATTCGGTCTCCACGTATGTTCGAAAAACTGCTGCTGCTGCTTCTATTCCAGTAGCAGGGAAAGGGATTCTTCTACTCAGATCTACAGGCTGAAAGAAACATGCCCAATAAAACACAGACATGCTATGGATAGGCTTGTTGAGCTTAGAAAATTTCTCACAGGAAGACTACGACCTTAGTCAGCAACGTTTCACCTACTTGCAACAGGACTGTCCAAGTATCCAACAAAATATCAAGGGCTTCTTTAGACCAAGTTTCCTCTTTATCTCTCTCGCCAGTCGCTTTGATCACTTCGCATGTTAATGAAGCTAGGAAGCTCAGTGTTCCTACAGGCCTGTGTGTGGTGTCAGTCAGAACTAACTAGGAACTAATGCAGAACAGAACAACATCTGCTAAATACGCACCTTGCAACTGGCTTCAAGTGCTGATCAAATGCTGAGGGAGAATTCAAACTTGCTACAGCCAGAAGAGCCCGGCATCCATCTAAAAGTTCACTGCAGGTAATCCCTTGATGAGTCAGGCGTGAAGGGAGTAGAAGTCCTCATTAGCAGGAATGAAACATTTTCCACCAGACAGCTTTTAGAATCTTACCTCTCACTAATGCCACTTTTCAGAGCCTTGATTACAGAATCTGGGGGATCAAACCAGGAAGTTATCCCAACAAGCATTCGCTGCAAATGTAACTCCTGAGTTACACCTCCTTCTGAAATGACAGCCGAAACAGGTACCCATAAGTCAGTCCATGAGAGTAAATATCTTCTTCTATCTTCCAGCATGTAAGAGTAAAAACGCAGAAGGGCTACCACAATGCACAAGATACGCACCAGATCCAAATATACTGCCACTCAATGCACACAACTGCACAATCACTTGTCGAGCAGAAACAGCAAGGGGGGAATCTATCCAAGACGTTTCCCCCCATTGACCTTGTCTTATTCGTGCATACAGCTCCAAAATCCAACGAACTCTATTTGGTGAAAGCAAAATATCCTGCCAACTTAGTCCTGGCTGAGACAAAAAAAACCAATTCCACAGACAAATACCCACAATGGTCAGAACTGGATGCCTCAGGAACAACAAGAATGTTTCAATCAAGAATCATACAAATGAAGAGATGCCCTCCGAAATGTATCAAGCCTTCAAGAAATGAAATACGCCTATGTTCACAGGCCAAGGATCTTGTAAAATGTGGACCATACAAGCAGATAGTTTTGATCCAAAAGTAGGTACAACAGACAAGGCCTACCTGGACTGAAAAACCATGATCCCCAAGCCGTCTTCCAGGACTATCCCGACCAATTGATGATGTAAAGGCACTTGCTCTATTCTTTCCTACAACAATGACACCCCCAGCCCCTCGAACGAGAGTTCCCTGAAACTCCCAGTTCAAAATTTGGGACATGAGATGAAGAGCTGCTGCACAGACAGTGACATCCATTGCACTTCCAGAGCCCTGAATTGTTTTGTCTGCTGCAGTCACAGCAGCATCCTGCGCCCAGGTGTAGAATTGCTGGCAGCAACAAGTTCAAAGTGTCAGCAGGAGCAACAACTAGATAGACACAAACTCTGCGCTGAGCATTACTTTAATGCTGACAAGTGAACCAAACATCCAGACTCAACACCTGAAGATAGTCAAGCTCCAAGGATGCTCGACAATGCTCATGAAATTCAGCTGGAAGCCCCATCGCACTGGCAGTAGTAGGTGAGAACTCTGAGACCTGATGTGGATCGAGTCAGTGCCATGAGAGCATTTCTCCAGAACATACAGAAGACAAGCAAGAATTAGGACACCCATAGCATTACCCTATCGGAACCATGCAGCAGAAAAGTGACCAGACATACCAAAGACTCGAGGAGTGCAATTCCTGACCGCTGCGCGGGAGCACCATGGGCGCCAAGGACAGCCTGTCTAACCTGCAAACCGTTCATGTGAGCATTCTCCCTATGGAAGATGTACAGCAAACCGTTGGATTGTAACGTATAACATACGAACAAACGTTTTTAACCAAACCTCAGTGAAGAAGGCATCCATTTCTGAAGGACTTGAATCCAACCTGCAGGGAACAGAAACCGCACATCAAGCACAACGGCAGGTACACTTCAATGCCACGAAGACCTGCTTCTCTCATACTGACCAGCTTCGCTTGAGTAAGACTGCAGCCACGGCCAGAACCTTTGCCTGTACATAACCTTCCGATGCTTCTGCTCGCGCCATTACATAATGTAGACAATACCTAATGCATGTGCAAAATGGCCAAATATCTTAATCACCATTCCCACAACGACACAGACATCGGACAGCAGCAAAATTGGAATGCACAGGCTAAGTTCAAATGTAAGAAAATCAGAGTTCCACCAGTGGGGGATATAGCACAATATCTCTCTCAAAAACAAAATGCATCACCCACGACAAAGTCCAAGTCATACGTGCGCAAACTCTCTCTCTCGGTTGCTGACAGAAGACTCCATTCCCGAACCGCTGCTTCTTGCATTGTTGCTGCAGCTTGGAACCTCGCTGTAGCCATTTGAGAATGTTCTGGGCACAAGCAAAGCAGCACAGAATGGGTGCTTAGTATGGTCTACCACCAAATGGAACATGCCCCGAAGACAAGGACTCAAGACTGAAAATGAATCCCAGCAACTCTGAAAAGAAAATCGTGTCGTGAATCAGACAATCTGCACCACAACTTACCGAGTACGTACTGGCAGGCTTGGATCGGTTGTGACGATCTCCGAAAAGCCAGAAGCGTTGCTTCTGCAGCCGCTCGGGTGCTGGGAACCTACATACACAGATGAAACCCATCGTCTCAATCAGCAGCTGAGTGGAGCAGCGACCCAACCATGAGCAAGAGCTGGGAAGAGAGATATACCAGAAGCGCTGCGCAAGCTTGTTCAACTGCCTGCATGGTTCCCACATAGCGCTCTCTGTCACTGGCATTCGCCAGCTGGGCCTGCCACCCAGGTTGCTCCATGCCCATACTGAGTCGATTGCTGACAAAGGAAGGCCCCCCTAGTGCCGAGTCCTGCTTGCAAAAGCTGCTCAAATTAGTGTGGGAATGCGGGAAAGATGCGAGGGCGTCCCACTATAGAGGGGTTCATGCAGTGGTAGCTGAAGTGAAGCCTGCTTCCTCCTCTTTGCCCTCCATGCGCATTTGCGCATTGTGTCTGGCACTTCCGAGGCAGCACACGCTGATGTCCCAAGCTACTGAACGGTGCGCAAGCAGGAACCCAACCCGCACAGCTGGGCCGCACCCTGCGGCGAGCAGGCACTATATTTCCGTGTCTGGGTATCTCTGCCCGTGTCCGTGTCCTAGCAGGAACTTCGAGATTGCCAACCTTGAGGGCAGCCGGATCACAGCGCTACAGCTCTTATAGCCCAGCTCCTGCCATCTTGTGCGTGAAACAGCGAGAGTACTGTTTTACTACTGTGGCTGTGTCGTAAACCATGAGCGCTGATTTCTTTTACAAGGAGGCGCAGCGGCTCAAGTATGTTGCACGATCTGCCTTCAAGGTGGGCATCCCCTTCGCTTCTTCTCCCGGCTTGTCTGCTGGCTCCCGAGATTAGTATGCGCTCTAAGTGCGTGTGGATGTGGCAGCTCCTCGAAATCCAGAAGAAGCATGCTCTAATTCGGCCGGGCGCATCGGTGCTCGACCTTGGCTGCGCTCCGGGCGCCTGGCTGCAGGTAGCAAGTCTGCCCACCTCAACAGCAGCTGGGTTGGAGGAAAGCGTATCGTACCACCCTATGAGACAGATACAATATGGTAACTTTTGTTGCTACCAGGTAGCCTGCCAAAGTCTGGGCGCCAGCAAATGCGGTGGAGCTGTAATCGGAGTGGATTTGAAGGTGACGTTCCTACATTTCTGCGTCTCGGTTGTCTTGATCCACGGAATTTTACTGTTGTGCATTCATGGCGCAACATGTGTTGTTTGCAGAGCAGAAGGTGAAGCTACCTTTGGAGTACTGCGATTACCGAGTCCGCAGTTTATGTGCAGATGTTATGACCGTTTCCCCACAACTGCTAGCAGATTTGTCTCCATCGGTCAGTTGGAGATGCAAATTGCAAAATTCTGCAGGCGGTGCGCAAACCAAGGGTTTATGGTTTAAGCTTGACCGGATGCTGTGGAATCCTGATGCAGGAAGATGGTTTCTCTGTGATTTTGTCCGATATGTGCCCGGCAGTTTCAGGCATCGGCAGCAGGGACGGTGCACTTTCCGGGGAGCTTGGCATGCGGGCTCTTGAGCTTGCCCTGGGATCCAGCTTTTCTTCTTCAAGGCATTACATTGCGGAGTCGGAGACGGAGTCGGAGCCGGTGCCGCAGCCAGAGCCGGAGCCGGTTCTAAATTGCTCAAACTCATCAGACAAGGAGAGCAAGGGACTTTTGAGAGTAGGGGGAAGCGTGGTAATCAAACTGCTTGAAGGTGAAGAAAGCCAAAGTAAGGTGCTTCGGGCGAAGCTATTTGTTGTTTTGCCGGAAGTTTCAAGTCGTCGAGTTCTTGACTCTTGCATCTTGCAGGATTCCCTCAGATTTGCAAGGGCCATTTTCGGACGCTGTCGTGGTACAGACCTAAAGCAACAAGACCAACTTCCCGAGAGATCTACTTCATTGCTAACAAACGTATTCATCCCGGTGGATGATCTCCTCGAGTAGCTCACGCCCTTGTAGAAATCAAATTTGCTCGGAACTGAGGTGCGGGACGAATATTAACCGCTAAGTGGTCGGGCCATGTTTCAGATGTGTCTGTTTCGATAAATCTATGAACTTGTCAGTCCTCATCTGCAGATCATCCCTTTCTTCAGCCTTCAAGATAATTATCGCCTGCTCGTCCTCTTCCCATCGATGTTTGCTCGGTGATTTTTCGATGCATCGTGTTTTCAAGACCGAAAACGAAAAAACAAGCATGTTTCTCCGGATGTGGTGACTGGAAACGACCGGGTGATTTCCGGGGACCAGGTTGAGAGTCCGATACACTTTCCGACGACACGGCCGTTGCAAACCACACCTAGACTAATAAGCATCTCCCCTCGGTTCAAAGGCATGAGGGTCTTCTTGGAGTCTATAGCGTTCTGCCTACAAGGCACTCAGCATGTCACTACACTATTTTATTTCTTTAATGGGACGAGCAAACAAAAACACAAAGGGGTTGGGGAAGGTGGGGAAGGTTGGGAAGGTGGGGAAGACGTATGCATAACAAACAGTCTCCACAAATTCGGTTCATGACAACTATGTACCTCTACGACACAGTAGATGAACTGCAATACCTACAAAGAATTGAAGGATGTTATTGCCCAGGAGCACTTTTCAGAATCACGGTGGAATAGTTTTTGTTGGGGTCCTCCCTCTCCAAACTTGATGTAAGATCTACGGATTGACTTTTAAGCATAACTTGCACTTTAGGAGCTCCCATTGTGGCTGCCGTCATCTCCTGCGAGACTGAGGCTGTCAAGAACCATATCATGACGCACAAGCAAGAGCACGCAGGAACATAAGTTGGAAAAATTGGACCCCAAGGACCATACCTGGACAGTTCTCTCAGCGTATTCAGAATACTTGAAAATGTGGTGGTCGCTGGTGACAGTGCGGGAGACAACAAGCCTTTCAAACCGCCCTTCCACAGGAATAGCAGTCTGCACGCGGGCAGGCCTTCGAAAGCTGCAGCAGCTGAGACATTGACCATGGCACCGGGGGTGAGAAGGGATTGGAAATAAGAAGCCCTGGCAACATGCGTTCACGCTTCAGCACTGTGGAGATGGAGAAAAGAGTGCCAGGGTTACCAGCAGCAAGGATCCTTGTAGGTGATGTGGAAGAGGCGTCCTGGAGGATACAGACGTCTAGGATCCTCAAGCATGGACTCCTCCGAGACACAAGTGTCCACCACACACCTCCAGCAGAAAACAGCAGACGTGCTGCCACACAAGGCAAGCAAGGACAGTGAGAAAAGCGACGACGTCATCCTCGGCCACGACTAATTGAGCACAGACAGACTTACAAGACGAGCGAGGAGAGCAGAAAGATCTTTACAATCGGAGTGGATGTGCGCGGAAGAAAATCATCCTGCATGAAGCGAAGAGGAGAGATCCAAAAATGAGACGCACAATCCCTGAGCAGCAGCATGAGCAGCGGAAGAGCACCAGGGTTGCCGACACCAGTTAAGACTTACTTGAGACGGCGGAGATCACCTGCAAAACAACGCTGTTGATGACATCCGCGTACCGGATAGCCAGGTTGAGGGACATGGATCTGGCCGGGGCGATGCTGTAACACCGCACCTGCTCTCTCCGCAGGCCGCCAACCATGTCCAGGTGGTTCACCAGCAGGAGCACAAAGAGAGAAGCCACCCCCGCTCCCAGAGAGTGTCCTACCACCGTGAGCACAAAATCCGGATGCTCCTGCACCGCCTTCCGGAGCTCATCCGTCTCGTTCTCCAGCAGCCACTTGGCCGCCGTGAGCAGGCCCCGGTGCACGTACCCCCCGTCAAACGGCTGGCTGCCCTTGGAGGTATCCGCCAGGGTCTTGTAGTTGACGCGGTCCGCCAGATTGAGCCCCCGGATGCACAGCACCACCTCCCGGCGGGCCTCGTCCACGAGGATGTAGTGCGGGGGGCAGGTGCCGCGGGTCTCGCTCACCAGCTTCACCACCATCTCCGGCTTCACGTACTGCGTGTACTCCGGGATGTCCTGCACCTCCTTGCAGTAGCTTCCCCGCACCACGGCGCAGTAGTGCCGGATCTCCTGCGCGTCCCGGTGCGGCGCTATGGGCCAGGTCTCAGAGTCCACGGAGCCGTGCCGGCGCAGGCGGCGCCACAGCCATCGGCCGCACCCGCAGGCCCAGCAGCCCGCGGCCACCACCTCGGCATTGCTCCAGCACAGATAGGGCAGCAGCAGCAGCACCGGCACCACCATCCTCCCGCCTGCTGCAAATTCATCGCCTCGTCCCTCGATTCGACCGCATGCTCGTCGTCTCAACGCACCTCGACCCTGGATCTGCCTGTGCCTCGCTGTTCCGGCCTCCTACTATTGGTTGGCTACACTTTTTGCGGATCCGATTCCGGGGTCTTAAAGGGAAGCTCCAGTTTGGGACGTTACAAGCCACGCGTCAAAAGTCTGGGCAGCGCTCTTTACAATGGAACCGCATATGTGCTGGGTTCCTATTATAGTTCGCCCCTGCCCAATGGCAAGGGTCTCACAACGCGTTACAGGACGAGTCCCTTCTATTGGGCTACATGGGTTTTTCTATCTCTTTTCTATAATAAAGTCTCCAGGTTGAGTTACAGGAAGAGACATCCAACAAAGACACAAAGAACTCTTTATCGGGATACTATATTAATCAATGGGGTTGTACACTCTCATGAGATTCAAATGTTGCTTCTCTACATATCTAGGTACTTGATAAGCAGGATAAATATTTGTTCTTAATCTAATTTAATTAAATAATTATTTATCTATAATAATTCATAAATATGAAAAAGATGATTAAGTTATTTATGTAAATTATTAGAGTATATGAAGACTACACAACATACCCTTTTTAAGCTGAATTGAGTTCAGTGCTTGAAGAAGGGGCAAGGTAATCTTATCAGTATCAATTCAATGTTGAATATAATTTGTTCCTCATAGATGACAATGTGTGTGTTAGGACTACACTCACAATTTAATTTAATGTCACAAACGATTTGTGTTTTTATTGTACAAACATAGCTTTATAAAAGACCATGCTAATCTTCTTACCATGGTTTCAATTTTCATCATCATTTAAATTACTTATTTATGAATTATTTTAAATATATTAAAGCACAACAAATCTTGCGTATTGTTCCTTATAAGGGCTATGTTAATCTTCTCAATATCATTTTTATTTCAATATATCCTCTAGAGGAAAATGATTAATTAAAAGGTAAATAAATTACCAAATAATTATAGAGAGGCTAAACCATATATATGAGTGATTTTAAATATTAAAAATATCCCAAGAGCATTGATTTGTGTGTACTATTCGTTACAAGGCTGTGCTAATCTTCTCAATATCATTTTTATTCTAATAAATGCTATAAAGGAGGATGATTAATTGGAAGCTAAAATAACTAACCAAATAATCATGGAGAGGCAAAACCAAGAAAATCAAAAAGAGTGAGTAGGTACTAGACATTTCTTACAAGGGCGATGTTAATCTTCTTGATAATATTATATTTATTTTAATAAATTCTCTAACAGAGGATGATAAATTAGAAGATAAAATTAATGATCAAATAATAATACAGAGATAAACCCAGAATAACCAGAAAAAGTGAATACAAATATTAGTTACTAGGATATATCTGCGAAGAATGTACTTGCCAAGGAATCGGAGGATTTCTTTACGTTGGTCAACGCCTGCGCCAAGGTTTATCATAGCTGCAAGAATGGGGTTAGCCTCCCGGCAGAGGGTTTCCATCGCTCTATAGAGGGCGTTGGCCAAGCAGTCTCTGAGCACAGTAGGCGTGGGAGATCACGGCTTCACCTGGTATGTAGGCTTTTTCACATCCCTGACCACGAAGTTCTTCGGGCAGTTGGTAGTTTTGAAATGCGTAATCGTGGGGGCTAGTTCCCCGGGCATGGTGCCTTTGGTTGGGTTTTTTCCCATTTGTTTTTGGGGTGGATGGGTTTTTCCCATCTCTTTTATATAATAAAGTCTTCTTTTCCCGAAGGAATCGAACCTAAGTCTTAAAACTAGAAAAAGTGAACACAAAGATTGGTGAGAGGAATATATCTACGAAGAGTGAGCAATCAATGTATTTACGACCCAGAAATTAAACCCAAGTCCATACCGTGGGGATATTATTTTACCTATAGACCACCAATGTTTCCTGTAGAATTATGAGGAGCAATTGGTAATGGATATATATACACACGTTCCCCTATGTATAAGGAAAAATATTTAGAACCACGGCTAGAAAAGTGCTCGTACAAATTACACGTTCACGGTATAGACATGAAATATTACAGCTCGTCCCAGAAAGTGGTGTACAAAGTGATGGGCACATGAATAGGTTCAATTCAAATCGATTCAATATCTCCAGCTTGAAGTGAAATATCTTCAGCTCTTACCCTACATTCCCACTATAACAACGAATTTCTACAACAAGAACGGAAGTCAATAGATGTGGCAATGCAAGGTTGACACCTAAAGGCATGATGAGGGATACTTCCTTTTCCGGATCTTCTTAATATTTTTCATGACTTTGTTGAATCTGTTTATATCAACCAAAGCTTTGTAGACATATAGATTATATATATTCAGTATGGATTTTCTTGTGTTTAAGGACTTGCTAAATTAATTCTACATATATATTTATTTTATAACAAGTATGGAGACTTTAAGGACTTGCTAAATTTATTTTACATATATATTTATTTTACAACAAATATGGAGAGTTCCAAGATATAGCAAATTGTACGTGGAAGATCCGCATAAAAATTTCATTCAGAAGTAACCGCGTATGGCACTAACGTTGGGGCAGCTCTACACACTGCAAGAACGAGGATAAAGCTTTATTCGGATAGCCCCGGAATCAAGGAATGGAAATCTACATATTTTGATCTAAATTAAGGTTATCTTTGCATAATATTATCATACATATAATCTGATAATATAATATAATTATTTTTAATAGATGCTATGTACCTTTTGCTCGAACCTTCAAAGTACAGTATTTTATATCACTACATGTTCGGTAGAGTACTCCGGTCCTCTCCTCTCTCATGATGCTGACCAAGCATCAGCCCGCATGCGAGAGACATACTATATGTGCATCAGCACGCATGGCCAAAGCATTGAGCACGATCGTGTTTTATAAAGCTCAGTTAAAGAAAACAAAAAACAAAACAAAACAGAAAACAAAAACCCTCTGGTAGTCTGGCCTTAGCATTGCCAGACTACCAGAGGGTCGATCTCCTACTGCTGGTAGCAGGAGCCGAAGTGGTCGGGAGCAGCCCGCCCTTGACCAACTGCAGGTCCCGCCGGCACGCCCCTTCTGTTGAGGAGGCATCGGAAGTCGAGAAATCGCTGGTGTGCAGCTTCCGGGCCTCGCGACGTCACCTCTAGCGGGCTCCACAGTCGCTCTGCTGCGGCGGCAGCTCGAGGCCAGATTGTTTGAAGAAGGTCGGAGGCGTCCACCGTCTCGCCCCACATGCACACCTCACCCCCCAGCACCAGCCTCTGCTGTTGCGGGTCGGTGATGTTCTGCAGAGGCTCGTTCGTGTAGAACTCCTGCCAGTTCACGTCCAGGTGGTCCAGGTACCACACGTCTTGGTCGCTCACGATGGTTCGGAAGCCTGCTGCCACGATCTTGGGTGCCACGCCTGGTCCCAGCCTGCAGATGTGCTCATGCAACCGGGAGCAATTGAACAGATATGGACGGGCTAGGCTTCGACTCGTCTCATGCGTTTCATACTCACCAGTTATGCACCACCGTCTTGTTGTTCAGTCTGGATCCGAAGCTGTCGAATGTCTCCTCCCTGCACAGAGGCATGTGGTGGTGCTGTTAAGGTTACTTGAACAGGAATTTACGAGCAGCCGGGCCAGGTGAGGATGGATGACTTACCAGTTGACAGGGGTTTTGCCGTGGGAGAGGGCAATCTGTTGCACCCGAATCACGAATTCCGCGTACGCATCGAACTCTGTCAAGTTGTGCTCTTGGAGCCTGCGTAGCCAGTTCACAAACTTGAGCACGAGTGCGGATTCATAAAAGATGATCTGACTAGATAGGGTTCTGCATTCGGTGTCTTGTGCTGTACCAGCTTCTCACATGCGGTGTGGTATTCCAGCAGGCTGCAGAACAGGATCACCAAATATCAGCTCAGCGATGGAAGTGTCCTAAGAAGGACGGAACCATGCTAAATGTGTGAGAGTGGACACGCAGGATATGTCACGTATTTCGTTCACTCTCACTAGTCTTACTTGTGTTCACCTCATCGCCGCCTAGATGCGCCAGCTCAAAGGGAAACAACTGGGAAAAATCTGCAGGCGAGATTGATTGAAACCGTGAAACAAACAAGAAACATGTCAGGAAGTTGGAACAGAGCGACACATGCTATGGCGACGTTAACGCATGATCGGGCAAGCTTACCAGACAGCACTCCATCGATGAGCTGAAAGGTGAAATTACTGCTCACGTCCAATGGCTCGTCGCAGCTTTCGGAAGGCAAGAGCTGCGGGTAGCTTTTGCCCCTTCACTCATGCCACCATGCCAGTCCTTGGAAATCAGTAGGCCGGCCGACCAGGACCCTAGTCCAAATCCAATTCCAATCAACTTCATTCTGAGAGGCGGAGCATACCAGGATCGAGCATGGCCCGGGCTATCCAGCTCCGGCATCACATGGATCCCGCGAAGTCGAGCGTACCTGTGCGAGGATGGCAAGCCGCACCCCGTCAGCGCAACAACCTGAAGAACATTGCCTCTCCCTGAGAGCAATTTGAAGCACAAGGCGATTACTCGACAATGTCCTTCACATCCTCCACTGTGAAGCGCTCCTGTGCGGAGAAGGCCCCTTCCCACAGCCGAGGGAATGACGGTGTCTCAATCGGAAACGATTCCCCGTCCACGATGTGCCAGTGCAGCACATTCTGCGTCCACATCCTTTCACTTCATCTAACCGAAAAACACCTCCCAGGGATGTAAGAATTTCTTGAGTAGGATGGGGGTATGGATGGCTACCAGTTTGGCATGCGTCATGGAGTCGATAACCTTTCTGATGCTGCTCAAAGGCTGGTAATGCCGCGCTGTGTCTGCCCAATCCAAATGACGGAGGGATTACAAGATTTCACATCTCTTGGGAAAATTCTTGACCTGCCCTAGCTACATGTACGAAGGCACCCACCGATCAGCAGCCCCCGAAACGGGAAGCGAGGCTCATCCTCCACCGTCAAGGGGGCTCTTCCAATTCCAAACCTCCTGCTTCCGAAATCGAAGGACACGAGCTGACTGAAGGTCTGGATATGAACGCAACGTCACCATGCATGCCTTGAGTCCGCATACAGAACTGCACTGCTACTGCCACCACCAGGGCCGCCCATAGTCAAGGCGAGAACTGGATGATCGTACCTCAATCCCGTGCAGAGCACCGTAAACCGTTTCCGCCTGCAACAATTCTGCTATCCAGTCATTACGGTGACCCGTTCCTCTCACAAATCGACAACAACCATTGCTGCAGCGAGAATCGTCTCCGAGCGAGAGAGAGGCCAACCGTGATGAGAGCAGCTGTGCCATCGGCGGGGTCCGGCACAGACAACGCGTAGGACTCGTTCGTCCCGAGGTTCAACTGCATTGCAGTCACGACACAAATTGCAACCACAGCATCATCCAGGCATCCACCAAGTAGCAACGTGAAAATTGAATCCCACACCGAGCTCACAGATCGCAAAGTTTCCAAATTCCCCCTCCTGGCAGGCTTACGATCTCGTCAGCGCTGGCGACTTTCACTCGGAGCTTCTCCAGCCGGGGGAGCCCTCCGCTCGGCCCGGGGACCTGGACGTGATCCGCGAAAATGAGCTCGAGGTACCGCGCGAAGGCGGTTCGGAGCACTGCAGATTCCAGATCCGAGACGAAGGCAAAGGACGGGGACAGCTCCACACCATCGCCGGCCCAGCTCAGATTCTTGGGCTGGGGCCACGGAGTAGGGCTCCAGTGGTCAGCATCTGCCGATGCCGAGGCCCACGGGAAGCACAGCGCCAGGTAGCATGTTACCGCATGCCAGCTCCAGTGGGCCATGGAAGCCATCGAGCGATGGCGTCCAGCTTGCTGAGCTCTGCAGATCCAGATCCTGCTCTTGGCCGGATCGACTCGTTCCAGAAGCGATCTGCGGAGACTATAGTCCCGCTGGGCCGCATTCCCGACGCTCTCTCCACGAAATGTTGCCGACCGCAGGCGGCAGGCGGCAGGCGGCAGGCACGGCACAGGAGGTTGGTGCCGCGCCGCCGTGGTCCGTCGCTCACGAGGTGACAATATATGCACCCCTTTTTCGTTCCTACGTACGGCGTTGGTATGATTGAACACAATGGCAGCTAAACTGGGCTGCACATCGGTGTTGTGCCGTAGGGGTTTCACACAATCCTGACTTCCATGACTCTTCTCACCAAATTCTGCATATCCAACGAAAGGTGCAGCCATAAAAATACACCACACCCAGCTCTCTGTACTGGAATCAGTTCAAAGTTTTACCCGTCCTCAGCCAAAACTTGAGAGACGAAGAAAGGGGGAAGCATCTCCAGGGAGGGTCAAGTAGCGTCGTGGGACAGCTCGCCTCGAGACGATCACAAGAGTTTTACTATGCCTTGCTGGTCACTACTCATTTCATGCTATTCACAACAGGCCTGTTACCTACTAGTATACAACGTTCAACAGAAGATTCTTACAATACGAAGGAACCGACAGGGACGGTTTTCAGGACTTGTGCTCACAGTGCAAAGAAGCTCAGAAGCCTCGATCTTGCAAAGCCTCTCCCAGTTGTTTATACAGGCTGATTTGCTCTTCGATCTTTAGGGTGCCTAGAATCTGAGGCCACGTGTTTCACAAATATGCCTCCATCAGAAAAAAGAACCATCACCTGCATTACTGCAAGGAGTGCACAACTGAACAGCGAGCCGAAGAGTAGGAACCAAGGAGTGCCTCCAACCTGATCCAGAAAGACCTCCACGCTGTAACGTTGGGGAGCAATGAAAGACTGGTAGTATGTGTAGGAAAATACAGCCATGACCATCTGTACTCAGGAACGCCGCAACATAGCACAGTTCAGAAGAATGAACACTTGTGACTGTCAAGAACCAAGCAACCTAAACGCAGAACAGAAACCAAACAGACCTGACAGTCCATGCGGTCAGTGATCCCACCGTGGCCAGGGATGCTGTCGCCAAAGTCCTGTTACAGTAACCATCGTCAGCGAGCTAGCTACTTATGAATTGTGGTATTAAGACTTGAAAATCTTTGAGGAAAAGCAGGGGTTACGAGCCAGAAAGAGCAACCTTGATTTTGAAGGCCCTCTTGAAACCGCTGGCAAAAAACCCTCCAAATGGAGCAATATTGGAAGCAAATAATCCAAATGCCATTGCGTGCTGCTGCACCGGCATTATGTATACTTCCTTCCACGGAAACTGGCAGGCAGAAAATATTGGTACCATATTGAACCAGAAAGGAATCAACGCACAGGGCACCAGACGTCTTTCACTAGACCATAATCTGTACGCTCACCAGGTAAACGCACATAGGAACAGTCATGACCACGAAAGCATTCAAAGCTCTGTTGGGAGCTTACCCAAACTGACAACCATTGTGGAAGACTATATGCCACAGGTCGAAAAAGGGGTCCAGGATCACAATTCAACCATCCTGTCGATAAATCCTGCACAGTTTTCAGAGTCCATTACCGTATTGGAAGGCTTCAACTTAGACGGAACATCCCAAAAAAAAAAAAAACTAGCAGACCTTGCGAGGGCATGTAAGCCAAGAAAATTGACCAAGATAGTATGCCAGCTGCAAAAACAATAACTAAAAGTTAGCCCCCTCACCAACACCAGTAGGCCTCCAAAAATTCTGGATATACTTTGCTACCAGAAGGTTTTCAACTTCTGAGAAAAATGGCAGTTAGAGAAGAGAACCCTACCACAAAAGCTGAAACTACAGTTATGAATGATGCCCCGATGAATCCTTCCCAGGTTTTCTTTGGTGAGAGCTGGATCAGAGGAGTTCGACCAAAGAAGAAACCACAAAAGTAGGCTGCTATGTCATTGATAACTATAAGAGAAGCTGGCAGAAGAAACCTGCACCAAGGCACCATATCAGCTTCCGTCTCTGCGGAGGTTTAGCAGCACTCGTGTAAGAGCACGAAGCAAACTTACCAAATGATCCCTTCAAATATGTTGGCCACGGTGAAAGACGACTGTGCGAACACAACAAAGAGAATCATGTGTGTCCAAGCGAACTGTGAGAACTGATACTTATACATCCCCTTCTTCAGCGTCAAGATGAACCAGACAAAGCCTGTATTATCCCGACAGTAAAGATCAGTCACGCGGCATTGCCCGCAGCCACTTCTGGTATGCTAAAGTTTGAAGTACTAGGTTTGATGAAAGCTTCAGCCAAAGTGGGAGCTGAAGTTGGTTGAGGCCAAATACCTGCAATGTACATGAAGTAACAGGTAATCATGTGGTACTTGATGAATCCGCTAAACAGATCCGAGAGGACAAGATCTGACGAGATTGTTTTCACCAGTTGTTTTTTCAAAAACCGTCCGTATACATACACCATAGCTGTCAAAAAAAAATGCCTGAGACGAAGCCACCTTGTTATGATCGAAGCAAGAAGCCAGAGCCAGAGCCAGCGAAGAAGCGATGGATCTTAGCAAGGGGCAAATGAGAGACTCACCAGTTGAGAAGGCGGAATCCAGGCAATTGCTTTTCGCTCTGCGCTGCCCTGGCCAGAGTAAAGAGCTCCTGAGCCATGAAGAGCTGGATGACGACGATCATGGCCCAAATGTAGAGGTGGCCCATGTAGACGATGAGAATGAAGCCGCCAATCATCCAGACCGACGAAAGCACGCGCGTGCGCATACTCTTGTACTTGTTGCGGTCGTGCACCAGGAGGTGATCGTGCAGGACGTTGGTGACCTTCATGGCGGTGGCGGTCGTCATCCCGCCGGCGCAGCGCGGGATGGCGGCCCCCCAAGACCGAGAATCTGGCCCAGCTAGATCATCTCCAGGGGGACAGCGTGCCTTTGAGCCCTGCCCCTGCTCCTGCTCCTGCTCCTTCCCCTCCCGCCCACAACGCTCTCCAGCGCTAATGGCAGGGCAGGATGTGAATTGCGGGGAGTCCCAGTCCCAGTACCAGTCCCGCTCCCAGGCTGAAGCCGAGGATCGGCACCTGCTCGTTGCCCCTGCTGCTTGACACGCCCTGCATAGCCACGCGTTCAGCCTTTCTCAGCTACCAATGCTACCTGTACTGTTGCTCTTCTTGTGGCGTGCTGGAGAGTGGCAAAGAGAGAGATTCCGGTTTCTATCTATAAACATGTTAAACTAGGTCCCGAGGCTTAAAGAACTTTGTGCTTCCCTCCCCGGTCCCCAATGGAATACCGTCTGCACCATCCTTCAAAGTGGTGTGGACAGCGGTCCCTGAACGACGGCCACAGTGCGGCAACCGGACCTGTTGTGGACCCAACAAATTGGTGTGTCTTCAGGGATTCTGCCAGGAGGTCCCGCTCACCTCACCTCAGGGAATCGACCCCTGGCCAACAACCAAGCCTCCAGGTTCAGCAGTGTAAGGAGCCAAGCACCGCCACTCCCGAGAATTCGTTCCAGCGATGGTCGTCTCCAGGAGCAGGAGCACTTGTGGCAACAATGTTCAAGCCAGCTTGGGTTGATGACCAGCTCGTTTCGTGGGATATGCTGATGGGTCGTGGTGCCTCTCCTTCCAAGTGGAGCTCTCCGGATAGGCCTGAACCTGGCAGGCCTGCAAGAGCATGCGTGAGCATTCAACCTGGCAGGCGTGAGCATGTTATGTCAGCAGGGGAAGCTTTCTGAGGCCGTTGGAGCCCTGGAATCTCTGGCGCAGACAGACTTTTCTATTTCTCAGCCTGTGTTTTACGCCGTGCTAAAACTGTGTACAGCTAAGAAGGATGTGGTTGTGAGCAAGGGCTCGGGCATTACTTTTGCTTGCCTTCTGAAGGCCAGTGCAAGTGCTGGTGCTGATGCTGGTGCTGATGCTGGTGCCTTACCGAGTGGCAGGCAGCTGCACTCACAGATTGTTGAAAGAGGATTGCTGTATGACATATTGGTGGGCTCCTGCCTGGTGGACATGTATGCCAAATGTGGTGAACTGGGAGATGCACTCCAGGTTTTTGACAGCTTGGCCGCAAAGGATGTAGTCACTTGGACCGCCCTGATATCTGGTTATGGTCAGAAGGCACCAGCTTGTTTTGAGGAGATGTTAGTCGCTGGTGTTCAGCTTAATGATGCCACTTTTACCTGCCTTTTAGTAGCATGCAGTGACGAGGGACTGGTGGATGTGGGTCGTAAGCCTTCGGGTCCATCGCAGAACAGCCTGGCATGAAACCTACTGTTGAGCATTACAATTGCATAATTGATCTGCTTGGCCGTGCAGGCCATTTAGATGAGGCAGAGAACATCCTATTATCACGTGAGGACCAAGGTAATGTTGCAGGATTGAGGTCTTTGCTCAATGCCAGCAAAAGTCACGGAGATATACAGAGGGCGACTCAGTGTTTTGAAAGCCTTGTTAGACTGGAGCCCCACCATGCATCGGGATATGTGTCCATGGCTGATGTGGACCGATGTAGATAGCAGGAGCTGACCAGTGGAGTTCGATAGCAGCCCTCGGATCGGGTACCAAAGCGTGTCATTCACCACTAGACAGGTCACCGACCTTCCTGTCACACTCAGCTCTCTCTTGAGCACGAAGATCAACATGGAACTGGAACTCGTGCACAATGCAGTAAGAAGCTTTCTCGAGCTCTCCGGGCAGAACTCAGGTACACTGCGTGAAAAACAAAGGTACACAGTCAGGCAGCTTTGACGGAGTGTGGAACTTAGGATGAAAAGCGATTCAAAACTATTTAGCCTTTTTGTGCGAGATACTCACTTCGAAAGTTTTGGCAGTGCGCGGACGACCCTTGCTGCCTCCTGAGGACCCTTTCAAGCCTAGCAAGCTCTTCCGCCCTCGTTGCAGATTTTCCTCAGGCCTCATCAGGCTCTCCTGTGTACCAAGTAAGGACCATATATAAGGTACCTGGTATACACCTAGGTTTGGTTCGGCATTGGTTAGGTATGGGGATTGTCTTTCGGCAAAAAGGAAATCAACAGAAGGCCTGGGGAGTGTCAGGCGTAAATGGTTTCACGAGACCAGCCATCTCTCCCTCTCTCAAGCTTTTCCTGTAGGTTGGAAACTACCCCATCCCCACAACACGCAAGAACGTTCTCTAGTGGCTGTGTTATGTACTTTTTACCATGTGATAGAAACAGGAAGCCGTGTGTTCGTAGAGAGCGGATATGACGTGCGTGCGATCAGCGTGTTCCAGAACCTGTGTAGAAAATTGCACGCGTGAACATCAGAAGCAACATGTCAGGAGCCCATAACGTCATTTGCACAGCACCCGAAGGGTGTCTTAGCATGTGTCTTGGAAAGTTTTCACGAAACAATCTGGGAGTGGGAGTCTCCACCGATATCCGTGTTACATCCCGGCGAATGGTCATTCATTTATATTACACTGTTGCAGAACTGGGTGGTCAAATCGGACGTACTTGGTCCAATAAGACTTGTACTTGGACATGCCTATCTCTAACCAAGGTTTGTAATTGCCATTGTAATGCACAACAGCCGCTGCCTCAACCTCTTCTTTGTCGATGCTTGGGTTGTAACCCAGCCCCAATACATGCCAAAACTTCTCTAGTGGGTGCGTGAGATTGTAGAATGTGATCAAACCAGGAGGTAGTGTTCCCAACTTCCACAGTAGCCTATCCTCGTTCTTCATACGCCAAGACAGCAGACAAGTCAGGACTGGAGCACTATTAAGCCAATGTCGGGAGAAGAGGACAGGACGAAAACGCGAAAAGGAGTGCGGAAATCCCATGAGGTGACTACGGAGAGAGGTTCAGCAAGCTTACCAGGTTCTGCCATCTGTGGTAAATGCCGGTGATGTCCCTCTTTTTCCACTCCTCCAAATCAAATACGTTCATACCATACGCCCAACCACAAGCGTTTGGATCGAAATTTCTTGCTATCAGGGGATTGGAGAAATTCAAGTACTTGTCAAATCTGTGGAAGCTAACTCCGCAAGTTTCAACAGCACCATTGACGTTGCCGTTCAAATCCACACTCCAAAGAGCAGTCAGATCTTGTTGAACTACAATGTCATCATCAAGGAAGACTATCTTGTCCAGTTTGGGATACACTTCTGGAAGATAGAACCGCAAATGGTTTAGCATGGACAGGTACTTGGGATTACGGTACTTCAAGTTGGAAGAACCTGCTGCCAGAGTAGTAGGTTCTGACTTGAAATAGTACTCTTTCATAGCAGCCGACTCCAGTTGCCGCAGCACTGGACAATAAGTAGAATTCAACCATTTGAAATCATCAACATTCTCAACAGCAATAGTTGCTTTGCCGGGTGGATTTGCTAGAAACCACATTCTCATGGCCCCATAGTTGAGCTTATCTGTAACCAGATGGAACACATGCTTTTCGGGGTCCTGCAACAACCAGACAGCGGCGGTAAGGGAAATACTCGCCAATTGAAAGGCACCTGATCATACGAGCAGCACACTTAATTGACCATGACATACCAGCGCATTGCTGACGGTAGAGTTAACCACCACGGACACTGCCAGGATGTTGTCAGAAAACAGAGCATAATGATAAAGAGATGTATCCTCCAGCCTATCCTTGTGTGGAAATTCTTGGCGCCTTGGAGGCAGTTGATAATAGTCAACAGTCAGCTGCATGGAGAGGCAATGCAGCCCCTTGGGAATGGTCTTTGCGGCTAATTGGTTCAAGAAGGTGTTCTGCTTCTTCAGATTCCGCCCTTGCTCTTCTGCCAGCTGGACCATAGCCCTTAATTTTTTAACGATTGGAGTGCAGTCATTGTGCCGATCTCGTGCTTTGGACAGAACCTGACCCATCGCTTTAACCCTCTCATTCGCACTGCACCAGGAATCAGTCAGGACCAGCTTCAGTCAGAATACTACAATGCTTGAAGGGAACCCCCTCCTCCCCACAAAGAGAGAATAATGCACTTCCAGGAGAAGGGAACATACCCGAGAGGCAACTCAGCGTCGACACTGGATTCGCCAAGAATGCGCTGACTCTCCTTCATGCGAAGCTTGAGTTCCCGGACAAGATTATGGTCCTGATGCGCCTGCGCAATGGTTGCATATACCCTTGCCATAATCAGCTGATCTCTCATCAAACGGACCAAAGAATCTGCATTCTCATTTTCTGGCCTCCATATGCTATGCTTTCCACCTATCCCTTGCAAAGTGCTCTGGTTTGAATATCCGTGAGTGTTCTCAAGCAGATATCTCAACCTTTCTTCCTGTCTATGCTGTCTGATTTGCTGCAAACACAGGAATGGTGCAATCGTGTTGGGATATGAACCATGGAGCGACCCGGGGGACTTTGAGAAGTGCTAGACGGTAGAGAAAGAAGAATCATGATACATACAAACAAACGAGGCTGGCGTGATGCATACCCGGGTAATCACCTGACCAGCATTGGTCAACGCCGTCACCTCGCTTCTCCCCGAATCAGTTACGATGCCTGAAAATTAGGTCGGAGTCAGTCCGAAAGCACAGGAGAAGCTGCGCACGCAAGGCTTCGCGAGACAGTTTTGCGACAGACTGCAACCTTCAGATGCTAGCCGATGTAGATTCTCCTCTCCAACATTCGCGCGAGCAATATCCGCCTTGCTTTCCAGAAGCCACGAGGAAGCTCGCTGGTTCCCGTTTCCCAAGTTCCAGTTCAATCTTGACTCCTCACCCCCCTGACTCAGGGTCTGCACTGCACCAAAACCAGTGAGAATTAACAGAGAACTGCTCACGCAGCGCAACCCTCCCATCCCTCCCCGACCTCACCTCCGCAGACAATTGCCCGTCCACTTGCTCACCCGATCGCCCGGAACCAAAACGAGCCTGTTCCCCAGCCAGCACATGCAACATGCATGTAAGAACGCGGTCCCCGCCCCCGAACAAGCAGCTGCAACAGCAGAACGTCAAGCAGCAGCGGAATGCGGACACAGAACTGCTCACCTCCTGCCGTCCGTCGGGCAAGTCCTTGAGGCCTGCAAAGAAACAGCAGCCGCGCGCCGCACGGGGGTTAAAACAGCAGGAGCAGCCGAATGCGCATTTTCCGCAAGCCAGCTTGCACGCGGGCTGCGCCGGGGCCGGGGCCTGGCCATAACTCACCTTGCCGGGGGCTGAAACTGCCAGATCTCTGGCTCCAAGACAGGAAAGAGAGGCACCCGAAGAAGAGCAACGCAAGGAGGTACAATCGGCTGCATCTACAAGACTGGTGAGCAGCATTTGCTGCTCCCCGCTTCACGGGCATCCTATCCTTCGATGCACGGCGACGGCGCGCTCCGGTATCAGCAGCATGAGGAGGAGCAGCGGCGAGCGGGAGCGGCGCGGGTCAGGGCAGGAGGCTCGCCATAGCGAGGCAGCATTTGGCGCGGACGCCGCGGCGCAGGGCAGCCGGGCGCCTCCGATCTTGCAACGCGGGGCGCGCATTCACCACCATGGCGGGCCGCCGGCATGCAGGCACCCTCGCTCGCCACCGGCCGCAGCCCAGGCTCCAGCAGCAGACCGAAGCAGGGGGACGACACCTGGTGGCCGCAACAGCAGCAGCAACAGGACGCAACAGCACCAGGCGTTGCAGGCGCGGCAAACACTGGCACGATCGGGAATCGGCTGGCAGCAGCTAACCACAGCGGGAGCGCGGGGGGACTAGGCAGGAGCAGGAGACACGCTTGCCCCGCTGGCATCGCCACACGACTTGCCACCTTCATCACTTTCGGCCACCCCGTTCCCGTTGCCCGTTCTGTCTGCTCACCCACCCGTTATCCAGTTTCGCTCTCTAATATAAAAACACCACAACACCTCCACCAACTCCACGGACAGGGAAAACCGCCTCACCACACCACCCATATAGGTATATATAAGCAACTTTACTTATAAAGTTTAATATTTATAGATTTTTTTAATTAAAAATTTTGTATTCATCAAAAATCATCATTATTAGTACTATCATTAATATTAACATGGGAACGTAGAGACTTTATATAAGAAAAAGAGATGGAAGATCCCATCTACCACGAGACAAAGGGGAACAAACCTCACGAGGGCACCGGGCCAATTGAGGGGTCTAGCCCCCGCGATCGCCTATCTTGAAACTACCTCTTGAAACTACCTATTGAGTCAAAAACATCGTGATCCGGGATATGAATGGGCCTACCTGCAACTGGTGCCGAAGATGCCGCATCCACTGCGCTTGATGCCATCCTCGACGCTACTTTGGGCAATGCCCTCTGCAGGACGATGGATGCCCGTTGTCTAAAGACAGCCACAATATAGGAAAAGGGAAGACAAACCCCATTCTTGCAGCTGTGATAAGCCTCAGCACGAGCTTCGATAAACCTGAAGAAATCCTTTCATGGCCCCGTGAGTCTCATAAACGATGGCAAGGAGGATGAAGGCGTGGCCTTTCTACATGGCAAAGTACTTGTCAATCTTCACTGTCGCACATCCTTCCGCCCCCCAACACGGACAGTTGATGATAACATCATGGTCGCAGACGGCGTCTCGGGCAAGGTCAATTACAACCACATCTACAACACAAACATGGTTCCACCAGGTCAAAAACTTATCAACCTTGAGAAAAACGCCGTTGAGCAAAGTATCTGGAAAGAACCCGCTATCCTTAGACATAGAGAACATAACTTGGCGGACGGCATCATGCGTAGCAATGCCCCGCAAGGTCAATTACAACCACATCTACAACACAAACATGGTTCCACCAGGTCAAAAACTTATCAACCTTGAGAAAAACGCCGTTGAGCAAAGTATCTGGAAAGAACCCGCTATCCTTAGACATAGAGAACATAACTTGGCGGACGGCATCATGCGTAGCAATGCCCTGCTCGCCAGCAAAATAGCGAGTTAGGTGGGTCCCAAAGTCATCGAGGGGGGCCACACAGCTGCAAGTCAAGAGAGCGCATGGCATAGGTTGGACCAAGCCAGGCGGAACCTCATCGTGGTGGAACAAGAGGCTGTTGCGATTCGGAAAGCCTGCATGCAAGGTTGGGCCAGAAGCTAGGAACTTGGTCCCTTCCCATAGCAACAGTGGAGGCAAGCCTTAGTAGGTTAGGGAATGGAAGATTATCGGAGAAGGACCAGCTGCGCCTGCTCATATTGCTTCTCCAAGAGGGATACTTGAAGCCCATGCAGCCCAACCTCGAGGAATGAGGAAAAATGAAGCATGACTGCCCTAACCTAGGAGGATAAAGATTTCGTACTCGACCTTAAGGACACTTGCAAGGGAAAAGCTTCCACCTCAATGCCTGAGACGAAGGCTTCCAAGATCCCGGATTAAGAAACAGGAAGTCAAGATGGGCGCAGAGACAACCTAACTCCTTAAAAAGACCACCGGCTCCAAGGCCTTCGAAAGCCAGCAAACCAATGCCCCCGAATGCGACAGGTAGGGATGTTTGCAGCCTCGCCAGATCCTGATGGCGCACTCAGAGGTACCCAAGACAATGATGTTACCCAGGGCCTGCATAACCTACTTGTCAAAGCCCCTCAGACTAGACAAAAAAGCTAGAGAGGGAGGTATCGTTCGGAGAAGGTATCTCGGGTGACATGTGAAGCATGAATTAGAAAGATACCAAGTGCTACCTGCGGGTCCCCTAATTTGAGAAAGATTGCCAATATGCACCAAGTCCTCCTTCAAAGCCGCATCCACTTAATCTTGTATGAAGGGTGGGGGCTCCACAGATACGCCTGAAAAGGTGAAGTCCTACGGAGAAGCAATACCCCCTTCTGGATAATGAAGAAAGGGTAAAACACCTACAGGGGACTAAACCTTGCACTTCAAGATCTTTACTATAAGGCCAAGGCAAGAGAGCTCCAAGGAGAAGAATTTAAAAGCTTCCTTGACCTTGCCACCTAGCGTAAAGATATGG
This sequence comes from Anthoceros angustus, assembly GCA_010909165.1. NCBI lineage: Eukaryota > Viridiplantae > Streptophyta > Anthocerotopsida > Anthocerotales > Anthocerotaceae > Anthoceros > Anthoceros angustus. Next base: position 120,102 of record MU008168.1, on the reverse strand, counting down.
ATGTCGTCCGCCACTTACGGATAATACAGACAATCCCAAGCCGAAGAGGCAATTAAAGACAGAGCCCTGAAGTGCGCCATAGAGAAGAGGGCATGCTCCATAGAGTCCCCCTACCTTGTGCCCGTCACCAAGTAGAACCTCATCCATCGAAGGCCCATGCTCATATATATAATAGAGGTTGGAGGAAGACCCATAGAATGAACGGACAAAAGGGCCCTTTTGTCGGCTCATTCTATGGGTTTCCCTTGTCCTAGGATTAGACTTGCCAGCTGCCCACCTGCATCCTTAAACTCATCGAAGATGGCCGCCCTGAAGACAATGTTGAAGGCATTCTCAACGTCAACTTGCAGAGCAACCCAATCTAAATGGGACTCAAAAACCGCTTCAACTCCAAAGGTCACCGACTCGTAGCCCCCTGAAATCCCAAAATAATAGGGACTAAGATACTCAAGTCATGAACTATTCCCAAAGCTAGATCTGGTAATGCCTCACAGACTAATAAGCCGCAAGAACGCCGCGCCCACAGCGATAGGGTGCAGCACTTAGATAGGCTTCTCCATATCCAGTAACCAGCTGGCACGCAAAACCTGAGCAATTCGTAGAAGTGTCCCCTCGCCCCTTCCTCCCCCCCTCGCCACAGCAGCTGCTAGAATAAACAGCTCCGAAAAACCCTTTAGAGGGATCCTCGAGAGTGAAGTAGTCCCTGAGGCGGTCATAAACAGTTCCTGACAGACCTCCCAAAGAAACACACGGGGCAATGGTAAGAGCCTAGCAGAAGACTATTCTGTCGAGAAAAAAGGGCTCCTGACTCACCTTAGCGGAGTCCAACCTAAACCTCGCTACACATCTGCCGTCCTCCTGTAGAGCCACCCCCCGCTCAGAAGCAGTGGAGACGAGAAACAACCTCCCGGCACACGGGACAAGGAATGTCCTTGACGGACGCGGAAGAAAGGAGCCTCATGGCGAAAAAAGAAATATAAAAAAAACCCCAAAAAGGAAACCGCTCCCGCTCTGAACCCTAAACATTACTCCAAATCTGCTTCCGGCTCCGAAACGTTAACCCGAGGCGAGAAAACCGCATGAAGCCCACCGCTCTAAAGCCTGTGCTTCGCTGTGACCTGAATCCGGTCCCGCCGCGCCCCGGCGGACAAGAACACGGGCTCCGACGCGGCAGCCGTCATGGCCGCTCCTCCGTCACGCCGTATTGTTTTGTACCACACTACCAGATATCAATATTAACCACCAAACTATACAAGCTCCTAAACAAACTTATAGAAAGAAGGTGAACTAGGTTTTAATTATATATAAAATAATTAAAAATCATTCTAAATTTGTGGTATGCAAAACTTGAAACCCGCAATTCTTTAATATCTAGTCAAACATCAAATGTCTTAATGTGGACGTGAATATTTAAAAGTTTAGCTTGTTGAAGGAAAATATCGCATCCCTCCATGATGAATGCCCTCAAATCATGTCTTATAAGATTTGGTCCTCATATGTGTTCAAGAACTATTTTGTAAATATTAGTAGAAAGGAAACTAATGATTGTTATAAAGAATATTAATTATTTTACAATAAGATTTTATAAGTCAACTGTTATAATACCTAATTAGTGAATTCGAAGACTTTACAGATATTTCAGAGTATGAAATTAAACGGCACAAAGGAAATTAATTATTGCTACAAGGCACATGAATTATTGTACAATAATATTTTATGAGTCAACTATTTTAACACCTAATTCCTTTTCGTGAATTTGAAAACTTCATAGATAATTCAAAGTCTAAATTTAAGTCCCTCACTGGGATTTTGATATCGAGTAACCGTGGAGGACACAAACAACTGATAGCTATGGTGTAGATTAAAAAAAATGAAAGAAATGCCAACCAATTATAAAATTATGTCAACCAATTAGGTATGGTTTGCCTCCGGTGGACAATGAGCTGGAGATCCCACCCAATTATAAAAGTATGTCAACCAATAAGATATTGTCATTAATTGGTGATATTGATTTGGTTGACTGTGTGGGTTACTTTCCAATATCCTGTCCATCATGAACTCATGGGGTTCTAAATTGAACTTCACGTAAATCCTTCGTCCTTCACTCTCCACTTGGCTACTCTACTCTTTACCTTAACTACTCTAGCCCTTGGTCGCTTGCCTACCTCCCACCGTTGGCTGCTTTGGCCCTTGGTGGCTTACCTCTATTCTGAAGCCCTTCAGGATTGCTTGATATATGATTTTGCTGTCTTGGTGTTTTGAAGGCCTTTGGTGCCACCTATATATGATATATAATTTTGCTGTCTTGGTGTTTTGAAGGCCTTTGGTGCCACCTATATATGCTCTCCAATGTAAGGTCCTTGAAGATCCTCTAAATTATATGGAATGTAAATATCCCATTCATTATCATGTATTGCATGTACATAGTTTTTGAGTTTGGGGTATCTATCATACTATGAGTCTTTATGTTCAACTAATTTTCTTAAAAAATTATAAAATATGTATAATATATACTATGATTAAGTATGTATAACTGAGTTAAGTATCCAAAGGACAGATCAATGCTCTGATGGGGTGTGGTCAATCCCTGCTTCATGGTCCTACGCATTTGTGTTGATGCCTTGTAAGGTTCCTCCAAGATCAAATCCAGGGACTTGGACGTATACTTTGAAAGATCTATGGAGCGCCAAATTGACTAAAACACTCAATGAAGGAGGATAGAAGAATATTATTATGTAATGGGAAGTGTTAGGGATTGGATTGCGGCGGACGAGGACAGGGAAACCAACTGTGTGAAGGAAGCCGTTTACTGGGAGCCCGGGCGCGGGTGACCGGTTGGCGGCGGTGGGGCAGCGGGAAACCAAGTTACCAAATCCCTTTCGGGGGCGTGGACAGGCGGGGAGAGGCGGGGGCCTTCTTCCTTGCCGAGTGCGGCGTAAAAGTCTATCTGCCTTGCGGAGCGCTGGGAAGCCCTGGTGTGGTTGCTTGAGGCGCGGCGTGTCCTTACTGTGCTATCGCGTCTCCGCCATGCTATCCAAGATCCTCCTTGCTGCGCAGGCAAGAGGCGAGGGAGACGCCGAGAGACGCCGCTGCCGGGGCCGGGCCGAGGGCGTGTAGTGTCTTTGGCGGGGGCCGGGAGGCCGGGCGGGGCCGCCGCACGGGACCTCAGGCCAGGCTGCGCGCCGCAGCTCTGCCCTGGGCGCGGCCGCCGCGCCTGCCGCCATGGCGGACAAGGGCAAGCGCGCCAAGGTGGACGAGGACGAGGGCTCCGAGGCCCTCGACGCCGAGCTGGTGATGAACATCGAGAAGCTTCAAGAAGTGCAGGACGAATTGGAGAAGGTGAATTCTTGGTCCCGGACTAAATCGCGCTTGTTCAGAAAGCCTTGTCTTTGTGCCTGAGTGCTTTGTTTCTTGTTCTTTGCGTGGCGGCTGTGGGAAGGCGCCGTTTTTGAATTGGATGCGAGGCCGGTGCTGGTGCCGGCTGGGGATGCGGGTTTGGTTTCTCACGCCCTCGGGGCCTGGCGGCCGGTGTGCAGGTTAATGAGGAGGCTAGCGACAAAGTGTTGGAGGTGGAGCAGAAGTATAACGAAATTAGGCGCCCCGTGTATAACAAGCGGAATGAAATTATTCAGAATATTCCCGACTTCTGGCTCACGGCTGTACGTCGTAATCCGGTTCCTGCTTCTTGTTGGACTGGCGTGATCGGGGACTGTGGTTTTTGAATCGTGTCGGCGCCGCTTTCGTTTGCTGTTTGTCGTGGTGCGTTGGATGCCTGCTGATTGGCGTGGTTCTGGGGTGCAGTTCCTGAGCCATCCGATGCTGTGCGAGCTCCTTACCGAGGATGACCAAAAGGTAGGCGGCGCTTGATGATGGTGTCTTGGAATGTAGAGGCGACGTACGGGCGTTTCGTGGATGCTCATCGCCAGGGTTTCTGCGTGGAATGCAGGTCTTTAAATACTTAAGGTCTTTGGATGTGGAGGACTTCAAAGACGTAAAGTCAGGATACAGCATCACGTTTGTGAGTTTTCTGAAAAGTATTGGCTGATTAGGTCTAGCTGTGGGTGCTGTTTGGCTTGAACTTTCCTGGAGCCAGGTGTCAAATGTGAGTTTCTGTTCTGTAGACGTTTAAACAAAATCCTTACTTCGAGGATTCGAAGTTGACCAAGGTGTTTCGCTTCTCGGATGAAGGGACCATCTCTGTCAATGGTACTCAACCTCGGTGGAAAGATGGCATGGTATGTCTTTGGCAGAAACCGTTAGACCATAGAAGTTTCGTTGAAGTTCATGGCTAATGGGGAAGACGTCTTTGGCTCACCAAGTATCCTTGCCTTGTGGAGACGTGCAGGATCTGACTAATGGCGTTTTGCATGAAAAAGAGGGAAACAAAAGGTCATTTATGGCTCAGGACAGGTTTGGCTACAGCTGCATATGGTTGTTTGCGCTAAACTCGCTGTGTTGGTTTGGGCACTTGTTCAAAAGTTAGGTTGGCCGTCGTTGTTGTCTTGCAGCTTCTTCAAGTGGTTTAAGGATGTACAGTTGAAAGATCAAGTAGATGGTATCTCAGATGAGGTAATTCTTCCCTGAAGAAATAGGAGTAGGATTTGCGTGTACAGAATTTGCTTGCCCTGAATTGTTAAGACAATCTGTTTGCGGAAATTTGAACAATGTGAACCTGGTTTCCTCCAGGTTGCAGATATTATCAAAGAAGATCTGTGGCCCAATCCTCTCAAGTACTTCAATAATGTAATGTCCGTTCCCGTTTTGCTCCTTTTTCAGTTGGGTCTCTTCGTGGATTTGAAGGTCTGTTTTTCTTATTGTTAGTCCTGGTTTCATGGATGGCAGGAAGCCGATGAAGAGTATGAGGATGAGGAGGTTGAAGATGAGGATGAAGATGGCGTGGTGAGTTTTTAACGCCCGGTAGAAAGAGTGGACGTGTTTGATAGTATTGTGGCTTTTCATACTCGGATCTTGAGTGGGTACTTGCTGCTGCTGCTTGTTCTAAAGCAGGGAAAGGGAGGGGATGGTGGTTTTGATGATGAGGATGACGAGGAGGATGCCGATGAGGATGACGAGGACGATGACAGTTGAATCAGTAGCCTTACAGTTTACTGAAACGGATTTGTTCCTCAGTGCATGAAGGCTACCACAACAGGGGGTTAGATCCTTTATTCAACAGTCTTAATTAAGGTAGTTGAGCTTATTTAACAGTACATCAAGGTGGTTGAGCTTTCTGCCTGGTGCAGGCATTATAGTTCAGTGGCAACTTTGTCCATACACTCAGCATCTTAGGTTTGTGTGGTATGGGTTGCGCTCAGCAGATCTCTGTCATTTCATTGTAGGTGTCTTCAGAGAAGACAGAGATCGTAAAGCTGTTCGGAATTCTTGATGGGCGGCTTTAGACACATGGGGGGTTATCTAGTCGTAGGGCTGCTCCTGCGCTGATGTTACAGGCTGGGAAAGGCTGTTTTCACTAAGTCACGGCCTCTCGCGACCTGGCGCTTCTGCCCTGAGCTTGTAGCAACCAATTTTGTTCCCAGGCCCTTGGCCGCCCTTCTATATACCTTGTACACTGCGCGCGGTTTCTTGTCTCGCGGTATCCCACCTGGTCAGGGGTTCTCTGCTCTGTTCGAGAGGGTGGCAATGTGTACCCATAGACAATAGTAAGACCAGTTCTGGCAGTTGATAAACGGGGAAAGTCTGTTCCCCGAAACTCAGCCTTCCGCGACCAGGCAATGCTGCCCCAAGCTTATACCTCTATCAACCGACTCTTGTGCGCCATACAGTTGTACCATTAGACAGGAGTGGTAGAGAAAAACCGAGACCCACGTAGTCCATTTCAAGTGGAATGATGTTACATCGGCCCCAGAGGGAAAGCGCAGACGAAAAGTCTGAAAAGAATAGCCTACATAATTGACAGAAGCCAGCCGAAAATATCAAGCCGGATGCAAGCAACCAGGAGAGTTGGCTTTGCTAGCATCAGCAACGGCACGCCCCATCTCCAGCATAGGGCCTTTGCAACTACTCCCAGCTTGCAAAAGCGGAGACCACTCTAAGGCCGGGATGTGAACCTCTTCTTCGGAGGGCTCTGGCCTGTTCGTCCAGGCTGTGGTGCTGGTTGCCCCCGCCCACATAGCCTTCTCCTCCCCTGCACCCTTCTTCTTCCGCCGCGCTCGATTATCCAGCCTCCTACTCCGAGACGCTTGCACCCGCCTCTCAGTTTCCAGAGCCTGGGTGAAATCCCAAATCCGAACTACGGGCTCCTCCCCGCCACCGACAACCCGATCCGCCCCGATGTCAACAGAATATACGCTCCGGTGAAACCCCCCGAGCATCCGCTGCGCGGTCATCCCTCGGCAAAACACCGCCTGCGCAGGAGCGCGGTGCCACCTCCCGCCCGCAGAGGCCCGCTTGATCACCTGCGTGACGTTCATCATGGCCAGCTGCCCGTCCTCGGACGCCGACACCAGCCAGGGATCCTCGTACGCCAGCGCGTAAACCGCAGTCCCGTGCGGGATCCACGCCGCAACCGCGCCCTGCGACCCTGCCCACTGGCACACGAAATCCCCCCCCTTCTTGGGCCTTCTCCAAGGCACCCGGTCGTCAAACATCCGCACGGCCCCATCCTCCCCGCCCGTGAAAAGAAAATGCCCGGACTGGCTCGCCTCCACGGCATACACCTGCCCCGTATGCACACCCACCCGCACTCTCAGCAACTCCCCGTCTCCAGATCCCAGGTGTACGCATCGCCCCCGCGCTGCTCAGCAACCTTGCCCCTTGCCACCAGCGCCCACACCCAGTCCACATGCTGCAGGCTCATCACGCACTTGAAGCTCCCCTGTCCCAAACCCTCACCGTCATATCCCACGACCCGCTGTACAAATTCCTGGCGTCCATCCCCAGGCAACTCACCGGCCCTGTGCCCCGCAGCGCGGCATCCGCCTCCCCGCCACATCAAACAAGTGCTTGCACCCGGCCCTCGCATGCCAAACCCTAATCAGCCCGTCGCTCCCCGCCACCGCCAGCATCCCCATGTCCAGCGCGATGGCCCGCAGCGGCTCCCCATGGCCCGCGAGCACGCGCACTGCAGCCCTCCTCCATGTTCCAGAACCGCACCACGGAATCATACCCCGCCGTGACAATCAGGTTCGCTGGCGCCAGCATCCGCACGCACCGCACCGGCGCCGTGTGCCCGTGCAACATGTCCATCCGGAACCTCCCGGTGAGCGCCTTCGACCTCCATTCCCGGTCCACGTACAGATCCCGCCACGACTTCTCCCTCTCCCCAGCCCCGACCGCCGCCGCTGGCAGCCCCCATCGCTCGCAGTAGAAGTCCTTCCACCCGTGGCTGTCCGACGCCAGTCGCCTGAAGAGCGGGCAGACGCACGACACTACGCACAGCTCCCGCGCGTCAAGGTGCGAGAATATCTCGAGCACCAGTGCCGCCGGCATCTCCGTGAACACGCTCCCCCGCTCCAAGCCGCCATCCCCCGCCGCCGGGGCCCCCTTCCCAGAACCTTCCCCCGATCTCAGCACGGCTGGGAGAGGAGCCACGCCAGAGCTGCTGCAGGAGTCGTTCCATGCATCGTCCGCCACACCCGGCTCCTGCTCGCCTTCCCCGCCCTGCTCCAAGGCCATGTCCCGGAACTATCCTTCACGACCCGGAAAGAATGAATCAATCGATCCGATTCTGCAAACCCTAACGCGTCATTTTTTTGCAACGCGGGCGACGACACTGGAGCGATGGAGGACGAACCGACAGGAAGATGGAGGATCCGGAAGCGAGGGCAGAAGGGCACGGCACCGGCACGGGGAACGGGCCAGCGGGCCCGCGATGGCAGCCGAGCGCGCCAGGGGAGGCCGCTGTTGAAAGCCCCTGGCGGGCAACGATGCAGGCGGAAAGCGGCTGCCAGTGCTGCGGTCGGAGGCGAAGCTCGGTGTCACTTGCCCATTCGCCGCCCTCGATTTCGTTTCCTTTTCGTTTGTCTGATTTTGGTGCGGGTTTATTAAGGAGACGAAAATGGAAGTGGCACGGGAGTGACGCGGCTGCGACGTTGCTGCATTGTTCGAAAGATGCAACTCTGCAGATGGCAGTTGCGGAGAGGTGGAAGTGCCATCGGGCTGCTCTTGTCTGAGTCGTGTGCGTGGGTCGCGTCTCGTGGAGCGCCTTGCCGGATCGCCAACGCCTGTGGGCTGCGGACGGTGGGTGGTTGTGGGTGTACGGAATTCGGGGGAGGTGTTAGTGGGTTCTTGCGTTTGATGTGGTTGGGAGAGGAGAACTGGGGTGTTGTGCGGGGATTGCAGATTTTGGAGCTGGGGGTGGGCGGAGCTGGAGTTGGGGAGTTGGAATCGGGATTGGAATTGTGAGTGTGTGGACGGGCACGAGGGGCTGACGAGGTTGCTGCTGGCGCGCAGATGGGGTCGAGTTCGGGGTCCCGGACGGAGGATGTTGTCAGGCAGTTGCTGCAACTGAAGCTGTTGCGGTCGCAGGGGTTGATTGGAGGGAAGTGGGTCGGCGCTGGCGATGGTCGGAGTTTGGCGGTAACGACTGTTGATTTGCTTGCGGGGAATTCATCTAGCTGGGTGCAGTCCGGTGTTTAAGTTCTTGGCCTGGACTGGACTGTGGCCCGGTTTGGTGCTCTTGCAGGTGCATAACCCGGCGACAGGGGAGCACATTGTGGACGTGCCTTACATGGGTAGGCAGGAGACGGATGCTGCTATCGATGCAGCTCATGGTGCTCTGCATGGTCCGTATGCCTGGTTGTAGATTCTGGTGAAGTTCGTGGGTTTCGCAATGCTTATTTATGTTGTTGACTGTTTGCGTGTAGATTGGAGCCAAAGGACAGCGGCAGAGCGCAGCAAGCTTCTGCGGAATTGGTAAGGCACTAGACTGTGTGGAGTCTTGTGTACAGGCTTGAGAGTGAGTAAGTTTGCTTTGAAAGCAGTCTGCAGAGGATTCTTCCCAGTGCGGTTGCTTTTTGTCTGGATGCTTGTCGTATTGCGCTGTGTATGGATCCTAAATTCTCGTCGGTTCTGTGAATTGAAGGTACAACTCGTTGATGGAGCAGCATGTCAGCCTTGCACAGCTGATCACCCTTGAGCAAGGAAAGCCACTTAAGGAAGCATTGGGAGAGGTTCGCAGATGCGATTGCTCCTGTCCATTTGCTTACGGGTGCTCGGCGTAGGTACTAAACTGTTCACAACCAGGTGACCTACGGGGCTAGCTTTGTGGAATTCTTTGCGGAAGAGGCCAAGCGAATATATGGTGACATTATACCAGCACCTTCAGCTGACAAACGGATCTTTGTGCTTAAGCAGGTACAGATCTTGTTGCTGTCTCACTGCTGAGAATTAGAATCTGATCATGCTGTAGCCTCGATTTAATGTAGCAGCTTGAGAGCAATACTTGATTCTACCGACCTGTGCAGCCTGTTGGTGTTGTAGGCTCCATCACGCCTTGGAACTTCCCTTTAGCAATGATCACCCGTAAGGTGTGTGAATTTGATTTTTTCCCTTGAATTTTTTGATGGTGATGATGTATCATTTGGTCTCAGACTGCTTCATGTGATCTGATTAGGTACATTCATAGTGTTCCTTATTGGTGTTTGGGGATTGCTTTGCAGGTTGCCCCTGCTCTTGCTGCTGGTTGTACAGTCGTCATCAAGCCAGCCGAGCTCACTCCCTTAACAGCATTGGCTGTCGCAGCACTAGCTATTGATGCAGGCATACCGCCAGTACTGTCTCTAGATCCTTCTCTCTCGATTGCTTACTGCACCCCTTGTATATGAGACATCTGTAGGTCTGGTTACCTTGTTGGCTGGTTTACTTTTGTCTTTCAGTTCCCCAATTGTTCTTCGATGAACGGTTGATGTTAGTTGCGACGTCCTCTGTGGATGCAGGGTGTGGTTAATGTGGTAATGGGGGATGCCGTCGAAATAGGATCTGCACTGTTGCAGAGTACTAAGGTTGATACATCAGCTGCTCACCCAACTTCCTCTCGAAAAGTGCTGTTACTGCCTCTATAGCCTTCGTAGAACTGATGTGATCCTCATTTAGGGTATCATATTGCTCACAGGTTCGTAAGATTTCTTTCACGGGGTCAACTGCTGTTGGGAAATACCTAATGGCTGGAGCCGCTGCAACTGTGAAGAAGGTGTGCAACTGTCTTCCCTGCTGTGTACTAAAAAACCCCTGTAGCCTTATTGTAACAGGATGCTGGATGAATCTCTCAGGTATCTCTGGAGTTAGGTGGGAATGCACCTTGTATTGTTTTCGACGATGCCAACATTGATGTCGCAGTGAAGGGTGCTGTAAGTTGATCGTTGTTCAACCACAAATTTCACCCATTTGTGGCATCTGTTGCTTGTGGCAGAATTGAGCTTACACCTTGAATCTCATCCAAACTTCCTGTTGTTACAGCTGGCAGCCAAATATCGAAATTCAGGTCAAACATGTGTTTGTGTCAACAGAATTCTCGTGCAGGATGGTATGAGCTCCTGTTATCCATCTTCATGCCCCTTCGGAACAGGATGGTGTCTGTTGTAAGAAAGTAGGTAGGCAAAGAAAGTGCTGACTGCAACACTTTGGATGATTGTTGGCTGTCCACTATTTGAAACTCTCTTGTGTAGTTTCCAAGAAATTCTAATGTAGTGCGTCCAAGAAATCCTGACCTTGCTCGTTGTGTCATGCTGAACAACATAGGCATCTACTCAAGATTTGCAGAGGCTTTTGTCAAGGCTGTGTCGACACTGCAAGTTGGCAACGGTCTGGAAGATGGAGTTAGTCAGGTGAGTAGCTCTGTATTTAAATGTTTGGGCCACTTCTGGCTCTGTAAGCCCTGGCAGGATTCAGTTAGATGCTAAATGTTCATGGGAACGTGTCTGATGTATGTGGTGTGGTTGTGTGGAAGGTGCATTAACAGGGTCCCTTGATAAATGAGGCAGCTGTTGTGAAGGTGAAAATCTGAACATTTCACTGCTACTTGCGCTGATACGCTATTGTCTGGAACCATCTTTGGTTGGTGTTCTCATCTTCATTTTTGAATTTTCCTGGTGCGTTCAGGTTGAAAAACATCTGACAGATGCTGTATCTAAGGTAAATCTTCCTCCACCCACAAAGGCGTTGAATCACAGCTCTTTGGTGCACAAGCGGGGTTGCAGTTTTTAGTTGGTGGCCCACAGTTCTGTGTCAATGGCATTTTATACTTGCGCAGGGGGCTAAAGTGTTAACCGGTGGGAAACGACACGGGCTAGGATACACATTCTATGAGCCAACAGTTCTTGCAGATGCCACTGACGATATGCTTATATCCAGGTTCATATTTTGTCTCTTCTTTGCGGATATATGAAGGCGGTTTGGAATCGAAGGTACAATCCCCTCAGTTCCTTTTTTTTATACTGTACTTGCAGGGAGGAGGTCTTTGGGCCAGTGGCACCACTTATTCGATTTAAAACTGATGATGAGGGTATTCGGATGGCAAACGACACAGAATTCGGTACATGTGTTTCTGGTTTTCCTCATTTCAGCCTTACCCGAGATCCCGACAGCACTGACTCCGATTGCTTCTACAGGCTTGGCATCTTACATCTTCACGGAGAACATTTCCAGAGCCTGGCGAGTTGCAGAAGCTCTGGAATACGGGATGGTCGGTTTGAATGAAGGGATCATATCTAATGAGGTGTCCATCTCGGCATGTCTAAGCTGATTTGAGCGGTTATCATTGCACATGATCGTGTGACATTTCGCTTTTGGCTGCTACAGGTTGCTCCTTTCGGAGGTGTGAAAGAATCCGGCCTCGGCAGAGAAGGTTCGAAATACGGGATCGACGAGTACCTAGAGGTGTTCCCTCGCTCACTTTGCAGAGGCGGAGGTGTACGCCTTAGCTTTTGGTTCGGTGGCCCTGGAATTCAGCTTCTGCGAGAAATTGAATTGTTGCCTTGTTGGTTGTCCATCGCAGGTGAAATACTTGTGTCTTGGTAACATGAAGGCCTAGGATCGATCTAGGCTCCGGATGCTTGCTAGTCTCTGTGGAGCAAGATTTAAGCCGGCACTCTGCGGTGCACAGCTCTTCTTCGAGCTTGCTCCTTTGCTAGATTATGTGAAATCTGTGGAAACTGGTTAAGCAGCTTTAGAGCAAATACTTCCCGAGCGCTGCCTTATCTTAGTTCCATTGCAGTCGTGACCTATGTCACCACATCTGCCTTTCCCCGGCAGCAGTTGTAAGTGATATGTACTGTGCAAGGCCCGTGCTTATGCGTCTCGGTTTGCATTGTTCACTCTTCTGGGTTCTGTAAACCCTGTAGACATTACTGTTTGTCCTCGTTCGTAATCCCTCTTACGCAAGCGTTATTACGGGATGCCGTTATTAAGTAACGTGTCAAAAGAAAAGATGGAAAAGTATCAGCGTCATGTTACTAATGTATCGGATTTACTGAGTACCATCTGAGGTGTCTATGAATAGGCTGATATAACCAGGAATTATCTGGGTGCGAGTGTAACAGCTTTCCTTTGCAGGCCAAAGACAAGTTTATGACGTAAATGGACAGGACCCAGTAAATGAAAAGCAGTCTAAACACAAAAGCAGTCCCAGGCGTTCTTAGGGCTCGGCTTGGCCGACACTCTTCCTTTTCTCGCCGTTCTAGTGCGGCTGGCTCTTCTCGGCAGCGCAGGTTTGTCGTTGTGTTGCGCCGTTTGTCTCGACAGCTCTCAGCCATGGCGTCCCGATTCTGGACTCACGAGGTACGTTCGGGTTACAGCAGAGCTCCCTCTCATGTCTTGTTGTTGAATGGAAGCCCCTGTATGGAGGATAGTGTGGAGCTGCGCTCTGTCTGTGGCCTGGGGTTTAGGCTGTGCGCGGTGGAGTTAGGTTTTGTCCAATAGGAAGGTTTACACTGGGGCGATCGGGCGACAGTCATTTGCAGCATTTCACGGATGTCATCCTGATCCGCTGCCCGTGTGGGCTTGGATCTGGACAGAGAAGTGGGATGGTTTGCTCTTCTGAATTTCCAAGCTTTGTTGCGTTTCGCTGGTTTGACTTGTCTCTGGATGTGAGATGCTACAGAGCGATGACAGTGAAGGTGAAGAGGAGGAGAGCGAGGTCGAGGAGGAGGTTGGACCCGTTGGCGATGGAGGCCAGGCGAAAGCTTCCAGGTACATCCAAGGCTTCGAGGGGGATAGCGAGGATTCTGAGGACCTGCGGAGAGTTGTTCGATCTACCAAAGATAAGAGGTTCGACGAAATGGCCACCACGGTTGAGCAGATGAAGAATCACATGAAGATCAACGACTGGGTCAGTCTGCAGGAGAGCTTCGAGAAGCTTAACAAGCAGCTGGAGAAGGTGCTTCGGATAACGGAGACCGACATTGTGCCCCGCCTGTACATCAAGGCTCTTGTACTGTTGGAAGACTTTCTCTTGCAGGCGCTGGCCAACAAAGATGCTAAGAAGAAAATGAGTGCCAGTAATTCCAAGGCTCTCAACTACATGAAGCAGAAGCTGAAGAAGAATAATAAGCTGTACGAGGTTCAGATTGCCAATTTGAGGGCCAACCCGGAATCCGAAGATGAGCAGGAGCAGGAGGATGAGGACGAGGATGAGGGCTTGGAGAACTACAGTGATGAGGAACCTGCTCAGATTGCCGGCGGATTGGATTCTGAGGAGGAGGGTGAGGATGCAGACGAAGATGGTGAATGGGAAAAACAGAAGGGGAAAAGGGAAAGGCTGAATGACAAGAGGTTCAACAAGGATCCTAGCGAGATCACATGGGATATGGTGGATAAGAAGCTCAAGGAGATCATTGCTGCTCGAGGTAGGAAAGGAACTGACAGGGCCGAACAAGTTGAGCAGCTTGCCTACCTTTCGCGAGTGGCAAAAACGCCTGCGCAGAAGCTTGAGGTGATGGTGCATGTAGTCTCAGCGCAGTTTGATGTGAATCCGAGCCTCAATACGCATATGCCTATTTCGGTCTGGAAGAAGTGTGTGCAGAATGTGCTTGTCATTCTGGATATTCTTCACCAGTACCCAAACATCACCATGGATGAGGCTCCAGAGCTTGAAGCGGAGAACGACACTCAAAAGGCTGCCGACTATGATGGTCCCATCCATGTCTGGGGGAACGTTGTTGCCTTTCTGGAGCGCATCGATGATGAGCTTTTCAAGAGCTTGCAGTGTATAGATCCACATACAAAGGAGTACGTTGAAAGGCTGAGAGATGAGCCTCTGTTTATGGTGCTTGCTCAGAATGTGCAGGCATATGTTGAGCACATTGGTGACTTGAAAGCAGCTTCAAGGGTTGCTCTGAGGCGAGTTGAGCATATTTATTACAAGCCGCAGGAGATCTATGAGGCAATGAGAAAGCTTGCTGAGGCCCAAGCTCACTTGGACATTGCAGCCACTGACATTGAAGTGGCTGATGGTGAGGAAGAGGATGACGAAGGGGTAGCTCCTTCCGTAGAAGCAAGGGTAGCTGGAGATGCCAAGCCAGCAACTGAGTCACGAGGTCCGACGTCCTTTGTACCCACTCCAGAACTTGTTTCGCGCAGACCAGTCTTCCCTGAAAATAGCAGAACTATCATGGATCAGCTTGTTGGAATAATATACAAGCATGGGGAAGAGCGCACCAAAGCTAGGGCCATGCTGTGTGACATATACCACCATGCGATTTCAGAGGAGTTCCACACTGCTAGAGATTTGCTGTTGATGAGCCATCTCCAGGACAGTGTACAGCAGATGGACATTTCTACTCAGATTCTCTTCAATCGTGCCATGGCACAGTTAGGCCTCTGTGCTTTCCGCTCGTCACTGATAAACGATGCCCACAGCTGTCTTTCCGAACTTTATGCTGGTGGCCGGGTGAAGGAATTGCTGGCACAGGGTGTTTCGCAAAGCAGATATCACGAAAAGAATCCAGAGCAGGTATTCAGGCGTAACATTTCAAGTCTTGGGATGTTGAGTTTATTGTAGCGTTATGCTCACATGAAGCTGACTGAAAATTTCGTGTGCTGACATTTCATGTGTACAGGAGAAGCTTGAGCGCAGGAGGCAGATGCCTTTCCACATGCATATCAATCTGGAACTACTGGAAGCTGTCCACCTCATCTGCGCCATGCTTCTTGAAGTTCCCAATATGGCTGCCAACGCTCACGACGTGAAGAGAAAAGTTCTCAGCAAGCCCTTCCGGCGTTTGTTGGACATCAATGAAAGGCAGACATTTACAGGCCCGCCTGAAAATGTCAGGGACCATGTCATGGCAGCTACAAGGGCTTTGGCAAAGGGCAATTGGCAAAAGGCAGTTGAGGTTGTGCAGTGTCTGGATG
Organism: Anthoceros angustus; assembly: GCA_010909165.1. Classification (NCBI taxonomy): domain Eukaryota; kingdom Viridiplantae; phylum Streptophyta; class Anthocerotopsida; order Anthocerotales; family Anthocerotaceae; genus Anthoceros; species Anthoceros angustus. The sequence continues at coordinate 104,793 of MU008168.1, read as the reverse complement.
TCTGGAAGATGCTTCCCAAGCGTGAGTTCGTTCTTAACATGCTGAAGAGCAAGATTCAGGAGGAAGGACTGCGGACTTACTTGTTCACTTTCTGTTCCTGCTATGATTCACTCAGCTTGGAGCAGTTGACAGCCATCTTTGACCTTCCTGAGTATCTGGTTCACAGTGTGATCAGCAAGATGATGATTGCAGAGGAGCTGCATGCCAGTTGGGATCAGCCTACAAAAACAATTGTCACTCACAATGTGGAGCCTACCAGGCTTCAAGCTTTGGCTGCACAGTTTGCGGAGAAGCTTACAGTTCTGGTGGACAGCAATGAGAGGGCATTTGATGCCCGCACAGGGGGAGGTGGTGACAATTTGGGTGGCAGGAGAAAGGAGGGGGGCCAAGGAGATTATGCTGGTGCCACCTCTGGCAGGCGTGGAGGAGAGTTTTCAGGAGGTCAGGGCAGACGTCCGGGAGAGTTTTCAGGTGGCGCATTTGGGGACAGGGGTGGATCTGCAGGAGGGGCCGGAGGACGTGGAAACTATGGTGGAGGAAGAGCTGGTGGTAACCAAAACCGCTCTCAGTCTGGAACAGGTGCGGCAGGAGGCTTTTACAGGGATCAGCGTAACTCACAGGCAGGTGCCCGGGGTGTGGGCAACTTTTCATCAGGGTATCAGAGCACTCGGTATCAGGATGCTTACAGTAGTGTCGGTAGATATCAGAGTGCTCCCGTATCCTCAGCTGCTGCAGCCAGAGGAGCCACAGCTGATGCCGGTGGTCGCATGGTGAGCCTGACGAGGACAGGGAGCCGATTCTGAGAACTAGTTGACCCTATCTTGACTTTGACATACTGCTGAAACTTAGTCATGCTACTAAGTCTTACTGTATTGTCCGGCAGGTAATTGAGGTTTGGTTTAGCTACGATCCTCGGGCCCTAGTTAATGTGTTTGCTACTGTGTGTAGTCAGTCCTGGGCAATTTGTGAGGGTCGTGACTGGTAGGAATGAGATGGTGGTCCTTTTTGATTCTGGGGCCATGGAATACGGATAGCCAGTCGAGTGAAGAGGACGTGGGATGAAGAGGACGTTTTCCCAGCCCCTGACCCCTGAACTCGAACCGCACATCAACCCCATGTGGCATGCGCCGTTTCCAGTACCAAATAATTCAATAAATGTGGACGGGTAGTGAACATGTTCCGAAAAGAATCTATGAACGATCTTCAAGCATTGAAGAGCCACCACCACCGCCGGCGTGTATGATTCAATATTATGCTCTAAAATCATGCAAATCCATGCTCTAAAATCATGCAAATCCTATGCTCTAAAATCATGCAAACTTAGGTGAGAGCCCCAATATCATGCAAATCGTACGTGAGCGCTCTAACCCTCGTCTTTTTACGATCCTTTTACGGCTGTCTTTTTCACGGCCGTGTTTCTTACGGGGGTCTTTTCTTACGGCGGCCGCTCAGTTATAGGATTGTTAAGGGGCCTGTGTGCTCTGTGGGGATCTTGAGGCAATAGGTGGGCAGGCAGGATGGGAAGTGCGGGGGAGGAGGAAGATGCAGCTTTGAGTGATTTCGAGGATGACGATCTGGAGGCGGCTCCAGCGGTGCTTCCCGTGTCTAACAATGTCGGGGCTGCAGAAAGTCTCTGGGTACTGCGGGCAGAGTTTGAAGCAGAAAAACAAGCTCGCACGGCAGCGGAATCTGAGCGGAATGAGCTTCGCGCCAAATTCGAACGGCTTAAGGGAAGCGCGCAGGAAATGGCAAGGCATCGGGACGACGCCATGCGCCATCGGGATGAAGGTCTGCGGGTCAAGGGCGAGCTGGCTAGGCAGCTCGAGGAGGCACTGAAGCAGAAGGAGGAGTTGCAGAAGCAGAGGGATGATATTCACAAGCTGAGAGAATCGGCGAGGTCTGAAATAGAAGTCACAGCACGGCTCCTGGTTAGCATGGCAGAGAAAATTACGGGGTCGGTTAGCGGGATGAAGAAATTTTCCGGGGGCCTGCCCAGGCCTTCCGGTACAAAGTACACCGGTGTTGCGGCAATTGCCTTCGGGTTCAGCAAGAGGATGGAAGAGGTAGTGGAAGAGGTTGTGAGGCAACGGGATGCTACGGCGAAGGCGAGAGATGAGTTGCAACAGCAGGTTGAGGAGTTAACCAGACAGCGTGATGCCGCTGCTCAAGTGAGGGATCGGGTGAATGAGCAGCTGGAACAGCAGAATTACAGCAATGCTATCGAGCTTTCGCAATTAGAGGCCTCTGCAAGTGAGCTTAGACTGGAGGGTGAACGGAGTCGTCAAGAAATTGAGAGGTTGAAACAAGTTGCAGCAGAGAAGAACGAGTTGGAGCGGAACCTAAAACTAGAGACTCAGCGGAAAGACGGGCTCATTGCACAGCAGACTTCTATAATTGTCGCTGTTGGTAAAAGCTTGCTTGATACTGTGCGTTTCATGGAAATTGATGCTGAGACCATGCCTCGCCTTCCAGTTGCGGGTGGAGAGGATATCGGCCCTGAAATTTTACAGGAGCAGGCAGAGGGGTTTGTAAAACTTGTGAATATGATTGGTACCTGCTGGAAATTGAAGGATGAGTCATTGCAGAAAATTAAGGAGGATGCTGAGATCATCAAGCAAAACTTGTTGGAGGAGAAAATTGAGGTAGCTGAAAAGCTCAAAACTGTACTAGAAGAGAAGGAAAATACTTTGAAAACCCTCTCTGAACTGAGAATGACACTCATGCAACGACAACTATCGCTAGAGAGACCAGAAAAGGATGTCTCGGAGGATGCATTGTTGGATGCTTTTGACCAGGGGGAGGGCAATATGCAATTCCAGGTTAGACGAAAATCTGTATTGTTCTGTTCACGGCATGCTGCATCGTAGGTGGTGTTTTTCTGCCTCGCAGCTCTTGACGTGTGACCTTGTTCTGGTGACATAGGTGATAGCTCTTCAGAGCGAACTTAAGGAACTAAGGGAGGGAAAGGTCAACACGGATAGCATGCTCCAGAAAACGAGGTCTGTATGTTGCCAGTCACTGACCTTTCCCCCTCTGTGTGCAATTCCGTCAGATTGTGCAGCCTGTCGAGTTCTTGTGTGGAGTGTTAGACCTTAAGGTAAGCTCGTTGGTACTCAATGCTTTTACAGGGCTGAACTCCAGGACTTGAAGAAATTAGCTGCGGAGAGGACAGCACGTATCATCCAGCTCGAGAAACGAGAAGCTGATCTTCACTACCAGGTTTCTCTCACTCTTGATTCATGCCAGGTGGTAGTGGTAGGTGTTACAAGTGTTTGGAAACCCTTGGCAAGGTGCGTTCAAGCTGCACATTTCGCTGTCTGGCTATACTAAGCAGGTCTGGTAAGGTATGCAGGTCAAAGCACTTAAAGAGCATCTCACTGCAGCAGACGAAGAAGTAATACGCTGGAAAGAGGCAGCCCACGAGGAAGCTGCAGCCGGAGCTGCTGTTGCTGAAGAGGAAGAGAGATTGAAGACTGAGGTGCTCTCTCGTGCTTTACCTATTGTTAAATATACCATTTGTTTCGCTTTAGTCAAAAGGGAGTGCTGCAATGTCCTGATTGCCTTCTGGCTGTCGGCAGGTAGAGGCCCTCAACCAGCAGCTGTCGGAGCTCAGGACGGCTCTGTCAGAAACAGCTAACAAGCTCAGATCCAAGGAGGAAATGTCAGCTGCTGCTATACTCGCTCGCACCACAGCTGAGAGAGCATTACGCGTTGCAGATGAAAGGGCCGCAGAACTGCGGGAGAGGATGGATGAAATGGCGAGACAATTCGAAGAGTCTGATCGCAGGGTGGACACGTTGGGTGGTTTAAGTGCGACATTTGCAGGATGTTTTGACGTGTGCTGGCCTTGGTTACGGGGGAGAGGAAGACCTGACGCAGCTGTACATGGCTCGGCTGAGATGGAGCAGCTGATGGAGCCCCTGGTGTAAGAGGCTCTCTAATTTGTCTCCTGATGATTCAAGTTATTAATTCCCCAAACTACCCTTTTTATCAGTAAAGTATGCCACTTCCCCGATAGGGAAGCTCACTCCGGAGATCTGAAACTGACGTTTCTTGGTTTTTGTGAGGTACCAACGGGGGTTACAGGTGATACTGCACTACTACATCTACTGTCTAGGTCAAACGACGTCTCGGTTCTGTGAGCGGAGCCTCAGGCCTTGGTGGTGTGTTTTCATGTTGCACTATCTACCCAACCGATGTAATCGATTGGGTTAGCCGTCCTTTCTACAATCACAACAAGATTTTAAGTGTAGATGCGCGCGTTTGGCGCTTTAGCATGGAATAGGAAGGAAAAGAGGTGATACTCTGAGAGACTGAAATTGTGATCGTGGCTTGTCCAACGATGGAGGTGCTCCTGGCCAGCACGGTTGGTACTGCATCCATCTGCAACACAACCGGTGGCGTGCGGAGCTCGGTGCGGCGGCTTCCGCGGCAGCAGCCTCAGCAGGTCAGCTGCGTCCATGGCACAAGGGCGTCATTCCCGGACATTGAGCTGCTTCGGGTGAGCCGACGGGATGCAGCTGCGTCTTTGTTGGTGGGAATGATGACGCTCGGCACGCCCGCGCCTGCCGGGGCACAGGACGAAGCTGAAAGCCCAGCCGCGCCAAAGAACGAGCTCATTCAGAGTAGGCATTGGAAACGACCATGAGTGAATCCCAGTATAATCTTTCGCCTTGTCCGTGGAGTCCAGATCCGTCAATGGTTTGGAGCCAATCGTGGAGCATGGTGTTTGCAGGACTGCTTGAGAGGACGAGAGCGAACAAGGCGAAATATGATAAAGAGGTGAGCTACAGCGTTACTCTCCTCGGTTTCGGAAATTATTTTTCAGGCTCTCCGCCGTTTTCTAATTGAGTCCCCTGCAGCGCCTAGAGAGTTACAACAAACGCAACTTCAAGGACTACTTCGAGTTTGTAGAGGTCCTCTTTCCTTACTGTTTCCTGTATGGGTTTCACGTCTTTTCACGTCACCTGCATTCAAGGTGCTTCGGACGTTGCAGGGAAGCATCAGGAACAAGCAAGAAATGACCGAGGCCGAGAAAGGCATAATTGAATGGTTGAAGAAAAACAGGTGATATGGTAAGACGCAGAGGCAAGGAGCTTGGGCTTGGCTTTTGTAGCTTTAGCTTCACGTTGTAAGCCGCAAAGAGCGTATGGATGTCTGGGGAGAAATAATTAATGCCAATCCCGTTGCCTCAATTCCAAAAAACGCATACATTATCCAATAATCATAGTGTGGTTCCGCCTCCTTTCCTTCTTCAAATGTCTGACACCTGCGTTGCAAGTGGGCGAATGGTCACACCTCTGGAGAACAGTCACACACCTGAAGCTAGTTGTGGACGTCAAAGCGGTTGAGCAAAGGGAAACTACAGTCCTAAATAATAGAAACACACCTGCTCCGGTAACCTAATTTCCTTCAACCCTTCTGCTCGTCCTGGTAAGCGTCCCTATCAGTTTGCCCACGCCTTCCTAAACACGGTAAAATGGAACACTGTCAAGTGGAAGGCAAATCTTACAGCCCTTTTCTGGCTTGAGATGTGGCAATGAATGACGACATACCAGTAGCTGTGAATCACTACCAGAACCCACAGGTGATCAAAGCTAAAGATGCCAGAATTGTCAACGTCGTTCTCTCGATACCAGTTGCACCACCTAAAATACACAAATTCATGAGAAATCCTCAACTGCCAAAAAAAAAAAATCAAAAGGCAAAAGTACACTGATTGCAGTGGATCCTTAAGATGAGCTGAGTTGCGTGGCTTCACTGGGGATGTAGTCCAGATCGGAGGCTTGGAGAAGATTAGCATTTAGCTGTTGAATGTTCCTCGACACGTTTGCTGATAAACCCAGGTACTCCTTTGTGAGCTCGTCCACGACGGCTATTCCCTCAGCGCTGCACACAAAATCTCTACTATCAGTTTTGATAGAATTACTACGAGATGCACGTAGGGAGTGTAGAACCAAGCATCCTTCGGCAACATAGAGTACCTCGCAGACAAAAGAATATCGTCGGCATTGTTCCCACTGAAAAGTGCTACAGTCCAGTTTCTGGCATCGAACAACAAGGTGTGCACAATAGCAAACTTTTTCTCGCTTGAAATGGAGTTATGCACCATGATTGTGTTTGCTGCCACTGAGCCTAACCTGGAGAAAAGAGGTTATACGTCAAGAAGGCAGCGTGTTCACACTTGTAAGCACCAGGTGGAAGACGAAACTTACGTGCAAGTCGAACGATCGTCATTGATTGGCCTACACCCGCCCGTTGGACACAGATACCTGACATGCAAATTTGTGAGCGGTCAAGTCTGAGTCGTCTTGGTCGAGGCAGTAGTATTCTCCCTGCCTACGACACACCGCCTAAAGACAGCTCTCGACCTAGGAACTTAAAACGACCTACAGAAACTGCCAATCGTCATGCCTGGATAGCTTAAGTGACGGCAGTGCAGCAAGATGAGCTTACATGAAATCCGATAAAGGCTTAACAGACCAATCTTGAGTAAGAAAACCATCTTGTGCGAACAGCTGGGCAGTGCCCGACTTCAAGAAAGCAATGTCTCCTTTCCCTTCCACCAGGCATCGAAAAGCACCTTTGTATCCGGCATATACGCTACTCGAATCACATTTCACAGCAGCAGCACCACTGCTGTTGCAGGCAGAGCAAATTCCTCGACCATCGTCAGACGGTGCACAACTCTGAGAAAAGAAATTAGTGATAACCTTTTGATCGTTGAGCGGAGGGCTCGATAGTATATTTTCCAACCGCGCGCTGAGTAGGAAGTTCACCGCATAGTTCCAACTGGCCGCAGACTGATAGCTAGCATGGCAGGACTTCAAGCCACGGAAATCTTTGATGCTCAGTGTGGGCTTCTTATCACACATTTGCCTGTTAACGACCATAAGAGCATCATACGACTGCTGGTGGTAGCAATATTCCTCGGCCATCAGGGACTTCATGGAGTAGTTCATAAGTGCAGTGTAAGCCAAGCCTGCATCCAACGAAACCAGATCTGCTTCTCCGCTACGTATGGCATCCAAACAAGCCATCTTGCTGTCTCTCTGAACACTGACAAGATGCAGTGGCGCCTGTCAGAGCGGCCTCAATCTACTGCAGCAATGCGTGCAAAGACGGGCGAGTGTGGTTAAGGATCGTACCAGCTCCATCTTGACCCGTCCTTAGGAGATAACAGGGACATAAGGTTGGTGCACTTCCCTGCTTCTCCAGGAAGTGCACACCAGACGATATTCTGCGGTTCCCCATCATGGAACGACGACGGCGGCAATGCCCCTGGCGAAGATTCCTCCGGCGGAAAATCTTCTCCAGGTTCAGGTTCTGGAGACGGCGGCGATCCTAGAGGAGGAGCAGGAGGTGAATCCACACCCGGGCCGGGAATCGGAGAGGACCACGGACTTGGTTTGGGCTGAGCTACCACCACATCTGCATGAAAGAAGCAAAAATTGGCGCATTGATCAAGCTATGACATTGCAAGTTGCACAAGTTCCGGAACTCGAAAATGTGAATGCAAGAGCTCAAACAACACTGCCTGCTGTACCTCGAGGTGCCAGGATAACGAACACAATGGACAGCAACAGGACGGCATACCCCGTCTTCGTCGCCATGGCCCTGCGGAGCTCGGACCTTCGAGCCCGAAAGGAACGTCCGCACAGGAAGAGGGGCCTCGATGCGCGGCTTCGAATGCCCCGTGATCAACGTTTTCGTCAGGGCCCAAAAGTTCGTAAACTTTCTCGAAACTCTTTAAAAAATCTTGAGTGTCACAGGGCTACAGCTTGACATTGGCGCCGGGCTGGCCCCACAAATGTCCATGTACGTATACTTCACCTAAATGGTCCTGCTGTCTCGGTTCCCACCGAGCGGGCTGTCTTCTGTGCACTTGCACACACACCTGGTAAGCACTTTGCAGTCCTGGAGTAGTTCTCACCTCCCAGCGATCTTCCACACGACGGAATGCAAGGCCTCTGCGTTCTGCAAAGACGAGTTATTTCTTGGAGAGAAGTTTGAATCTTCTCTGACGATGAATGGGGGGCACCTGCTGTGCTAAGGCACCAACGGAAGGAGCTTGGCGTAGCTGGATAGCCGTTTCCTGGAATGTGAAACGGACTCGTCGCTTACGCTCTTGTTCTATCTCGTTTGCTCTGATCATGGATCCTGCAGATGTGGGACACTGGGTTTCGTTGCCGCAGCTGCACAGCTTCTGAGGCAAGCTTCCCTTATGTGTCCCCACGAATAATTAATCGGTTGCTACTTTCTTTGCCTGCACAGACAAAGAATGCCTAGTCACTTGGCATAAACTGTATTTCAACCCCCAAGGACCCACTGGTTTCCTTGTACACATGCAGGGATCACAGGAAAATGTTCGGGACAAAGCAACAAACCTTGGCTAGGTACTGCTTGTGCAGCTTCAATCCTTTCTTGCAAGTTGCCTTCGCGTCGACATGTCCCGTCGCATCATTTAGAAGCTACACAGAAGGGAAACTGGTGGATCAGCATGGATGGGCTAATGGCTTGTTATGCTGCACGTTTCTTTTTGCTTTGTTTTGCAATCACCAGGAGATGCCAGTCTTGACAGTGGATAGGCACAAATTATGGGCGCAGTGTTGTCGAGAACAACAGAAGAAGTGGAGTATCAGCGGCAGACAAAACTCACCTTCACAACGCCATCGATGCCTTCTGTCTCCTTTAGTTGTCTTCGCATTGTTTCAAAGATAGCAGCGGCACAAAAGATTGCCAAAGGCATATCGCCTTCCAGCTTGGGGGCATACTTTGCAACCTGTTTCTCAAATTTCCCTGCTACGACAGCTGATCTGCTATGCTTCCTGCTTCCGAAGCTATCCAGGCCAACATTCTCTGCAAAGCTCTCTTCACCGTACAATGCCATGAGCTCCGAGTTATATTCCATTGCCCAAATCATCTGAAACAGGCACGAAGACACTGAGATAGGGGCACCAGGTGGTCACAGAGCCACAAGAAAGGTGTGGCTTGTTGCAAGATACATATGGCTTAGCGGGTCAAGCGAAAGCTGGGTATGAGTTGTGAGAGTGACCTCCCACAAATAAATAGTATCTGCAAATGACAACTCTCGTCGAAAGAGAACCATGACCATTCTCAAGGCAAACAAGTAGTCGCCACCACCAATTGCATCTGCACATGTTCAAAGCAATCAGCATTTTTCCAGGCCACCATTCCAGACATCGTGTTCCACACAGTGTCAGGCCCAGTGCTCACCGAGGTGTCCATGCAGCTTGGGATCTGTCAGCCCAATGATGGCTCCAAGTTTTGCCAGCTGCTTTTGCACACCAACTGATGTACTTGTAGCCTTGAAATTGTCCCTCTGCAGGAGATGCAATCGTAAGAATAGCAAAATTCATTTTGAGAAATGAACGTAATGGCTGCACTTCCGACTTCATGAATCATTAACTTGGCAATAACACACACCACTCTTCGCATCAAGCGTTCGAAGCACCAAAATGCATCAGCCTCGTTGGCCAAAAGCATTGCCATAGGTGAACAAAAATCGCTCATTCCTGGAACACAAGATGATGCCAAAAACAACACTAGGGGTTACTAGACTTTCACATACAGGTACCCTTTCTCCTCCTACAGCATATCGAGGTGCACCTCATGAGAGCATACTCCTTTGTGAACAGACAACATTTACCTTGACAGTAGCCAATCTCTGGATCCAACCAGGCATAAACAGCCAGAATGTCACTCAGCTTAGCCTGATTCTTGAGATCCTCATAAAACTCCAGCATCCGATCTGTCCGTACTACATCCAACCCTGCACAGATCTCAGCAGTCATTCTCCAAGGCTAAATTGCTTGGCACGATGACAGCTGGAACGTTAAGAGTTTCAGAGTAAACGACTACCAGACTAGCCTATTCCACTGCAACCATCTCTCACCTATCTGGTGCAAGAGAGTTTTCCACTGGATCACTTTCTCTAGTAGGTCAACGTCATTGGCCGGGGAGCCCAAGGACTCTGTTCCGAGGCAGAGCGAGGTTAAGCTCAGGAACCCGTTGGAAAAATCAAGAGCAGGACAGAATGAACGCCAGTGAAGCCATGCCCTAATGCACTCAGTATTCATTTCTTCTGAATTTGCCCGTCCCACCTTCTTCAGAAGGAGGTGCAGACAAATCGACCCCTCCCTCAGTCCGTGGCAAAGTGACAACTACACCACTGCCTACAGCGGAATCCAAAGCCTGGCACTCCGCTTTCAACTTCGCATATTGCGCTCTGCATCACAAATGTGGTGCACACGCCTTCAGAGACACACCAGCTCAAGTTGAGGACTGCAGCAGACCTCACAGTACAGCAAACCTTCACACATGCTAGAAAGCTCACTATTCCCAGAGAGATGTTCTCATGCGGAACCTAAATTCTTGAAAAAAGGGCTGCTTCTAGGTGCCAGGGAAGATACAGGCTGACGGAATTCTCAATCATCAAAACCCCTCACCCTCAAACGGCCTGCCTTCTACCCCAAGACTGAACAACTGTCCAACCTGCGAGACAATCGAAGAATGGCACGCTCTTCCCCCGTACTTGTAGGAGAAAAGCATCCCAGCAGGAACTCCCACACCTCTCCTCTGATATCCGGATGCACGCCCTGGACAGTTCCCCACAACAAAGTCAAGCTCCCTCCTCGGCGCGCACTGCAGAAGAAGAAGCAGCATCAGCCGAATCCAACCACCCACCCCTCGCTGCACCCGCTTCAGAACCTTCCTCATGTCCAATTGCCCCTCCCCATTAAACGCCGCACGCCAGTACCTGGGACTGAGCGTCTTCCCAGGCTGCCAAGAACCCACCAACACCGACAAACCGCCCACCACCGTCAGTCCAACAAGCACGCAGAATGCACCACTCCCGACCACTCCACAGACACCCACAAACGCAATGCTCCCCCCCACGCACCCACCGCAGCCACCCAGACCGTCCCGGGGGGCAAAACAGACTGCGACACGACCAGCATTTCCAGATCAAACAGGCGGCACCGGATCTCGCAATTCCGCCGAACCCACCACCCAGGTCCGACCGAAAGAGACCCCCACCTTGAGCCGAAACCGGCTGCGAGTGGTGTCGACGGCATCGGTGCGGAGCGGGTAGAAGTGATCCGGGTCGTCCGCCAATTCCCGACGGAACGCGGTCCTGAAATTCCCGAGAGGCATTGCAGATCGGAGGGGGAGGGGGAGGGGGAGGCGGAGGCGGAGGCCGAGAGTGCGAGGAGGAGGAAGAGAGCGGGGCGGGGGCGGGCTGTCGGAGCTGGTGCATGATGCCTCCGCCGAGGATGCCTGTTTTTGGTGTCTCAGGTCGGCCTCCGTCCTGGGGGCGTCGTTCAGCTCGGAGGAAGGTGGTCCCCGTTGACGCCTCACTCGGCCCAGGCCCACAGTCTTCCACTCACCCACACACTCCGTTTTTAGCGCCTCCACTGACATCGCTGTGGTGAACTAAACCTGCATCCCGATTTGACAATTCCCACCTTCCTATTAGGAACTTCTAGACCAGACTTGGTCACCTGCGCTGCGTCCTTGACTCCTGACTCCTGTCCAGCGTCCAGCGTCCAGCGTCCAGCGTCCAGCCTTCACCATATCCGTTTCCCCGCGAGACCCCGTCCCTGCTCGGATGGGGGGCCGCCCACCCTGCCTCCTAATGTAACTAAAATTGTAACCATCATCTTAGCGATTAACGCTGGTGGACAGCTTGGAGGATATGCTCAGATGCTTGCCCGATTGGGATTAAATCCAGCATATGCTCCAACTGTCCCCCTTGTGCTCGTAATATTGTCGTTCTTCCGCGACACTTTCCTGCGGGAGCTACACCTGGGCCGTCTCTTTCCCGGCGTCACCCCGGGTTACTTATTCCTACATGGGCTAAGGCTTTATTTATAGCACACATATTTTTTTTAATCTCGGTATTCATATGGATAATAACTATTGTAAATACCGTATTTCAATCTATGTCAATCACTTGTGGACTGCTAATAGCTATGTCATGCTATCATGGAATGTTTATGTAGTTGGTTTATGGTTTGATGGTTTGTCCACTTGAAGTCTTAACATTCTTGAATCTCAGCTATTCCGTGTACACATGTACCCAAGGACCCATTAAAACGTAGACCCATTAAAACATAATGTTCAGGCTCATTTCTTATTATTTGGATGCTAACTGCTAATGGGATTTTATTTCAATCTCCGGATAATAGAAGGATCCATAGATCTATGGATCTAGCATAAATAAACCCAAGTCACAAAGTGGTGGGGGAAAGTCTTCTCAGTCAGTCAACATAGTGTGTGACACATGAGGAATGATTCAGCCTACAGCCCTGCTAGTCTTGCTGCTCAAGAATCATCAAATAAGAGAAATAATCAACTAATTAATAAGTTTGAAGCTAAAACTCAAACAAGAGAAATAATCAATTAATTAATCAATCAAGTTATTTGGCAAAGCCTTTTACAATTGGTTTTACAGCTCTATTGCGATAGCCTTGTGAAACCCCAACTTGGTTAGGTTTGCGGATAAGATCTTACACACGTACTATGAATTGCAATAGTCTTGTGGAACTCCAACTTGGTTAGGTTTGTGTGTTAGATCTTACACGACTGACGCTTTCAGAGCTACATTGCTGGTAATCAAGTGGCTTTCTTCCGAGGAGATAAAGTGGTGGTGTTCAATCTCGTTTACGCAATTTCCTTGTTATCTATGAAGTAAGGAGCCATGCATGAGAGGCATGCAACCCTAGATCTAGTTTAGTAAGATATGTGGTGAGTGCATCCCTTAGATAGGGAGGCATACTTCACCCCCAAATAACTACCTAAAGCAATTTGGTTACTTTCCTTAAGCTCTAAGCAAAGAGGGGGCATGCTAGTACTTGTGCCTCACTTTGGTGGAGGAGATTAAGGGGAGCGAGAGCTATGGACCTAACTTTGGTGAGCTCTTTCTGATCTCTTATGTATTCTTATTGACTCTTGCTGAAGTAAAGAGCAGCAGCGGAGGTGTTGTCTGCGAGTTGTCCCTTGGAAGGACGGTGGGCTACTTGGATTGCTGGTATATGGTGGGTGTTGGTGCTTCTAATTGTCCCATCTCTCTAAAAAGGGGGGTGTTACTTAAGTGGTATCAAAGTGGGGATTGTCACTATAAAACTATAAAATTAGATTTTTTCTCAAAGAAAATAAAATTATATCGAATAAATTAAAAATTTAATAATCTAAAAATCTAATAATATATCGAATAAATTAAAAATCGAATAATTTTATTGCTTGAACCAATCTAAGCATTTACTTTTTGGTCCTCATTCTCCGGGTGGAGCTTTTAGCCCAGCCTTTGTAATCGAACAAAAACTCCATGTTAGTTCCGATGGGCTTCTTGAATGAAGGCTTTGTCACAGGTGACCCAAATGGCGCGATTCGCCGCGACGAGCCTTGGCGTGGCCACCGGATTGCTCCTGGGACCAGGAAGTTTCCTCGTCTCAGACTATCGGCATGGTGTGTATCCTGATTTTTCTGGTGTTCATCTCGGATGTTAAATTGCTGCACACAGTGATCAGTACAATGTGGCTTTAGGAGATGCGCCCTCGGAGAAGTTGACACATTGGAATGTTTCGGTTATTGAGCTGGAGGATACACTGGATGGGCAAGGTGAACAACAAGGTGAAGCTCCCAAGCTGATGCAAGATTTCGCTACTGGTTTCCGCTTGCAAACTTTGAGCCAGCAAGGTACGTGCCAAGCTCTCAGGGTCTCTTTTCCCATATCGTAAGCTGGTCGTGCTACAAGGAGAACATGCCTTGGTTATGGTGTGCCTGGATTCTCGGGTCAGGTCTTAATCTGAGGTCTTCACAGCTTGTTTGCAGAGAAACCACCGGAGAACATCGTTTTTCCTCGGCGACGAGGCAGTGAACTCAGTGTCACAAAACTGGAGTGTGGACCAACTTCCTTTAGTTCAGAGCGCATTTGCACAAGCCTCAGAGGAATCCAAGTGTGCAACCTGCTTAACCAGAGATACCATTCCTGACGCTGCTGCCCGAGCTGCACCTGCTGTTGTGCATCTTGAAGTGGTCATTGGTAAGAGGAGGCGGGAATACGGTCAATTAGTACTCTGGCAATGTGAATGTTAAATTCAGGTTCTTATTCTGCTGCTGTGATTCCTTTTGCTGATCCAGATTGTTTGCAGGAAGTTGGGGTTATGTTACGAAACTGAACGGTTCTGGAAGCATCATAAGTGCAGACGGCACTATTCTGACGAATTATCACGTTATTGCTCCTCTCCTGACGACTAAACGCCAATCTAAGGTATGAGTTTGAGGGTTGGGCATTCTGTCAATTGTAAGTCAGACTGCTCGACATCTGGTGTGATGATCGACCAATAAAGTAGCTGATTGCTGATGTGTAGTTCGTGTTCCCGAATGGCCCCATCAACAACATGGCTTATGGAAATGAACCTATCGGTGAGCAGCACGTAGCAATGTTGTGAATGACTTGTCTGTGACACTTTGGCCGTGGGCTTATACATTTGCTAATATGGTTCCTTGCTGATTTGTCGTGGTGATGAGCACAGGTCATTTGGTTTTGGAAACCATGGTTTTCCTTGCTGCTGCCTAGCTGTGAGGATGTGCTGACAACTCTTTGTGTGTTCTCATGAATTCAGGGAAGTTGTTTGTGACTTTGCAAGATGGAAGGAGACTTGAGGGGGTGGTTGTACACTACGATGCATCATCAGATGTTGCAGTTGTTAAGGTCAACTCCAGCACCCCTTTGCCTACTATTGCGTTCGGCTCATCTGGGGCCCTCAGGCCTGGTGATATGGTCATCGCGCTGGGGAGTCCTAATTCTTTCCAGAATTCAGTAACAGCTGGCATCATCGGGTATGTATTCCTTAAGTGTCCAAGTCCACTTGTCACTAGGAAGCAGCTGAAATCCACTGGTGGTTAGGAAAGCTGGGTAGAGAAGCACGGCCTGTAGTCAGTAGTTGTCCACGTCTTGAAGCTCTTACTTCCTTTCTATGGCTGTGGTGCCCAGTAATGTGGCCCGGACAAGCTCAGAACTCGGTCTTGTGGGGAGACCTTACACAGACTTTATCCAGATAAATGTGAAAATTACTCAGGTAAAGTTTGGTCTTAGGTCAGAGCTGCAGGGGAGTCATCTCCCAACGTGAGCTACTGAAAAAGCTTTGTTTGTTTTTGTTAGGGTAGCTCTGGAGGGCCTCTGGTTAATCTTGATGGGGAGATGATCGGGATGAACACCTTCAAGGAGGCTGGAACTGATTTTGGTTTCGCAATTCCGGTTGACACAGTAGTTAAAGTTCTGCAGCAGTTGAAGACCCATGGGTTTGTCTGCCTTCTGTTCCACTTTGTATTTTCAAGCCGCAATTTTCAGGGTTTTTGAGGAAGACGGACTTGCTCTCCTCTTTTGATTTTAAGGTGCGGTTTCTGAGATTCTCTCAATTTCCTATTTTGTTTTTTGCAGGCGTGTAATACGGCCATGGCTTGGAGTGGCCACGTTGGATATCACTGCCTCCAACATTGACCAGTACAAACTCACACTTCCACATGTCGTAGAAGGTGTTCTGGTCACAGAGGTAACAGCAGATCTTCGAATCTGCAAAATGAAATTTACGTGGCTTAGAACTGAAAGCTTTTAGTGACATTTTCTTGGCAGGTCAAGCAAGGTTCTCCGGGACAAAGAGCTGGTATAATGCCAGGAGATGTAATAGTCAGACTCGACGGACAACCAATCAGCTCACATGCTGCGGTTTGCTTCTGCTCATGGTTCACTAATTTAGTTTCGCATTCGACGTGCACATGTTCGTGAACCTGACCGTCGGACTCGTTTTGTATTGTACAGATCGGCGAAGTCCTAAGTGACAAGGTTGGAGTGTCCTTGTCGATGGTTGTTCTGCGGCCAGACAAGACAGTGGTGACGAAGGAGGTGATCCCAGTGGAGAACCCATATGTTCCCAGTCTATTTCAAGGATCTTTTCCGCTAAGCGGGGCATAGTCCCTCAATTGACCACCGTAGATGTAGAACGATTTATTGTTTCCCTTTACGCAGTGCTTCAAAGAAGGCATCCCTCTCCGCTTGTGACATGCCTGTAAGGGCACAATCTCCTACCCCCCATTCAGCCCCCCGGGCACAGTACTTGTCTTGTATTTCCTTTCTATGCCTGCACAAAGAGAACTCGTAGGTTAACCTGCCATGGGACAGGTGTGGAATGCGACACAAACTTTTGGATCTGCAAGCACGATACGAACAATTCTGCATTCTCCTTTGATTTCCTCAGAAGTTCTTGAACCAGTGGGGACGACTTGAATTGTGCATCCCTGTCCTCGTACCTCTTCTTGTTGGAATCTGCGGATGAGGGCCGACGATGAGGAATGGCATGTCGACTAGCCCTCAACAAGGTGATGTAGCTGAACAAGAAAATGCACCTTGGATTTGCTTCACAATGTCTGGAGCCGAAGGTAAAGAGGGCAAATCAAAGGAACCGATCCCGGGGATTCCTGAGAGTATACCAGCTTCAGCTGCACTTCAGTACAGAAGGTTAGTCTAGAGCAAGAAGGTATGTCATCAAAACGCACCCATCATACCTAACAAGCTTCGTGAAAGAGGACACATTGTAGATGTAGATTTGCAGGAAATGTCCACTGACATGGACATGGGGCTGCACTGTAGGTACCTGAATCTATGCAGGAGGTGAAGACGGTGCAGGCGGCAAGAGGCAGCAACACAGCGAGGCTGGCCTTTTGCCGAATGTGGGATCGCCAGTCCTCCACGCTGGTCCGCACCCGCACCGCAGCTGGCAGCTCCGGAGCAGGCCCATGGGCAGTGGATGGCGCTCCACACCGTATGCTCCTCGAGGACACTGGACACCAGGAGGTGCAGCAGGTTAGTGCAGCCGCCATCTTGTGTCGAGTTGAATGTGGTCCTCCCCACAAAGTCTCACTCTGGCTCCATAATCCCCGGCTTTAACAGGTCCCAGTAATCGCTCCCCTAATGCGCCCCCAAGAAACAGGTTCCGGCGCCGCAGCAGAGCTACCTCCTAGTCCCAACGAGTCCCCAGTCCGGACAATGATCACCAGCGGCCCACTTTTTCTCTTCCAAGGCTCCGTGATGAGGTCAGGCTTCTCCTGCGCCCTCTTCTGAGCGCGTGCTCGCTTGCGATCTATGAGTGGGCGGATGATGGAGCCGGAACTGTCCAGGCAGCAGCAAGCGATCCGGGTCTGGTCGGGATGCCCGCAGCAAGCATGGAGGATTCTGGTGGGTGGTAATCACACATCGGCTCGCTTTTGTGCGCGCTAGCAGGAGCTTGGCATCAGGAGCCTGCTGGCATTGCAGGGAAGGAGAACATTCTGGTTCAGGGACGGGAGCTGGATTGGATTGGATGCCTTCGCCTCAGATACAGATCCAGCAGATATGAGGACGGGCAGCAGCGGCAGCAGACTGGATTTCCGATGTCAGCCGAGGAGGTTTCTGCTGCGGGCTTTATTATGCGCGCTGGCCCTTGCTGCGGTGCCTCTGCTTGTGGTGCTCTACGAGGGCTGTTGCGTCGGGGGTGAGACGGCAGTGGAGTGTGCCCTCTGGAGGTTCAAAGCAGTGGGTGGTGAAGGCACATCAGGCAGGCCGCATGAGCAGCTTCTTTCCGAGAAAGTGCTCAACCTGCAACAGGCAAGAATGGGGCAGGGCAAGGACCGGAGAGGCAGAGTGGAAGATGCCTTCCATCTTTGTCCTGTGAGCGATAAGAAGGCTTCCGCCATCAGGAGCGCCGAGCCCTTGATTGTGGAAGAGCCCCTGAAACCATGGATCACCTTGAAAAAGAACATCCAGAACATTGTCTACCTTCCCGCCCTTCAGGATCTCACCCGCTACACCAGGCATGTGTATGTCGACATAGGGGCCCGGAACTATGGGTCTAGCATCGGCAGCTGGTTCAAGAAACAATACCCGAAGCAAGGGCAGGCGTTCCAGATCCTCGCCGTAGAGGCAGACACAAGGTTCCGGAGAGGGTATGCTGGCCATCCTGATGTGCAGTTTCTTCCGTATGCAGCATGGACCAGGAACGAGACTCTCTTCTTTGGGACCAACAAGGATGAACGCGGGGGTATGGGCCGGATTCAAAGCAAAATCGGGGAGGTGGGAAAGCGGACCATCTCAAGCTCTCAAAGGGACAACTACATTACAGTGGAAGGATTCGACATAGCAGACTGGTTGCACAAGAGCGTGACAAGAGATGACTATTTGGTGGTGAAGATGGACGTGGAAGGCACAGAGTTCGACCTCCTCCCCAAGCTGTTTGACACAGGAGCCATCTGCCTCATCGACGAGTTCTTCCTGGAATGCCACTACAATCGGTGGCAAAGGTGCTGCCCTGAGAGGACCACCAAGTTCCCCAAGACTTACCAAGATTGCTTAGCTCTGTTCCAGGCTTTGCGCCGCAATGGTGTCCTTGTTCACCAATGGTGGTAGTTGGGTTGGTGAAACCATGCATTTCATTACCCGGGTTGCTTGCTCTGACAGAAGCTTGTTTGGAGAAAGGACAAAGAAAGTCACATGTCCTCGTGTACCGGACATGACCTCAACTCAGCAGCTGCTGTGCCCCTCCTGATCCAGATGTAAACCAAAATCTCGCAGTTGTGCTGGGAATCAGCAAGGACCTGGAAGTGGTGGGGGCATCAGGAAGGTCTTGGTGGGGTTAGGTATACTTGCAGTGGCTGCCCTCGATGAATGCACCAAACCTACTGACAAAATCGTCTCCCAGATGGATAGTACTTCACCAACTGCTCCCATTGACAAAAGGCTAGTGGCTTCATATCCGTGTCCTACTGCCCTCCGTAGCAACATGTCAACCAGCTGTCTAGTGTCTGTACCGGACCCCAGTTGCATCCCTTCCCAACACGCACGGCCAACAGCCCCAGAACTAAAACTATACAGAACCAGACAGATACGTCCACCAAGTGTCTTATCCTTACCTACCTAGGTACTATGTCTAAATTAACAAATGAAAGACGCAAAAAATCCGCAGACCTTCCGATGCACATAAATTCATGCACTAAAATGAGCAGATCCGGCGCGGGAAACCCCCGCTTCACGAGCGCTCGACGAGATACCTGATCCTAAACGCTGAATTTCGGTGCACACCGCAGGCTTGGGCTTGGCACCCTGGTAAGCCTCGCACACGAATCTGGCCACGTCCAAGTACTCGTCCAGCAGAGGCGTTCCGTTCACCAGCACCCAGGGCACATACCGGTGAGGCGGATTCAAGCTGTCCGTCTCCTGCGCATTTTGCAGCTCCAACTGCGCTCCCAAAGGTCCCAGAAAGCACTCCACCAGAGGACGCAGATCCAGGCCGGACGGCTCCACGCAGCTGGTCCACTGCTGGTAGGCCACCGCGCCGTCCAGAGCCTCCAGGCAGTAGACGAAGGGGAACCACTGGGACACGTCCGGCCACAGGCTGATGGCACAGGTCTGGATCACGTTCAACCGACACTCGTCCTCCCCGTGCTGGCAGATCATGGAGCCGTCGTCGTAGACATGCGCGTTGCCGTAGGGGATGATCCGCAGATCCACGACGTCTATCAGGCCGTTCTCGAAGAATTTGCTCAGGTAGTTCACGATGAAGTTTCTGCAGTAGGGGCACAAAGATTCCGAATACATCTCCACCAACACCTTGCCGTCTCCCCCCGAGCTGTGCAGGACCGAGGCTGCTGAAGCCACGGACGCCTCGTGCGCTATGGCAAGAACGACGAGCAGCAGGAGCTGGCGGGATACGACCCGCACCGCCATCGCCATCGGAGCTGGCTGAGGTGACGAACGGATGGATGGACGGAGAGTAACCCCAGCCCCCTGTACGGTCACTTATTCGAATGTACCGATCGAACAGCCAGATATAAATCTCCCGGTTAGGGTTTAAGCCGATGTGAGTGGCGGGAACAGATGGTTGTGGGAGTGGCGCCCCGAGCTCTGGCGCTGGCTTCTGCGCTTCCCCGCTGCTCCTGCGCGGTGGCGGCTACTGCGTCAGGGGGAGGCTGCCGGAGGCATCTCGGCGGGGTGAGTGATTGTCTGTCTGTTTGGAGATTCATCCGCTTGCATGCAAGGCTTAGGGGTCAGGAGAAATGGCGGTAGAAGTACGGTTCTTGTGAGGTAGAGGCAAATCTTGTGCTTCTGAGGGCTGGATTTCTTTGTGCTGTAGGCTCAGCTCTTTGCCCGGAGCTTGTCAGTGATGGGATGTAAAGGGGGCCAGCTGAAGCTTCATGCAATCACTCCTTGTTGCTGCAGGTGGTACTATCTAGGGTTGGAGGGTTGCGGCGGTCTGTCTTTTCTTTTTGTTTTGTGACGGTTTTTTCCCTTGGCGTCTCGTATTGTTCCAGATCGTGGTTGCTTGACGTGCAGTTTAGGAGGTTGATCGTGTTTCTTCCTGTCTCCAGAAACGGGAGTGACTCGTTTCTTGTGTCCCTTGTCGCTGCATGTGGCCTTCTTTGTCTCGGAACCTGAGGAGGGTACTGGAGGGGTTAGCTGTGGTGCTGATTTGTTCCATCGTATCGGTGATCAGCCCCTCCTTGGTGCGAAGACAACCCGCTTTCTCAGCTAGCGCCGAAGTTCCAGCTTCTGTGAGTGCCATGGCGGAGCACGCGTTGGTTTCTCCTTATATCGTCGTATACGTGACTGTACCCGACGCTGCGACTGGTGCGAGTACAGTTTCTTTTGAATGCATCGTGTCGCAAAGTGTAGGTTTTCCTTCTTCTCAGAGAAATTTATTTCTGGATTGCAGGCACAAAGCTAGCCAACGGCTTGGTCTCGAACGGACTGGCTGCGTGTGTGAATCAAGTGCCTGGTAAGGGTTTATGGTTTTGCACAAGTCTAATGACCCGTCGTTACTTATGAGAAGCGGCGGAGTACTTGGTCAAGTTGCTGCCGCAATGTTGTCTGCTCGTGTGTGTAGCCCCACTGGTCCCTGTGCATGACTTGTGACTCTGGCTTTGATTGGCTCCTTTGGCCTTTGATGAACTCAAATATTTGCTACTCTTGATGGCTTTAAGTCAGTTGATGAGTATCCACCAAGATCTCTGAGGCCATGCGCGTGAAATGTAGTTTGCTTTTTCTCTTCTGGCAATGAGGAATCTAAAGGCCGGTCTGTTTTGCTACCCAGGCTTTGCTGCCTGCTGGCGGCATTGTGATGAGAGCATTTTTAGAGAAGGTTGACTGAGCCTCGTACACTTGCGGATGATCATGGATGTGGCTTGGCTGTGCTGTTGCATGTGGCCGGTGATTATACGAAAATATTTGCTACTCTTGATAGTTTGACTAAGTGATGTCGACCTTTCCACCGAGATCGATGAGGCCACTGCTACTGACACCCTTTCGTGAACAATGCACGAGATTCTTTTGGCTGTAGTGAGTGCATGCTGCGTGTGGCGTTGACGGGTTAGGTTATTGGGCGTTGGTAGTTTGTTACGGTCTAAAGTGCCGTGTTCGGATTGGA
Source organism: Anthoceros angustus (assembly GCA_010909165.1). Classification (NCBI taxonomy): domain Eukaryota; kingdom Viridiplantae; phylum Streptophyta; class Anthocerotopsida; order Anthocerotales; family Anthocerotaceae; genus Anthoceros; species Anthoceros angustus. The sequence goes on along the minus strand of MU008168.1, from coordinate 83,314 downwards.
CTTCTGGCCGTTGATGTCACAAAATATTTGCTACTCCCGATGGTCTTTGGCCAGGTGAGAGACGAATCTTACTATCACCAAGAACTGAGGCCTTTTACGTAGCTTTTGTAATGTGAAGTTGGTCTAGGGTGGAGTGTGCCAGTGATGAAGAAACAACAGTGTGTGTCATATGAGCCCTTGATGGCGTATGATTTTCTGCTTAATCTTCTCTCTGAGGCATGCCTGCCAGCCTTCGACGACAGTTCGGCTGACAGTCTAGAGTGTGTAGGTGAGCTGCGGGCAATGCATGTTTAAGTGTGTTTCCTTGGCTCGCTTTGCAGGTGTACAGTCTACTTATCAGTGGGAGGGCAAGGTATTTCCCTCCCTCGCCACGCTGCAACCCCGCAGGTCGAATTTGCACAGCCCGGCTGCTATGAGTAGATTCTAACCCTGTGGGTGTTCCGACTTTCCAGGTTACCACAGACCAAGAGCTTCTACTAATTATCAAGACACGGCAAACTTTGTTATCGGCCCTCACTTCCCACGTGCGAGCTAATCATCCTTACTCGTATGTGTGCGCAGATCACATGTTACCCATTGCCGCCCTTCTTGCAGTTCCTTGTTCCATCCATTGGTACGGGACTGACCGTGCGAGACCCACAAAGCTGACTGATACGTCATTCCTTTGCAGGGTGCCGGAGGTCATCGCTCTCCCCATCCTCGGAGGGAGCCCGGAGTACCTGAAGTGGTTAGGAGACAGTACGGAGGAGCCTAGCGTCTCCTGAGCCAAAGCAGCAGGTGTTTATCCGCCGCTCAATTACTTGTATAGCAAAGCCGTTGCAATGGAAAAGCTGTTCCGATTGGGCGGAGGGCGGGTGCCTGCCTCGTTTTGTGCATGTGTATCATGTGGTAGCAGCCTGGCGTGTGTAGTACATTGCGTTGATTATCGTGCCGTTGTTCTAGAACCGTCCAGTACCAAATTGGGCCGGAGCCAATTCGATGCACTTGCGCGGTGACGTGGGTGACGTGACGATCACCCCGTCGGTGGAGAAGAAGTTGCAGGGTGAAGGAAGGCGGTGCAATAATCCATCCGAGGGGGGCTGCCGCCGCCCGAGGAGGGAAGGAAGTTGCAGTCAAGAATGGTCAAGGTGCAGTAAAGGCTTGGCCAACCCCATTCGTCGGCAGAGCTGTTACACATTGTTTTTGTTTTTTTGTCGGTCTGCACTGTTGTCATTGCCGGGTGCACGAATGTCAGGTAGCTTGACCTCTTATTAGTGGGCGGTATGGAGTCAAATCGTGGACCGGGTACAGTAATCGGAGCCTGAATCCTGATGACTTGGCTCGTGTATGCGCAGCGGCAGGTGATCAGTGGACGGGGGGCAGTCTATCACGGGTTGCAAGGCCACTGCAGCGCAATACGCACGTTGTGGGGAGGAGGCGGAGCAAGGGCTGAAGGCGCCCGCCTTTATCCCTTCCTCCCTGCTTGTGCGCCGCGATTCCTACGCCGATTCTTTGCAGGAATGCCATAAATAAAGGACGCAGCGACGCAGGGTGGACTGCGGTCGTCAGGCCATGACTTGGACTCTGCCTTCTAGTGTAAGTCCCCCTCCCTGCCCGCTTTCCCAAGCTCCCAAGCTGGTTGACTGGGGGTTTCCCACATCCCGGTTCCGGGTAAAAGCACTGGCAGCAGGCCGTGGGCCTGGTAGCCGGTGCCGGTGCCGGTGCCGGCGCTGGTTCCGGTGCTGGTTCCGGCTGTGTCTGTGTGGGCGTTGCTCCTGTTGCTCTGCTACCCCCCCCCCTCCTGCTCCTCGTCACTTCGTCAACGCTTCTAATTTTGGGGCCTCGTCGGGTGACATTGTCATGCTCCGGGTCCGGGTCCGGGTCTTGGTGGCTGGCTGGCTGCCTGTGACTCCTGATTGGGCTACATAAGGAAGAGACGGGAGCCGGCGGGCAGTCTTGACAAGGAGCCCAAGAAGGGAGCGAGAGAGAGAGAGAGAGCGAAACGAGCATTGGATTCTCGACTCGAGTCTGCAGGGCGCTTGAGCAGGCGCAGGCGCAGGCGCAGGCGCATGTGGCACAGGAAGCGGCAGGATAAGGGCATTCCAAAGCAGCTGGTAATATGAGTAGCGCATCGCGCAGATTGCAGTAGCAGTGTGCCATGTGCGTGTGGATGTGAGTGCACTTGTTTGTGCGGAGGGAGGGCCTGGCTTGGTGTTGAAGTTCAGCGGTGGTGGGCAATCGAGCGATGCGCTAGGTTGCCGAATGGCTACGGCAGCGGTAGGGGTGGATGAGTTGGGACCGTCGTTCAGGTTCGCACGGCTGGGAGGCATGAAGCCGCAGCCGCCGCCGGGGATGGGGCTGGGGCTGGGGATGGCGGTGGGCAAGGGCAAGCTCAAGGTGCACCGCAGCGCCGGCCGCACCGACCACGTGCGCAGAATCGATCTGTCGGTGAAGCTGGAGGATCCGGAGGAGTCGCAGCAGCGGGAAGTGGTGGAGCGGCCGCGGGAGCCGGATGCAGGCCTAGTAGGGGTAGTCGCTAGGGAGGCTGGGCGAAATCCCGCGGGGAATGCGCATTGCGGTGACCATGCGATGGAGGAGGCGGAGGTGGAGGTGGAGGTGGAGGCGGAGGCGAAGGCGGAGCCTGCCGCCGATGAGTCGACTGTGGAAACCACGGGGTCCGAGTACCAGGAGCGTCCGCGGCTGCCGGTAGCGGGGCATGCGAGTCCGGAGCGGCAGCACCTGGCCCTGTCCGTCTCCAACGACGAGGAATGCACCAGCCCTGGGCCGTCGGGGTCGCAGGAGATGCTGGCCCAGTCCCAGGGCGTGTCCGTGAACGACGTCCGGCAGCAGGGGCAGGATTGGGATGTGCACGACATCGGGGAGCGCCTCAAGAGCCTGGTAAGTTCTCACTTCCCGAACCGAAGCCTCGCCCGCATCTCCGGCTTCTTTCTACTTCCTGGCCTGTTGGGATGGTTCGCAGAAGTGTGGCATTCAATTAGGTGTAGCATTTGTTGGACATGCACTTCAGTTCTCTTCAGTGGAGTCGACCCGAGTCTAGACCCGACTTCCCCAAGATCCAGGCTAGCCAAACGCAACAAACCCGTTTCCTTCCTTCCACCAGCCGCCAGCCAGCCACCCTGCCTGCCGCCCCTTCGCTCCTCCCCCCGGACCTGCCGGTCTTCTTTATCAATTTAGTCAATACACGGGAGGTAAGTCAACATTGACTGGCAGTGACTTGCAGAGACGAAGTCAACCATCGTCGGCCAGTGGTGAGCCCGACGTTCCCCCTCCCTCCCTTTCTTCCGCTGCTTTGCTTTCTCGAAGTTGCGTGCTTGCTCTTCCAAACTTCCCCTTCTGGGCGCGCGCCAGTGTGCGCGTTCCTCTCTAGGCTGTCGAGCCCGGCCGGCCAGCCTAGGACGGATGCCACCTCTTCTTCTCCACTCGACTCTAGACTCCCAGAGATGATACATGACAACTCTGGGGGTGATGACCCTCTACAGGAATGCCACCTTCAAATCCTTCAGTGCCTGGGTATGGATGCATAATGTTATGGCCGGCTGCATGCGCAGACGCACCACCATGTACTGCATTTGCCATTGGGGTTGGCTGGGGCTGGGGCTGGGGCCGCGCTAAACTGTGCCAGTGACAGATCCAGCGTCACGGCCGTGGAGGATGAGTTCCCTCCCGCCAGCGCCTCCGCCAATTCCAGAATGCACCTCCTCCGCCAGGTATTACTAGTGGGTTGGTGACCTTGGCAAGCCTGCTTGTCCCAGGCCTGTAAAACAACCTCAGGTCGCATTCATCAAGTTGATGGAGGCTTGCATGCGTGGAAGTCGAATTGGGATGCGATTCAATGTCAGTGCCAGTGCCAGTACCAGGTCCCCGGTCGAGGAGCCGATTGAAGGAGAAGTGAATTCGGTGTACATGTGCGCCTGTAATTGCAGCTGCAGGGGATGGAGGAGAAGATGGCCTCCGTGAGCGAGGAGAACGAGCAGCTGCGGAACAAGCTGGAATCCGTCACCAACGAGTACCGTACCCTGGTGTCCTTTCTGCACCAGCACCAGCACCAGCACCAGCATCAAGTGGTCCGAGCCGGGTCCGGCGTTACGTCCGCCGCAGCTGTACATGTTCCAGCACCACCTCCTGCTGTGGCGCATGCGCAGGGGCTTCAACTTGGCTACCCCGGGCCCCCCGTTCTGCCCATCTCCCAGGTGACGTTCCATTCGTGTGTGGATCCACCACATGCTCGAGATATAATCTCTCAACTGTCCCAGCTCACATGCAAGGTCTGACTGTCTGACACGCCTACCCCGGCTACTCCGGCTGATGCAGGGTCTGATGAGTGGTAGCACCTACTACGCCGCTCCTACGGCAATCGCAGGACAGGAGTCCCTCACATCCCCCATGCTAGCGGCGGCGGCCATGGCAGCTTCCGCGTCGGCTGCGTCTCCAGAACGGCAGAGCCACTACCACTTGATGCAGCAGGGCGCAAGCTTGGGCGCGTCCGGATCCGACACCAGGCACTGGAGCCAACAGCAACAGCAACAACAACAACAAGGCACCGCGGCTCCCGCTCACCACAACGTTTTCAATCACCACCAGCTGCACGGGCAGTGCGTGACTGCCGCTGAGCAGCAGCAGCAGGACAAGGACCGGACACACAGCTTCCCAGTGCTACACAAGCGACATGTGAACGACGCAGCCGTTACCGTGACGGCGCGCGATGTGCAAGGACAAGCCCACGCCTCCTCCAGCTCGCACGAGGCGTACGGGCAGGACATGGAGCATGCAGCAGGCCTCCTCGGCGGCTGGCTGGGCCATCCCAGCAAGATGATGAAAACGGAGGCACGCGGAGGCGTGGCGTCAGGATCCCCAACCAGTATTGCTCCTGCTACCGCTCCTGCTCCTCCTCCTCCTCCTCCTCCTCCTGCTCCTGCGGCTGCTGCTGTCGTCCCCGCAGATGTCCCCAACCAAGCCACCACAGTTCTGGATGCCGGCGCTGGAAGAAAGGCTCGAGTCCAAGTACGAGCCCGATTAGACGCGCCCACGGTGAGCCCAATTTCTCCCTCCCCTCCGTTCTCGATTGTAACAATTATGGAACTTTCCCACCTGACCATGCTGGGATCACGCTGGCGCAGATGAACGATGGCTGCCAGTGGAGGAAATACGGGCAGAAGATGGCCAAGGGGAACCCGTGCCCGCGCGCCTACTACCGCTGCACCGTCGCTCCCGGCTGCCCTGTCCGCAAGCAGGTGCCTTCCTTCTTCCACGACAAAATTGCATCGCATTGGATCATGCATTCGTTTGGCTAGGTCCGTGGACTGACACGCTTCGCCTCCAGGTGCAACGGTGCGCGGAGGACAACTCCATACTCATCACCACTTACGAGGGGACGCACAACCACCCGCTCCCGGCCTCGGCAGCGGCCATGGCGTCCACCACGGCCGCAGCCGCGTCCATGATGGTGGCGGGATCCACAGCACCGACCATCCCCGGGGGCAGCGCCGCGGCCACAGCGGCAGCGACGCTGATGGACCCGCAATCGGCAGCGGCCGCGCAGCTCGCGCAGCAGTTGGGATTCAACCCCTTCACGCACTACATGGCGGGGTCGGGGGGGCCGGCGCCCGGCGGCGCCTGCATCACGGCGTCCGCGCCGTGCCAGACCATCACCCTGGACCTGACCAGCAACCCGACGACGCAGCTCAGCCTAGGCCGGCAGCCTCCCGGCGTCTTCTTCCCCGGCGCAGCCCATCCCCCGGCTCCGGCTCCGGCCCCGGCCCCGGCCACCATTAAGCCCGCGCACTCGCAGCTTCACGAGTCCGTGAGCGCGGCCACGGCTGCCATCACCGCCGACCCTAACTTTACCGCAGCCTTGGCCGCGGCCATCACAACCATCATCAGCCAGGGCAGCGCGGCCGCCGCAGCGCCCGGGGCCAGGAGCAGCGAGCCCGGCGTCACGGCCTCGGGATTCTACGCCCCCGCGCCGCCTGATGCTTCCTCCTTCGGCCCGGCGGCCTACAGTACCATCATCAGCTCCGCGCTGCTCTCGGTGCAGCAACATCAGCAGCAACAGCAGCAGACCGTAGATCCCGGCAGCCCCGAGTCAGAGAATGCCGATGCAGTGCTGAGGCCATCTCCTTCCTGCCCGCACAGCCCTCCCACGTCCTCGAAGTAGTTAAACTGATTGTGTGGTTAGCTAGCTGCTCTCCCTGTGACCTCACTAACTCGCCGCTGTACATTACAGATCGTTCTGGAAACGAAGCCAAGTCGCTAACTAACTTTTTGAAATGGCATCTGGTATCTTTGCCAAAAATTTGAGGAGCCGCGCCACTGTGATCTGGCATACGGCAAGCTTGAATCTCGTCACATAGAAATTGCATCATCAAAGGATGGCGTCCTCAATGGCCGTTGGGATTGTGAAGTCTAGAATGAGAGTTTTACTAAGAGGATACACGGTCCTCCAGTGTCGCTGAAGAAAGGTACGCTTCGAGACAGCCGGGGCCACAAGGTGAGGTAGACGATGTAGAACCTTCGCCATTTTAAAGTGCACAGCAGCAGCAGTTGTACCTGTTCAACATGGCTGGATGGATCTGTTCAACAACAAGGCTGGATGGATCTGTTCAACATGGCTGGATGGATCTGTCCAACACCAAGGCTGGATGGATCTGTTCAACACCAAGGCTGGATGGACCTGTTCAACATGGCTGGATGGATCTGTTCAACAAGGCTGGATGGATCTGTTCAACATGGCTGGATGGATCTGTTCAACATGGCTGGGTGGATCTAAACTACCATTTAAAATCAATCACAATGCACTTCCTGTCCCCTGCATCTGCTTACATCAGCCCTCTTTAAGGCTCCACGGTAGTGCCGAGTCCTTGCCCTATGTTTGCCGGAGAAACTGCTTCCACGCTACAAAGCTGTCCACCAGAATTTGCTCCCCGCAGCGACCACCTGCACATGTTGCATGCATTCTATGCTCCTCGTGATCCGCATCGCGACCATCCGCAAGAGAATAGAGGGTGTGCAGCTGCAGCTGGTGGACTTGCGATTATGCTTAGATCGTCCAACCAAGTAGTAAGATCGGGATGCACAGTTCAAGACTGACGTCTCGACGGTGTATACCAAATCACTCATGAGCAAAGCGTTGTTCTGCTCAGGCACAACCTTGGGCAAAAACTTCCTCTTGACCAAAAACGAGCAGGTCAAGATCCCCAGCAGCTGGCACAAAATGTGCACTCAACTTCGCACCCAGTTGGCCAGCGGGTGGCGGGGGACTGAGTTTACGGCCAGATCGCGACACAAAAGGAAGACCATGTCACCATTTCATCGCAGTACAAATGACACCTTCGGCGACAGCTCCCACACGTTATGACCACGGCTTGCTCTCCTTGGTCTTATACATACACGGTGTTTAGATGATATGCTGCACAAAGGATTAACGTTTTAGCCATGATTCTGAGAGTCCCCTCGGAGCTACAGCACCCACCTCCCTGTGCCCACACAAAGTGCCGTCATTTCTGTAGCACCAGGAACTGGACCTTCTATCGTCATTTCACCTATTGCAACCTTGTCCGACTCTTGGGATGCCTGTATTGTCCCCAACAGCAAAAGCATGCACCACGCCGTCCAAGTCTGTCCACCAGCTCTGACCTGGCCGCTTCCATGCACTGATCCTTTTCCTCCTCGCCTGCATCTCCTCTGCCTGCTCCCACATCTGGGCACTGCTGTATATATTTGACATCAGCAGATATGCTGCTGCATCTTTCACATCTAGCTTTACTGCTTCCTTGAAAGCATGACATCCCACCTCCACATTGCTCCACTTTTGACAAGAACCCAAGAGAGTGTGCCAAACTGCAGCACTAGGCAGCGCAGGAATTGACCTTGCCAAAGATAGTGCCTCATCCAATCGGCCTGCACGACCCAGGAGATCCACCATGCATGTGTAATGCTCCACCGTGGGAGTGATACCAAACTGTCTGCTCATAGCCTCGAAGTACTTTTCCCCCTTGTTCACTAGACCTGCATGACTGCATACAGTTAGCACACTGAGGAATGTGATGGCATCCGGCTGTATCCCATCCTCTAGCATTCTCTGGACCAAGTCACATACCGCCTCACTATCTCCTTGGCGGGTGTAGCCTGCAACCAGTGCACTCCAGGCCACAACATCTCGTTTTGGCAGGTCATCAAACACCTCCTGTGCATCAACCATGCTACCACACTTTCCATACATGTTTATCAAACTGCTGGCTACACACACATCAGCTTGAAGCCCTTGTTTTACAATGTCTGAATGTAGCTGCCTTCCCACATGTAAGGCTGCCACATTTCCACACACTTGCAGGAGGCACGCAAAGGTCACAGAATCAGGTACAGCCATGCTATCTCCTTGCATATCTCTGTAAAGACGAAGGGCCACCTGACCCATTCCCTTCTGTGAATACCCTGCTATCACGGTATTCCACGTCACCACATCTTTGCTATCAAGTCGGTCAAACACTAGTTGAGCATCCTCGAGACTGCCACACTTTGCATACATGTTTACCAAGCTGTTTGCTACAAGAACATCTTCATCATGTCCTCGTTCTCTAATTTGCACATGGAGCTCCTTCCCCTTCTCCAAAGCAGGGATGCCAACACTTGCACAAGCCTGCAATAGAGACACAAATGTCACACAGTCGGGTTGGGCACTGCCTTCTGCTTCCATAACACTGAAGAGATGAATGGCTTCCTGCCCCAAGCCCTGGTGGATGAATCCTGCTATCATGGCATTCCAGGTCACCACATCTTTAAAACCAAGTCCGTCAAACACCCTCTGTGCATCTTCAAAGCTGCCACACTTGGCGTACATGTTCACCAAGCTGCTGGATACAAACATATCACCTTCATGTCCCCGTTCTCTAATCTGCGCATGAAGCTGCTTTCCCTGCTCCAAAGCTGAGGTGCCCACACTTGAACATGCCTGCAAGAGGCACGCAAATGTCACAGAATCAGGTGCAGCCATGCCATCTTGTTGCATATCCGTGTACAGATGAAGGGCTTCCTCCCCCAGGCCCCTTTGGGAATACAAAGCTATCATGGCATTCCATGTCACCACATCTTTTGAAACAGCTCCGTCAAACACTCGTTCAGCATCTTCCAAGCTGCCACACTTTGCATACATGTTTACCAAACTGTTTGCTACAACCACATCAGATTGGTGTCCCTGTTCTCTAATTTGTATATGAAGCTGCTTCCCCTTGCCCAAAGCAGAGGAACCTATACTTGCACATGCCTGCAGCATGCACACAAAGGTCACTGAATCAGGTACAGTGATGCCCTCTTCCTGCATAGCACTGTAGAGACGAAGGGCTTCCTGGCCCATACTCTGCTGGGCATACCCTGTTATCAAGGCATTCCATGTGACCACATCCTTTCGACCAAGTCCTTCAAACACTTTCTGAGCATCCTCTAGGCTGCCACACTTTGCATACATGTTTACCAAACTGCCGCCTAGAAACCCATCAGCCTGATACCCTTGTTCGCAAATTTGTGCATGAAGCTGCTTTCCTTTCTCTAGAGCTGGTATGCCCATACTTGCACACACCTGCAGCAAGCACACGAATGTCACAGAATTGGGTACAACAGTACCTTCTTCTTCCATCACGCTGTACAGACGAAGGGCTTCCTGCCCCATGCACTGCTGGGAATATCCAGCTATCATGGCATTCCACGTCACCACATCTTTATGATCGAGTCCATCGAACACTCTTTTAGCATCTTCCAAGCTGCCACACTTTGCATACATGTTTACCAAACTGTTGGCAACAAACACATCAGTCTGGTATCCTCTTTCTCTCAATTGCATATGAAGCTGCTTCCCCTTCTCCAATGCCCCGGCACCCATGCTTGCACAGGCCTGGAGGAGGCACACAAATGTCACAGAGTTGGGTACAACGATGCCTTCGTTGTGCATGGCACTATACACCCGCAGGGCTTCCTGGCCCATGCCCTGCTGCGAATATCCTGCGATTAGAGCAGTCCATGTCACTACATCTTTCTGAGCGAGACTGTCAAACACTCTCTGAGCGTCATCCAAGCTACCACACTTTGCATACATGTTTACCAAACTGTTGGCTATTTTCACGTCCGCTTCATGTCCTTGCTCTCTAATTTGCTCGTGCAGCTGCCTCCCTTTCTCCAACGCCAGGGTGCCCATACTTGCACATGCCTGCAGCAGGCACACAAATGTCACTGAATCGGGTACAACGATGCCCTCCTTCTGCATAGCAGCATGAAGACGAAGGGCTTCGTGGCCCAGGCCCTGCTGGGAATACCCTGCCATCATGGCATTCCAAGTCACCATATCTTTCTGACCAAGTCTGTCAAACAGTGTCTGAGCGTCCTCTAAGCTGCCACACTTTGCATACATGTTCACCAAACTGTTGGCTACGGACACATCACCTTGGCATCCTCGTTCTCTAACTTGTGCATGAAGCTGCTTCCCGTCCTTCAAAGCTGACACACCTACACTTGCACATGCCTGCAAGAGGCAAACATAAGTCACAGAATTGGGTACAGCAATGCCTTCTTCTTGCATAACACTGTACAAACAAAGGGCCTCCTTCCCCATGCCCTGCCGGGAATATCCTCCTATCATGGCAGTCCACGTCACGACATCCTTCTGACTGAGTCCGTCAAACACCCTTCTAGCATCCGCCAAGCTGCCACACTTCGCATACATGTCCACCAAGCAGTTACAGACAAACAAATCACGGTCAAGCCCACTTGACAACACATGGGCATGCAGCCCCTGCCCAGTTCGCAAGTCTCCTCCCTTTGCACAAGCCTGGAGGGCTGCCACAAACACATGGCCGTCTGGCTTCACGCTGGTCCTTCGCATCCGTTCATACAGCACTATGGCCTGCTTGTCTTGTCCCTGTTTGACATGCGAAGAAATTATGGAAGACCACATGAAGGCATCTGGTTCGGGCACCATGCTGAACACCTCCATCGTGTCCTGCAATCTGCCATGAGAGGCATACATTCGCAGAATGTGGTTGCACAGGAACGTGTCCAACTGATATCCCAACTTCACCGTGAAAGCATGGACGCGGCGACCCAGAACAAGATCCTTCCCTGCTACACATGTCTTGAGCATAGCATATAAGAGAGATGTGGAAACACAACAGTCTGTCATCACTAGAACTCCCAAAGCCTCAACTGCCTCTGCGAGATGGCCATTAAGACATAACGTCATCACGGTTTGAGTCGTAACGCCAGCTTCATATCCTTCAGGCCTGCAAGTCTCAGGATCATCCCGCAAACTCCAGTTTGATTTAGAGGCACCACCAGCCATCTCCGTCTCCAACACCACCAACGTGTGTATCCACCCAAGCTCTTTGGTAGAGATTCTTCACTCGTTCCAATGCCCTCCACGACATCAGCAACACAGCATGTGTTTCAGATGATTCATGTACATGTGACCCGTACCCAACATCGTTTGAACTTGGCCAGAGCGGCCAGAACTTGTACTTCACCATTTGAAGAACGGTAGTTAAAATATTTGATGGATTAAGGAAGCCTGTAAGACCTAGCGGCACGATTGTGGAATCGGGCAGGGCCAAACTATGTGACTGGGGAGGCATGCGGATGGACCCCGGACTTCGGCATGCCATGGCTGGATGGATGTGAGGAACCAGCGGCATGCACAGCGCCAAAGGGTTGCCCGGCAGTGTGTGGACCGTGGTGGGCCCCACTCCTGCACTCGCTCGCATTATGACAATTTTTATGGACCGGGTTGAAGCAAGGCTAAAACAATTTTAGTAAGATCTAAACTAGATTACGTGAAATTTTGGCTTCTATATAAGCTTCTTAGGAAGACAAAGATTTTATGAAGGACACATATTCTATAAAGGACCAAGGCTTCACTCTATAAAGTTTTAGGTTCTTTACGTTCATTCTATAAATTATAATAGAGGAATTACAACATCTTTTGCTGGTCCACAAAGAGGACGAATATGACGTCAAAAGAGCAGCATGAAAGAAAGGTGGGGAATATGACATCAAAAGAGCAGCGAGATGAACATTTTCTCGCTAAAACAACAAGGAGGAAGAGTACGATGGGGCGTGTTGAGGATCCAAAGAAACGCAGGACTACATTCTTGAAACGACAACATGGTCTTCTAAAAAAAGCGAAAGAGCTTTCCCAAATGTGTGGTGCCCAACTTTGTGTATGGAGTACGGGTAATGCCAATACAGCGTTCCAAGATACATTTGATGTGAAGTTTGCCTGGAGTTCTAGTGAATTAGGACTTTCCGACATAATCGACAAATATGCAGCTATGTCTCAAGAGACTAACTTGAGCGACAAACAAAAATTGGATGCTATTTCGCTCACTCAGAAACTTTTACTAAAAGAGACCAGAGAATTAGACAATGCAAGGTATGTACTCTTATTGTTTTTATGTGCAAGATGATGTTCTTATGTATGATTTTTTGGAAAGTCTCTATGAGTAATTTTAACAATTCTTCTAAAACAATATAAATATCTTCAGGGATAATAATAAGAGATTCAAGAAAGGTATGACGGATGAAATCAAAAGTCGCTGCAAGGAGTTGGAAGACCAACTATTGCACTGCCAATACAACTTGGAAATATTGGAGAGCGGCCAATACAATGGAATGAGATTTGATAATATTTTTCCAATACATAATCAATATTCCATAGGAAGTACTTCAAATAATGATTGCACATTGGAGAACAACACAAGATGGGGAGGGATACAATCAAATGGACAAAGTGTTCCAATTGGCAATACTTCAAATTTGATAGTACATGATCCCACCAATTGCTACTTTACGAATCAACGTCAAGATAAATGTTTTGAAAATAATGTTATGACTCAAGATCTAGAGTTGCACGTCATGAACCAGTACCAACATCCATACCAACAATATGTTTTCCCACTTGAAGAAGCTATAACATTTAATAATGATATCATAGAAAAGGAACCGGCCGCCACATATGAACCTCTAGGTTTTGAAAAGAACATAGATGAAAATGAAGCAGGTAAAGAAACGCAGGATAAATATGCAATGTTGGCAGTACACAACAGTTATCTTGGCGAAGGTTCTTTGAACGGCTACGCTCCAAACATTGATTACACTAAGTACAAGAGAAGTTGGCGAGAGATGCATTCTAATCGACATAGTGTCCCAATTCACAATACTTTTATAGCACATGATCACACCAACTACGAGACCACGAGTCAATGTGAGCGTAACTATATTCAAAATGGTACTATGGCTCCAGGTCTAGAATTCAACACAATGTACAAGTATGAGAATCCTGACCAACTGAAGGCTGTTGAAAATGATCTTATATCAAATGGAGTTCTGAACAAGGAGTTTCGATATAAGAAAAACCAGAATGAAGACTTTATGTCTAATGGAAATTCAAATAACTACATTCTGAAGCAAATGCATGGGTTTTCAAACCAACACAAAACTATCCAACTTGAAGAAGTCACAACTACTAAGGAGGATATGAATGTTGTATCGGCAAACATTAATGTAGATCTACATCATAATGAAAATGACGAAGGAGGTGTAATAGAAGATCCAAATAGAAATAAAGAAGCTGAGGTAATATCATATATATTGAGAATCATGCGTAAAGAAAATGGTCTAAGTGAAGATGAAGAAGGAGATAATGAATGAGATGGAGGAAATAAAGATGAAGATGAAGATGAGAGAGGAGAGAGGAGAGATGATGATGATTGACCAACGAGCCTCACCGGGGTTAGAGGGAGCGAGGAGGAGAACCAGATGGAATGCATAGGGGTGAGCGAGGTGCACCTTTTACAAGTGCTCTCATAATTGAGATCAAGGTTTAGTAAGGTTTAGGTTAGGGATCATGGGTTGTAATCTATTATTTAGTTTTAATAAATTATCTTTTAATTCGTGAAACTTTTTCTTATTGTAGAGAACATTTTTAAATTCATCCTAAATATTCTTTGTCATTTTAGTTTTGAAAATGCGTTTCTTAAGTTTTAAAGAATTTTGAGACGTTTTAGATATTTCAACGTATGCATCAAAGCCCCATTCTGGGATTTTGATTTGGAATAACAATTGGCGCTTGCACACAAAGAGATTGGGGCATGATATTTATAACAAGTAGCCCCCCAAGGCTGGGAGAAGGAAGTTGGTGATGGGTGGCACCTCGTCCAAGCATTTATTTGTCCCAAGGACGCTTGATTGTGTAACCCTATAGGTCACTAAAAATTGGCAGCCTGGCACACTGCAGAGACTAGGGCTGGGGATGAGTGGCACCCCATACAAGCACTAATCCGTTCGACAGACTAAGACGACTATGGCATGATATTTATAATAGGTGACCCATAGGACCATGAAGTTGGGATGGAAGTTGGGAATGAGTGGCACCCCATCCAAGCACTGATCCGGAGATTAGGGCATAATAGTTAAAACAAGTGGCCTTGTAAGAATGGAAGCTGGGGATGGGTGGCATCCCATCCAAGGCAGTGATCCGTCCAAAGGGCACTTAAGAGACTAGGGGTAGAGATGGATGACACCCCATCCAAGTACTGTTCCTTCCGAAGGATGCTGAACAGTGTAACCCCGTAGGACACTAACAATTGGCGGCATCGCACACTAGGGGTGGGGATGGATGACACCCCATCCATGTATTGTTTCGTCCAAAGGACGCTTAACTGTGTAACCCCCCGTAGGACACTAATAATTGGCAGCCTCCACCGTTGCACATCCTAAACACTAATTTTCAGCTTAGTTTCAAACATGTGTTTCTTAATTCATTCTAAAACCTAATTATATTTTTAGGTTTGAAAATATGGGCATCCGGCTGGAGTGGAACCCCTCACCACCGAGGGAGATTTGGGAAGAGATTCCCTCTACCTTGCTGCTGACCGGGGCACCAGAGAAGGCGGCCCCAACCGCGAACACGCCGGTGGAGCCAGAAGTCGCGGCAAGAAGAGCAGCTCAGGAGGCGACAGAACCAACCCCGGTTGCCCCAATAGAGCCACACCGGACAAGGGCAGAGGGCCAAAAGAAGAAAACGGTGGTTGTAGCCACCAGACCCGTAGTACCGGTACCACTGTCGGTGGATAAAGAGTGGGCAGCAACGAAGTTGGCTATCCGTTTGGCGGAGTGGGATGCCGCCCAGGGAGCCGGGGGACATTGGCAGCAACCTCACCCCGAGCTGGTTCTTTCCCCCACTAGGAGGGGGAAGCGAGCTAGCTCTCAGACCCCTTCACCCCCGTCGAACCCCAAACGACGGAGGGCAGAGAAGGAGTTGCAATTGGCCGCCAAGAGGGCCAAAAAAGTAGAAGGGACGCCGCCGGATAGCTAGGACCTGGCCTAGGACATGGCTCTGGGCCCCCTGCTAGAGGCTGGAGTAACCACGTAGGACCAGCTCCGTAGGGCGGTCTGGCAACCCTAGTAGATCGAGGTAGCTATAATAAGCCAAGGAGATATGACATGCACACAGAAAGCTTTGACACTTATGGTATACGCTGATGACGTGATTAGGGAAGGCTCTGCAGATGTGGACTCTATTACGTTTCATCAATAAACCTATAGGATAAGGACACATGTACCAAATTGGAGTGCTCGGATGCTTCATAGTCCCGTAACTCACAATCTGTCTCCTTATATGGGACTGATGGCTCTGGAAACTCGAGGGGCACAAGTGGTGAGAACTCATCATTAGAGTAAGCAAAGTCGTGGGTAACAAACCTTCTTCTAGCCATTGCTCTGATTGTATTGGGGGCTGGCTGTGGGGCTGGCACAGGTCTAGCGGGAGCACCCATGTTGGCTTCTGCTTCCCTCCTCACCCTAAGGACTGCGTTGGTTGTTCCCCTGGGGCACCCGCGTCTCCTTTGGCCCGAACCTCCAGTCGTAGGTGCTGCTGGGCTAGTAACCCTCTCTAGCTGTAAGGCAGTTGTCCTAGCCCGGGACACTGCTTGCCTGGTGAAATGACCACGATGGTCACTCAGATGCTAGTGTTGTGGCTGTCGCTGCACATCGGAAGATACACTACAAAGGATCCAGAGAAAGAGAAAGTGGAGAAAGAGAGGGTATGGATGCATGCTTGTGATTTAAAATGCAGTGGCTTTTTCTCCCTCGAAGTAGCAGGACCTCAACTCCTCATTCTGTCACGCAGGCTGCAGAGCAATGCATACGAAGTGAGGACGATCTCCAGAGAAAGCAAGATAAGGTGAAGAGCAAATACAATCCCATTCACCGTGAGCGGGATGCAGAATTGTCCCCTAACTATCTGGAGGTTGCACCTGATGAGGTAGGTACTCATCTTGTTTCACTAGGCAATTTTTCTTTCAGGTCCCTAGTAAGAGTTATTCCTCTTCTTAGGTAGCTAGGGTCAGTTCCCTACCTAGGTTGCTAAGGTCAGTTCCCTGCCTAGGTTGCTAAGGTCAGTTCCCTATCTAGGTTGCTAAGGTCAGTTCCCTACCTAGGTTGGTAAGGTTTCCCTAGTTAGGGTCAGCCCCTTAACTAAAAGTTAGGGTCAGCTCCTTAACTAAAAGTTAGGGTCAAGTCCCTAGGAACTCTAGTTAGTCTCATTGTTATGACTATCTATCAGGTTTTCATTATTCTTCATGGCTAACTGTTTCATTCTAACTTTGTTTTTGCTGCAGGTTGGTGCTTGTCCACTTGTTGAAGCTTATGCTGCAGCCAAACATTTCTTCATCACATCCACTATTTTCAGATAAGTAATCCTCATCATCTCCTTCTCTTTCAAATTCATGCCCTTCTTTTATGTCTTCAGTTGTTCTAGAAAATAAGGATGTTGTCGTGTTTGCTTCCATTGCCTCTATCTGAAAATCTGAGTTGAATGCTCTTAAAATACCTATCTTTTTCCATCCATGTTTGATCATATTTTGCATATTTGAAACATGTGTCCATGCATTGAATAACCATTCACACACCTTGGGCTTCAAGTTTTTCAGTTTGAGATTAACAGCTATTTTTCCTCCTCCGCTGAGTTGCTCTTCAATAGTAGCGGCTGTCTACTTACAGAATTCTCACTTGAAAGTATGCTTCAAGGGTCGTTGAAGGACTACATCAGCAGGTTGTAACTTGCTGGTGCATCTAGCGTGAATGAAGATCACACATATCAAAGGGATAATTCAAGCTAGAGCACCTGAACTCATTGGAAACGGAAATTTCGAGGTTAGCATTGATTGGACAAGAAAGTTCATGAAAAAGGAGCTCTCATGGTTCTATCGAGCATCTACTACTACAGCTTCTAAGCTCCCGGAGACTTGGGAAGATGAAGGAAGGATGATGGCATATAGAGTAGCTTACCTCTCCAAAACTTATGATATTCCACCTGAACTAGTTGTCAATAGTGATTAAACAGGAATCCACTTGGTTCCTACAAAGGGAGAACTCACATGGGAGGTTAAAGGGACAAAAGACATCAAGGTACTTGGGGTAGAGGACAAGAGGCAAATTACCACAGTGGTATCTTCATCCGCAACAAGTCACTTACTACCGCTCCAAATCATCTTCATAAGAACAACAAGTAGGTCGATACCCAAAGGTTATGGTGGTGCCAAACTATGTGTGGAAGCAGGATTTCATTTAACATATACTAGCACTCATTGGTCTACACTAAAATCATCGAAGGCATTTGTGAAGGAAATCTTGATCCCTTACTATGAAAGGCAACTGGATGTCTTGAGGCTAGCCACAAGGCAGAAGATGATATGGATTATAGATTGCTGGAGTTCACAAAAGCAAGGAATTCCTAGACTGGATGAAAAGTGCCTTAGCATGGGTTGGACAAGAGAGGCATTGATTGGTTCCCCCTCATCCCTCAAGGTTCTCAAGAAATCACCAAGCTCCTTTCTTAGATCAGGTCTATCTTCCAAAGGTCCAATGTTGATAGTTGGCCCGAATGCTGCAGACTTTTTACTAACTACAAACTTGTACGTAGGCTTCAACTCCCATGTCTTCGAGTCAAACCAAGTGTATAAGGATCCACGCGTCAACTTGGTATATGGATTGTCCATCCCTGGCTTTCCGTGGGCAGTCTTAAGGTAATGCAATGCATTAGCAAAATTCCTATGCTTCCTAATACTTGCTTCTATAGGAGGCCATAAATGGTCTTGAAACCAGTTAGTATAAGGACCTCTTCGTTTCTTGTGCGTATCGCTCCTGACATCTTCATCCTCTTGCTTGATCCTCTTCATTGGTAGAAGAACGGCTTCACATGTTGTCTTGCGAGGTCTTCCAATTGGTCGTTTCATAGGTGTCGGGCTCTAAAACTTTTTCATGTGAAGTCCCAGCTATACTTGTAGAAAGCAAGTGCACATCTCGCGCAATTTCAGCATCCCTCTCCTCTCTCTCAATCTTACAAAACATGGTTGTTAGAAAAGATTGTTTAGTTGTTGCCATGTTTGGGTGCTTGCAAGTAGCCACTTTCCCAAACAAGAAAGACACAATGAAATTAGGTTGACCTTGGTTTGAAAAGCTAGGGCTGTTTAGAAACTAAGGCTTGTTTGAAACTAAGGCCTGTCTGAAAAGGTAGAGGTTGTTTGGGAAACTAGGGTACCTATGTGTGGAAAATTAGGGCCTATTTAGGGGAGGTCTACACATATTTATTAGTTGTATATAGATACCTATGTATTTTAATAAATATTAAAATATAATAAAATTATTTTTATAAATGTTAAAATTTTGAAAATATAAATATTTATGTTGAACTTTATATTTTTCAAAAAATAATTATTTCGGCGTTACCTGTTGAACCACCCCCTCGGGGTACGGTACTATGTCAAATATGTGTAGGGGTGCATTCAGTTCTCTCCAAGACCATCGGAATGTGCCTTGTGACTCGGGTAGGCCTGAATACTGGCGAACCCCTTGCCATTGCCGTGGCGTGCTCTCTCCCCTCCTCCCCTCTCTCCTTCGCAGTGCGGATTCCGAACCCACAGTGCGGACTCGCCATGGGAAACTCTCAAATTTTGCAGCAGTCTGGTGAATCTGTATGTAAAATGTGGCAGCCTAGAGGACACTAGGAGAGATTTGGTGTAAAGATATGGTGACGTGGAATGCCTATTGGAGATATTCTGTGTTTACCGTGCTACGCAAGACGAACGGAACCTGATTCGGTGGCAGTTATGTGTCCCCTGCAGGCATGTTCTACTGTGGGAACCCCAGTGAAGGGCTTCCTGCGCATATCAGATACGGAGGACATCAAGCCCATGTATTTGTAACAACCAGTGTGGTAGACATGTATGGAAACTGTGGCAGCTTAGAGGATACTCTCAGAGAGTTCTAAGGACTTGGGCTACAAGATGTGGTGACCTGCCATATTATGATAGCTGTCTACGGTCAGCACGGCAAGTGCCAGAAAGCCTTCAACTTTATAGTGACATGCAGGGAGAAGGCATTGCTGTACTTCAATTCTGCGACAATCGTATGCCTCATGCAGGTGTGTGCAGGTCTGGGCGCCCCAGCTTTGGATATGGGGATGGGCTCCACGCTTAAGTTAGGGAAGGAGAACATCTAGCTGACATCTTTGTAGCCAGCAGTTTGGTAAACATGCACGCAAGGTGTGGCACCATGTTGGATGCCCGGAGAGTAGTGGACGGGCTTGCACATAAAGATGTGGTAACATGGAATGCCATGATAGCAGGGTATTCCCAGCAGGGCATGGGCCAGGAAGCGCCATGCTGTGACGCTGGCACTGCGTGGGATATGTTGGTGTATAACGACCATGTAGTATAGTGGCATTAAAGTTTTTCAGCCCGCGAGCTGCTGCCCACTTTTATCTTTGGCTCCTGAGCTCAGGCCCATTCGACAGCAATCCTGAGCAGCTGTGATGTTCGGTAGGCTGTGTTGAATCATGCAAGGGGCACAAGGTCATGTCGGTCTGGAGCGTGTCAACTGGTATTTTGGGAAGAGTTCCCGCCCACCTGACCGCGAGGAACCAACTGCTGGCCAACAACCAAGCCGCGAGGTGCAGGACTTCTGCAAGAAAGACAGGGGATACAATTGGATGTCTGGCTGGAGCCAGGTCTCCCAGCGAGAGTCGGCGGCTAGCGCTCTTGTGGCGACAATGCTCTCGGCACCGCCCACTTGGGTGGGATAACTTGCTAGACACGAAGCACGACCGTTTGCGGAAGTCCTGCGACGGCATCCTACTGAACAAGATGCCAGCTTGGGTGAATGCGCAGCTTGCTGAGCCGCAGACGGAGGAGATGGGGCGTCGTACCCGGAAATCCTACTGGAGCTTGCAGAGTGATCCTGACTCGTGCAGGCCTGCAGGATACCAAAGCTGCGTAACGACTGAAACCGTGAGCAAGCTGTGCGATGAGGGCTCTGTCACTGAGGCTGTTGAAGCTTTGGGAGTTCTGGTGCGGACAGAGAGTTGTATTCCCAAATCTCTCGTGTTTAATGTGCTCAGGAAGTGTGCTGTCACGAAAGATCTTGTACTGGGTCGCCGAATCCACGCAATTACGGTGAAAATGGGGTACCTGTCGGACACGTTCCTTTGCAACCACATTCTGCGAACGTATGCCTCTCACGGCAGCCTGCAAGAGGCGATGGATGTTTTCACCATGGTTGACCAACCGGATGTCTTTATGTGGTCTTCCATAATCTCTGCGCATGTTAAGCACGGAAGTGATAAGCAAGCCATGCAACTGTATCACCGGATGCGCAGGTCAACTGTGAAGCCAGATGGCCATGTATTTGTGGCGGCCCTGCAGGCGTGTGCTCGGGGATCAGATTTGGAAGCTGGCCTGCAGGTACACGCTGATGTGTTGGCCAGTGGCGTTAATCCTGATTTGTTCGTTTGCAGTGGCTTGGTGGACATGTATGCAAAGTGTGGCAGCTTGGAGAAAGCGCAGGGTGTGTTCAATGGGCTGGTTGGAAAGGATGTTGTCACGTGGAATGCCTTGATAGCAGGATATTCTCAGCAGGGCATGGGACAGGAAGCCCTTCGTCTCTACAGGATTATGCAACATGAAAGTACAGTTGCACCCAATTCCGTGACATTTGTGTGCCTCCTGCACGCATGTGCTACTGTGGGTACCACGGCGTTGAACAAGGGGAAGCAGCTTCATGCACAGATAAGGAAGCATGGGCATCACAATGATGTGTTCGTAGCCAACAGTTTGGTGAACATGTATGTGAAGTGTGGCAGCTTGGAAGATGCTCAGATAGTGTTCGATGGACTCTATCAAAAAGATGTGGTAACATGGACTGCTTTGATTGCAGGGTATTCTCAGCAGGGCATGGGACAGCAAGCAATTCATTTCTACAGGATTATGCAACAGCAAGGCATGGCTGTACCCGATTCTGTGACATTTGTGTGCCTCCTCCAGGCATGTGCAAATATGGGCATGCCAGCGTTGGGGGAAGGGAAGCAGCTTCATGCACAAATTAGAGAACAAGGATACCAAACTGATGTACGTGTAGCCAACAGTTTAGTAAATATGTATGCAAAGTGTGGCAGCTTGGAAGATGCTCGAACAGTGTTTGATAGTCTTGGTCGAAAAGATGTGGTGACATGGAATGCCATGATAGCAGGATGTTCCCAGCAGGGCTTGGGGCAGGAAGCCCTCCGTCTCTACAGTGCAATGCAACAGGAAGGCATTGCTGTACCCAATTCCGTGACACTGGTGTGCCTCCTGCAGGCGTGTGCAACGATTGGCAACCTGGCCTTTGAAACTGGGAAGCAGCTCCATTCACAGATAAAAGAAGGAGGATATCAAAATGAGGTGTTTGTAGCCAGCAGCTTGGTAAACATGTATGCCAAGTGTGGCAGCTTGGAAGATGCTCAGAGATTGTTTGACGAACTCCCTCGAAAAGATGTGGTAACTTGGACTACCCTAATTGCGGGGTACTCCCAGCAGGGCATGGGCCAGAAAGCACTGCGTCTCTATGATGAGATGCAAGAGGAAGGCATGGCTGTGCCAAATACACTGACATTTGTATGCCTCTTGCAGGCATGTGCTAGTGTGGGCAATTCTGCATTGGACAAGGGGAGGCAGCTTCATATTCAAATCAGAGAACAAGGACATCACGCGGAGATAGTGGTCGCCAGCAGTTTGGTGGACATGTATGCAAAGTGTGACAGCTTGGAAGACGCTCAAAGAGTGTTTGACGGGCTTGATCAGAAAGATGTTGTGACATGGACTGCTCTAATTGCTGCGTATGCCCAGCAGGGGATGGGCCAGAAGGCCCTTCATATTTACAGCGTCATGCGAGGAGAAGGCATAGCTATTCCAAACTCCATAACATTTGTCTGCCTCCTCCAAGCATGTGCGAGTGTGGGGGCCCCAGCATTAGACATTGGCAAACAGCTTCATGCTCAAGTTAGAGAACAAGGCCATCAAGGTGATGTGCGCATAGCCAGCAGTCTGGTAAACATGTATGCAAAGTGTAGCAGCCTAGATAATGCTCAGTGTGTGTTTGATGGAATTTGTCAAAAGGATGTAGTGACCTGGAATATCATGATCAGAGGGTATTTGCAACAGGGCATGGGCCAGGAAGCCCTTCATCTGTACAGTGTGATGCAAGAAGAAGGCATCGCTGTACCAAATTCCATTACTTGGGTGTCCCTCCTTCAGGCTTGTGCAAGTATAGGGGCCCCAGCCTTGGAGAAAGGGAAGCAGCTTCATGTGCAAATCTCAGAACGAGGACAGCAAGGTAATGCATTTGTAGCTAACAGTTTGGTAAATATGTACGCAAAGTGTGGCAGCCTCGAGGATGCCCAAAGGGTGTTTGATGGAGCTGGTGAAAAAGATGTGGTGACTTGGAATGCGATGATAGCTGGGTATTCCCAGCAGGGTATGGGCCAAGAAGCTCTTCGTCTTTACAGTGTTATGCAAGAAGAAGGCATCACTGTGGCCAATTCCGTCACATTTGTATGCCTCTTGCAGGCATGTGCAAGCATTGGCACCCCAGCTTTGGAGGTTGGTAGGCAGCTCCATGCACAAATAGGAGAACTAGGACACCAACCTGATGTATTTTTGTCCTGCAGTTTGGTAAACATGTATGCAAAGTGTGGTAGCGTAGGGGATGCTCAGAGAGTATTTGAGGGACTCGGTCAAAATGACGTGACGATGTGGAATGCTCTGATAGCAGGATATGCTCAGCAGGGCATGGGCAAGGAAGCCCTTGGTCTTTGCACTGCAATGCAAGAAAGCAGGGTTGTACCCGATGTGGTAACATTTGCGTCCTTCCTGCAAGCATGTGCAACACTGGGTCCCCCAGCTTTGGATAAGGGGAGGCAGCTGCATATCCAGATCAGAGAGCAAGGACATGACAAAGATGTGTTTATAGCGAGCAGTTTGGTAAACATGTATTCAAAGTGCGGCAGTTTGGAAGATGCTCGAGAAGTGTTTGACAGACATGGAAACAAAGATGTGGTAATGTGGACTGCCATGATAGCAGGGTATTCCCAGCAGGGCATGGGCCAGGTAGCCCTTCGTCTCTACGGTGCCATGGAAGAAGCCGGCTTGACCATACCGGACTCTGTTACATTTGTGTGCCTCCTGCAGGCATGTGCAAATGTGGCAGCTATACATCTCGGAAGACAGCTACATGCACAACTTGCAGAACAAGGACTTGAAACTGATTTGTTCGTAGCTGGAAGTTTGATAAACATGTATGGAAAGTCAGGGAGCATGATTGATGCACAGCAGGTGTTTGATGCATTGCCCAGAAGAGACGTTGTGGCATGGAGTGCACTGATTGCAGGCTATGCCTGTAATGGAGACAGTGACGTGGTTTTTGGCTTGGTCCAGAGAATGAGAGAGGATGGAATAGAGCCGGTTGGCATCACATCCCTCAGTGTACTAACAGCATGCAGTCATGCGGGTTTAGTGGACGAAGGGAAAGAGTACTTCGAGGCCATGAGCACACACCATGGCATTACTCCCACGGTAGAGCACTATACATGCCTGGTCGATATCCTGGGCCGTGCAGGCCGACTGGATGAAGCACTAGTTCTGGTGAAGACAATGCCTATGCCGCCTAATGCTGCAGTTTGGCACACTCTGCTGGGTTCTTGTCAGAAGTGGAGCAACGTAGAGACGGGCCGTCATGCTTTTTGTGAAGCAGTGAAGCTGGACAAGAAAGATGCTGCAGCATATGTGCTGATGTCGAACATTTACACCAGTGCCCAGATGTGGGAGCAGGCGAAGGAGTTGCAGGCGAGGAGAGTACGAATGAGGGCATGGAAGGTGCCAGGTGAGAGCTGGTGGACAGACATGGTCGGGGTCGTGCACACGTTTCTGGCTGGGGATAAGATGTCCCTCAAGAGTCACAAAGTCTGAAGCAGGTCTTTTGCCAAAATGAGGAAAATCCCGGACTTCGACTCACGAGCAAATTGGAAACAGAGAACAGAAATACAGTCACCGCACTGTCACCAGAAGAAGTGTATTTATGACGACCCACCCAAAAGTGAGTAGGCTGGCGATAAAATGTGGTAAAAAAAGTATGACATAAATGAAATCAAGCCACACCATCGTAAGTATCGTGGAAGTATCTTTATTTTTGTGTTCAATACAGAATAATTATTTTTATTAATCTTAGGATAAACATGAAGTACAGAGTGAAATCTTGTAAAAATGGCTTAGGCCCAATGGACATATAAGAGCATCGTGATTAAGCATCCTGAACTTAAATCGATACCTAGATGGGGGGCCTAAAGGGAATGGATGCCCTTGGTGCAAGGAGCTTAGGCACACCATGATATAAGTTGTCAAGTACCAAGTCCCATGATTTCCGTCCTTGGAGGACTTCAATAACATTCTTCTTTTTGTTCTTGTGACCTTCATGGAGTCCTGTGTCGTTATACGCTCCTAATTTGAATCCAATATGGGTAAGGATCCTAGTTTAGATCTTACTATCATTGTTTTAGCCTTGCTTCAATCCTAAGATGCTCTCCAACCAAGAAGTTGTGCACTTGTCCGTCCATGTCAGCCCACCAGCATTGACCAGGTTGCTTATACGCACTAATCCTTTTTCTCCTGGCCTGCATCTCCTGCGCCTGCTCCCACATCTGGGCCGTTGTGTATATGTTTGACATTAACACATATGCTGCCGCATCTTTGTTGTCTAGATTCACAGCTTCGTTCAGAGCAATGCACCCCACCGCGACATTGCTCCACTTTCGACAAGCACCCAACAGAGTGTGCCAAACTGCAGCGTTAGGCTGCAAAGGCATGATCCTTACCATAGCTAGTGCTGCATCCAGTTGGCCTGCACGGCCCAGGAGATCCACCATGCAGCTGTAGTGCTCCACTGTGGGAGTGATGCCGTATTGCCTGCTCATGGCCTCAAAGTACAGCCTCCCCTTGTTCAGTAGACCCGCATGACTGCATGCCGTTAATACGCTGAGGAATGTGATGCCATCTGGCTGTATCCCATCCTCTTGCATTCTCTGGACCAAGTCAAAGACCGATTCACTGTCCCCTTGACAGGTGTAGCCTGCAATCAGTGCACTCCAAACAACAATGTCTTTTTGAGGCAATGCATCAAAGACTTGCTGTGCACCATCCATGCTCCCTGACCTCCCATACATGTTTATCAAACTGCCGGCTACAAATGTGTCACCCTGGAGCCCTTCTTCTTCGAGCTGTGCATGCAGCTGCCTTCCCACATGCAAGGCTGCCACATTTGCACAAGCCTGCAGGAGGCACACATATGTCACAGAATCGGCTACAACCGTTCCTTCTTCCTGCATAGCACTGTAGAGAAGAAGAGCTTCTTGGACGATGCCCTCCTGGCAATACCCTGCTATCATGATATTCCAGGTCACCACATCCTTTTGACCTAGTCCGTTAAACACTCTGTGAGCAGCCTGTAGGCTGCCACACTTGGCATACATGTGTACCAAACTATTCGCTACAAACACATCGGTGTCAACTCCTAGTTCCTTAATCTGAGCATGAAGCAGCCTTCCCGTTCCCAAAGCTAAGCCGCCCACAGTTGCACATGCCTGTAGGAGGCACACAAACGTACTGGAATTGGGTACAGCCCTGCCTTCTTCTTGCATGACACGAAAGAGATGAAGAGCTTCCTGTCCCATGCCATGCTGGGAACAGCCTGCTATCATAGCATTCCATGTGGCAACATCCTTTTGACTCAGCCCATCAAACACTCTCTGGGCCCCTTTGAAGCTGCCACACTTTGTATACATGTGCACCAAACTACTGGCAACAAAGCCATCAGCCAGGAGGCCACGTTCTAGAATTTGTCTATGCACCTCCCTCCCTATTTCCAAAGCTGGTGTGCCAACACTTGCACATGCCTGCAAGAGGCACACAAACGTAACAGCATTGGCTACAGTGAGGCCCTCTTCTTGCATTGTGCTATAAAGACGCAGGGCTTCCTGGCCCTTCCCATGCTGGGAATACCCTGCAATCATGGCATTCCACGTCACTACATCTTTTTCATCAAGTCCTTTGAACACTGTTTGGGCATCTTCCAAGCTGCCACACTTTGCATACATATTTACCAAACTGCTGCTTACAAAGTCATCAGCTTGGAGTCCTTGTTCTCTAATTGTTCTATGGAGCAGCTTCCCCATTTCGAATGCTGGGGCGCCCAAACTTGCACAGGCCTGCAGGAGGCACACAAATGTCACAGAGTTGGGTACAGCCATGCCTTCTTGCTGCATAGCACTGTAAAGGCTAAGGGCTTCTTGGCCCATACCCTGCTGGGAATACCCTGCTATCATGGCATTCCATGCCACCATGTCTTTTTGACCAAGTCTGTCAAACACTTTCTGGGCATCCTTTAGGCTCCCACACTTTGCAAACATGTTTATCAAACTGGATGCTACAAATGCATCAGTTAGATGTCCACGTTCTCTGCTTAACACATAAAGCTGCCGGCCCATCTCCAAAGCAGGGATACCGATACTTGCACATGCCTGCAGGAGGCATACGATTGTCACAGAATCGGCTAAAATTACGTTTTCTCGTTGCATATCACCGTAAAGACCAAGAGCTTCCTGGCCCATGCCTTGCTGGGAATATCCAGCTATAAGAGCCGTCCATGTGACGACATCTTTTGACTAATTCCATCAAACACTCTCTGAGCGTCTTTCAAGCTGCCACACTTTGCGTACATGTTTACCAAACTGTTGGCAACATTTGCATCAGCTTCATGTCCTTGTTCTCTGATTTCAAAATGAAGCTGCTTTCCTTCTCAAGTGCTGTGGTGCCAAGACTTGCACAGGCCTGCAGGAGGCACACAAATGTCACAGAGTTGGGTACAGCCATGCCTTCTTGCTGCATAGCACTGTAAAGGCTAAGGGCTTCTTGGCCCATACCCTGCTGGGAATACCCTGCTATCATGGCATTCCATGCCACCATGTCTTTTTGACCAAGTCTGTCAAACACTTTCTGGGCATCCTTTAGGCTCCCACACTTTGCAAACATGTTTATCAAACTGGATGCTACAAATGCATCAGTTAGATGTCCACGTTCTCTGCTTAACACATAAAGCTGCCGGCCCATCTCCAAAGCAGGGATACCGATACTTGCACATGCCTGCAGGAGGCATACGATTGTCACAGAATCGGCTAAAATTACGTTTTCTCGTTGCATATCACCGTAAAGACCAAGAGCTTCCTGGCCCATGCCTTGCTGGGAATATCCAGCTATAAGAGCCGTCCATGTGACGACATCTTTTTGACTAATTCCATCAAACACTCTCTGAGCGTCTTTCAAGCTGCCACACTTTGCGTACATGTTTACCAAACTGTTGGCAACATTTGCATCAGCTTCATGTCCTTGTTCTCTGATTTCAAAATGAAGCTGCTTTCCCTTCTCAAGTGCTGTGGTGCCAAGACTTGCACATGCCTGCAGAAGGCACACAAAAGTGACAGAGTTGGGCACAGCCTTTCCTTCTTCTTGCATGGCGCTGTATAGACAAAGAGCTTCCTGGCACATGCCCTTCTGGGAGTACACTGCAATCATTGAATTCCATGTCACAACGTCCTTTTGAGCAAGCCTACCGAACACTCTTTCAGCGTACTCCAAGCAGCCGCACTTTGCGTACATATTCACCAAACTGTTTGCTGTAAACACATCAGTATGGAGTCCTCTTTCTCTAATCTGTGTATGGAGCTGCTTCCCCTTCTCCAACGCCAGGGGACCCACACTTGCACAGGCTTGCAGGAGGCAGACAAATGTCACAGAGTCGGGTACAGTCATTGCTTCTTCTTGCATAGCAGTGTGAAGACGAAGGGCTTCCTCGCTCATGCCCTGTTGGGAGTATCCTGCTATCAGGGCATTCCACGTGACCACATCTTTTTGTCCAAGTCCATCAAATATTGTCTGCGCATCCTCTAGGCTGCCACACTTTGCATACATGTTGACCAAACTATTAGCTAGAAGCACATTGGCTTCCTTTCCTTCTTCTTTAATCTGCACATGAAGCTGCTTTCCCTTCTCTAAAGCTGAGGTCCCTACACTTGCACATGCCTGCAGGAGTGACAAAAGCGTTACTGAATTAGGTACAGCCATGCCGTCTTCTTGCATGACATTGAAGAGACGAAGGGCTTCCTGCCCCATGCCCTGCTGGGAATATCCTCCTATCATGGCATTCCACATCACCACATCTTTGTGACCAAGTCCGTCAAACACTCTCCGTGCGTCTTCCAAGCAGCCACACTTTGCATACATGTTCACCAAACTGCTGGCTACAAACATGTCATCTTCATGTCCTCGTTCTTTAATTTGCTCATGAAGCTCCTTTCCTCTCTCTAAAGAGGTTTTGCCTAAACTTGCACATGCCTGTAGAAGGCACCTAAATGTCACGGAATCAGGTATTGCCATGTCGTCCTCTTGCATTGCACTGTACAGACGAAGGGCTTCCTGCCCCATGCCGTGCTGGGCATATCCTGCTATCATGGAATTCCACGTTACCACATTTTTCTGACCAAGTTCGTCAAACACTCGTTGTGCATCCTGCAAGCTGCCACACTTGGCATACATGTCAACCAAGCAACTAGAAATAAACAAATCAGGCTCCACGCCACTGGCCAACACATGAGCATGCAGCTCCATTCCCGTTGTCAAGTCCGATCCCCTTGCACAAGCCTGAATCGCTGCCACAAATACGTGGCCGTCGGGCTTCGTCTTTGACATGCGCATCAGGTGATACAGTTGTATAGCCTGCTTGTATTGCCCGTGCTTAACATGTGCAGAAATTATGGAAGACCAAAGGAACATATCTGGTTCCGCAACCGCGGTGAAGACATCCATTGCGTCTAGCAACCTGCCATGAGAAACATACATTCGCAGGATGTGATTGCACAGGAACGTATCCGACTGATATCCCATTTTCACCGTGAAGGCATGGACACGGCGACCTCGAACAAGATCCTTCTTGGCTACACATGTCTTCAGGACACTGTAAAACATAGACTGCAAAATGCAACAATCTTTCTGCACCAGAATGCCCAGTGCCTCTACAGCCTCTGCGTGACGGCCCTCATGACATAGCTTGCTCACCGCGTCAGTCGTCACGCCCTTTTCGTATCCTGCAGGCCTGTGAGGGCCAGGATCATCCGGCCAGCTCCAGTTGGATTCGGAGGGACCACGACCCATCTCCACATCCAGAGCCACAGGCTGCGCCGCCCAGGCTGGGTCGCACAGATACTGTCTCTGCCGGAAGGCATTGCTCTTCTGATTTTGACTGTTGTAGCAACAAAATGTGGCGTCCAGACAAATTTGTCGCCACGAGCGCTCCTGACGATGACCCGATTTGAGCCGGTCAGGGTCATTTGGGAAGGTGCTGGACCTGGCGGCTTCTTTGGCTGCGGAAGGTGGGTTCCTTGAAGGCAAGCGAGCGGGAGCTCTGCCTACATGACTTGTGAACCAACCACTATGCTGGGTCCACAAAAATTGTCCCCGCAGTGAGTCTTGTTGCCCTTTGTGCGACTCAGCTGCAATGCATGCGACAGCCATGGCTCGCACTGGGCAAAGGCTGAGCCCACACAAACATGGCTCACTTTCTTCGGTGAAAGGCCAAACGAGTGCTTTCGGCGATGTCTCTCTTGTATCTCTTCCTACCGTTGTTGCTCTCTTATGTGTCCTGAATTTCTGAAGTTTGCAGTACGCATTCTGGAATTCTGTGACTCCTTAGTACCTTCGACTCTGCGAGCCCGTGGATATAAGACTTCCGACTGCTTAGGATCCTGGGCACGGAGGTCATGCATTTGTAGCCAGTACATATCTGTGCAGACATAGTTGGGTGAACATGTACCGTATGCAAAGTGTGCGTGCATACATAGTTGGGTGAACATGTACCATATGCAAAGAGTGCCCGCTGATTTAGAGGATGCACACACAAGTGTTTGACGGACTTGGTCGAAAAGAAGATGTGACATTTACTTTGCAGGGTGCTCCCAGCACGGCGTGAGCCAGGAAGCAGCTTGCACGAAAATCTATGCAGGGCTATGCAAGGGCAATGTAAGAAGAGAATGTGGCTGTACCAATTTCGTAAGACTGAAGCACAGTAAAAGCATGCGTGAATCTGAGCACCCGAGTTTTGGAGACGGGGGAGCATCTTCATACAAAGTTTGAAAAACGAGGCCATGAAGCTAATGTGATCGCAGTCAACAGCATTGGAGATGGCTGAACAGTTTGGTGAATGTGAAGCCCAGACAGTTCAGCCAGATCGTCTTCGGAATCACGATGTTCCGTAGCACCCGAATATCGGCTAGCAGAATCGCCAAGCCAGTCACCCACAATCCGAACGCACGCTCTATCACAACTCCTACCCTGCACCGACAGACTTCATGTTGTCAACGTACTTGAAAACATTTCAGAGAGAGCTCAATATTGTGGATTGAGCCTGAACTTCGCGATAACATGCTCTTTTCCATCAGACATGCTGCTGTTGTGAGGTGTTGTCATGACCAGCAGGTCGGGCGTGGCCGGGTCCTTCTGTCGGCAAACCTTCTGCCGTAGTAGTATTCCATGTAGTGTTCAACGACAGGTGTGCTATGCCTGTCTGGAGAATTGCAATTGAGTCACAACTGGACGCGTTATTGGGACACAGTTCGTGGGCACGGATCCAGACCGAGACCCAACAAAGTGGAAGCCCAACAGGTATTCTCAGACCAGCTCCCGATCGGCTGACTTCCAGGAACCAACCGTTGGCAAGCAAGGCAACCGCGAGATGCAGCACCCTGGCAAACGATAACAAGACAAAGCGCTTGCGTGACTTCCGTTGGGAGTCCCAGGAGCTCCTATGGCTAAACAAGCCAGCTGATGCTCTGGATATGCAGATGGAAGAGGATTCTGGAGCCTCCAAGTCCTCCAGGGCCTTGGCTGCAGAATGTGCAACGGGTGAGACCATCACTAAGCTATGTGATGAGGGCAATCTCACTCAGGCTGTGGAGGCTTTGGGAGTTTTGGTGCAGACAGGTTATCGTGTGTCCAAACCTCCTTTGTACATGCTCCTGAAGAAGTGTGGAGCCAAGAAGGATCTGATTTGCGGTCGCCGCGTCCATGCTTTGACAGTGAAGTTGGGGTATCAGTCGGATACGTTCCTGTGCAACCACATCCTGCGAATGTATGCCTCTCATGGCAGGATGCAGGACGCGATGGATGTGTTCACCTCGGTAGCCAACCCGGATGCCTTCATGTGGTCTTCCATCATTTCTGCGCATGTTAAACAGGGACAGGACAAGCAGGCCATACAACTGTATCATCAGATGCGTAGGTCAAGTGAGAAGGCAGATGGCCATGTATTCGTTGCGGCTCTTCAGGCTTGCGCAAGGGGATTGGACTTGGAAACTGGGCAGCAGGTGCATGCCGATGTGTTGGCCAGTGGTGTCCAGCCTGATTTGTACGTCAGCAGTTGCTTGGTGGATATGTACGCAAAGTGTGGCAACTTGAAAGAGGCTCAAAGAGTGTTTAATGGACTGTGTAAAAAGGATGTGGTCACGTGGACTGCCATGATAGCAGGGTATTCCCAGCAGCGCATGGGGCAGGAAGCCCTTCTTCTCTTCGGGGATATGCAAGCAGAAGGCATTGCCGTACCCAATTCTGTGACTTTTTTGTGCCTTCTCCAGGCATGTGCAAGTGTGGGTCCATTGGCTTTGGAGAAAGGAAAGCAGCTTCATGCGCAAATTAGAGCTCGTGGACTCCACGTTGACGCATCTGTGGCCAACAGTTTGGTCAACATGTATGCCAAGTGTGGCAGCTTGGAAGACGCTCAAAACGTGTTTGACGGACTTGCTCACAAAGATGTGGTGACATGGACTGCTCTGATTGCGGGGTATTCCCAGCAAGACAGGGGCCAAGAAGCCCTTCATCTCTACAGGGCTATGCAAGAAGAAGCCATCAGTATACCCAACTCTGTGACATTTGTGTGCCTCCTGCAGGCATGTGCTAGTGTAGGCAGCCTAGCTTTGGAGATGGGGAAGCACATTCATACACAAATCGAAGAACGAGGACACGGAGCTGACATGTTTGTTGCCGGCAGTCTACTCAACATGTATGCTAAGTGTGGGAGCTTGAAAGATGCACAAAGAGTGTTTGATGGACTTCTGAAGAAGGATGTGGTGACGTGGAATTCCATGATAGCAGGGTATTCCCAGCAGGGCATGGGCCAGGAAGCCCTACGTGTCTACAGTGTGATGGAAGAAGAAGGCATCAGCATGCCCAATTCTGCGACATTTGTGTGCCTCCTGCAGGCATGTGCAAGTGTGGGTATCCCAGCTTTGGATATGGGGAACCAATTTCATGCCCAAATCAGAGACCGCGGACTAGAAGCGGATGTGTTTGTTGCCAACAGTTTGGTGAACATGTACGCAAAGTGTGGCAGCCTAGATGATGCCAAGATTGTGTTTGACGGACTTGGAGAAAAGGATGTGGTGACATGGACTGCTCTACTTGCAGGATATTCCCAACAGGGCAGGGGCCAGGAAGCCCTTTATCTCTACAGTGTTATGCAGGAAGAGGGTATGGCTGTACCCAATTCCGAGACGTTTGCATGCCTCCTGCAGGCGTGTGCAAGTGTGGGCACAGCAGCTTTGGAGAGGGGAAAGCAGCTTCATGCACAAATTAGCGACCGAGGACACCAAGCTGATGTGTTCGTAGGCAGCAGTTTGGTGAATATGTATGCAAAGTGTGGCAGCTTGGAAGATGCCCGAAGAGTGTTTGATGCGCTGGTTCAGAAAGATGTGGTCACATGGACTGCTTTAATTGCAGCGTATTCCCAGCAAGGCATGGGCCATGAAGCCCTTCATCTTTACAGGGCAATGCAACAAGAAGGCATGGCTGTACCCAATTCTGTGACATTTGGGTGCCTCTTGCAGGCATGTGCGAGTGTGGGCTCCCCAGCGTTGGAGATGGGGATGCATCTTCATACACAATTTAGTGAACAAGGATACGAAGCTGATGCGTTTGTAGCCAGCAGCTTGGTGAACATGTATGGAAAATGTGGCAGCTTGGAGGATGCACAGAAAGCGTTTGACAGACTTGGTCAACGAGATGTTGTGACTCGTACTGCTCTAATTTCAGGGTATTCCAAGCAGGGCATGGGCCAGGAAGCCCTTCGCCTCTACAGGGCTATGCAAGAAGAGGGCAAAGTTATACCCAATTCCATCACATTTGTGTGCCTCCTACAGGCATGCGCGAGGTTGGGCACCCAAGCTTTGGAGATGGGCAAGCAGCTTCACGCGAAGATACGAGAACGAGGCCATGAAGAGGATGTGATAGTAGCCAGCAGCTTAGTCAACATGTATGCAAAGTGTGGAAGCTTGGAAGGCGCTCAAAGGGTCTTTGACGGACTGGCTCACAAAAATGTTGAGACATGGAATGCCATGATAGCAGGGTATTCGCAGCTGGCTAGCGCCCAAGAAGCCCTGTGTCTGTACGGTTCTATGCAAGAAGAAGGCGTTGCTGAACCCAACGCTGTGACATTTTCTTGCCTCCTGCATGCATGTGCAAGTGTGGGCACCCCAGCTCTGAAGATGGGGAAGGAGCTTCATGCTCAAATCAAAGAGCGAGGATATTTAGGTGATGTGTTTGTAGCCAGCAGTTTGATTGACATGTATGCAAAGTGTGGCAGCCTGGAGGATGCCCAGAGTGTGTTTGATGTACTTGGGCAAAAGGATGTAGTGTCGTGGAATGCTATGATATCAGGGTATTCTCAGCAGGGCATGGGCCAGGAGGCTCTTGGTGTCTATGCTGCTATGGAAAAAGATGGCTTAACTGTACCAAATCCTGTGACATTCATGTGCGCCCTACAGGCATGTGCAACCGTGGGCACCCCAGCTTTGGAGAAGGGGAAGCATCTCCATGCAAAGATTAGAGAAGGAGGGTATCAAGTTGATGATTTTCTAGCCAGTAGTTTAGTGAACATGTATGCAAAGTGTGGCAGCTTGCAGGATGCCAAGAGTGTGCTGGATGGCCTTGCTCAAAAAGGTGTCGCAACACGGAGTGCTCTAATTGCGTCATATGCCCAGCAGGGCATGGGCCAGGAAGCCCTTCGTCTTTATAGTGCTATGCAAGAAGATGGAATGGCTGTCTCCGACTCCCTGACACTTATGTGCCTTCTGCAGGCATGTGCAAATGTGGCAGCTTTGCATCTGGGAAGACAGCTACATGCACAGATTGTAGAACAAGGGCTTCCATCCGAGGACTTGTTTGTATCCTGCACTTTGATAAACATGTATGGAAAGTGTGGAAGCATGCTTGATGCACAGCAGGTGTTTGATGCGTTGCCTGAAAAAAACCTTGTGGCCTGGAATGCATTCATTGCAGGGTACAGCCACCAAGGCGACAGTGAAGAGGTCTTCGCCTTGGTCCGCAGAATGACAAAGGATGGCATTCAGCCAGACGGCATCACCTTCCTTGGTGTACTAACAGTGTGTAGCCACACGGGTCTAGTGAGCAAGGGGCGAGAGTACTTCGATGCCATGAGCAGGGACCACGCCATCAACCCCACGGTGCAGCACTACACATGCATGGTGGATCTTCTGGGTCGTGCAGGTCAACTGGATGAAGCACTAGCTTTGGTCAAGACTATGCCAGTCGTCCCTGATGCTGCAATTTGGCACACTCTGTTAGGTGCCTGTCAAAAGTGGACTAGCGTGGAGGTGGGACAGCATGCTTTCGACCAGGCAGTGAAGCTAGACAAGGAAAACGCTGCAGCTTATGTGCTGATGTCCAACATATATACGGCTGCCCAGATGTGGGAGCAGGCACAGGAGTTGCAGGCGAGGAGAAAAAGGGTCGGGGCAGAGAAGCAGCCGGGTCAGAGCTGGTGGACAGACATGGACGGACTGGTGCATAGTTTTTTGGTTGGGGATTAGAAGCGTCTCAGCTGAAACAAGGGCAGTACCGGCAGAGTAAGCAGACACATCTGTGAATATAGACAACTTGCGCGTGATAGCCTAGGCTAGATAGGCCTAGAAATGGGAAAGTAGCTACACTCACAATTAAGAGAACACGGACATCAAGCTGATGTACTTGTAGCAAACGGTTTGCCGGACATGTATGCAAAGTGCGGAAGCTTGGAAGACGCACAAAGAGTGTTTCCGGGACTAGGTCAAAAAAATATGGTGACATGGCTGAGCTGAGCCCGATGGAGTGATGTTTGTGGCCCTCCTGCAGGCATGTACTAGCCTTGGCAACCCAGCTTTAAGGGGAAAGAAGTTTACGCTCGAATTGCACAGAAAGGACATCAAGCCGATAGGTCTGTAGCCTACAGTCGGGTAAACATGTATGCGAAGTGTGGGATCCCGAAGCATGCTCAGAAAGCACTTGACGCACTTGATGACAAAGGTGTGGCAACGTGGAATGCTGCACTTTGTTGGGTGCTTGTCGAAAGTGGAGCCACGCTTTCGACCAGGCAAGGAGGTGGACAAACAAGACGACGCAGCGTATGTGTTGATGTCGTACATTTACACCGGGGCCCAAACGTGGGAGCAGGCCAGGAGGATGAGATTCAGGGGATGGAAGCAGCCGGGTCAGAGGTGGTGGACAGGCATGGACGGGCAGGTGCATAGATTTCGTTTGGGGATGCTAAGCACCGAAATGCTGAAAGAACGATATGTAAAGACGGTGAATTGTCACAACGTTTGTGAGAAGCCTGCGCTGTTTGCACCCAATGAGCCGGGACTGAGGAAACTTTGAACCTTGTAGGGTAATCAAGTTCTCAACTTGCTGATCCATGCTCGGGGAAAGCTCGAGGAAGAAAAGCCATTGCTGTCCCGAGGCAGTCCAGGGTCTCACGTAGCACGGTCGGTGCAGCCTCTGTGCCTTCGGAGCTGCGGCTAACTCACGACTGCAAATGTTCCAAGATACATAGTTTAGCAGCCAGTTGATACTGCCTCCTGCCAGCCTCGCACCGTTGAAAGCAGTCCACCAGTGCGTTGGTCCCACGACCACTGACCGCTACATCGATCATCATTGTTGGCATCTGGACGTCAGAGGCTGGATAACGGCACCGGATCATCCACCTCTGATCCATCAGGTTGTGCCAGCTTGAAGAGAATCTGTTGCAGCTTCAATCCTCGAGGCAGGTGGGGGATGTGGTCAAGGAACTTGACCTTATAAACTGTCCGAAATGTGTCCTTGTGCATCTGTCACGGATAATAAGATGCACCCAGCGTGGGTTAGTGGCTAATATGCAGGAGCGTTAATGCCGTGCACGACTACTCAATACTTACCTTACTAACTGTGGCGTCAATGTGCTTCCTCACATCCTTTTCATTCAGAAGAGCGCCGGGCAGGTTTTGTACAAATGCTATTGGGTATATTTCGACTTCGATCTCATCAGTGTGACTGCCACAAAAGTACAGGAGCCATACCTTGAGGTCTCTTAAAGTTGAAATACTGCTACGTTCCTCAGGTGCAGCAAATTTCTAAAGAGCAGCTGAAAGACGTTCAGCAAGTCTCTGACAGCACTTACAATATCACAACAGCGTCCTGGATTTGTCGATGTTTCCGTAACACATCTTCAAGCTGCCTAGAGGCAGCTGTAAACTGGAAGCAGTGAAGGCTGGCTGTGAAAAAAAAGTGCTACAGGAATACTCACTAACTCTACTGCAACACGACGACCACGGTACCTTGGAGTGTTTGTCAGAGTTGATCTCTCTGACATAAAGGTAACCTTTCTCGCTGAACCATGCGATATCTGTTGTGTTGAACCAACCCTCCTCGTCTATGGCCTTCGCAGTTGCTACCGGATCCTTGAAATAACCTACGTTCAGGGTCGTGTTAGCACGTTCTCCTATCGGACCAACGTCTACAATGATCCTACAACAATGAGAGACATCGTACTACTAGTCACTCGTAGCAGCACGAGACATGAATTGACGGATTAACCCCCACATTACCTGCCATTGCATCGGGATTACGCAGATGCAGCTCCCCCAGCATTGAAGTCGGCAGAAACTGGTCTGAAAGCTGCTGTAAAATTTTTCCTTGCGTGTTCATAGTCAAAATGCCTGTGGTTCCTGCATGGAAGTTCTTCGCAGGGTCGTAGTCTGATACGGGAAATGTTGCACCCATTGCTGTCGTCTCAGTACAGCGGCCATACCCCTGAGCAAGACATTCATAAGTTAGCATTCCACCTCATCAGAGGGAGATTTTGCTATACCTGCCATGTTCGGACGCCCAAGGTTCAAATGCTTTGGCTGTACCGGCAACACTTTCAGTCGAGGTGCGAACTGAACCCACTTCATGATGGTGTCTCGATCCATTGGTACACCGGCGGTCCTCATCTTCTTCAAACATCCCAGGTCCGATTCGTATTGTCCGAATACTTCACCATGCTTGTTCATGATCTGCGTCAGAATCCCAGGCGAGGCATCCAAAATCGTGACGCTGTACTTGCGGACAGCCTCCAGAAGGTCCCCTGCAGTAGTGTACTTGGGAAGGATGACCACTGTATTTCTCCTCAGTAGGCACGTGAAAGTGAGCACCACAAGGCCATACAGCTGAAACTGAGGAATCACGCAGATCTCCACATCATCCTCCGAACCTTCACTCAATGGATTGTCGCAATAGATAGTCACACAAGCTATAAGGTTGCGGTGCGTGAGAACAACTCGTTTACTCAGTCCCATCGGACCAGAAGAGAACATCACCAGCGCAGGATCATCCTGAGCCACCTCAGGCACCGGCGCCGGCGGCACTGGCACCTGTCGGGAGGCAAACAAATTCGACAACAAGAGGTCCGCATGTCCAGTTCCTTCCTCTCCATCGATTAACACTGTCTTCAGGGAGGAAAAAAAGGCCGATCCAGATCTCAGCCTGCTGACAATCTCCGCGGTACTGAAAAACAAGCTGATATCGACATCCAAGAATTGCTTCTCCAGCTCTTCACCCGGGTAGTTATAATTTGCAGTCAGGACCACAGCACCAAGCGCCAAACTGGCAAGGACGATCACAACGAGCTCAACACAGTTTGAAGACAGAAGCAATACATAGCTGCCTTTAGTGATTCCAAGGTCCGCCAGCGCCGCGGCCAGTGCAGCAACCCGCTCTTTAAGCTCCCCATACGTAAGCTGGCCCCCAGTGACTCCATCCACCATCGCTACTTTCTCGCTCGGTATCTTGTCGGCATTCCTCAAGAAAATGTACTCCGTAAGCCCCAGGTGATGCTGCTTCGGCAGCGTCGCCGATGGGAGATTGTTGGAGAAACTGCGCGCAAGCTTATTGAAGCCGATTGCAGGGGCAGACGCCGTCGCCATGGATGCTTTGCGCGAAGTGAGGCGCACACTCGACAAATTCTGCCAGAACTGAAGTAAGCCAGAATCCGTGAACGTCTAAAGATGGCTGTCACTCATTTTCCCCATGCACTGAGTCGTGAACTGTTCCAGCGAACATTGGTCATCATATATTGCACACGCTCCGATACCGGCTGTGGCCGTTAGTCACGCTCCAGTGAGTACGAGCAACCTGTGCATGCACACGCTCGGAAACCGCCTATGGCCGTCAGTCACGCTGTAGTGAGGACGAGCAACCTGCAAGAGCCCGCTCCACGCCTCTCATGTCCTACAAAGGACACAAAAAATTTGGTTGAGATCCACCCGGAGGTGGAGAGCCTTAACCTTGACATTGAAGGTCCGAAGACCTTTCCCGTCCTTATCGAGGGGGATGCTAACCTTCTCTCCTCCCAACGAACACGATACAACCGGTCGGCGACTGCTAGTTAAAGGCAGGTCCTCAATAGTCCCTCCGGAACATGGGTTATATGACTTCTGTAAACGTTCAGACTGGGCGGTTTAGGGTTTAGGATTATCTTCCCACATTATCATCATCAGTATACCAATTCAGCGTGGCGGACAGGCCTTCTTACTACTGGCCTCCTAATGGAATTGGTACTCAAATATCTTCGACAATACCTACGTATCAGATTCAAATCAGTATGTTACACAACAATTGATCCTAGCTCACATCCATTAGGTCGTCTCAATTCGACATTATGCATGTGGCATGGCACTTGCAGAACGCAGCATGCCATGCATTACTGAAGTGGATCTCTAAACCCCAGGCCCAAAGATATGCAGATGTAGTTGGTTTGGCCCTTGAATCTTGGGACGCTTCTGCTCCCCAACCACAAAACTATGCACCAGCCCGTCCATGTCTATCCACCAGCTCTGACCCGCCTGCTTCCATGCCCCGATTCTTGCTCTCCTAGCCTGCATCTCCTCTGCCTGCTCCACGCCTCTCATGTCCTACAAAGGACACAAAAAATTTGGTTGAGATCCACCCGGAGGTGGAGAGCCTTAACCTTGACATTGAAGGTCCGAAGACCTTTCCCGTCCTTATCGAGGGGGATGCTAACCTTCTCTCCTCCCAACGAACACGATACAACCGGTCGGCGACTGCTAGTTAAAGGCAGGTCCTCAATAGTCCCTCCGGAACATGGGTTATATGACTTCTGTAAACGTTCAGACTGGGCGGTTTAGGGTTTAGGATTATCTTCCCACATTATCATCATCAGTATACCAATTCAGCGTGGCGGACAGGCCTTCTTACTACTGGCCTCCTAATGGAATTGGTACTCAGAGTATCTTCGACAATACCTACGTATCAGATTCAAATCAGTATGTTACACAACAATTGATCCTAGCTCACATCCATTAGGTCGTCTCAATTCGACATTATGCATGTGGCATGGCACTTTGCAGAACGCAGCATGCCATGCATTACTGAAGTGGATCTCTAAACCCCAGGCCCAAAGATATGCAGATGTAGTTGGTTTGGCCCCTTGAATCTTGGGACGCTTCTGCTCCCCAACCACAAAACTATGCACCAGCCCGTCCATGTCTATCCACCAGCTCTGACCCGCCTGCTTCCATGCCCCGATTCTTGCTCTCCTAGCCTGCATCTCCTCTGCCTGCTCCCACATTTCTGAACTGGTGTATATGCTCGACATTACAACATAAGCTGCTGCATTTTTGTTATCTAACTTCAGTATTTGGTCAAAAGCATGGCGTCCCACCTCCACGTTGCTACAGGTACGACAAGCACCCAACAAAGTGTGCCAAACTGCAACATCAGCCGGGACAGGCATTATCCTTATCAAAGCTAGTGCCTCATCCAGTCTGCCTGCACGGCCCAGGAGATCTACCATGCATGTGTAGTGCTCCACTGTAGGGGTGATGCCGTAGTGTCTGCTCATAGCCTCAAAATAAGCCCTTCCTCTGTCCACTAGACCCGCATAACTGCATACTGTTAGGACACTAACGAATGTGATGGTAACTGGCTGTATGCCATCCTCTCTCATTCTCTCGACCAGGTCGAAAACCACTTCACTGTCTCCTTGACAAGTGTGGCCTGCAATCAGTGCACTCCAGACGACAACATCTCTGTGAGGCAATGAATCAAACACCTGCTGTGCATCAGCCATGCACCCACACTTACCATACATGTTTATCAAACTGCCTGCAACAAACACGTCAGCTTGAAGCCCTTGTTCTTCAATCTGTGCATGTAGCAGCCTTCCCATACGTAGACCTGCTACATTTGCACATCCCTGCAGGAGACCCACAAACGTCACGGGATTAGTTACAACTATGCCTTCTGCTTGCATAGCACTGTAAAGAGAAAGGGCTTCCTGGCCCATTCCCTGCTGAGAATATCCTCCAATTAGCCCGGTCCACGTCACCACATCCTTTTGACCAAGGCTGTCAAACACGCTCTGAGCGTCTACCAAGCTGCCACACTTTGCATACATGTGCACCAAACTGTTCCCTACAAACGAATCAGCATGGAGTCCTCGTTCTCTGATTTGTGTATGAAGCTGCTTCCCTTTCTCCAAGGCAAGGGTGCCCACGCTTGCACATGCCTGCAGGAGGCACACAAATGTCACGGAATCGGGTACAGTGATGCCTTCTTCTTCCATAGCATTGTAGAGATGAAGGGCTTCCTGGCCCATGCCCAGCTGGGAATACCCTGCTATCATGGCATTCCATGTCACGACATCTTTCTGACCAAGTCCCTCAAACACCCCTTCAGCATCATGCAAGCTACCGCACTTTGCGTACATGTTTATCAAACTGTTTGCTACAAACAAGTCATGTTGATGTCCTCCTTCTCTTATTTGTCTATGAAGCTGCTTCCCCATTTCCATTGCTTGCGTGCCCACACTTGCACATGCCTGCAGGAGGCACACAAATGTCACAGAATCTGGTATGGCCGTGCCTTCATCTTCCATAGCCCTGAAGAGTTGAATGGCTTCATGGCTCCTGCCCTGCTGGCAATACCCTGCTATGATAGCATTCCACATCACCACACCCTTTTGACTAAGTTCGTCAAACACTTTCTGCGCGTCGTCTACACTGCCACACTTTGCATACATATTTATCAGACTGTTCGCCACAGTTGCGTCGGCGTGGTGTCCTTGTTTTCTAATCTCTGCATGAAGGTGTGTCCCCTTCTCTAGAGCTGAGGGGCCCACAGTGGCACATGCCTGCAGGAGGCACACAAAAGTCACACAATCAGGTACAACCATGCCTTCCTCTTGCATGGCACTGTAGAGACTAAGGGCTTCCTGGCCTAAGCCCTCCTGACAGTATCCTGCAATTAGCACAGTCCATGTCACCACATCCCTTTGGCCAAGACTATCAAACACTACTTGCGCGTCGTGCAAGCTGCCACACTTTGCATACATGTTCACCAGACTGTTGGCCACAAAGGCATCAGCTTCGTATCCTTGTTCTCTAATATGTCTATGGAGCTGTTTCCCCTTCTCCAATGCCACTGGGGTGCCCACGCTCACACATGCCTGCAGGAGGCACACAAACGTCACGGAACTCGGTACAGTGACGCCTTCTTCTAGCATAGCAGTGTAGAGCCGAAGGGCTTCCCGGCCCATCCCCTGCTGGGAGTACCCTGCTATCAAGGCATTCCACGACACTACATCTTTTTGACCAAGTCCGTCAAACACGTCCTGAGCATCCTCGAGGCTGCCACACTTTGCATACATGTTCACCAAACTGTTAGCTACGACCACATCAGCATCATGTCCTTGTTCTCTTACTTGTGAGTGAAGCTGCTTCCCCATCCCCAAAAGTGACGTGCCCACACCCGCACATGCCTGCAGCAGGCACACAAATGTGACGGAATTGGGAACTGAGATGCCTTCCTCTTGCATACCCCTATACAGACGAAGGGCCTCATGCCCCTTGCCCTGCTGGGAATAACCTGCCATCATTGCATTCCAAGTTACCACATTTTTCTGACCGAGTCCGTCAAACACAGTCTGTGCTTCTGCCAAGCTGCCACACTTGGCATACATGTCCACCAAGCAGCTAGAAACGAACAAATCAGACTCAACTCCAGCAGCCAAGATATCAGCATGCACCTGCTGCCCGGTTTTCAAGTCAGATCCTCGTGCACAAGCCTGAAGGGCTGCCACAAATACGTAGCCATCTGGCTTCACAGCTGCCCTGCACATCCGATGATATAGTTGTATAGCCTGTGTCTCTTGTCCGTGTTTCACATGCGCAGAAATGATGGAAGACCACATGAAGGCATCCGGCTCCGCAACCATGGTGAACACATCCATCGCGTCTTGCAGCCTACCAAGAGAAGCATACATTCTCAGAATGTGGTTGCCAAAGAACGTGTCCGACTCATAACCCCCTTTCACCGCGTAAGCATGAACGCGGCGACCGACAACAAGATCCTTCTCCACAACACAGTTCTTCAAGACAGTATAAAAAAGAGCTTTGGACACACAACGGTCCGTCTGCACCAGCACTCCCAAAGCCTCCACAGCCTCAGCGAGACAGCCCTCACGACACAAGGTGCTCACAATGTCAGCCGTCACGCCCCTTTCATATCCCGCAGGACCTCCAGGGCCACGATCATGCGGCCAGCTCCAGGCACCGGGACCCATCTCCAAATCCAGACAATCAAGCTGCGCATCCACCCGAGCTGACTTGTAGAACCTGTGGCGACAGCCAAGCCACCCCCTGCTCTTCTCATTCCGCGCTCGCCTGCTGCCACACCGAAGTGTACCATCCTGCAAACAGCAGTCGCTGGAAAATCTCTCTCCAGCCAGACATCCTATGTCCAAAGCTGGGTTTCTTGCAAAGGCACTGAACCTCGCGGCTTCCTTGGTCGCCGATGACTTGTTCCATGAAGTCAGGCGATTGGGAGCTTGCTCTAGAATCCCCGTAAAGCCACCGAAACTGGCTTGCCCGGTCCACCAAAGCTGTTCCCCCCAGCTGGTCCTGTTACCAGTTGCTGCCTGACTCAAGTGTAAGCCCGGAGAT
Source organism: Anthoceros angustus (assembly GCA_010909165.1). Lineage (NCBI taxonomy): Eukaryota > Viridiplantae > Streptophyta > Anthocerotopsida > Anthocerotales > Anthocerotaceae > Anthoceros > Anthoceros angustus. The sequence goes on along the minus strand of MU008168.1, from coordinate 39,564 downwards.
TGCAATGGGTTGCCAGGACTCGGATTACGCTGTCATTTATGGATGCAACAGCAGGCATGACCCGTTTGCTGGACCATGCATTTTTTGGGTACTGTAGGAAGATGTTCCGGTCGCCTGACTTCACCGTTGGCGCACAAGCAATTGGGTTGGTACAGGTTCCTTGTGAGACAGCCCGGGCGTCCAGGAGAATGTCTGGCTGGAGGCGGATGTTCCAGCCAGAGCCTTCGGCTGGAGAATTTGTGGCGACAGCATTTCCAGGACCACTCGACGGACTTCCGGAACAAGCAGTTCCGGGAGGTCCTCTGGTTCAACAATTTCTACAAGGCGGGTTGGATGGATGCGCAGCTTGCTGCGATCGGCAGGAGCTTGCCGGAAGATCCTGGCCCCGGAAGACCTGCAGGTGATGATCGCGGCGTAACGGCTGTAACAGTGAGCAAGCTCTGTCGTGAGGGGCATCTCGCTGAGGCTGTGGAGGCATTGGAGCTTCTGGTGCAGACAGACTGCTGCATTTCCAAATCTCTGGTTTACAGGGTGTTAAGTAAATGTGTAGCCAAGAAGGATCTTGTTCTGGGTCGCCGCGTCCACTCTGTCACGGTTGTTAGCGGGCACCAGTCAGACACGTTCCTGGGCTTCCACATCCTGCGAATGTATGCTTCTCATGGCAGGTTGCAAGACGCGATGGACGTGTTTGAAGTGGTTGCAAAACCAGATGCCTTCACGTGGTCTGCTATAATTTCCGCCCATGTTAAATACGGACAAGACAAGAAGGCCATAGAACTATACCATCAGATGCGGAGGTCGAGTGTGAAGCCGGATGGGCATGTCTTTATGGCAGCCCTTCAGGCTTGTGGACGGGAGTCAGACCTGGAAACCGGGCAGCAGGTGCATGCTGATGTGTTGGCCAGTGGCGTTGTTCCTGATTTGCTGCTCTGTAATTCCTTGGTGACCATGTATATTAAGTGCGGTAGCTTGGAAGACGCTCGGAAAGTGTTTGCCGGACTGGGTCACAAAAATGTGGTGACCTGGACTGCTATGATAGCAGGATATTCCCGTCAGGGCCTGGGGCAGGAGGCTCTTCTCCTCTACAGTGCTATGGAAGCTGAAGGCATGACTGTACCCAATTCCGTGACATTTGTGTGCCTCCTGCAGGCATGTGCAAGGGTGGGTACCCCAGCATTGGAGAAGGGGAAGCATCTCCATAGGCTAATAAGAGAACAAGGATATCAAGCTGATCTGTTTGTAGCCAACAGCTTGGTGAGCATGTATGCAAAATGTGGCAGCTTGGAAGATGCGCGCAGGGTGTTTGATGGGCTTGTTAAGAAAAATGTGGTGACATGGAATGCAATGATTGCAGGCTATTCCCAACAGGCCATGGGACAGGAAGCCCTTCGTCTGTACTGTGGTATGCAAGAAGAAGGCACGCCTGCACCTGATGCCGTGACGTTTGTATGCCTCTTGCAGGCATGTGCAGGTGTCAGCACGCTGGCATTGGATAACGGGAAGCAGATTCATGCCCAGATTAGAGCACAAGGATTTGAAGCTGATGTCACTGTAACCAACAGCTTGGTCAATATGTATGCAAAGTGTGGTAGTCTGGAAGATGCACAAAGAGTGTTTGATGGGCTTGCTCAAAAAGATGTAGTCACGTGGAACACTATGATAGCAGGATATTCACAGCAGGGAATGGGGCAGGAGGCCCTTCACCTCTACAGCGCTATGCAGGAAGAAGGCATTGCTGTACCAAATCTTGTGACATTTGCATGCCTCCTGCAGGGGTGCGCAAGCGTGGGCAACACGGCATTGGAGAAGGGCAAGCGTCTTCATACCGAGATACGGGAACGAGGATTTGAAGCTGATGTGTTTGTAGCCAACAGTTTGGTAAATATGTATGCAAAGTGTGGCAGCTTGGCTGATGCGCAGAGAGTGTTTGATGGACTCGGTACGAAAGATGAGGTGACTTGGACTGCCATGATAGCAGGATATTCGCAGCAGGGCATGGGCCTTGAAGCCCTTCAACTTTACAGTGCTATGCAAGAAGAGGGCTTGGTGGTACCGAATCCAGTGACATTTGTGTGCGTCCTGCAGGCATGTGCTAGTGTGGGCACTCCAGCATTGGAGAAGGGGAAGCAGCTTCATATGCAAATTAGAGAACTAGGACACGATGCTGATGTATTCGTAGCCAGCAGTCTTGTGAACATGTATGCAAAGTGTGGCAGCTTGGAAGACTCTCAGAGAGTGTTTCATGGATTTCGTGAAAAAAATGAGGTGATGTGGACTGCCATGATAGCAGGATATTCCCAACGGGGCATGGGTCAGGAAGCCCTTCATCTGTACAGTGCTATGCAAGAAGAAGGCATCACTCTACCCAATTGTGTGACATTTGTCTGCCTACTGCGGGCATGTGCAAGTGAGGGCAGCCGGGCTTTAGAGAAGGGGAAGCAGCTTCACATGCAGATTAGAGAACAAGGACTTGAAGCTGGTGTGTTTGTAGCTAGCAGTTTGGTAAATATGTATGCAAAGTGTGGCAGCTTGAAAGATGCACAGAAAGTGTTTGATGGACTGGGTGAAAAAAATGTGGTGGTGTGGAATGCCATGATAGCAGGATATTCCCAGCAGGGCATGGGGCACCAAGCCCTTCGTCTATATAGTGCTATGCAAGACGAAGGGATCTCTGTACCTGATTCCGTGACCTTTGTCTGCCTCCTGCAGGCATGTGCAAGTGTTGGCGCTCCCGCTTTGGAGATGGGCAAGGAGTTTCATATGCATATTGTAGAACAAGGGGACCAAGCTGATCTGTTTCTCGCAAGCAGTTTGGTTAACATGTATGCAAAGTGTGGCAGCTTGGAAGAAGCACAGAGACTGTTTTGCAGACTCGGTCAAAAGGATGTGGTGACATGGAATGCACTGATAGCAGGATATTCCCAACTGGGTATGGGCCAGGAGGCCCTGCGTCTTTACAGTACGATGGGAGAAGCAGGTGATCCCATAACATTCATTTGCCTCCTGCAGGCATGTGCAATTGTGGGCAATTCGGCACTGGGAATGGGGAAGCAGCTTCATGCCCAGATTACAGAAAGAGGATTTCAAGCTGATGTGTTTGTAGCCAGCAGTTTGGTAAACATGTATGCAAAGTGTGGCAGCTTGGAAGATGCCCAGACAGTGTTTGACGGACTTGGTCGCAAGGATGTGGTGATGTGGACTTCCATGCTGGCAGGGTATTCCCATCAGGGCATGGGCCAGGAAGCACTTTGTCTCTACAGTGCTATGCAAGAAGAGGGCTTGGTGGTACCGAATCCAGTGACATTTGTGTTCCTGCAGGCATGTGCAAGTGTGGGCACTCCAGCATTGGAGAAGCAGCTTCATATGCAAATTAGAGAACTAGGACACGATGCTGATGTATTCGTAGCCAGCAGTCTTGTGAACATGTATGCAAAGTGTGGCAGCTTGGAAGACTCTCAGAGAGTGTTTCATGGATTTCGTGAAAAAATGAGGTGATGTGGACTGCCATGATAGCAGGATATTCCCAGCAGGGCATGGGTCAGGAAGCCCTTCATCTGTACAGTGCTATGCAAGAAGAAGGCATCACTCTACCCAATTGTGTGACATTTGTCTGCCTACTGCGGGCATGTGCAAGTGAGGGCAGCCGGGCTTTAGAGAAGGGAAGCAGCTTCACATGCAGATTAGAGAACAAGGACTTGAAGCTGGTGTGTTTGTAGCTAGCAGTTTGGTAAATATGTATGCAAAGTGTGGCAGCTTGAAAGATGCACAGAAAGTGTTTGATGGACTGGGTGAAAAAATGTGGTGGTGTGGAATGCCATGATAGCAGGATATTCCCAGCAGGGCATGGCACCAAGCCCTTCGTCTATATAGTGCTATGCAAGACGAAGGGATCTCTGTACCTGATTCCGTGACCTTTGTCTGCCTCCTGCAGGCATGTGCAAGTGTTGGCGCTCCCGCTTTGGAGATGGGCAAGGAGTTTCATATGCATATTGTAGAACAAGGGGACCAAGCTGATCTGTTTCTCGCAAGCAGTTTGGTTAACATGTATGCAAAGTGTGGCAGCTTGGAAGAAGCACAGAGACTGTTTTGCAGACTCGGTCAAAAGGATGTGGTGACATGGAATGCACTGATAGCAGGATATTCCCAACTGGGTATGGGCCAGGAGGCCCTGCGTCTTTACAGTACGATGGGAGAAGCAGGTGATCCCATAACATTCATTTGCCTCCTGCAGGCATGTGCAATTGTGGGCAATTCGGCACTGGGAATGGGGAAGCAGCTTCATGCCCAGATTACAGAAAGAGGATTTCAAGCTGATGTGTTTGTAGCCAGCAGTTTGGTAAACATGTATGCAAAGTGTGGCAGCTTGGAAGATGCCCAGACAGTGTTTGACGGACTTGGTCGCAAGGATGTGGTGATGTGGACTTCCATGCTGGCAGGGTATTCCCATCAGGGCATGGGCCAGGAAGCACTTTGTCTCTACAGTGCTATGCAAGAAGAAGGCATCGCAGTACCGAACACAGTGACTTTGGTGTGCCTGCTGCGGGCATGTGCATATATGGCTGCATTGTATCTGGGGAGGCAGCTTCATGCGCAGATTTTAGAACTAGGGCTTCAAGCTGATGTGTTCGTAGCCGGAAGTTTGATCAACATGTATGGAAAGTCTGGAAGCATGGTTGATGCACAACAGGTGTTTGATGCGTTGCCTGAAAAAAGCGTTGTGGCCTGGAGTGCTCTGATTGCAGGCTACGCATGTCAAGGAGACAGTGAAGCGGTCTTTGACCTGGTCCAGAGGATGAGAGAGCATGGGGTATGGCCAGATGCCATCACATTGCTCAGTGTACTAACAGTGTGCTGTCATGCGGGTCTGGTGGAAAAGGGGCAGGAGTACTTTGAGGCCATGAGCAGAGACTATGGCGTCACTCCCACGGCGGACCACTACACGTGCATGGTGGATGTCCTGGGTCGAGCAGGGCAACTGAATGAGGCACTAGCCTTGGTAAGGACAATGCCTGTGCTACCTACTGGTGCAGTTTGGCACACTCTGTTGGGCGCGTGTCAAAAGTGGAGCAATGTGGAGGTGGGGCAGCACGCTTTCAAAGAAGCGGTGAAGCTGGACGACAAAGATGCTGCTGCTTATGTCTTGATGTCGAACATATACACAGGAGCCCAGATGTGGGAGCAGGCTCAGAAGATGCAGGCAAAGAGGATAAGGATCATGGCATGGAAGCAGCCAGGTCAGAGCTGGTGGACAGACAAGGAGGGAGTGGTGCATAGGTTTCAGTTGGGGACGAGGGTCAGGCAGGGCTGAAGCAGACAATCTCATTCTCGGAAGTTGGGAAACGAGGATATGCGTCGCATCTGGGCTGTTTCGAAAGCAAGGACTTGTGCGGGCAACGCGTGGAGTTTGTTATTGCGTCTTCCCTTAATTACTTTATCTAATCCGAAAAAATTATTGCAACGCCGAAGGACTCACCTTGAGACTTTGATTATTATTATGAAGGATTCCAGGGACTTATTATGAAGGACCCTAGGGTCTGGCCGTTCGCAAAGGCCGTTCGCTCAGTTCAATTCAGTTCTGACCCACGTTAGCACAGAACGGAATCGAACCGGCACATAGTTCAATTCAATTATAACCCACATCAGCATAGAGCTGAATGAACCGGTACGTAGTTCAATTCAATTCTAACCCGCATCATGATGCACAGGGCTGAATCGGTATTCGGATGCATTGTGGGTGTCACTTTGCTAACATAAGCAGGTATGATTAGATTTCAGTTCGGTTTGAATCAATTCGGCCTCCAACGGTGCGAAAAACCCAAGATTTGGCGAAAAACCCAAGAGGCCAAAAACCCAAGGTTCGACGAATTGTGAAGTTCAAATATGTATTTTTATGGTGTACACGTTATATTTTGAACACCAGCCCATTTCATCTCGCATGAATTACTCCTTGGTGCGTCGGTGGTGGGTGATCTCATGATGCGTGGGCTCCTGTTGGCTTGCGAGCTCCTTGAACCCTAGCCCCTCATGGTTCCTCATTTATAGTTCATTTAGTAGTTCAATTCAATCTCGAAATTGAGCTGTCCAAATTGGAGCTGAATTGTCTAGTTGGCACACTGTTCATATATAACTGAACTATGAAATTGGACGGGTGGATGGGTGTCGGTTCGAACGAACTGCCAGTTTGTAGAGGTCGTCCTAAATGAGATGTCAGCTACCAGTTTGTAGAGGTCGTCCTAAATGAGATGTCAGCTACCAGTTTGTAGGGGTCGTCCTAAATGAGATGTCAGCTATTCATCGCACTTTGGAGTTGCAGTATATTGATTTAGAATGATCTATTGAGTAATAAGCATATGTAGTATATGTTTTCTTTGAAGTGCTAATTGCTCCACAGCCCATCATGGCTCTATATACTGAAAATACAAAGTAATAAAATGTTCTCATTAGTCCATAAGCCCATCATAACTTTTTCTATTTTTTCCTGTGGGTTATTATGGCATCGCAACCCTCTGCTCTTTTGGGTTGTCAACGTACTTATATGGAGTCCTCCTAGCCCTGGTGCCTTCCTAAGGGTTGTTTTTCTTTGTTTCAGGGTAGATGGGATTTTCCCATTTTGTTTTCTTCAATAAAGTCTCCAGGTTTCTGTTCTATGAATTCTAATACGGTGTAGTATGTGGATATTAAGGTGATTACGTTGGATCACTAAGTGAATGCTTTGGAGACAAAAAAAATATGAAAAACCTGGTTGATAAAGGTATTGTTATTCAAAAATTGCACCAAGGTTTTGACAAGCTTAATGACAAGTATATTTCTATTTCTATTTCTTTTTTGGTTTTGGAGGATAAATATGAAAAATTATTGGCTCGAATGGATGGAAAGGATACTTTGACTAAGGAGTTGCAACAGTCTTTTGACTCAGCTACACCACCTATTTGCTATTAGGAATTGGTTATTGCAGTCTGCTCTCGAACGCATAGCGAAGGGTTTGGAGTAGTCTTTCACACTTGGTTTATTCATCCTTGTTTGCAAGTCAATGCTTTAGAAATTGCAGTCTTTTATCTATGTTCTCTTCCAATAAGACCTTAGACTTTGTAACATGGAATGAAAATTACCCGAATTACACACTTCCCAGTATCGTCTATTCCTCATCTTCAACATCCTCCTCCCTTTCACCCAAATCCTTCTCATGTGCATTACAAGATGTAGGCGAAGCCGCAAATCCTGCAGGAGGCAAAGGAGTAAATCTTATAGCGCAACTACACTTCCATGTATATGGTGTTGTGATACATAAGCTTTCTTGGAGGAACACACATCACACATGTCCCATACTTTTTCATTGTTAGTGGGTATCTCTCTTAAAGATTTACAACTCTTACAATGTTTCTTAATCCAATTATGCACAAGACACACTGCCAAACATATCAACATATGGTTATAGGTCAATAATATATTATTGAACTTAAATATAATCTAGTATATAATATGAAATATGAAATATAAAAATCAAAATAAATTCTATAATGTATATTATATTGAAATAAAAATACACGCCATCACCATGAGGGAGCAAACGATGGCACCAACTGCGACGACGTAGACGCAGTGGGCAAGGCACGGAAGCGTGGCGAGGGTTTGTAGAGAGAAGGGATAGAGGGAAACTCCATGTGGTGTATGTGCCATGATGGCACGTCAAAGCTGGGTCCCACCCGCCATTTGAGAGGGGCGGGGCGGATACCGTGCGAAGGCCAGTGATGACACGTGATGCTGGTATGATGAAGGCCGTCCTGGGGCAGATATCGCGTGTTACGCCGCGCCTCGACTTACATTTTACATAGGCACCGCAGCGTCAGCAGAAATAAGGCCGAAAATCTCCGGTGGGGCCCGCCCTGACGTGGCTTGTCCCCTATCCCTTTCCCTCCGTCACACTAAATATATGCTGCGTCTGCACATCACGCCCCCGCTGCTGCTGCTTCTCGCCTTCGTCGCTGTGCCGTGTGGCGAGGAGGTGCTTTTACCGGAAGGGGAAATATAAATGTATAGATAGATATGTAGCGCAGGCGAATGTGGTGCCAGTTGTTGGTTGCTGCCAGGTTCCAAGTCGAGTGGAGGTCGGAACCAATGGCGCAAGCAGCAGCTGCAGGCTCTCCGTGGATGCAGTCGGTTTCGGCGAACGGCGGCAGCGCTACCGGTAGCCCGCAGGGATCCGGAGCTTCCAACGCCGATGGCATCAAGTGCAGGGGGCGGAGGATGTCCGTCCGGGCTCAGGCTGGCAGCCCTACCGCCAATTCCTCCTCCATGGACGACTATGAGGTGCTCGGAGTTTCGCACCAGGCGTCCAAGAACGACGTCAAGATTGCTTACCGGAGGCTCGCTCTGCAGGTGGCCGCCGGGCCTGCACCGCTTTGAAATTCGCTTTGTTTGAGGCGTGGAGGCCGTGGTTTGGTTGCGCCCTGCCTCTGCTTTGTCCGCACTCTGACAAATCAATCGGCGTCTGCAGTTCCATCCCGATGTCTGCAAAGGAGATCACTGCGAGATGAAGTTCAAGCAAGTGCGAACGGCTTATGAGGTTTGCAATCAACGCATGTCAGTCAATTCCGGGCAGGTAGCGCTGTGGTCGGGACGGTCGGTTGGATGGCTAAGGCATTTCTGTCCGTTGCCGCAGGGAATTGTGAGGCAATTGGACCAGGAGGATGGTACCGAGGACTTAGCAGATTTCTGCTGGGAGGGGATGATGGGAGTGGGGGACGAGTCCTGGAGCGAGTGGGAAGAGTGGATGGGATTTGAGGGAGGTGTCCCCGACCTCCAGTTTCGGTAGACCGTTTTCTCCGGCATCGTGACTGTACATACATACGCGTTGGATTCACAGTTTCAGTAGCGAAGCAAATTTGAGGTTATGATGCGCCACTTAATTGGTTGGCTCTGTGTATATATTATTGCTAGGACTAGGTTGTCAGGGAGTGGCATAGATTACATTAATGTTGGACTGAGCCTTACCTGCACGAAAATTTGCGGGGATTAGCATTGTACGTTAGATCATCCGAATTCGACGACACTTCTTTCTTCTTGGAACATGTCTTGCTCGTGTCCCGTTGCAGGAATGAGGATATTACACTAGTTTAGCAGCTGTGCAAACCACGGACTCTGACGGTCTTTGCAAAATAGAGCCTCCTGAAAGAGGCAGGGAGATCGAGTTTTGAGTAGGTTCTTTGATTAGTGAATCTTGCTGCTGTAATTTGAGGATCGAATCAAAGAGCCATGGATACAGACCAAATCGTTTTTGTCGTTCATGTTTCAATTAACCACATGGCTAAAACAAGCGGTTGCTGCACAGATTCCTAAGACGACCTAGCCCCTGGACTAACTTCGAAAAGGGAAGCAGTCGCGGCACAGATTTGAAGACCTAGCCTCTGGACGTAACCTAGGAAGTTGAAGCAGTCAGATGTTCTTCTAAAGCAAATTATGAGCAAGATTTGAGGTTGCACAAGCAAGGCCTCGGGCAGACATTCAGCATGCATGCAGGTTGCAAGTAAGTGAACGCCAACGCAGATTTCGCTGCGAATGCATTCGTCTGGAGAAATCCCACTAGCACTGTTTGTGAGCCTCGAATTCTACGAATGGCTGACGCTCGACAATGTGGGTGCATACTTCCGCGACTTCCTTTTTTGACACATCTCATATAATCACATGCTCGTGAAAAGGACAGTAGGTGACTGATACCGGGCAGTACGCCCCATTTGACGATGAACGTCTTCCACATCGTGGCAGGAATTGCAGCATCATCGCTTGTGAGTGTGTGTCTGAAGGTCATGTATTAGTGCTCGATACTTGCCACGCCAGCCCTTGCTTAAACTCCTGTCACCTGCGACAGAGTAACAGGCAGAGCTGCCATGCCGCCGCTTGTTATTCTTCTGTAGCTCATACCACCACTTCGTTCGAAGTTTTGCAGGCCCTTTAGCTTCAGGGAAACGGGTCGCCTCAAAGACTGCTTTCCAGAAAGCAATTGTAGGTTTCTCTCTTCTTGGCCAGGCGTTGATCACTTTCTTGACAGCTTCAGCCAGGCAGAGCGTTTCTGCGGCAGAGAAATCTTGTCTCGGCTTGCGCATATACGTTTTAAGATCAATCGTGGCCGGCAAGTCTTCCGAGGGTTGCAAGTCGATCGAAGAGATAGGGGCCTGCAAGTCATCAAGATTGGCAGAAGCCTGCAAGTCCTTGGACGAGCTCACATCACCACTGGTGTCAGAATCAGACTCTATTACGGTAGCTCGTCGGTTCCTTGAAGGAATTTGGGGTCTGAATGGTCCCTCTGAAGTTGCCGTTGAGCCGGTGTCCTGCTCCGACTTTGGTGACTTCGTAGCAGTGACCGTGACACTCTCAAGTCTGGCAGAATTTGAGCAACGTTTACTTGCAGCTCCAAATCGGATAACAGACTGCTCGGGAATGGCATGGGAAGGACTTACAACCAGATTCTCAGAGGCAATTGGACGGGTTTCACAAATATCCAGTTCACAGGCAACATCATCTCCACCACTGCCGCCAGACATCGGAATGATCTCGGGCACCCGCTTGGGACTGAGTTCTAAGGTACAGGCAACATTTCCTTCAGAACGCGGTGTGTTCTCTACAGTGCTCTGGTCAGATGTTCCGATGAGTACGTTCTGTGAGATCCTTCTCAGTCTCCAATACTGGAAACTGTATGCAACAATTCGCTGGTGAAGCTCGTGACCAGATGTGTCAAGATCATGTGCAAATTGTGCACACGTGGGCCCTGGCTCCTGCACCACCCGACTGTCGATGCCCGGGACACAAGAAGTTGCATAGGATGTCGGAATAGCTATCACAGAACTTGGTGGTTGATAGAAGTCCGGATCTTGGACTGTAGGATTCTCCTCACCGACACCTCCTGACGCAAGGAGCGAGCTCGGATCTTGAACGACCGGAATCATACGCCAGTAACAAATTGAGCTCGGGCGGAATGGCGCGATCCCTGCACGAGAGCCAGATATGTACGCGTCAGTTACACCCTCCGGCGTGAAGCAAATGTCTTCGAAGGCGTTGAAGCCCGGCTCCGGGGCCTCCATCTTCCGCAAACCACAAACCATCGAGGCCGGGACGCGGGAAAACGATATAACAGGCGGGTCGGGTCGAAAACTTTGAAACGTGAAAGGACATGACTGAAATGGGTAAAACCTGGCGATAAGGGCGAAACTGGCCTTTGTTTTCAAAATTTCTTGGCGCCAGGAGCGGAATGCACGATCTCACTGGCTGATCTCGCGCTACCTTCCTCTCCCGTTGTTTGTCTCCCCAGGAGAAGAGGATTGCGTGCACCGCCAATGTGACGCCTGCTGCTGCTGCATCTTGAGCTTCCCAATCGGTGGATGCGGCTGCCTCCTGCTCCAACATTCGTTGCAGCTGAGCATGCCAAGCATGGCGTCCCGCACAGGTGTGATTCTATGCTCTCTTCTTTTCCAATCTGTAGTGGGGTTTCTGATGGCTTTCGAAGAATCTCGCGACCTCCTGGCACCCGCAACCAGCCGAGGTAGCACAGAAGAAGCATCTGCTTGCTTGTGGACTGAGGGGCAATCTGTCAGCTAGGGGCTGGGAAACTGGTGACATTTCTGGAATCTCTGCATGCTCTTTGCATTGGAATGGTTGCTGGAGAGCTCAGTCTCGATGCTTGCCCCTTCATCCTGGTTGCTCACGGAATCTGCATTTCCGCTTTGCAAAGTTGTTTGGCGGCACACATGGATGAATGCTGGTTGACCGCACTTAGATACTGGCTTCGGTTGCTTCTGGTCAAGCTGCCAAGCTTCTTCTGGAAGGAGGCCTTGGATCGCTTGTGATGTTGATGGTTTGCCTTGGATTGTGTCCTCGACCTCGCTAGTGGGCCAGGTCTCTGAGAGGCATACGCCAGCTGGAGCAAAGCACCGCGGAGGAATGACGCCTTTGAAAGAATGGAACGGTGCAAGGCCTGTCACACCGGCTGTCCCGAAAAGGTGTCTAGCTCACCTGGTGCTTGGTGTTGAGAACTTTGATGGTTCGCTTGACGGTGGGAGCATCAAGTTTTCAGTTTCAAGCCAAAGCTGACGTGCGTGTGGCATAATTGTGGTCTCCACTGTTGTCTGTGATAGAGCTAGCGGCTCTCGTATGGTCTCCTCCAAGTTTGGCAATGTGGAGTCACACCCGAAGGTGTCGAGACAGAAACAGGACGTTGCAACGTGTGCGAATCCTGATACTGCTGTACAGGCTCCAAGCGTAAATATTGACAACAAAGGTCTTAAACCCCAGCAGGTTGCTCGAGAACCGGCAAGTCGTGGGAATTCCATATCCAGGAATTTCAGAACTCCTTCAAAGCCAGATATTCATGGCACCTCAGTACGGAACTCAGAACGGGTGTCAACGCCAGCCACACTTGAGAAGGGCCGCAAGATGGCAGTAAGAGGTCAAGTTGGCCATGCGGCTGCTTCCAAGATATCCTCTACTCAGTGCAAGAACTTGAAAAAGGTTCCCCAGAAAGTTGTTGAAAATGCACAAGACAATGGGTATGCTGCTGGACTCTCCATTCTGGAAACAGCATCGTATTGGCTCACACAAATCAAGATCGCAGAAATGGAAAGCAAGCACGAGACTGCCATGGTCTTCTTTCGTCTTGCAGTTGATTCTGCTGCAAAGGTAATGTTTTCCGTTTGGAAAGCTATAGCTGTCGTTGTTCAAACATGCTGATATCTGGTGGTCCATTATGTCTTAAGAGCAGGTGCAATCCCATGCCTTGTCATGGCGAGTTGGCTACAATGGCAGCTCAATAGGTCTGACGAGGTTGATGTCTGATGCAGCCATCTTCAGAACTCTGTGGAGCCCTGCGATCATATGTGGAGAAACACCCCCAGACTTCTGACAACCATAAGGAGACAATTTCTCTGTATGAAAGCTTGGGAGGCGCTATTTCAAATAGCTCAACGATCTCAGTAGGTGGGCATACTGAGGCATCTGCTACACCTGAGCTCTCAGCAAGCCCTCATCTTGCAGAGTCTGAAAATGCTGATCCCGTGGCGAGCACCCAGGAGTTCCGAGCGGATAGCATGGTTGAAGCTGAGGATGGTGAGATACACATAGAAGATACTTGTTTACCTCTGGCCTCCTCAGAAATATGTGCTGACCACGAAAAGAAGGAAAACGAAATGTCGCTTGAGATATCTGAAGAGGCTGACACCCATGGCAGCACAGCTAGGACGATCCCCAGTTGTTCACAGACCTCAACGGAAGGCAGATGTCTCAATCAGACAGACTCATCTGTAGGTCAGCTTCAAAAGGGCGTCGTACATGATGACAGTACAGAAGGGGACACTACGCATAAAACAAAAGAAGATGCAACAGGACCTTACTTGGATGACTGTAAGTATACTGACGTTGCACGGGAAAGTGCCCTGTTGGCTTCTGATATGGGACATGGGAAACAGCCTCTAGCTGTAGGATTGCAATCTGTGAGCTCCCTGCTATCAACTGCCTCTGGAGGAGATGATGCCGAACTGAAAGCAGAAATAAGTTGCTCCATGAATACACAAGAGGTATCCGTGGATGAAGCTAAAGCGTGTTATCAAGATCATGTGCTGTACAGGCAAGCATTTGTGACGGTTCGCGATAATCCAGAGGCAGAAGTTGAGGACGACTACTCCGAGAAACCATCATTGGTTAATGTTCAAAGAGAACTTGTTCCATCTAATTCGCAACAGGGTCTTAGGGAGTCTACCATTTGGCCAGAGGTTAGAGGATTACAGGAGAGAAAATCAACAGCTGACCCATCACAGGCTATCCCTGAGCAGAAGAAAGGGGCCCATCTGAGGGGAAGACGATACGCTGAGAGCGGTCTGGATTTGCCAAATACAACTGATTCACCTTTGCACTCGCATGGTGGGAAAGCAACAGCAGCCAAGGATAATAAGATTAGGAAAGGAGTTCACTTCAACGACGTTCCCGTAATTTTGCGAACTCCTTCTCCACGGGCCGGCCAGCTCCGTATCCCTGTATCAGGACGAAGTGCTGCCAAAAGTACACCCAGTTTGCTTCAGACCAAGAACACGGGTAGAAATAGGAAAAACAAGGGTACACCGTACAAGGTAGCTCGGGCACCGGAGACCGATTCAACCTCACAGGAGGCTGACATACAAACTTCAGGAGAATCTGAGAGCCACGACGCGTTTGAGGCCGTGAAGTCCACGCTAATCAACAGCTTAACGCAGGGAAGGGTATCAGCTACAGACTCCGAAATGACTGTACCACCCACTCAGGTGACAAGCTTTGTTCATCCAGCAAACCAGACATCTACTGAGATTGGCTGCAGCATACAGATGGATCCCATGGTTTCAAGCTTTGGGACAGAGAGGATTATGTCTTCACATGAATTGAAACCACCTGGCCAACACTTGCTGGAGACATTGCAGCCTGTAGCTCCAGAGGTGGCTGACACTCAAACCAATGATGAGGGTGCTGAACAAGATACTGGCTCACAAAGTGGACCAGGACAGACTGAAGGCAGCAATAATAATGGCAGGAGACTCCGCAGATCGTCTAGCAAGGTATTCAGGTTTCCTAATCACTCAACATGTCGTTTCATGTTGTTACAGCGTGGTCCTGTATTTCTTGTATGCAACATGCCATGTAATCCCTGTGTTCCTATCATGCAGGATAAGAAAGGTCCTACTCTACTGGATGATGCAACTGGTGTGAGCGGGAGCATTGGCATAATGTCTTCGGAAACTCCAGGTAACTTGTCTTGAAGTCAGGAACCTTACTGCTGAACATCAAAATTTCCGCCGGGTATTGCTAGAGGACCTTATACCAGAGGTCCCGTCTGCAGGGTCAGTTAGAAGGTCAGCGAGGTTGAGGGAAGCTGCTACTGGCGAGGTTGGTCGTACTAAAGTTGTGGCAGGACCCATTACTCCTGGTACGTTTCGAATTAAACAGTTGAGATCTGGAAAGTCCATCGCAATTAGGAACGACGGATGTCTTTCATACACGAGGCCTGCGCATTTTGATGTTTCACAGGAACCAGGCGGTCAGCTAGATTAAGAACTTCTCTGGAGGAACTGGACCCGCCAACGAGCATCCAAATGCAGCCGCTGTCACCTGGTTTGATTTCACCTTTGGCAATCCGGTTTCGAACTACCTACTTGTGCTCAACTCTCATTGCGTCATGACTCCCCTGTTTTGTGCTTGATGTTGCAGCGTTGGTGAGACGGTCGGGAAGGAGTAGAGCTGCTTGATACAGTGTGATGAGGAAATGTATTTCACTTTTCATCCATATGTTTCGTCTCCATTCACTTGAAGTACTGCGACAGGAAGGTCCCAGTTGGGGTGCTGCGATTTGGCAGTGCACTGCGTGCAATAACTTCTACTCCTTATACAAAAAAAGATCTGTTCTATACCACCCTGTTAATATAAACAGTTACAATTTTTTCCATCCTAAAACTGGGAAATGTGCTAGCACGAAGAAAAAAGTCGTACTGACGCAAATTTCACTTCACTACTTAGCGTGCAGATATTTGTACACAAAATCGACATGATGATTTCTGGAGGAAGATAGAACTACATCATAAATATACTAGGGTTCCCCTTTTTCATCTGCTTTCAAAATTCGATGTCTGATATTCAAAATTGTATGGTAAGGTACCTGCTGTTCATGAATATCCCCAAACAGTGTGAGATCTTTTCTCCTTGTCCGGTGAATGCGACCAAAAGTGGGACTTCTTCTCCTTGACTTCAGGGGATCTCTCAGGTGATTTGCCTTTCGTAGCTTCTCGGCATGCCTGCACCCAAGAAGACAGATCCACAGATGTCCTTTTTCTTAGCGAGTTGATTCTTCTGAGATTCTTTTGATTAACCTCTACCAGACTCGACAACGCTTGCTGCTAGCAAGAAACTTTATGGCTAGTAGTCCTCTTTCGACAGATATGCACGCGGTGGCGTAAGGTAGTTCAACTTACTGCAGCGATGATCCTCTCAAATGCCTCGTGACCATTCTGGTTGATGAACTGGGCTGCAGTGTTGCGGGCATCGTCTCCCATTGCTTGCACAAGACGACGGTTTCCCACGCTGAAATATGTGTCAACCTTCCGCAGCTCCCCTTGGTGTTGGTAGAAAAAGGGTCTGACATACAATTCGTAGAGGAGACCCGCACCATGAAATTGCGGGAGCACCAACCAACATGCCCCAATCAATTTCAACGTGGTCCAGAAGGGTATCCTGCAAGAACACGAACATGAAGCTCAACAACGTGAAACGTGTTTCAGGTTTCTGGGTAGGGAGATTTGAGTACTTCAAACTTGCGTACCACTCCAGAATCGGCCCTGCTCCAAGCTCGAATAGCGCAGTCAAGGAGTAGAGCACCCAGTACGTCAGCCACTGCTGGTCATCCTCTTTTAGGGGGCTCTCAATGGCCAAAATGGATGCGTACCTTCAGCAAGAGAAAACCTCGAAGCGTGACGGAGTCTGCCTAAAATCCGCTCAACAGAAGCAACAGGTCATTGCAAGCCAGAACTTCCTACTCCTCTACTTACAGTGGGTACAGAAGCATCACAAGCGGCCTGCACACAAACAAGCGGATATCAGCCGGCCGTAGCACCAGAGTGTTAAAAAGCATTCCAGCCTATGGCACACAGCTTGTTTGCCTCCACAACACGGCCACCCAGAAGGCATCTTGCCCTACTATGCCAAGCTGCCAGACTACATTACATCTACGCAAACACATCATATCGCGTGCAATTGCCGGCAAGCTAAACGGACTAAGCATAGGCCTCTTTATCCAAGACAGTCTCGGCACCCCTTCCGCCATCACCACCACGGAACAGAGAGCGTAGACCACACTCACCCGGCATAAGAATTCACGGTAGAAATGAGGGATATTATAAGCCCCATCCTCCTTGCGCGTCTTCTCTCTTGCCAGCAATGTGACACTGTTTCAGCTCCTGGCTCAGTTCCGAGCACCTTTCGCAGCTCCTGCACATCGGTTGCAGCGCCTCCTCAAAAAATTCAGTCTCACACTCCAAAGCACAGTGGACAGCTGGAAACAATGCCATGGCGATGAAAGCCATACGCTCACGAAGCTGCAATAACAAACCTGCTACTGACGGAAGCCCTATTCGCCGCTCCGCTGTCTGCCAGTGCCCACAAAAGTGAAAATAGGCGATGTTGCGCACCACGAGGAGGACGAGGTCACGGGAGGGGGGCGGATTTGGGCGGAGGACAGGAACGCTCCCTCGGCTCTTGATGCTGCGTTGGTGTGAGGGAGCTATAGCATGCTGGCATTCATTGATTTCTCGTCCATCTTCCAGCAACAGGACAGTGACCAGAGGAAGCCTGGTACAGCAGGGGCCACTTGTTCTCGAACTGGAGTAAACCGGAGGTTAGGCCACCTCGAACCAGAATCTCACAGTAATTTACTGGAAGTGAATATTCCAAAAAATTTACCATTTCAACCGCAGCCCGCAGCAAGCAAGAAAGAAAAGAGGAATTTCATTCACGTCCGGTACGCACGGACTTCCGATTTTCCAGGACATGCCAGCGACATGCTCAAAATCTAGCTGTTCTGGATGCCCAAGCTTTGCACTTTCCGCACGGTTGGCATGTGGGTCGCATTGCATCACATTCAAGCACGGGGGAAGGTGACGAGGAGACTGAAATTGAATTGCTGGACAAACAATCTCCATATACAAAAGAATGACAGGACTACAAGGCAGAGAGTACACTAAGTTACAGGCGGGTTCAAGAGAACGTCTAGAAGCAGCCAAATTTCTTTGGCACGTTTCCTTGAACGCGCAGCTTTTCGGCTTTTTCATCAATCAGGACGATGGCCTGTTGCTTTTTGGCTTCTACATTAGCTTTCTCTTCCACAGCCGTCCTGTGGTAGTGTGCAACCTTGTTCTTCATATCCTCTGCCAACTTGGCTCTCTTCTTCTCCAAAGCTTCCTGCAAAGCGCAAAACAAACCAAGCCAGATTAGCAATCAAGAACTCACGCAGAATGACAAAAAACCGGTCAGAAACCAGGATCCGATCACCCAGGCTTGCCTCTGCCTTCTTCAGTTTGGCCTCGGCAGTGGCTTTCTTGGCGTTCTCCTTGGCCTCAATCTTTTCCTCCAGTGCCTTGGCCCTGCACAGCATAACGGGAGCCTCGTCTTTCAGCAATCAGAAATTCCCGTAGCACGCGTCGCAAGGAGGAGTGGCTTCAGCTAGCACTCACCTGTTGGTCGCCTTGGCCTTGGCCTCCTCCTCCCAAGCCTTGATGTGCGCAAAGGTCTTGTCCTTTTTCAACTTGTCCACGGCAGCCTCCCTCGCTTTGGCACCAGCCTCTTCCTTCACGGTGGATGGCGGGAGCACTTCTTTGGCCGGCGAGGATGCAGCCGGAACTTCCTCCTTGGATTTGGCAGCCTCCGGCGCAGTTGTCGGAGCCTCCACTTCCTTCGCTTTAGGAGGCTCCTCCTTCGGTTTCTCGGCCTCCGGCGGCACTGCAGCTGCAGTTGGAGGCGGAGCCGGAGCCGGAGGAGCCTCTACTGCTGCTGGGGCAGAGGCAGGGGCAGGGGCGGCGGCGGCTGCTGTTTCCTCTGGCATGATGAAAGCCGCGTAGATTCCAATTCCTGGTCTGAAAGAAAGACAGGCCAGGCATTAGGAGTGGCAGGCACTGGCAGCACCTTCTCCGCGACAGATCCCGAGCGACAAGCACTACAACAAAGGACCCCAGCAAACAAAGCGACATCACAAAGATTCGTCAGGGAGGCAGCCAGCTCCATGCTGGCCTGGGACTCCAAGAATCCCAAGAATCTGCTTGGCTTGGGATGATGTCACCAGACTGAGTCAAGAACGCAGCATTTCTCTCTAAACAACCCACAACACAGAGATACGTGCAGTATTCCAGACAACAATGACAGCCAGTGCCCACTAAGAATGACACCAGGTGGAGGTGGCGGCAGTAGTAGCTACCTGAAGAAATCAGAGGCGGCGGAAAGGAATGGGACGCCAGGGAATTCGTCTCAGCGGGAGGCTGGTGGAAACGGGCAGTATGTGCTCGTGGAAGCTATAAAAGCGAAGGCATGAGCACGCTACGCAACAAAGGCTGCCTGGGCAGAAGGCAGGCTGGCTGGCTGGCTGGCTGGCTGGCTGGCTGGCTGGTGTGGCTTGCCTGTCAATATACTGCCCTCTGTGCCTCGGCAATGGCACATGGCGCCGGCGACCGTGATCGGCGACCGGTCGTCCGCGGTGGGTCCGCACGTCTGCGCACACTGGCGCCTCCCAGCTGGCCACCAGGACTTTCCGCAGGTCTCACGGCCCCGATCATGCCTGCTTGCCTCATCCGGGTGCGTCAAGTGGTCCACAACTCCGTTCCAAGGGCTTATTACAGGGATTGTATCACCGACGACGACGAGGCAGAAGTGAGCCAAAGGGCGCAGGAGCACTGTTCATAAATTTTAGACTAGAGAGAAGTCATCCAGGACAACCGAATGCCATGTCGATACCAACGATGCAAAGATCAAAACCTACCAAGCTATTTATTGCTCAACCGCCAGCGTACTCTTCACAATCCTCCACAAAAATCTAAGAGTCGAAAATCGACCTCTGCACATACTACTAGGTAGCAGATAGACCCTATCCCAGAGCTGCTGAGGCATAATTAACACAGCGTCTCCCGAATCTTCAAGGGCGCCCCAAGACCTTTTACACCCAAGGTGTCCGCTGTAACTCACTACTTTCGGGCAAGAGAGCCAAACCTGGCTTCACCTCAAGAGTCTGTGGTGAGCAGGTCCAGCCACCCCGGCCACTCTGCCTTCCGCACACATGAAGCCGAACTTCAGAGCCAAGGTGTTTTCCCTTCCCTTCCTCAGCGCCATGAAAACCGGCCCACCTCCGGGAGAATCTGGTACACAAGAATGCTACTTGCATAATCTTTTGCATCCACAGGCATCACGGGTACAGCCAACTCCTTATCCCAGGCACGGCCAACTACAGGGCCCCACCCTAGTTCTTCGGGCCAATATCCTTCAAGGCACAGATCTGCTCCTCGCCCATAGCGGACATCACGGTCACCACAAGGTCTTTTCCTTCACCAAATCCGTCCTTGATCTGAAGTTACCGAGCAGAACGCGTCAGCTTCAACGACAGATCAACATATGACCAGTATTAAGAAAGAGAACACAGGGTTGGCGTACTCACTTGCGTGAGGAGCTGGTCATCGGTTGGCAGGCGCAGGTCATCCTTGGTCTCGCCGTTCTCAGTAAGGAGACTCACCTGAGATCCAACAATCGGCACATCATAAGCAAAAAGCGCAGAGGTAAAAGAATACATGCGGCACCAAAGGGACGGCAGGAACTCACAAAGCCATCCTCTGAGATGTCAATAAGCTGGTAATCAGTGCGGACCACCTCGGGAACCTGCAAAACCGTCAGAGCGGCATCACGTCGGTCGCTCAAACAGCTGTGGTCACAGCACCAGCCACCGCATACAAGCTCTTAGTAACCTACTTACATCACAATTGTGAGAGGAGGGGACGATATCCTCCAGTTTCTTCCCGGTGAAGATGTCAATACCGACAAAGTGGCACTTGGCGTGGCCATGCTTGCCGGTCTTGGAGGTGGAAACTTCCACAACCTACGTCCATGCAGCAACCAACTCGCGTCAGGTGACACCGGCACCAAGTGATCAGTGATTTTGAAGAACGGCAGAAGCAATCCAGCGCAAAACCTACCTTGCAGGGACGCTGCTTGATCACAATGTAAGCGTTCTTGCGAATTGTGCCGGCCTGCTGGGGGTAGGTCTTAGAGGCGCCAGCATCGGCCTTGGAGTCGAAGTGGTGATCGTCATCCGACATGGTGGCCGGCCGGGAATGACCTGGTCCGCTCCGCTCCGCCCCGCCTTGCCCTCCCGCGCCGCGCTGCCGCTGCCGAGCTCCCGAGCTGCAAACGCACCGCCGCAAGAGAGAAAGCGGAGGGAGGGGAGTGAAGAAGAGGCCGACACAGGCCGATAGGTAGACCAGGCTCCCGTAAGGGTTTGTGCCCTGCACCCTTGTCCCTACCCTTGAATATGTATAACCCGCCGGGCAACCACAGGGTTTGCTTGCTCGGCGGCCACCTGCCAACCGTCCGATCCTTTATCGAACGGTGATCCCGCTCTCCTCCTGTTAGGGCACACCATTTCGTCCGTTCCTGTAGATTTTTTTTGATGCGGTCCCACGTCGATTTAGGGTTTCCTGTCTTTTCTTAACCGATATTGCTGTCCTCAAGACCATCGGAATAAGAAGAAGAATTTATTTCTGAAATTTAAATTAGATTATTATTCTATTATCACTTCATAGTATTATTGAAAATTGATACTGTACTTATTCATGTGTAAGTTTATAATAAATTTTAAAGATATCTGATATATTCATAATAAATATACTAAGCATTTGTTTTATTTTATAGAAAGAGGATAACAACTTTGGGAGAAACCCATCAAAATCCCAGTGCGGGACTTCAATATCTATATAATGTATCGGAATCCACTATAAAAACCGTCATGATGAAGTTAAATCCTATGATATAGATCCACTTGAGTGAATTTGCCTATCACGCATACGATCTTATATTCAAATCTTATCTTCAGGAAGATGAAAAGACTTACAATACCACTAAGATTGTGGAGCAAGCATTTTTTTGTCATCATTGTAGGTTTGAGTAGGTATATCGATCCTAGACAAATCTATCGAAGGCTTTGATATTGCTGGTACAAGTAGATTAAGATTGTGGGGCAAGCATTTCTAGTAATCATTGTAGGTTTAAGTAGTAATATCGCTCCTTAACAAATCTATAGATACTTTGATATTGCTTATACTAGTAGATTTTTGTTTTTTCTAACTTTTTCTATTCAAACATCCATTGACTATGCTATGGGCTCATTCATCTTTGGAGCGAATACAATAAAATACCCCTTTAAAAGTATCCGTTTAAACTAGGTGTGCACTACATGTCACCAAAAAACCTTATAGAACACTATAGTTTGGATCTCATATATACTTCAAACATCATAGAACACCATAGATGGGCTCTCATATATACTTCAGCTATCTATTGCTTTGTATTCAATAGAGATTATAAATTTTTAAGAAATATAAAAGGTATAAAAATTTGATAATAAAATATATAACTTAACACTTTATTAAAATAAGTAAAGACAGGGTGAAGCCACATACCATTAGACACCTTGGGGAGACTTGAAGACACGAGCTATGAATTGACTTTAACACCATAAATTTTGAAGGGGGGGAATATCCTCGATGGGGGTTTTTTGTGAATAACCGCTGAAGAGGGTTGGTGATGGGTCTAAAAGCTGAGGGTTCAGCTATTATTAGGAAACCATACCGGAAAAAAGGGTCCGGCTCTTGGATCATACGAGTTTTCCGTTGGTTCATATGACTGCCGAAGGGTGACCCTCTTCCCTTAACGTCTTGTTTCGGCCAAAACAAGACCCACTATGCACACCCCGTATGCCGCCACAATGCAAGCGTAAATCGCGAATCAACGCCACTATGGAAGGGTTATGCAATTTCGCGGACACGTTCAAACCATCAACATATTTATGGGAAGAAAATTTTGTTTCCCATTCAGGTGTAATGTGTGATCCTTCGCCTATTTTCGGAACACAGTGGTGAGGCAAGGCGCCCCCTCCCTTGCCTCACCATTGTGTGGAAGGTCACATGGAACATGTTTGCTATCCACTTGGGCACCAGTTCCTTCAGAATGAATTTGAACAGGTGGATGTGGTGCGGCGTGGCATGTTCCACGAGTGGGCGGGCGGGGCGCGCCCCTCGCCATTGTCCACAAGGACACATTCCACATGTTTGATATACGCATGGTCACCACTTCCTTTGGAATGGCATAGAACAGAACCTTGCAGTAGGGGGGTCATGTTGCATGCCGTGGTGTTGGACACAACTACCCCCAAACCGCTGATCACACGCACCATATTCGCGTGACACAGTCCATCAATACTCGCGTGACACAGGGGACCCAATACCATCACAGTGCATAGCTGCAATCGTCATTGCAGCTACTTCAATTTGAGATAAAGTTATGCACTTACGAACACGAGAATGGGGGCCGCCACCGCGCCCACCTTCCATCGCGATTAAGTTGGAAAGGATGGGCGTAATGGACACGTGAAGTGGGGAGCCACATCCATACAACCCCTAATGAGAATGGTTCAGGCTGGTCGTCCTACGGTCAATGGCTATTCGTCCCCTGAGTTCACGCCTTCGTCATCGCTTGGCCCAGCGTCCCCATTATTGTCATCGCTATCCTCTGCCACACTTTGACTGGCTGGTTGTATGAATCCACGCAATTCGCTCAATTTGCCCCTGATCGCCTTTTTGTCCACCGCATACAAATGTTTCCGTGCATTCAACATAAAACCGTAGTAAAGGATGACTGTATCATTGACATAGACCTCCTGTATGTTTTTGGGATAAAATAACTTATTCCCCTTTTTCCCCAGTGCCCGTCCATCTTGTTTGCGGCTTCTCGTAGTATATATTCCTCTACATACCGCCAGACGATCTGTATGATCCGTCCGATACCGATTGGATAAGAAAGTGAGGTTGTGGTGCATCCAACCTCACGTCTGCTACTTTCCCAATCCGGAAGATGCATTGTGTATGTCGGTGCATGGCGCTGCGAGGAACATTCCCTTCTTGATCTCTCGCAATATCGCCATTCAACCGCGCCATTTCACGCCGCCTTCCAATGTTTTGATATGCTCCTGTACATATCTCGCTGGGGAAGCTCCTCAATGCTGCTTCCTCTAGCAAAGCTTCATCAGTACATGAAGGCACTGCCTCTTCCTCTTGACGGGAGAACCATTTCCAAGGACGGTCCGAACAAGGCCGATGTGGTTTCGACAATAGAATCTCGGTGTCAACCCAGAATTCTTCCCACCACTTGTACTCTTCCGCCCCCCTCCACTGCTTATTAGTTGTGAGGTGCTTGAGCCTGGCTTCGCATTCTAACAGGTTGTTTGGTTTCTGGCAGCAACTGAAGGACGTGGAGGTCTTGACAAAGCTGCCCGATGACTTCCGTCATTTCATTTTCGAGATCAATAATTGGAAGGGCTTAGAGAATGAGCAGCGGGCTTTGGCGGATAAGGACTTGCAAGAAGGACTCCAGATATTCAATGTTCCGTCGATCGAGAAACAGTCCAAGATTGTGGAAGCCCGCAACGCTCGGACATGCGTGGTTTCGAGGGAAGGAAATACACCCTTCGGTCATGGATGTTCCCGTGGATTTGACATCGGGCCAATGGACAAACGAATGGATTTATCCATGATGGTGTCAGGTTCCAAAGTTTCGGAGAAAGCGGAAAATGACGACTCCGAATTATCGCCATGCATGGTGTTGAAGAAGCCCATACGGTAAGGGAGGCTACGAAAGTGGTGTGCCAAAGGCGGCTTGGTGTCATTCATTTGGGATAAGACTAACATGAACAACGACATAGGAGGATTTGAGACTGTGGAATACGTTACGTTGGATGGGGTGTGAAAGATGGATGTTCAAGGACGTGCCATGATGCCAAATGTGATGCACGGACCTTCAACAATGGAAGATCGTGGACACCCTCTCAAGCAAAGCAGGTTTACTGTCTCATGACAAGTTGGTAGTGTGCCCATACCGAGACCATTGGGTCTTATGATGAAACTCGTGAGGACATTCTCCAAGGAGGAGGCGGGTTATTGGCGCATGCTCGAGCGGTGGGACTACGACACTATTGCGTTCGTGGCCGCAACTGTATTGCAATAGGCGGACTTGAGATGCGCAGTTACATTGCCCAGCGCCTGCAGCGTTGATGTCTTGCCCGTGCGCGAGGCGACTTTTGAGCCGCACGAAGGGACCATCCTTGGGCAAAGAGGTATGTATTAGCGAGAAAGAGCTTGAAAGCCCAGTCGTCGCATTGAGTGCGAAGAGGTTGAAGACGACAACCGGCGAACTTATGGAGGATGGACAGCAGACTTTGGATGCTGTATGGCAGGCGACCCCGACCATCGACGACACCCAAAATGACATCAATGAAGACCAGGAGGCGTTGGGTGCGAATGATAGCTTTGACGCACAGGAGATGGAGCGCATGCGGAATTTGGCACTTGTAGAAGATTCAGTTCCGGTGGATGCAATGGTGGACTCTCAAACAATCCCTCGCGATAGAACACTGTAGACGCTGATTAGCAAAATCTGCCTATGCAGTTAGCGGGTGTTGGTGTTTAGTTTTGCCAGATTTGCTTCTACGAGAGAACCCGCATGTTCCGGATGTTTTCGACCCCTCTTAAAATTAACAATGGGTCTTTTCTCAAATTTTGTTGTTACACTGTGCTCTTTTTGTAGTAAGCAGTGGCGCCGGCCAGCCGGCGCCATGTGGGTTTCGTGCGGGGGATGCCATTTTCAGTTTGGTTTTCCGCTAGGGATATGCATACACGAACGGTGTCTGTATTCTGAAACAAGCCGTTTTCCGCAATTTGTGGATGGTGTCTTTTCCGTCAAAGGGGTTATTTTTCCCTTGAAGGGGGTTTGTATATTCCCCCCCTTCATAATTTATGGTGTTCTTTCTTGTAAGTATAGTCTGCTCTACTGGTAGATGGAACCTTGTGTTGTCATGTGGCTTCAAGTGCCCCCTAATAAGAGGGTTTTATAGTTAAAATCACATCTAATGAAGATGTAAACTCACTTAAGCATATTAAAGTCGCACTGGCTTCTTTTTCTACCGTGATGAGGTTCCGCCTAAGCATGGTCCAACCTTTGGCCTTTGGTATTGTTAACGTTCTCTCTCGACCTATGGTTGTACCGCCCCTTGCTCGCTTTCCAATTGGTGGGCAGCGCATTGCTACACACGACGCATTGCTACACACGACGCATGAGACGTCAGGTTCTCAATTGCCAGGGAGAGCGGATTCTTTTCTTTGAGGAAGCGCCCATATACTTTGCCTTTCAGGAAGCGCCAATATACTTTGCCAAACGGCATTTTTCTCAAGGTTGACCTAGTTCTGACTCAACGGGACTAGGTCTCTATTCTAGATTTGGTTGTAACAGACCCTACTCAGGACACCGTCTGCAAGCATGTCATCATCCACCCTCTAGATTGGGCGCTGAAGGGATGCACTATGTCCAAGGTCACAAGTAAACCCCCATGCAGGAAGGCCATATTTTTATTCCTCTTGCTATTGACACGAGACCATGGGCAAAGACTTCTCGAGGTTTATCAAGGCTTGTGCTAAGGTATACCACATTCACAAGAACGGGGTATGTCTCCTTCGTTCTTGTATGGTGGCTTTCTTCCAGCAACTAGTTTCCATCGCCCCATCGCCCTATAGAGAGCATTGACAAACTCAATTTTTAAGACAGCTTCACTAGTAGGAACATGGTGTTGATGTTATGGGTTATATAACGGTTTTGGGCTTATTTATAACGTTTTGAGAGGATTTGTTATGGGTTGCAACTTGGGTCCTGAGCCTAGCAAACATTATAAAAACTATAACATGAAAGTCGTGACAAACAAATTTGTCGCAGTTTTGAGGCCTAGTCCTAGGTTTAGAACCCAGGTTGTGACAAACTATGGTAGAGACACATGTATATGTAGACAATTATGTCTCCACACAAGCGCCAAGTCCCAGATGCGGCAGTACAATCGAGGATATGCATATAAGTTTGCACATCAATGGCATTGCCGATCTTTCCGATTCCCTTGGGAAAGGCCTTGTGCCGACATGTGGTATGTGCATAGTACATACTACACGCCGTATTTATACATACATGAAATATATATGGCATAATTCTATACTTCTATAATATGAAAATACACATATACAAAATATAGTAATAAAAAATAAAATCTAGATTTTAATTCATCATAAAATGTAATGTGAGGATCGAAAAGCTTGTAGCCTTTAACATTGTCAGAGTAACCAACAAAAATGCGTCTAACTGCCTTGGGGTCAAGCTTAGAACGCAAAGCAGGAGGAATGAGGGAATATGCAGGAGCTCCAAAAACTCAAAGGTGGGAAACACGAGGTTTCTTTCCAGTCCATCGCTCATAAGGTGTCACCATACCTAGCTCCTTTGTAGGTAAGCGGTTCTGTACATAATTTGCGGCACACAAGGCTTCTGCCCAATAACCTCTCGTCAGTCCAGACAAGCTAGATAAAGTTGCTTCTTGTAAAGTCCTGTTCTTTCTCTCAGCAAATGCATTTTGTGCATGTGTGTAGGGAAGCGTAATTGATGCGGACTCCTGGCACAAAAGGCACAAGGGGGAGTCGTCAGAGTGTGATTTTCCTTTTGGGGTTGATTCCGTATTGTTGCACAGAGCTCTGCTGAGCGGAGTGTGAATGCGTTGCCCGAGTCACCTAGCGGGAGGACTACCCCGGAGAGGATTATCTTGGCTCTGGTGATGAGCCTTAACGTGTGGTGATGGTTGCAGGTGTTGAGGAGCCTCAACCCTTGCTCCTTGCTCCTCGCTCTCGAGGAGAAGAGGATAAGTGGACCGGAGCAATTGCCGGCGATAAGACGGTAAGCGGAGGGTGTGAAGAGCACAAACTGGCCTGATTGTGCAAACGCAGACACGGAGGTACTATAGCACCACACCCCACCGGAGCATAAAGATAAACATTAGATGGACTGCAGAGACGGGAGAACGAGTAAAGAGTGAAGGACACAGGAAAGGTGGCACTAGAGGCGGCAATTGGAGGACGTGGACGAGTCCCTAAACGTCTGCATTATCGGGCCTCGCCGGTAGAACTTGATATGGAATACGGTAGGAATGAGGGGAAGGAGGGTGCGCAGTAGAGAGTTAGGGAGATGGTACCGATGGATCCGAGGCTTAACCTTAGACAGTTGACGCTGCGTAGGGTGACTCGTAAAGTGGTTCGATTCGTTAGGCAGGTCGGGTTGTCCCCCGGGTATTTCTTCTGGTGTAAGGCGCGCTTAGCCAGCGTGGGGCGATGGCGAATCTCGATCAGCGCCATGCAGGTGATGGACTCGGCTCGCCCAGGCTGAGCGGTAACATGAGTGGACCTTGGGGGTTGGGGTCCTGCCTGCAATGTCGGGCGGTCCAGGTGGTTGGGGTACGCCCATCAATATCGGTACGGGCTGGTTAGAAATACCCGAAAGTAGTTAAAACTAATAGGCGAACGATGCAGCACGATACATTCCCTTGGGATCAAGCCATATACTACACGATAAGAGATATAGTGTGCGCCCGGCTGGTTCGTTCGCGAAAGTACATCCACACCTCCCTCCGCCAGGATCGGAGGATGGGGGGCCCGCCAAAAGACAGGGGGAGAATTACCAGAACCCGGTGCTGCTGTCACAGAGGCGGAGGAGGACACTGTGGTGACCTCAGTTGTCGATCGAGACACAGGAGAGATCCAGTGCAGTGTTGTCGAGGACTCTTGCCAAAGGCAAGGGTCGAGAATAATTAGGTTTGGCGCCCCTTCGGCGTCAGGATTAGGCATTGGTGTGCCAGGTATTTCTTCTGTTCGGTTAGGCGGGTCTGCTAAGTTTTTCTTCTGGTACCTAGCACGCTTAGCCGCACGAGTTCATTCGTGGACCTCGGCCACTTGCCATGCCTGGTAACGGACTCAAGCGCTCATACGCCGGTCGAGATAGCATCGCGAGTAGACCTTAGGGAGTTGGGATCCGCTAAATACCCGACGCCAGAGTTCGGAGTTCGGTGGTTGGGGTACGCTCGTTAATATTGGCACGGGCTGGTTAGAAATGCCCGAAAGTAATTAGAACTAATAGGCAAGCGATGCGGCACGATACGTTCCATTGGGATGGAACTATATACTACACGATAAAGGACATAATGTGTGCATGTGCTAGTCCATGAAAGTTCGTCCACAGAAATTGCACATTACCTCCCAATTCCTCCATTTATGCCCGGTAGCCGAACCTCGATCTCTATGAGTCTATTTCAGAGTTTTCCCCTATTACGAGACATCCTTCTCGTAGGAGACTTTAATGCTTGAATGACAGCAGGCCATATTTGATAGCAGTTTGATTTCTCCGCTCGATCCTATTGACCTTGACCTCAACAGGACCTCATCCAACATCTATCCAGTCAACCCCTATGGCTCATTTTTCAGCAAGGACGGTCTCTCTTCTAGCAGGTCAGACTATATTATTGGACATGTCGAGCTTCTTTCGCCTATTTCCAGCTTGAGGACCATCGACTCCGTCTGTATGGAGTCTGATCATGTTGTTGACTATTTCCGTACCTTTTCCGCCCCCTCCTCCTCCCCTTCATTCCACATATGGTCTCTCAACCAAATTTACCTTCTCCCTTGAACTTGCTCCTCAATTCTCCCTGATACTCCATTCCTGCCTAGCTTCCATCCCCCTTGACCTCCTCTTTCTTTCTCGGGCTGTTGCTTCCTCCTCTGCTTTTCTCTCTTCTGCTCGCTCATATACTTTTCCTTTCAAATTTTACCACCCTTGCCGCAAAAATCAGGCCCTCGGCATCTTTGATTGGATGCTCACAGTAAGCGCATGCGCTCTCAATTACGCCTTACCTTGCGCCGGCTTCACCTTCCCCCTGTATCCCATCATTCCCCCCTCTACAAAGCCACTGTCAAACCTTATCAAACTTTCCTTTCGATGAAAAAGTCTCAATTCCTCCAATCCAAACACATCCGTCTTACCTCCCAATTCCTCCATTTATGCCCAGACTGGCAACCCATATGCTGATCTCTATGAGTCTATTTCAGAGTTTTCCCCTATTGCAGACATCCTTCTCGTGGGAGACTTTAATGCTTGGACAGCTTGTCAACAGGCCACCATATTTGATGCTTCGGATTTTGACAGGATTTCTCCGCTCGATCCTATTGACCTTGACCTCAACAGGACCTCATCCAACATCTATCCAGTCAACCCCTATGGCTCATTTTTCAGCAAGGACGGTCTCTCTTCTAGCAGGTCAGACTATATTATTGGACATGTCGAGCTTCTTTCGCCTATTTCCAGCTTGAGGACCATCGACTCCGTGCAGTGGAGTCGATCATGTTGTTGACTATTTCCTGCCTTTTCCGCCCCTCCTCCTCCCTTCATTCCACATATGGTCTCTCAACCAAATTTACCTTCTCCTTGAACTTGCTCCTCAATTCTCCACGATACTCCATTCCGCCTAGCTTCCATCCTTGACCTCCTCTCTTTCTTTCTCGGGCTTTCTTCCTCCTACACTTTTCTCTCTTACCTTTCGCTCATATACTTTTCCTTTCAAATTTACCACCCTTGCCGCAAAAAATCGGGGCCCTCGGCATCTTTGATTGGATGCTCTGATCAAGCGCATCGCTCTCAATTCACACCTATGCTTCCTTCCACCCCATCATTCCCCTCTACAAAGCCAACATCAGACCTTATCAAACTTTCCTTTTCGATGAAAAGTCTCAATTCCTCCAATCCAACATCAGTCTTACCTCCCCCTCGGACGTCTCACGGTGGGCAATCTTTTGGAAGGAATTCCATACTCGCTCTCCCATCCTAGGATTAGACTCAAATCTAATCACAGAACATCTTCTACGATGGCGCGCGACTTTGTTGATGGCGGCCAGGTCGTTGTGGGGAAGAGTCAGTTCCCAAGGGAATGATAGGCTCGTTTGCGTTTCGGTGATTCTTACCTCGCTGCGTTCGCCAGCACACATCGCTAACTACTATAGCGCTCACCGTCTGAGGCCGGTATGGCCAAACGTTTGGAGACCCGTTGGCGTCCGTTCGTTCGCATTCGTCACTCACACTTTTCCTCTCCTCACTCGCTTCACTCATCGTCTTAGGGAAAGGCCTTGGGTTACCTGAGGACCTCCTCAAATCGTTCCCGGGCCTCTCGTCCGGGCTCTGCCGCCCTCCGGAGTTCCTCCGGCTCGCGTTCGGTCCAGATTCGGTCTTGGTCGGCAGCTCGGGCGAGCACGGGTCACGGTCACCCACGCACACACCACAACCACGTTAGGTCCGTCACGGGACCACTGATCAATCTCCCGGAGGTGCTTGCACCTTTCGTGACTCGAGACTCACGTTAGCAAGAAGACACACAAGGTGCAGAGCAGCGGCATCAACACCAAGAAGATGATTTATTGAGTGACCCTCTTATACTACGCCGCCGGTCGGCGTCTTTATTACCTATTACGGTGGCCATTTCGGTATGCCCTGTCGACGCCTACCATCCTATTTCCCTCCTATCTCCTTCGCCGGTGGGAAGGTCAGTTCCGCCTTGGGATTGGTGGTCAATCTCCCGTCGACAATTGCGGCGCGCACCCAATCGGATGATCCGCGGCGGGGCCCTCCTTTCCCGGAATCACAGGGTTGGCTCGGCGGCGGCGGGCCACCAACGTCATCCTCCCACAGCCTTCCGTGGGTCCCCTCCGGTGGGGCCATTGTCTCCTCCCTAGCGTAAGTCGAGGGACTCCTCCTTCTTCGGGTCCGGACCTCCTCGTCGTTCCGGGCCTCCGTCCAAGACTCTGCGCCCCTCCCGGGAGTTCCTCCGGCTCCACGTTCGATCCGTTGTGTCGGGTACAACTCCGGGCGATACCGCTCACCCTTCCACTGCACACCGCAACGTTAGGTCCGTCACGGGACCACTGATCAATCTCCCAGGGTGCTCGGTGACTCGAGACTCACGTTAGCAAGAAGACACACAAGGTGCAGAGCAGCGGCATCAACACCAAGAAGATGATTTATTGAGTGACCCTCTTATACTACGCCGCCGGTCGGCGTCTTTATTACCTATTACGGTGGCCATTTCGGTATGCCCTGTCGACGCCTACCATCCTATTTCCCTCCTATCTCCTTCGCCGGTGGGAAGGTCAGTTCCGCCTTGGGATTGGTGGTCAATCTCCCGTCGACAATTGCGGCGCGCACCCAATCGGATGATCCGCGGCGGGGCCCTCCTTTCCCGGAATCACAGGGTTGGCTCGGCGGCGGCGGGCCACCAACGTCATCCTCCCACAGCCTTCCGTGGGTCCCCTCCGGTGGGGCCATTGTCTCCTCCCCTAGCGTAAGTCGAGGGACTCCTCCTTCTTCGGGTCCGGACCTCCTCGTCGTTCCGGGCCTCCGTCCAAGACTCTGCGCCTCCCGGGAGTTCCTCCGGCTCCACGTTCGATCCGTTGTGTCGGGTACAACTCCGGGCGATACCGCTCACCCTTCCACTGCACACCGCAACGTTAGGTCCGTCACGGGACCACTGATCAATCTCCCAGGGTGCTCGGTGACTCGGGACTCACGTTAGCAAGAAGACACACAAGGTGCAGAGCAGCGGCATCAACACCAAGAAGATGATTTATTGGCGGCCGGCCCTCTTATACTACGCCCTGGGTCGGGCGTCTTTACACCCCTATTACGGTGACGGCCAGCTCGGTATGCCCTGTCGGCCACCATCCTATTTCCCTCCTCCTATCTCCTTCGCCCGGGGTGGGAAGGTCCAGGTTCCTTGGGATTGGTGGTCCAATCTCCCGCCACGACAATTGCGGCACCCAATCGGATGATCCGCGGCGGGGACCCCTCCTTCTCCCGGAATCACCGGGTTGGGCTGGCGGTCGGCCGCCCGTTACCACGTCATCCTCCTGGTGGTCCCCTCGGTGGGGCCCTCTGTGCTCCCCTGAAGTCGAGAGGGACTCCTCCTTCTTCCAGTCGGACCTCGAGGTCGGTCTCGACTCGAACTGAACTCCAAGGTCAGGTTTATTTCCGTCCGGATTTGGGGTCCGGCCTCGTCTCGGGGTTCGGACCTCGGTTAATTATCATTCTGGTCCGATCTCAAACTCGGACCCCTTCACATGGACCTCGTCTTGCTAGGTCCTCCTCCTTACCCAAACCCTTGTCTTGGTCGGGTTGGCTCCCCGGTTGCACCTGGGCCTCACCCCCCTGGCCGGATCGGTGGTGGTGAACTTACCTTGGGTCCCTGCGTCCGCTCCTCACGGGCTCCACCTCCTTGTGCCGTCGTCTCCAAGCAGGGCCCCTAGGGTCCTGTCATCGTGCCCTTCTTCCCCTCAGAGGCCTTCCGGGCCTCTCAGTGGCGGAGGCGGCGGCCTCTGTGGGAGCTCGGTGTGGTAATAGGCAAAGTCCGAATCCACTTCTGGATTGCCTCTTCCCGCGTGTGCGGGCACCGTCTCCCGCCGCCATTGATGCTGGGGCTGTTGCCCGCTTGTTGCTCCACCTCCCTTGAGTTGGATAGTGGGCTGCTTCTCGGCCAGGCTGCCTCGGTCACCTCTCGCGTCGGCTGTTGCTCCCTTGCTCCAACTCCCTCCGTTTCCGTTCATTCGACTTGCCCGCCATTGCTTCCCTCGGTGGATCGGCTTCTTGCGCTTCCGTGCCTCGCCCTCTTGTCCATTACGGTAACTCGCCATCTCGCTCAGGCGGTGAGCTGCGGCGGTGCGGGCTTCACCGAGCCCTTTTCCATCTCGGCGGCGTCCTGCTCCTGTTCCATCGCCTTCGGCTCCGTCGCCAGCGGAGCTCTATCTCACGGTCGCGTTCGCGACCATGTCCTAGACTACCATTCCTCTCAATGATAGTTTGGGCTGCGGCTCAAAGTCTCCTTGTCCTCCATCTCACTTTCTCCACCTCCGGTGAGTGCAGGATCCTCTACCTCCTTGTGGCGACTTCTTGGGCTGGTTGGTCGCTTGCTCCTCTGCTCCATCTTGAGAGGCTGGGCGCTCTATCTCTGCTCGAAGTCTGGATTCTCCCATTGAGAATTCCTTGCTCAAGCGCATCTTGGGTTGTAACTCCAAGGTGTCCTTCTTGTCCTCCAACTCCTGCGCCTCCCTTCTACCTCTTGCAGTGCCACAGGGTCCCGATTTCCGGTCTTGGCCTCCGATGTTTCTGCGGCTTGTCCGCTTGCTCATGACCCACTCGGCCTTGATTGGCGTGGCTCTCTCGGCCGCCTCCCTCCCGGTTCCGATCACGCGATGGTGATCGCGATCGGCCGCCGTGGCCTCGCCTCCTTGGCCACCTTCACGAGCCTCTCGACAGCTCTGGTCGATCAGTGCCTCGCGGATCCGCGCCGGGCGTCCTCGCTTCTGCTGCGCTCGCCCCTCTGCACTGCGGAGGTCCTCCGCCCAGCTTGGGCCTCCTTAGTGCCTTGTTCCTCGGTGAAGGAATTTGGTCGATCCTTGCGGATGGACGGACCTCCCTCTCGGCCTCCCGTTTCCCTCCTCAATCCGGCCGAGGCTTGGCCTTCCTTCTCGCCTCTGGGCCCTCAAGCTGCTCACTGGAGGAGTACCATGCGCCTCGGGTGGCTTCTACCTCCACAGGTCTTCTCGGCCATCCCAGACCCCAGGCTCCAGTCCATGGCGGTAGCAGGACCGCCGTGTTTCTTCCACGGCCTGATGAGGCTCCCACAAAGTCCGTGGCGGGGCCGGCATCTGAGTCATGAGGACCTCCATACTGCATTGTCAGAGTAAGTCGGTTGGGTTCTCCGGACCTAATCGGGACCCTTAGGTCACACAGTCTTGCTCGGGCTTCCCCTCCTTGGCCCTTTTGGCGCGAGCTCCTTCTCAGCCCTTTTCCTCCAGGGGCTCGGAGGAGGTGAGGGAGTCCAGCAAGCCTTTTGCCCCGTCGGCGGCAGGGGCTCGGGGTGTGCTGCCGGTGTCCTCCGCTCCCCCGTCCTCTTTACTTCCTCCTCCTTCTTGCCACTCAGGTGGGCGGGGGAGAATCTTGGCACCGCCAGGGGGGTTGTAGTGGCCGTGGTCTTGCGTCTCTTGGCTCCCTCACAGTCGTGGGGCTCCTCGGTAGGAGTGATGGCAGTGGCGGTCTGGGGTCAGCTTCTGCTGGCTCTGGTTGGGGCACGGAGGAGGCGGGAATTTCTTCCATACTTCCACAGGTGGTGAGGGGTCCGTTCAGGGCGTATGGAGTCGGAATCCTCGATCGTCCTCCTCCGGGTCCGTTTGGCTTTCGACGATCGGCCTCCTCCCTTCGCCCGCTCCACTTGGCGGGGCCTCGGTCCTTTCCGGGCGCTCGCTCAAGCTCTCCTTCCTTGAGGAGCTCGAAATGCCCCCATACATGGATCGGGTATGGGGCGGCCAGATGGCGAGGCTTCTCGGTCTGAGCTTGCGAGCCTCACGCTAAGCCGAGGATAATCCTTCCCGTCGCCCTCTTCCCCAGCGGGCGGGGAATACCAGCAGTTATCACCAAGGTGATCCACCTTGGTGGTAGATTCCGATGGACAATGATCGCCCTTACTCATTGTCCAGCGGTGGATGTCGATACCGTTGGTGGTCGTTGCGTCGAGCCTCGGCATTTCTTGGCGGCCTATCTTCCCCTTAGCCTTGAGGGGCTCGGCACCCACCCCTCTTCCTCCTTTGGGCGGTTGTAGGCCGCCCTCGGGACCTCAAGGTCCATCGCCTTGGGTCCTCCGGAGGTTCTTGGACCGCACCTCCTTATTGACGCCGCCCGGCATCTTCGGGCGAACTCCGGACGGTGACAACATCAAATGTCGGACCATAGAACACATCCAAATGCCACTCCTGCACCAATTCTCCGCTTCAGGCGGGCCCAAAGTCCGGATAGCGCGGGTCACAATGTTGCGCTCCACAAGGTTCCATGGCTCCCAAACTTCGCGGGCTTTTGGGTGCCATCGCCTTCTCCTCCCTTGGTTCTTGGCCGCAGCCGGAGGCCGTGCGTTCGCCTTCTTGGCGTTCGTTGCTCCTCAGCGGTGAGTGGCCGGCGTCGGTGTCCAGATACCGAGCGGTTGCGGGCCCGAGCGCGGTGTCTCGGTGTGGAAATGACTCCTTGAGAATGCCATTTGGGCGGGGCGCCTCTTCCTGTCCGTGGCGCAGTGCATGGCTTCCTGCGGCCTCTGCGGCGTGCTCGGTATACGCGTGCGCGGTCCGTGGCGTGAATACTATAACTGCGGCCTGCAGCAGGTTCACGGTCTGACATTGCATGCCGTCCTCCACTCGGGGGTCACGTGGCGTCGCCTGGTCGTCCACGGCTCCTCTAAGTTACTTTCCTGGCGTGCTCTCACGGTCACAGGTGGGTCCGGACTTATCCGTTGCAGCGCCTGCCATGGTAGGTCGTGCGTTCCTCACTCGGTCCGGGAGTATACTCAGTGCGTCAGGTGCTATGCTTATTTCCCCTTTTTAGCCTCATTTTATCCTTACTCCTCAAAAAAACAAAACCCTACCTAATTTCCTAACCCCGGGGAAGTCCGGTAATTGACTGTGCCTTTACCATCCCTTTGCCCTCCACCCCCTTTCCTCGATCACTGTCTCGGTTTTTCATGCAATCTCGTAGCTCGTGCCATCCGAAAATTGAGAAGTGGTACCGCATCGAACTCTGCAGGTATTTCGAGGGATTCATTCCATTTTGCTGATCCTATCTCTCTTTCTTCTCACCTTGCCACTCTATTTAATGATGCCCTGTCTCATGGTTTTCCCACTCCCTGGTGTGAGAATGATATCCACTCCATTTTTAAAGCTGACGAACCTCACCTCCCTTCGAACTACAGATTTATCACTGTGGAGTCTATCTAAGCTAAGATTTTCAGCTTTTGCTTGGAGATTCTCACTACTTCTTGGGCTGAGGTGGCTAAGGTGCATGCCCGCGGTCAAACTAGTTTCCGCCTTTGTCGGAATACTTTGCATTATATTTTTACCCTTCATGCTATTATTAATGAGGCTCGTTGCAGGAAGAAGCATGTACACTGCTGCTTTGTGGACTTTAAGCAAGCTTTCAACTCTGTGTCTTGGGACAAGGTGTTTGGCGGTGAAATCTGATGCCCTCCATCATGACTACAGTTCTACTCTCACTTCTGATTTGGGTTTATGCTCGCATCCAAACTCCCCCTGGTTTGTCTATTCACAAGATTCCCATCTAGCTTGGCATTTGTGAGGCACTATAAGAATCCCAAGTGTTTTACACGCATTTTACAATATTTATTACGTTGTAAAAATGGACATTCGTGTTTGTAGGCGGCGACAACTAGGTTGTAAAATTCTGGCGTGGCAGGAAGATTGCCACGTCATCAAGTTCTTGGACGTGGCGGCCACATCCGACCAACGAGCAAAAGGTGTCCGGGTAGCCAGTTTACAACACGATTGTAAGATTTACAACGTTGGGCTCGTTTACAACCGAAATGACAACGCCATTTACAACGTGGTTGCCTTGTAATTTAGGTTGTAAAGTAGGTTGTTAATAGGAGATTGTAGTCTGACAGCTTAACTAGGTTGTAAAAGTGGGTCTATTTACAACGTATTTTACAATATACGTTACAACCTCATTTACAACCTTCATACACCCTTACTTTACAACATAGAGTACAACTTTAATTACAACGTGGTTTACAACGTTGTTTACAACATGGTTTGCAACATCCTTTACACTGTCGTTTACAACGTCCGTTACAATGTCGTTTACAATGACCGTTATAACTTCGTTTACAAGGTCGTTTATAACCTCATTTACAACCTCATTTACAATATAAAAAAATCGCTAATCGCTAGCTTTACAACACAATCTACAAGGTAGATTACAACTTGAAAAATTCACGTCTCAATGATTTACAACATTGTTTATACATTAAAATGTATACATATTTTACAAAAATAGTACACATCTCTTTTTCATACCTACGGGTACTGACATAAGGTATACTATATGATATAATATACGAGGATCAAATTATACACGTATCTCATGTAATACAGGAATATTTATTTAATATATGATAATATTGATAAAAATAATTATTGGATGAACTAAGTAAAGTATAAATGATCTAGTTAAAATCATAAATTTATGAATATATTAATATAATTACATATATCCATTGCATTTAAATCCTAATTTTTAGGCAGTATATATATACATATAATTTTAACTAAATTTGGCCCCTGATTAGGGACCAAATTTACATAAAATAATGCATATATAATATCTTAAAATTAGGATAAATGAAGGCAATATATATTGTAATATAAATTGCCGATGCCTTATAAATTTCGCGCGATCTTTACAAGGTGGTGCATTGTAGTCCTAAAACTTGCCACATCAGCAAAACTTAAACTAATTTACAACAGAGGTTTTTAGACATTGTAAAGATTGAGACATTTACAAAAGGGGTTTTGTAAAACACCCCTCTCCCTAGTAGTGAGGATGATCCTTTGTGACCCCAAATCTTTTTGGGTTGTACATTGTGAGCTTGAAGGTCTTACGTATTACAGTGATCACAGCCCTTTGTTCTCTCGAGAATATTCCTATCCTTTTATATGCAGATGATATTGTGCTTTTTTCGCATTCCCCGAAGGCCTTGACAACTTCGATGTGCTTTCTTTCTAATTTTGCAAGCTAAGATTATTCTTGTCAATGCACAAGACCAAGATCATGCGGTTCAACTCTAAGGATTACAAGGGTGATTGCAAATTCTATTATGATGGTCGAGAGGTGGAGATGATCCGATCCTATATGTGCCTGGGTGTTACGATTTTTGGTCCTAAGTTCAATTGGACTTTTTCTGCCTCTTCCCGTGCCACCAAGGGGATGGGTTCTGCTGTTGCTCTGCGTCAGGCTTTACAAAGGATGAATATTCAGGATATCAACCTCCTTAAGAAGCTTTTCAACACACTGTTCATTCGCTCCACTCTGTATGGCGTTGAAGTTTGGGGCCCAAGTTTTCCCTCTTCATCTTAGGCGAAGGTGGAAAGGATACAAGCCTCTTTTCTCCATGCTCATATTGCTAGTAAGCGTTCGACCCCCTTACCTATCCTCCTTTCTGAGTTTGTTGCGCACACTCATTGGTCAATTCCGTGTTAGTTCCCACCACCTCTATATCGAGACCAACCGGTGGCTTAATCCACGCCTCCTCAAGCTCCTCGTTTTTGCAAGCTTTGCTCCTTGACCTTGAATCCCAGATGTCCCTTCCTCCTCGCGCATCTATGCTCCTATTAAAACTGACATTTTTCTTTTTGAGTGTGCTTGTTTTACCTTGCGCAGATTCTTCTCGTTTCTCACTAGCCTCTCTCGCTCTAAGTTTCTTGATTTTCGGCAGTCCCATTTAGATTGTTTATAGATTTTTGCCTCTTATAGCTTTCCTTCCTTTTTTCTCTCATCTTTTACAGTCTCTGTCTCTCTAATTCAGACGTACATATGTGTACGCAGTATTTCCCCTTCTTTTACGCTATACTATCTCTGTCCCATGATGGTCCTTCTATCCTTAGTGGACATAAATAAAGTTGTTGTCATTGTTATTGGCCAATGCGCAGGCTAGTTGCGGATTCGAGTCCAAGAGTTTTTTTAGGGTTTGAGTCCAAGAGCTTTTTTAGAATTCGAGTCCAAGAGCTTTTTTAGGGTTCGAGTTCAAGAGCTTTTTTAGGGTTCGAGTCCAAGAGCTTTTTTAGGGTTTGAGTCCAAGAGCATTTTTATTGATTAGAAACAATGCAGAAGGTCTATGGTACCGATTGTGGGTTGGAGTCCAAGAGCTGTTCTATTAATTAGAAACAATGCAGAAGGTCTATGATACTAGTTCTTCTATTATGTGGTCGAGTTCACTTGGAGCCAATCTCATGGGGTTTAATGAGATGGCCATTATTATATTAT